>JAAONU010000003.1:2869947-4069947 GCA_012932295.1 Cyclina sinensis
TTCCGGTAAACAAAAAATCGGCTGCTTGATATTTGGATAATTATTCATAATTTGATATCAATCTAAACGTATTAACACAATACAATTTTTTATTTCATAGAAAAAAGTGCCATGATGATCCTAGACCGCTCACTTGAATACTTTGCCTTTTGGCCTGCTGTTGAGAAAACATAAGAAGCTTTTATAAGGTTCTCCCAAACTATATGAATTCAAGTGATCCCCAGGTGGAACCAATTTTCACTGAAGGGACATAATTTGAATAAATTTGGTAGAGGACTAGCTGATGCTCTCTGTAAAATATCTAAGCTAAAGACCTTGTGTTCAGACCAGAAGATTTTTTAGATCTTCCCTATATAAGCCTATTTAAAATCACGTGACCCCCGTGGCAAGGCCATTTATGACCTTAGAGACATGATTTGAACAAAATTAGTAGAGGACATAGAAAATGCTCAATGCAAAAGATCTTAAGTCTAAAATTTACGGCTTCTCACATGAAGATGTTTAAAGATTACATATTGTGCACAATAGGACCCCCGGTGTGGGGCAAATTTTGATCCCGGCGATAAAATTTGAACAAACTTTGTACAGGACCTCTAGCTGACACTCTGCAAAATGTCTAAATATCTTTTGGTTTCTGACAAAAAGATTTTTTAAGTATTCCCTACATAAGACAATATAAAATCAAGTGACCCCGGGGCCGGGCCATGAATGACTCCAGGGGCATAATTTGAAGAACTTGATAGAAGACCTTGCGCTGATGCTCAATGTAAAAATTCGTTGCCCTTTGCTTTATGGTTTCCTGATAAGAATTTTTTAAGGTTTTCACGTAAGTCTATTAAAATCAAATGTTCCCTGGGAAAGGACCAATTTTTACCAATTTAGGCAGTTAGCAGAGAAGATTTTTAAAGTTTCCCTATGTAAGCCTATGCACATGTACAACAACTGACCCCCAGGTGGGAAGATTTTTCAACTTTTCCTTTTCTGTTCCCAAAGCTAGCAGAGTTCTCAATAGAATTAAATTCTTTAAACAAATCTGGTAGAGCTTCATGCAAGGAGTATGCCAGGCATGTTTTGTCAATGTTGGCTTAGCGGTAAAGGACGAGAATTTGTTCAAGTCAAATTGTTGACGACGCACGACGCACGCCGACGCACGCCAGACAATCAATGATCCTAACAGCTCATTCTTGAGCACTGGGTGTCTAGGTAGGCTACAGAAACTAGAAAAACGAAGTTTTAACGAAGATACGGAGTACACCAGCGTAGACTTCCGTCAGTCACGTGGTAGGGATAAATTATCTCTAGAGTATCAACATAAAAATCGATCATACCGGAGACAAATTTGGTAGTGCTGTCTTTTGTTTCGGTAGTGTTGTTTTTCTTTTTGTGTCGACCTCTGTTTGTTAAACGAGGCTAGTCAACATTCAGAATCGTCCGGCCGTTTCCGATTAATTTATACGAAAACTACGGAAGGAAAAACGTCGTTAAAACGTAAGTAAAATATGTGTTTCTCTTTGGGGGTCGTAAAGTGTCTTTGTAGAGCTTTTTCGTGACTATCATTTAGTGGGTTATCTAATAATTGTATATTGGACATAGTGTTCGTAAAATGACACATTATACTCGAAAGAACCATATTTTCTATTGATAGACCATATGCATCTTTAAGAAAAACATTGTAAAAAACTCGTTGCGCACGCAAATGTAACTACATACTTCTGGAAAAAAGATGGCCTAAGCCATTTCAGCCTGATCATTTTATATACATATATTCACTTTAAGTCAATTACTAACAAATTACACCAACGCAATACCAACCATGTATCGGTAAACGGAAAAAGACAGATTCACTTTCAATGTACATGTCATTTAAGAAACAATATTTAACCACGTGAACTCCGATATCTGTAGCACGTATAACAGCATTTTCTGGATATTTCCGGATCATCGCAATTGTCCAGGCCATATTGGCTGATATATGCTGGACAATCAAGGGCCTCTCTGCCACTGTAAAATAGGACAGGAGAATCCCCATACTCGCACCCTGAAAAAAAAAGAAGAGGAAAAAGGAAACCAAACGTGGTGTTGTTTCTTGACAAATCAATAACCATGTTCCAAAATGTTTCATAATAATAATTCATTTAAGTTTTGCAAGGTATCAATAGACTGACATTCAATATACATCCTTTGCAAATTACATGCAATGTGACTAAGATCGACTATGATAAGACCAATAATATTATAAGGAATTAAGAAATATCATAATAAAGAAATTATACATATACTTAAGACATGACTTTTTATACGGATATATTTCCCTACACAATAAAGCGTGCTCTTTTACAATTTGTTTAAGCTATGCATTTTTTTTTCAAATGACAAAAAACGTCAAGAAAGGCAATTCTGTTGACTTGCCTGAATAACATCACGCATCCTCTCCCTTAGACTTCTACAGGTGGCGCAGCATATTTCCTGCACGGCTTGCAGGGTAACAGTTTAATTGTAAACGTCTATTAGCATCATATGGATGACACAGCTCTGAATTCTGGTTACCCCATTGACAACCTGAAGACAAGGCGGAAAAGAAAAGGAATTTGCCCTGTTACCTTATATTCAAATACAACTTACTGAAACCTTCTAAATTAAATCATATGTAATGTCTGTCTGTCAAATCCAGAAAGAAAAGTTAGACGTTTAAAATTTTTAACTGTTTCAATGATGTGTGGCAAATATACTGCGTGGCAGACGTCAAACCTGCATTGCTTATGATCGACTGTACATATGCACTTACTAGGCTCCTGTGTGTTTGCCAGTCTAGGACAGGACTGGCAACATACGCGTTGATTCTCGGGTAAATAACACAGGTAAGGTCTCTGAACCATGGACTGGCATCGATTGGTCAGGTCGCCATACTCACAGCCAGCTGTCAAAGTAAGAAGAAGCAGTTAAGTCTGCGATTATCGAGCGAGTGGAAAACTTACATGAACTACTTTAAAGTCTTTTTGCTGACTACTTATTGGATTTATGATCAAAGGTCACGCTGAAGGTCAATTTTCACGTTATTCAAGCCTGTGGTTTCATCCTTCATTGGTATGCTCTCACTCTAACTGTGCTTATATGCCTTCGATTCTACCTTTGCAAACCTTAGCAATTAAAATAGTCTCTGGTATTCAAGGCGTTCATAATAGCGTATTAGCGATAGGAAGATGTACGGTACCTTATCTCCTTGTGAAGATAAAAAATTGAGGAAGTTTTCAGTATAGAATTTTAAAATCCAGTTTGCATATAGTTTACCTGGACTGGTCTGGGCTCTTTGCTCTCTAAACTGTCTACATCTGTCACAGCACACTTGTCTGTTCCTTTCATTGTAGCAATCAAAGGGCTGAATATCCCGACACTGGTGTGACCTGTCTCCGTATTCACAACCTATAGGGCAAAAAAATGCCGCTTAAATCATACATAAAAATGCATCATTTGTGCCATGTTTCTGGTTTTTAAATTCCTAGTTTTATAGTGAAGGGCAATTTAAACACCGCCGCATTATCAAAGTTACGTCAATATATTATGAGTCAGCCAATGTAAAAGGTTTCCACTGAAAATTCTTTAAAAATGCTTGTTTTTAGCCATCGATTAAAAATTTCAGTGAAACTACAACAACAACACATACCCAGGTTCTCGGGTCTCTTCACCTGCAAGCACCTCTCACAGCACTCGGTTGAAACCCGCTCATAATTGTAACAGACATACGGTCCTAACTGGGCAACGGCATTGTGACACGTCAGCCCATTGATGGTGACACGTGTATTCGTCATGGGACAGTTCTAGAATTATCATGAATTAAAGTTGTACCAAGAAAATTTGTTCAATGCATTTAAGAAATCAACATTATTATCAATCGAATTACCACTGCCATGCCTGAAACAAAAATTGCTCAAAGAACAACAAGACTGCATTGCATCTAATTTCTGGATGTTTCTGAACTTCAGAGTATTAACTACATATCAGGAAAGAAGACAGATACTTACCGGGTCAGATGATATCTGCGATACAACAGGATCATAGGTTGTTTGATAACTACGACCACTGCTGTAGAACTGAGTTCCACCATAACTGTCTACTGGGCGGTTTTGGCTAGTATCTACATATCCGCCATCTTGATTGGTAGTGCCATAAGAAACACCACTGTCCAAGTTGCTAGAACCACTTATGTATCTACCTTCGCTGTCGTAGTAACCGCCACTAGGACTTGTCCCACTACTGTATCTCCTAGGGCTGTTATACTGGCTGGAACTTGTTCTGGTATTGTAAGTAGGCGTACCGCTGGTTCCCGAAACTGTGTGTCGGAACGTTTGGAAGCCTGTCATTATAGCATCCTGGTACCGCCCACTTGTATCATAATACCGTCCTGTTGAATCAAGATGTCGACCTTGTGCATCGACGTAGTGGCCATTGCTATCTACATACACTGGACCACCATAATATGGTCCCCTGGCCTCTGTTCTTGTATTTGGGTTCCTATTGTTACCAGTGATTCCGCCATTAGATCCTGAATAAAATCGTCTCTCCGTCGACAATTGTCGAGAGCCTGAATATGGCCTTCCGTACTGACTGTCATATGAGGTACCTGATGTCTGGTATGTTTGACCAGTTCTAGATGTTTGTGAAGCCTGATATTCAGTGTAACGTCTACTCGTGCCATAATTTCCGGTATCGCTGACCCCGTTTCTTGATGTATCAGGGCCTCTTCCCGCTAGTACTACTCTGCGTGACGTCACACTGTGCTGCAGGCCATCATCGGTCTGGTACCCTTGTGAACTTGTTCCTGCTTGAGGTAGAGAACTATAATAGTCACCACCGGAAACGGATGTTTCTGAGTACGGATATTGGGCACCGTATGTGGTCGTTTTTTCTTCTTCAGTACCAGTGACATTTTCCTTACCATTACCACTATTCTGTTCAACATTAGATTCAGCTGTATCTTCAGATGGTTTCTCAAGGTTTTCAGTGTCAACTTCCGGTTGGAATATTTCATTCTTTGTTTCAAAAGCTTCGAAAATATTTTGTGGAGGATCGCCATTGACTGTATCGGAACTCTTTGGATCCAGAGGTTCGGAGGCACGGAACGTTCTCCCTTCGACATGTGGATAGTCCTACGACAGACAATAAGACTGAAATTGCAGTAAATTCAAACAATTCGACTTAGTTGTCAAAACAATTTTACTCTTATTTTACCAACAGAACAGAAACCAAACCAACCAAGCCTAAGCACATTTTCCAACCAACACCCAACCAGCAAGACACTTACACAACACAATATTAGAATTCTGTGCATTTAAGTCTAAGCTGCCAGTTCGCAAGTTCAAAAGAAACTTTACTTTGAAATTCCGAAAACACTTGAAATAATTCTTTGTATTAAGGAGAATTAATCTGTTTGAGTAAACATTGTATCTGATTAAATGTTTGAATATCTTGAAATACCGCGCTGCAAAATCTACAAGACTTACGACTTATCTAAAATTACTTGAGAAATGCAAAATAATCTAAGGAGTGTCGAACAGCACTTTAACATATCACTCGTTTCGTTCATTCTTGCCTATACTCTGAACAATGTGATCTAACTATTTCTTTATATGTCAGAATACAAAATGTACCTCTACCACCAAGTGATCATATTTTTCCTTTAAGCGTTCTGAATTATCTTACCTGTTGAATATCATTCAAAGCTTCTCTTTTAGTTAAAACATGGAGTTGTATTTCTTGTATTTCTTGGTCTTCATCTGTAAATATCGTATTGTAACATCATAACCAGTAATTTGGCCTTTTTCAATATTTTCTACGTCGAATATGGGCACGTTTTTCATATTTCTAGATAACTGATAAAAAATAACCTGTATGTTTGAATAGAAAATACACCCTCAAAACAACAACAACATCAACAACAACAACAACAACAACAAACTGAACAAAAAAATTACCACTATAACAACAGCAACAACAATAATAACACTAATGATCACCGCCATAATCGCCATCGTTATCATCATAGAATCGTTATCATCATAGAATCGTTATCATCATACAATTGTCGCCATGACGATGATAATGATGATGAAAATAATGAAATATAACAATTTAGATATTGCCAAACGTTAACGTTGCTCTGCGGAAACAATTTAATACGTGATTGCAGCTTGCTCAAAAAGTTTAACTAGGTTGAAATGACGTTAAAAAATGAATATGCAAATGTGTTCTATTCTAATCTCTTTCTTTTAGCGGATTTTTATTCCTTTATTATTAGCCTAACAAAACGTCAGTAAAGTTAATCGTCGTTAGTTGATGTTAAAATAATTATAAAAATAAGAGGGAGCGGAAGTTGTATTATTTCTTAGTTAAGAACACGTGAAAATCTGATACACTTACCTACGTGTTTGACTTGGTCCAATGTTGCACGCGATGAAGCCTCCAAAATGTTGAAAATTAACAAAGCAACAGTCACTCGCAATCGTTTTAACTCCATTTTGTTTTGCAAATATAAATCAAGTTCAGAATTGAATTAGAAATATCCATCTATTTAATTACCGGCTGTGAAATCACTTTGCGGTTAGAGTAAACTCCCAATAACTACACAGAAAGCATAGATCTTATGCGTGAGTTTTTCTTAGCACCAATATAAACCCTTCACGAGGATGTTGTTTCAAAACATCAGATAAGCTTTCAAGTAGTCTGAATCAAAAGGCTAATTTCATTTTCAAAGTAAAGAATTGCCTTGACACTTGTTATATCAATTTACGCTGCTACGGTACAGGCTGCAGCAAAAGTATACACACATTAGTTACTTGTAATGAAATATGTCCATGACGTAATACACTCTGTTAAAATGATTTAATTGTCTATGCATATTATTATCCTATATGTCATTATTCTTGTTTGGTAATTATATACATGTAGTTGGTTTAGTAGCTCTATTCTAATCTGGCTGGATATGAAATATTGATAAAGATGTTTAATCACATGTGATTATCAAAAAGATAGAGAAGAAACATTTTTAAAAAATCAGGTCTTAGAATATTTTCTTCGATTTCTGTCTGTATCCATTAGACGTAATAAATCAACAATACCCGATTATATTAAAAATTCAGATGGAGAATAAAAACAAATGTACAAAACTTTTGGATATAACCTGTGCCGTACTATACGGAATGCAAAAACCAACAGACGGAAACACTGAACTAATGATCGCTGATCCGTTGCCAAGACCGCAGGTATCTTTGGCAATTACTGGTTAATTTATGTAATACGGATGCACCACCATTCCAGAAATAACAGGTTAATCGTTTCGAGTCAGCTTACTTCCTAACAAACAATTACGTAGGATATAAATAATCTATGAAGCGGTCTAAACTATTATTCGGTACAGCGTATGAAAACTTACTCTGAATTTTTACAATGAAAAAGCAAGACGGCATGCAATATAAGGTGGGGGGGGGGTGAAGTTGCAGAATGAATTGCGAAATCTGTACAAGGGTTGTTTATAACCTTTTTCCTTTTACCTTTGCGGCCAGTGCAAACCCTGATCAGCCTGCAAATCCGCTGAGTCTTTTGATGATCTGCACCACTCCCCATCCACTCACATTCAATCAATACCCCCTTTATTAAAAAATCGGCTCGTCCAAGTTAAATGGTAGACACGTCCATTTAGAAATTTAGCGGAAAAAGCTGAACAACTGCAGCTTGTTTTATATATTAGAAAAACACATTCTACATTCAGTAATGATTTTGAAAATGTTTTCTCTTGATAAGTCAATTTATTTCCGTTTATTTCTATTGAAATCATACTCTCTGTGTTTTAACTATGACAGGTGCAGGGCCGGGAATGTATTGTATGCATCAGATAAACGGATTTTCTAGTTTACACATCCACACATGTTTTTCGTCAATAAAATTACTCACTGACAAATTTCTTCTCTGTACTGATTAAGAGCGCACATTGCTAAGAGTTTCCTGTTTACGTTTTCTCGAAAGCCGAATGCAATACTGTACTAATTATGTTGGAAGTAACTGCACTCATTTTTCATTTATTGCGAGACTAATTATATATTGCATCACTACCTAAGTCATATCTGTACAGCATTCAATAAATTTGTTAAATCAATTTTTTGAAATAATTAAATGGATAGTATGTTTTTATTTTATCTAGATCTACATGTGCATATAATGTACATGTTTATTACAACCACTAGAACACGCATCGTGTTATATGGAATCTGCTGAGAGTTTTTATTGGTGCTGTTTTGTTGGACCTTTCTGACGCCCTCGTCTTTGATGTGAGCTTATGGAAATATTTTCTCCTCATACTAGATTTCTTAGCTCTAAAAGTAAACGTGTTATTGCTTTACTTTTTACTACTAATAATAGCACTACTGCAATACAAATTTTACAACCTAGTTACATTGCTTTCGAGATACTTCTAAATGACTGGAGCCAGTTCTTTCACTACTGGTACCCATTTGCTGCTAGGTGGACACATGTGGACTAAGATTCTTTGCCTAATGACATACTTCAGTTTGGACTTTGAACTTGAAACCTTGCACATCAAGCATAGTCACCTTAACAACTGAACAAGATAGTTTTCAGATAGGTAACCATAGGATTTAAAAAAGAAATATAACTTAAAAAGCAGGTTAATGTCTAACAAGTGGCGGCATGGCCGAGTGGTTGACGCGTCAGACTAGTAGTCAAAGGATTGCTAGTCTCACGGGTTCAAACCCAGTCAGGGGGGAGCCGTTGTTTACTTGAGCAAGAAACTTTTCACTCATTGCTTAGTACTGGTTAGTTCCAGGAACGGATTCGAGAGTGTGTCTATAAGCTAAAAACTTCCTACACAATCGAACTAAAATAAATTTGGTATAAACTTATGTCCTAAAATAAATTTTAACTGTTGCTAATCACGCGTTTAGGCGGAGATATGGTCCAATAGTACGTGACGCACTGAACTTGTGATCCAGGGATGACAAGTTTGATCCACAGCTCTGTCAAAATTGTTAACTGCGCATAAAGTGTCTCAATTTTATCATAAACAAGCATTTAAAAAATGGTCCAGTGCACATCGCTCTATAAATGTATAAATTACATCAAAGTAGTCTGTATCAAACTTGGATTTTCTAATCGGCTCCAAACCGAGGATAAAGAAGGATCTCAAGCTTGTTCAGTTCACAAGTACTTTATTTCATCATTACAAGAAATGTCTAAGGCATAGTCCCACACAATCACATACAATCCCTTACAATCCCCGTCCTGGAATTATATGAAAAGAACAGTCTTTACATAAAACATACAGGACATTGTAATAATAAGGCTTCATAATACTAAGGATTCTAGCCTATAGTGTATGACATCTCAATTACTTATTTGACACATAATTGCATCAACACATTTATAAATATAATTATGATTTAATGTACAATAAATACTTATTCTACTGTAAAAAATAACTATCAATAATTGAATGGGAAAAAAGGATGACACATGCTCAATTACAAACAAGATGAAATACATCTTGGGACAACACTCATTTTACATTCTATTCTCCATTTTATTTCTATACTCACGGGATATAAGGTATCCCAGACACAGGACAGTCACCTGCTCACATGTTACCCAACTCTTGTGCTGGATGTGAAGGAACCTGTTAGGAATTATGCAATGCAAATGATTAGTTTCATGAATATGAACATGTATTTTTAATTTCCGACAGTCACAAACAATATCCAAGACAAATCCTAAAAAATACAAGATGACAATCCGAAATAACTAGTCCCGCAACCAAAAGAGACATTACTTGAACATTTCTTACCTTAATTACATCTTTTTCACATAACACCAACCCGATGCAAACCGATTTTCTACAACAACATTTCCTTCCTAATGTATGACCTCTACTACCGGAAAACTATTGTTTGTTTTGGGGGTTTAACGCCGATTTCAACAACTAGGTTATATCTCGGCGGTCAGTCCACCTAACCGGTTTTCCTGGATAACTAACCAGTAAAAACCAATTTCTCCGCAAGTGACTGACTACTGTTCCCACATGATCTACTCTGAATCAGCGGTGAGAGACAAATGAAGATAAGACACAATGTGTGAGATCAATTGTCACGGAGAAATTTTGCCCTGCCCAGGGGTCGAACCAACGACCGATGGATTAATAATCCAGTGCTCTACCTATTGAGCTAAGCGGGCGGGCTAACTACCAGGGAGGTAACTCTTTTATACTATCAAAATCCAGTACCGTACAAACAAAACACTACCATAGTACACTGTAGATAAATACACCCCGTTACAAGTCGATAGTTTGGATGTCACCAAGGGATCCCGAGATCGATTCCCCCAGTCGCTCCTCCACTGACATTACTAATTGTCATTCAGATGAGACGTTAAACCGAGGTCCCATGTATTGGCATTGTACACTGAGCATGCTAACTTGGAACCAGAGGTATCTCTGGAATGGGATGTTTTCTGTATGTTGCCTTATCCCCCACAACTATCCCTGCAGGGGTCTTCGGTCATCTGGGAAACCGGTAGCGACGATAAATAAAGTTAAATAAAAAAAAAGTTTTGAGGAGTGGATCAGTGATCTGGGACAATAGTAAAGCGCTGGACTGGTAACTTTGTCGCTGGGTTGATCCCCCTATCCTTCACTTATATTATTAATTTTTAACTGTCCTTCGAATGAGACGTTAAACCGAAGTCCTATGTATCAGTGCTGTTGTTACGTGCCAGGCGTAACTAGAAGGATAGGAAACCAAAACCAGCAACAAGCTCTTTAAAACTTAACAAACTTTATTTGCAGGGACCTCGGTCAAACGGGCAACTTGTATCGACTGTCAATAAACTCGAATAGATAGGGATAAATGCTTTTGGTCAGTGGTCTAGAGCGTTGGACCTTCGTTCGAAACCCGCTTGGGGTGGGGGGTTACTTTTCCAAGAAATATTGCCATCTTTCTGTAACGAAGTTTCATGTTCATATAGTACATGTCCAGTGGTAACGCAAAGGATATGTAATACGGGGGCAACTTCAATAAATTATTTCATTCAATAACACAAGAAATGTATTTCGGTGAGACGTTTATTCAGTCAAGTGACATAACTATATTGAGAACAATTCTCTCCCTCACACGTGGTGGTGAATAAATTTATGTCACTTGGCTGTAGAAGTGATTTTTGATAAGACGCTTTCTGTATCTTGAACTCTCTTCTGGCTGTTTATTTTAAAGCGCGATAAAATGTAGGTAAATAAATCACAGAGTTTTACGAGCAATTGATCTTAATTGATTAAATATCCCATTTTAATCATCTCCGAACCGTTAGCGCTTTGATTTAAATTTGTCCTAATTTTGCATCTTTGGGTTCGAAATATACAACTCTTCAAAATGGTAGGTGTACATTTTTGTCTGTGAAAATTTGATGTTCTACCGCCTTTATTTGACGGAAGACATTCTTTTTCTTTGTATTCTATCAATTGTAAATAGTTTAATATTTTAATAACTGTAAAAAAATTTGAGTTATATATGTAACTATCTTAAAACAGTAAATTTATTTTTGTTCTTTCTCGTTCTAAACAATTTCGACCCAAGTGAAAATTACAAAGGTTATCACAGATGCTTGGGGTCTCGCATGTTTTTTCCCGTACAGGTCCACGTATTGTATATGTAATCCATAATTATACGTTTATTTATAAGATACACCTACAACGCGAGGAAGTTTACCAGTAAAAATAGTTGAGACCTCATAAAGTTAAATAGCTGAGAGCATCTGTGAATGACTGTGAGGTAATAAATATATACCTGTCATATCTCCGTGATTCTTGCACATAATCAAGCGAATAATTGAACCGTGGAAAATAAGCACGACTGACCACCTGCAAAATGGTGCGAGAATTCATGTTAATGACCAAAAACAAAACAGTACCACTAAATTAAGGAGACAGCTGAATTTAGGTTACATGGGATACAGTCTTCCTACAGGAAACTGGCAATGGTAGATAGGTGAATAAAAACATGATCATTTGTCATGGGCACATCTTAAATAAATTTTAATAAAAAGAAATAAATGACTTTGATTAAAGGTCTCAGTAACCAAGTCTTGGTCCTTCTTGATACCTTATGGACCTGCAATTATAGATATTCTTGGCTTTACACATCTGGGTACTTTTCAAAGGTAGTATATCCGTACTTGGTCGTAACTCGCATTTTATCTTTGAGCTATATGTAACTTCAAGATTAAAAATTACAAAAACTAGAACATATAACAAAAGAAACTGTCTTAATTTCCGAGACCTATGGTCTGATAAGAGAATTTTTTGTATGATTCTTATTCATTAAAGTTGTTAGGTTTCATAACAAACGACTTTAAAGTCACATAGGCTCCAACCATAAAGTCGGAGTAACGACCGAGAACCGAATGCTTAAATGAGTTACTGTTATCTGATTGGTCAATGGCTAGAATGTTGTCATGCTTAAGCTGAGAATTCTATAACTCACTGTATGAAAGATATATTTTCACTCCAGAGGTTTCGTTTCTGTGGTGATTTGGATTGCCCTGACTGGGTCCTGGCAGAGATTAGCACACTGTCAAAAATAGTAAGTTTTTATTTAATTTAGTATTTTAGCAAGTACCTATGCTATGTGCCTTTAGGATGAAGATTTAAAAGTTTGATTTGACATTAAAAAAAAACGACTGAAATTGCACATGGGCTGGATATTTTCTGTGATGGAAATTTATTTATAATTGACTGAAGTTTGTCAGAATAATAAATGCTTAAAGTATACATCAAGTTAATTTAATTCAGCTTTTTATACACCCGTCAAAGACGAGACATATTATGGGATCATCCATGGCGGGTGGGTGGGCAGCATCCTGATGTTTGTCCGGAGCATAACTCCTACCCTGTCAAAGCTATAGACTTGAAACTTCAACGGTGGATAGATCTCATTGAGATGGAATGCAGTGCACAAGAGCCATTACACTGTTCTTTTGATTTTATAGTTATTGCCCTTTGTTTAAATTTCTTGTCCGGAGTATAACTCCAACACTATCAAAGCTATTGACTTGAAACTTCATAGGTGGATAGATCTCATGGAGACAGAGTGCAATGCAAAAGAACCATCACTCTGCACTTCATGATTTTGGGGCTATTTCCCTTTGTTTAATTTTCTTGTCTGCAGCATAACTCCAACAATATCAAAGCTATTGACTTGAAACTTCCTAGGTGGATAGACAGGGTGCCATGCACAAGAACCATCACTCTGCACTTCTTGATTTTGGAGATTTTCCCCTTTGCTTAATTTTCTTGTCCTGAGCATAACTCCTACATTACCAAAACTATTGACTTGAAACTTCACAGGTACATTATCAAAGCTATTTACTTGATAGGTGGATAGATGTTATTGAAACAAATTGCTCAGTTGACAGGCGTATTTTGCTCTGCCTTGCAGCGCTCCTGTTACTAAACTGTAAATTCTACATTTTTAACCAGGTTTTCAATTTTGAAAATCCTGGTTATTAGATTGGGGTATGGCGGGCGGATGGGCGGATGGGCGGGCGTCAAACGAAATTGTGTCCGCTCTGTAACTCTTCAACCCTTTGAAGAATTTTGATGAAACTTCAGACAAATGTTTACCACATCAAGATGACGTGCAGAACGCATGTTCCGCATGGCTGGCTCCAAGGTCAAGGTCACAGTGACATTAACATTGAAAATCCTGTCCGCTCTGTAACTCTTCAACCCTTTGAAGAATTTTGATGAAACTTCAGACAAATGTTTACCACATCAAGATGACGTGCAGAACGCATGTTCCGCATGGCTGGCTCCAAGGTCAAGGTCACAGTGACATTAACATTGAAAATCCTGTCCGCTCTGTAACTCTTCAACCCTTTGAAGAATTTTGATGAAACTTCAGACAAATGTTTACCACATCAAGATGACGTGCAGAACGCATGTTCCGCATGGCTGGCTCCAAGGTCAAGGTCACAGTGACATTAACATTGAAAATCCTGTCCGCTCTGTAACTCTTCAACCCTTTGAAGAATTTTGATGAAACTTCAGACAAATGTTTACCACATCAAGATGACGTGCAGAACGCATGTTCCGCATGGCTGGCTCCAAGGTCAAGGTCACAGTGACATTAACATTGAAAATCCTGTCCGCTCTGTAACTCTTCAACCCTTTGAAGAATTTTGATGGCTCCAAGGTCAAGGTCACAGTGACATTAACATTGAAAATCCTGTCCGCTCTGTAACTCTTCAACCCTTTGAAGAATTTTGATGAAACTTCAGACAAATGTTTACCACATCAAGATGACGTGCAGAAATTGTTGTCTCATTATTAAGTATACTCCTTGCAGACAGTATTGTTAGCCGAAATTTACATCCTACTCATTATCATGTATTCTCATGAATATTATCTTTTCCTTCATGTCATGTTATAATCTTTTGAATATTCATAGCAATCTTCATTCCAAAATTCATACTATAGTATAGAATCAGAACAACATTTTTGAAAACCTGGTTTCGTGGCATTGCCATGTTTCTTGTTTTTACATGCACAATTAACCCCCTGGTTTTGCTAAAGCTTATTAGAATTTTCCTTTAAGTGAATGTGTGCATTTTTTTGTTTTAGACTTCAGTGAAGATGAAACTTCTGTGTGTACAAGTGATTAAAGACATGCTTGGACAAGGCATTGATGTAAGTTGTGTGAATAATAAGTTTCTTCCATTTTTTGTTGAAAACAACATCTGTGTATCAGTATTGTAGTGAAAACTTTTAAACAGTGCAAAGTCCATCGGTTTTGTTTCATGAATCTTTAAATTTTACCCGATTGTTGGCAGTTAGTTTTGTCCTCACAACCAGTGTAGACAGTAGACCCCGATGAGCCTAAACATCCATTAGATCTTTTCATTATTATTTGAGAAGTATTGTTAAATATCCCTATAGTGTTAAGCTTAGAAAGTCCTGAATACCTACATTTTCACGCCCTGTTTTAAATAAGGCCAAAACAAAATAATACTGTGGTTCCGGTAACCCGACCGACCCTATCATTTTGGCCCCGACCCTAAATTATTTTATGGCATTTCCTGCATCATCGGCCGAATTAACTATTTTCCCGTGTACGGTATGGAACGGTACGCAAATCAGCATAAAGTAATTTCACGAATGTATAGTTCTTACGATCGCCGCTAGCAAAATAATTTTCGAGGAAAAAAACATGGAAATGTTCGACAGTGACTGTTCTGGCAATTACATTTGTCAAGTGCCGGCACATGGACAGAAAGAATGTAATGAAAACTGTGCCGCATCATCACCTTATCAGCGAGGTGTTTTCCGAGGTGCATGACGACCTAAGACAAGTCGCCCTTCTGGCAAACAGTAATGAGTAAAAAACTGTACAAACACTAAAAAAATTAATACATTTAAAACGCCCAAAACTCCCTGACTTCGCCTTCATGAAGCATCAAAGCGATATCAACTTTGCCGAAAACGTTTCATCTGCCGACGTCAATAACTTGCTAAGCTCCGGTTATGGGCGGAGCTTATACTCGGAAACGGCATCAATACTTACTACCTTCGAATCATTGGCCAATCAGAGCGCAGTTAACTACTTTCATTTATTTAATCCTGTGTGTTGACACTCGATACGCAATTAACACTGTTAGCCCTCAACAGGTGTTGAATTGGGTCAATAATGTAACTCGATGTACAATGAGTAAAAAAACTGTTGTGTACAACGGACTCTACAAATCTTAAAAGTCAAGCAAACTATGTCTTAACAAATTAATTGAATGTTTAATTTTAAAGGCAAAGGGTTAAACATCAATGCTTTACCACTGTGATTCTAGCCTTTGAAACAGTGTATGAAAATGGCAAAAATACTTTTTGGTATTTTTGTTTTAGTTCCCAGATTTATTTATAGAATTTTATTTTATAAGAAAAACTGCAGTAGATTTAAGACAAGCTTAACAAATTGAAGGAAACCAATTCCAGCAAACATTTAGTTCATTAAACATGAAGCAGCGAATAAAAATCTCGAATAAATTCTGTCTGTCATATATTTCCGCGACCCCGACGTATTTTAGTATTTGTAGAAAACAGTGTCTTGGAGACTCTTTATACGGCAAATTCACAACATTCAACTGATTGATTAAGATAAGTGGTATTGATTTGATTATAAGTACCTGTTTTTCATTTTAAAAAAATCTTTTTCTCTGAGACTTGAATAGTTCTGTTGTGGTTAGAAAGCAACAGTTAAAATGAATCAACATAATTTACATCTGAAAATTGTAAATTTTTCAAACTGTTTGTAATTTTGTTAAAAAAAAATTCAGGTTAAACTGGAAACACATCCCAGACTTTTCACAAAAAAGTTACTGAATTTGGATGCCACAGATACATAAGTTTTTAATAGTTAGTTGAATAAAAATCACTCCACATATTTGCGGTCTGTCATTGTCATTCACAAATGGAACTGGCACTGTCAGTGCTAACTTCTCCCTGGAGTCTTCTGACTTCTCCCAAATCTTTCCTTAGGGAGAAGTCACTTCTACCAAAATTTTGACCCTAGCGAGAGCCCTGCATTTTTATCTGAATATCAGGAACTGCTTAGTTGTTTTTTTTTTTCATAGTGAGATTAAAATCATTCATTTGTGACTGTCTTTTTATTCCAGCGAACATGTTTAATACTGTCAGATTTTTCTGTGTTCGGGTGTAACAAGTAATATAATGTATGTGAGTGGTATCCTATTCATCTATTCATATTTAATAGATGTCCAGTTTTAGCCAAAATAAAATATTTTTAAAAAATAAAATATTTTTCCTACCTACCTACCCTATTTTTTTTTCAGCATGTTACCAGAACCACATTATTATTTTTTTTTGGCCTAACAGAGGATCGTGAAGCAGTGGTTGAAAGGAAAAGCATCAGATGCCTGAAAAAGCTGGTATGAACCCTACCACTTGTTAGAGTGTCAAGTGACTTCTGCAGTCAGCACTTTGGGCACGCATACTGATTTGAACTCAAAAAGCAAATCATCGAAACAGATCAATAAAAGCTGCAAGAATCTTTTGCCCCAATCAATGTAAATTAATACCAATGGGAAAACTGTATTTAAGCATTATGTTTACTGTAGTTTCTCTAATAAATGCATCTGTTTGAATAAAATAAAGAACGAGTCTGTTTTAGAATTGAAGCAGTCTAAAATATCAATACTATGATAAGAAAATCCCATGATAGATTATGAAGGTGAGGTGAAACTTAAGTCATGAAATTTTGTGAAGAGTATGACTTTGAAAATTGATGTCTTGCTATTGAATGATCAGACATTTTAAGATTTTTACTATGTTGTTGAATATGAAGATTATATAATTTGTTGATGAGTTTTTGTATAGATGATAGTTTCCTTTCAAATACATGTAGTAGAATTGTGTAGTCTGTTTCGGACTTAAAACATGCGTGAGTATATATATATTTTTTTGTAATTTCAGTATGACAGAGTGTATAAGATAACTTCAGATGCCAAATTTGGTGAGTAATGAGAAAAATTAATCATATTAATTTCATTAAAATGTTTTCAAAGGACAATATATTATCTTTTCATACAATAACTAACTATTCTTCAAAATGGATTTTAAATTAAATCCGTAGTTTTCAAGTATAACATATATTTTTCTTGTAGCTGCTTCATCATGAAAAAAAGCAGATTGTGTAAACCACAAAAGCTAATTTGAACATTTGGATAGTATTCAATCTCAGGTGTCATATTTTCTCTGCAGTGCTATTGCATACTGTTAGTGTCAGTGAATAATTCTTTTAACTGTCTTGGGTTGCTGTGTTAGTGGTAGGGGCAGGTAATCTAGACTAAATCAACCATTGCCTGGTTTCGAGCATAGTGGTGATAGGGGCAGGTAATCCAGACTAAATCAACCATTGCCAGGTTTCAAGCATAGTTGTGATAGGGGCAGGTAATCCAGACTAAATCAACCATTGCAAGGTTTCAAGCATGGTAGTGGTAGGGGCAGGTAATCCAGACTAATCAACCATTGCCTGGTTTCAAGCGTAGTTATGTCTGCCCCCAAAAGTGGGGGAGACATATTGTTTTTCCCCCGGTTGTCTGTCCGTCCATTCGTCCGTCCGTCTGTCTGTCCGTCACAAAATCGTGTCCGCTCTGTATCTTCCAAAGCCCTTGAAGGATTTTTATGAAACTTGGGTCAGATGTTCATCTCATCAAGGCGACGTGCAGAACCCACTTTGCGATGTGGTGTCTCAAGGGCAAGGTCACACTTGGAGGTTAAATGTCAAATGCCACAAAATCGTGTCCGCTCTGTATCTTCCAAAGCCCTTGAAGGATTTTTATGAAACTTGAGTCAGATGTTCACCTCATCAAGGCGACGTGCAGAACACACTTTGTGGGTGTGGTGTCTCAAGGTCAAGGTCACACTTGGAGGTTAAATGTCAAATTCCACAAAATTGTGTCCGCTCTGTATCTTCAAAAGCCCTTGAAGGATTTTTATGAAACTTGGATCAGATGTTCACCTCATCTAGGCGACTTGCAGAACCCACTTTGCGGGTGTGGTGTCTCAAGGTCAAGGTCACACTTGGAGGTTAAATGTCAAATGCCACAAAATCGTGTCCGCTCTGTATCTTCAATAGCCCTTGAAGGATTTTTATGAAACTAGGGTCAGGTGTTCACCTCATCAAGGTGACGTGCAGAACCCACCTTGCGGGTGTGGTGTCTCAAGGTCAAAGTCACACTTGGAGGTAAAATGTCAAATTTTACAATCGTCTGACTCAATACTACCTGCAGCAACTGGCTGGGGGGAGACATATGTTTTTGTTCAATCAAAAACCCATTTCTAGTTGTGATAGGGGCAGATAATCCAGACTAAATCAACCATTGCCAGGTTTCAAGCATGGTAGTGGTAGGGGCAGGTAATCCAGACTAAATCAACCATTCCCAGGTTTCAAGCATGGTAGTGGTAGGGGCAGGTAATCCAGACTAAATCAACCATTGCCAGGTTTCAAGCATAGTTGTGATAGGGGCAGGTAATCCAGACTAAATCAACCATTGCCAGGTTTCAAGCATAGTTGTGATAGGGGCAGGTAATCCAGACTAAATCAACCATTGCCAGGTTTCAAGCATAGTTGTGATAGGGGCAGGTAATCCAGACTAAATCAACCATTGCCAGGTTTCAAGCATAGTTGTGATAGGGGCAGGTAATCCAGACTAAATCAACCATTGCCAGGTTTCAAGCATAGTTGTGATAGGGGCAGGTAATCCAGACTAAATCAACCATTGCCAGGTTTCAAGCATGGTAGTTATAGGGGCAGGTAATCCAGACTAAATCAACTATTGCCTGGTTTCAAGCATAGTTGTGATAGGGGCAGGTAATCCAGACTAAATCAACCATTGCCTGGTTTCAAGCATAGTTGTGATAGGGGCAGGTAATCCAGACTAAATCAACCATTGCCAGGTTTCAAGCATAGTTGTGATAGGGGCAGGTAATCCAGACTAAATCAACTCTTGCCTGGTTTCAAGCATGGTTGTGATAGGGGCAGGTAATCCAGACTAAATTAACTATTGCCTGGTTTCAAGCATAATTGTGATAGGGGCAGGTAATCCAGACTAAATCAACTCTTGCCTGGTTTCAAGCATAGTTGTGATAGGGGCAGGTTATCCAGACTAAATCAACCATTGCCTGGTTTCAAGCATAGTTGTGATAGGGGCAGGTAATCCAGACTAAATCAACCATTGCCTGGTTTCAAGCATAGTAGTGGTAAGGGCAGGTAATCCAGACTAAATCAATCATTGCCAGGTTTCAAGCATAGTAGTGGTAGGGGCAGGTAATCCAGACTAAATCAATCATTGCCTGGTTTCAAGCATCGTAGTGGTAGGGGCAGGTAATCCAGACTACATTAACCTTAATCAGTTTCCCAGCATCGTGATCGGTGCATGAAATCAGGACCATATCAGCTGTTGAAAGTTGTAGAACCTTTACAATAGGCTATACATTATGAAAGCCCTTGAGTTGCTATTACAGTTATTTTTATACATAACTGTTTTACAGTGCACAAGAAATAAGGTGGCAACATTAGAATTGTACAATTCATGTTATTAAACACCATGGATAATCATAACTCTAGACTCATTATTAATACCCCAGTATGTTAATGATGATATTAATACAAAGATATTTATTACAGAGGAAGGAGATGTGAAGGCCAGTATAGCTGCTCTACATTTTATTATCGCCAGTGCTGCCAAGTATAACGTAGATGGGGATTCATTGTCTAATGAACTTCAACAACTGGGTTTGCCAAAAGGTAAATTGTTACTCACATAAAGCTCTCCTGAACACAAGTTCGCGTGGTGTTTGTCTGTTAAATTTTGAATAACAGCTCCTGTATCCTTGAATAAATTTGTTGAAACATGTTAGGATTTGAGGTACTTTTTTGCTATGGTCAAAGGTTTACTTTTTATATGTAGACATTAGAGCGAATGACTCACAGATGGGCTAATGATGAAAACAAAGAAAATGTTTATACATCTAGCAATTCTAGCTGTAATTGTGAAGAACATATCTAAACTGAGTTACTGACACATTTTTGTTACAAAAAACATCACAATTTAAGTTTTACACACTTTTATCGGTAAAAGATTTACCCTGTTAGTCATGTGGTAGATACTTTAGTTTCATCATTAATTCTGACAAGTTTTGATAACTAGTCTCCGTAGCTCAGTGGTTCAGACGTCGCTCTATATTTAACTGACCGAAAGGGCATGGGTTTGAATCCTGGTGAAATCAAAACTTTTTTTATAAGTGTATAGAAGCATAATATTATGTTGTATTTTCTCCAGAGAAAAATTACCTTAAAATTCTATGGGTCATTCGCTTTAAGAAAAAAAATTGAAAAAAATATTTTGAGGATTTGTTCTCAGGTGAGCAGTGCATGGCCATCATGGCTGCCATGTTTGACATACAAGTGTTTTTCTGTTATAAGTATTTTATGTTGTTTAAATACTGATATGAATAATACTGACCAAATCCTGTTAAACAGATTCTAGGCTTGAAGTAAAACCATGCATTCTCTACCTTCAAATTGAAAAATGTAAAATCAAGGGAGGTGACTCTTCAGTTTGATTGAATATCAAAATGCTAATTTTAGGATATCAGTTTTTGAGAAAGAAAGAATGGCTTATTAAAGGAATATTCTTTAATTTGTCTTCAAAATTACCTGTAACTAGTCACATGACCACTGCTTTCAGACATTCATTTGTGTTTATTTCTCGTTACTAATCATAAATGTTTAGACATATAGCAATAAATCTGTTTTTCATTTTCTTAGAGCATACTACATCTTTGGGAAAATCGTATGAAGATAATCTTGGAAAGCTTCAAGAACAGTTTAGGAAAGATAGTTTAAAATGTAAGTAAAATCAAGTTTTTATATGCCCAAAAGGGCATATTATGTTATGGTCCTGGGCATCTGTCTGTCTGTCCGTCTGTTAGCAATTTGGTTTCCGGAGGATAACTTGAGAACTAATTGGCCTGCAGTCTTTTATCTTCATATGATGATTGCCCACATTGAGTGCATGACCTGTAATGATTTTGGGATCTGTAGCTCAAAGGTCAAGGTCACAGTGACCTAAATTTTTAAAGTCATTGTCCATGCATCCGTTAGCAATTTAGTTTCTGGAGGATACCTTCAGTGCTCAGTGGCCTACAATCCTCAAACTTTATATGTCATTGAGTGAACGAACCCTGTAGATTTTGGAGTCAAACGTTCAAAGATCGAGGTCACAGTGACCTTAACATTGAAAACCATTTCTGCCATGTAACTTGACAATCATATGCTATAGAGACTTCAGACTTTATACAAAAATTGCACACATTGAGTGGAAGACCCCTATACATTTTGTGGTTAGTATGTCAAAGGTCAAGGTCACAGTGACTTAAATGATTAGAATCATTAACACTCTGTAACTAAACAACTTTTATTTTGTCATAGAGACCTTCGGGCATACAATGCTCCGCCCAGCAGTGTTCTTGTTATTCAGAAGAGACAGTTTGGAAAACTGTCTTTTAAAAGATTCCATTAATAGTGGTTGGCTTCTTTGCCTCATATACTTATATGTAGTAGTTTAGAATAATTGTAGGGTTGAACACTTTTAAATTCATTCATACTTGCGTTGCCACCCTGTGTTTTAAACTTGCTTCCGTGCGAAATGAAAAAGAGTTATTGACTCTGTAGAATTAAAGAGTAAGAAACCCTCTTACAGCCTCTCCCTGAAATTTGAAATTAGATGCAAAAATTTGATGCAGAACTTTTTTTGTTGTCATAGGAAAATACTTTAAGATAAATGTTTCTGCAGGGTACATGTGTATGTGTTTGACATGCTTATATACACAGTCAAATTAGATACAACATTCCTTTTGAACAGAGTTCCAAAATTCAAGGCTGACATCAAGCTTAAAATTGTGCACAAGTTAACAATAGTGGTAATAGTAAGTCAGACAGATTCCGAAAAGACTTGTATGCACTTGTTATGTTTATAACTATGACCATTGCCTTGTTTCGGGTGGGGGTGGGGGGGAGGGCGCATTTTTTTCTGTGATACATTTCTTGTTTATTTTCAGTATCACAGCTGGAAGGAGTCGAATGGAGGGTAGACTATATCATTAGCTCTAGTTTGTTAAAGGTACTTTTCTAATTTCATTTGTATTTTCATGCCCTCGGCATATAGTAATTGAACTGTACATCAGTCCATATGGTTTAGGAAGTTGGATATATCTTAAGTTCTATTTGTACAAGTGCCTTCGTACTATTCACACTTACATACCAATACAAAGGCAATGATCCTGGCAAGTAATATAACTGTGACCTCCCTTTTCTCCCCAGTAATCTCCCTTTTATGCTATTGAAAATAGGTATGGTGAACCTTTTTCGGGCAGTTAAGTATATCTAATTCTGAAGTTCTACTATTACATGCATGTACATATGTCTTCATACTCTTCACTCATACTAACCAATACAAAGGTCATCATCCTGGCAGGTAACATAACTGTAGCAGCCTTTTTTGACAAATTGGATATTTTTCAACTTCAACAAATAGCAGTGACGAGGTACTTTACACTTTCACTAAAAACGGTCATGTCACTGTCAAGTTACATATCTGTGTCAACCATTTTTCAGCAGTAATCTCCCCTCTTCCTGTACTTAGTGAATATGTTAACCTTTTTTGGCAAATTCAATATTTTTCGACTTCTGCAAGTAGCAGATAGATAATGAATTTAATGATCAGTACAAATGGTCATGACATAGTTAGGTTACCTACTGAGTCAACCAGTTATTTTGGAGGTGAGGTGGGGTGGGGGCCTATACTAGAATTGCTTTGTCATGTGGGTCGGTTGGCAGGTCCATCTCCAGCTTGTCCGCTGAATAAATCATATACTTATGGAAGGATTTTATTCAAACTTGGCTTTGATGTTAACCTCAACATTGGAATGTGCAGAACCCATGCTGCCCTTGTATCGGGTCAATGTCACAATGGAAGATCAGATAATTTTTGTGTCTGCTTTGTAAATCCTTTACCCCTTAAAGAGTTCAAACTTGGCTCAAATGTTCACCTCATGATAGCAATGTGCAGAACCCATGTTGACCTTGTACCAGCTCAATGTCAAGGTCACACTTGAAGGTCAAGTTTTAAACATTGAATTATAAGGAACTTTGTTCATCTCAACAAGGCAATGCGCATCACACATATTGCCCTTGTGTCAGCTCAAGGTCAAGGACAGACTGGAAGGTCAAATTTCTAACAGTTAAAAAAAAGACAATGTGTCTTATTTGTGTTTTAAATTCTTTACTCCTTGAAGGATTTTGTTCTTACTTGGCGCATATATTCAACTCAGCAAGGCAATGTGCAGAATCTATGTTGCCCTTGTGTCAGGTCAAAATCAATGTCACATTAGAAGGTCAGACAATTTTCGTGTCCACTTTGTAAATTTTATACCCCTTGAAGGGTTTTCTTCAAACTTGGCTCAAATGTTCACCCGATGATAGTGATGTGCAGAACCCATGTTGACCTTGTACTAGCTCAAGGTCAAGCTCACACTTGAAGATCAAATATTTGACATTGAATTATATGACAAGGAATTTCATCTAACTTCTCCCAAGTGTTCATCTCAACAAGGCAATGTACATAACCTATATTGCCCTTGTGTCAGCTCAAGGTCAAGGTCACACTTAAAAGTCAGACAATTTTTTTGTCCGCTCTTTAAATCCTATACCCCTATTCAAACTTAACTCAAATGTTTCCGTGATGAAGAGAATATGAAGAAATGGTGCTGAACTTGTGTTGCCCTTGTACTAGCTCATGATCAAGGTCACCTTGAACATCAAATATTAGACACTCATTTGTAAGACGAGGATTTTTTCTTACTTGGCTGAATACATGATATTCTTTATTTTAGCTCATAATTTCTCATTATCCCTTTTCTGCAAGAAAGATATTTTTCACCTTCTGCAAATAGCACTGACACTTTATGATTTAATGACCAGTATTAAATCTTGAATCTATTTTATAATATGGGTTAACAATAGGAGTCTGGCTGTGCCATGATCTGAAGTTTGGTTCCTGATGAGAATGCTTCTAGGTGTATGTGTGTTTACCAAACACAGGATCTTGTTTTGACTTTTAATTGGTGGTTCAGTTTTTTTTAACAGGCTAAATTTTAGGGGTGAATTTGAAATGGGTCTTTGTGTTTCTTCATTGGGTAATATTTAGAGCCTTGTTCTTGCATTTTATGTTTCACTAGCATAACAATGATCAGTTTTATTTGAAATATACTCATTGATTTTAGCTCAGTTATTATGATAACTATCCAAGACTATTTAAATTGCTGTAAAGACACCACCTTAGATAGAACTTATCACATAAAAGAAGAGCAATTTACATTCATTACTGGTACTTAAAGGGAACTATGTGAACATGCAAATTTCTTTGCCTAATTACAATGTATGTGCCACATCTCAGATTTGAACAAGTGGCCTTCTGAACAAGCGACAGTCTCTCTAACTACTGAGCTATTGAGGCATACAGTTATTGCTTACAGTACAAATTAAGTTATGATTAAAACTGCTTAGTGATTTCTTTCAAAATAATAGGCAAGATGAATAAGCATATCCTTTGTTGACGTCTAAGATTTTTTTATACCCCCACCACAAAATGTGGGGGGGGGGGCTATAATGGATTCGCTTTGTCGCGTCCGTCCGTCGGTCGGTCGGTCTGTCCGTCCGTCTCCATTATCGTGTCCGTTCTATAAATCCTATACCAACTGAAGGATTTTCTTCAAACTTGGCTGCAATGTTCACCTCAACAAGGGGATGTGCAGAACCCATGTTGCCCATGTGTCAGCTCAAAATCAAGGTCACAATTGAAGGTCAAATATCAAACAATCAAATATTAGACATTATGTCGTGTCCGCTCTGTAAGTCCTTCACTAATTGAAAGATTTTCTTTAATCTTGGCTCAAATGTTCACCTCAACAAGGGGATGTGCAGAACCCATGTTACCCTTTTGCCGGCTTAAGGTCAAGGTCACACTTGAAGGTCAAAATATGACTTAGAAAATATTCTTAAATTTTAACATGTATTTGAATATTTCTGAAACTAGAAAACGTATTTGCTTGAAACTTAAAATATATATGAAGTGTCACAATTAGGATATGCAGGTCAAGTTTCATAACTCTGTATTGCATTTTGACAAAGTTATGCCCCTTTTTAAGTCTTCAAATTTACATACAATCAAATATTAGACAATATGTCGTGTCCACTCTATAAATCCTATACTAATGGAAGAATTTTCTTCAAACTTTACTCAGATGTTCAACTCAACAAGGTTATGTGCAGAACCCATGTTACCTTTGTGCCGGCTTAAGGTCAAGGTCACATTGAAGGTCAAAATTGACTTAGAAAATGTTCTTAAATTTTAACATGTTCTTGAATATTTCTGAAACTAGCACAGGTATTTGCTTGAAACTTAAAAGATATATGAGGTATCACAAGTAAGATATGCAGGTCAAGTTTTATAAAATGTATTGCATTTTGACAAAGTTATGCCCCTTTTAAGTCTTTTAATTTACTTACAATCAATACTAGACAATATGTCATGCCCGCTTTATAAATTCTATACTAATGGGAGGATTTTCTTCAAACTTGACTCAAATGTTCACCCCAACTGGGCAATGTGCAGAACCCATCTTACACTTGTGCCAGCTTAAGGTCAAGGCCACACTTGAAGGTAAAAAATTGACTTAGAAAATGTTCTGAAATTTTAACATGTACTTGAATATTTCTAAAACTAGAACAGATAATCATTTGAAACTTCAAATATATACGAAGTGTCGCAAGTAAGATATGCAGGTCAAGTTTCATAACTAAAAAATGTGGGGGGGATAACTTTGTATTGTATTTTGACAAAGTTAAGTCCATTTTTATGTCTTTAAATTTATTTACTATAATATTTTTTAAACCAGAACAGATATTTACTTGAAACTTAAAATTTATATGAATGGTTACAAGCAAGCTCAGATGACGAAAATTCTACAATTCCATTGAATTATGACACAAGTTATGCCCCTTTTAGGCTTAGAAAATGTTCTGATATAACCATTAATACTTAAATGTTTCTGAAACTAGAACAGATATTCACGAAAATGAAAGGTTATTTGTAACTGTTTCGAACATGATTTGACAATATATATTTATACTATTACCTGTACAATTTGTTTGTTTTTTTCACCAGAGATAATTTCTTTTTATGTATATGTATTTGTGCCACTAAAGTTATTCCCTTAACCACCTTTCCATGTCGTCTTCTGTCAAGGACATTGGTGGGGGTATGAATCGCATTCAGCGATAGTGCTAGTTTAGTTTAATATAAAGTGCTTGTCTCCTGGAAACCATGGTCCATAAAGCACTTTAAGTGAAACCTAGAATAAAATAAAGTCTTGTTGTTCATACTAAATTTAGTCGGTTGTTCTTTACATTAACCACCAGGATATAAATGAGCCATGTGTTCAGCTGAAGATGAATATAAAGACGGCTGAAGGAGGGGAGACAGAACCTGTGTCTTTTGCAGCGTCTTCAGATAAATTCAGAGTCTTCCTTAATGGTAATTATGTAACTTCATTTGAGTAAATAGTTCGAGGTATTGTTACCTGGCCTACAGTCATGAAACGTCATACCGTATTTATCAGCTTGTAAAGTAAGGCAGCTGGGTATTTTTAGGTCGATTTAATGTTACCAGAGTTATAGTCCTTCATTTTGTGAAAATTAGCGTTTTTACTTGTGTTAAACCTAACAGCTAAAGTCGTGAAATGTTGCAAAAATATACATTAGCATGTAAAATTATGCACTTGGGTTCTATGTAACAAATTGATCTTGTAGTACCAGAGTTATGTCCCTTGATGTTGTTAAAAGTAGCATATATCTGTCAGTAATAATCAAATCTTTTGTCTTTTTGTGGTATAAATTACCTGTGATGTATGTCTAAACTATTATCATCGTATCAAACACATTATGTTGTATCTATACCTTATTGTTACTAATAGCCCGTTTTCTTTTCAGAACTTAAACAAGCAAGTGCTGTGATGGAAAACCTTGCAACATCTTGAAAGGAACATGTTTACAAATACTTACATACATGGCTAGTGCCAAAATATTGTTAACAGGGTGCATTAATGATGTGTGAAGCTGATATTTCAAATGTTTAGTGATTGGATATGTAGAGCAAATGCTGTTTGGGAGACAAAATGCACTTGGAAGTTTTATATACTATGCAAAGTTTTCACCAAGGCTCTGTTTTAATGATACAATATTAAACGTACCTTCTGGGAAAAAACAAAACATTACAGTGCATTTATGGGGTCAGTTCATTGCAGTAAGTGATTCAGATCTCAGACTACCTTGACTTTATAATTTTTGAAAATGATGAGTGTAAGCTATTCAAAAAAAGTAAACTATTGTATGTGAGAAAGCAGTTTATTTGTGATTAGCTACTTCTCAGTAGCAATGTTTGGATAAGCATACCAATATGCATGTATGAAATACTATTTATAAGTCTTCAAAAAAGTTGTTGAAAACTGTACACAAAGGTTTATCATTTGTTAAGCATTGTAAGAGAAAAACATTCTATTTTAAATACATCCAGAGGATCAATTTATTGACTTTGGTTCAAGTTCAGATGATCAGTAAGAACAAAGGAAGTCATAGCAGTTGTTTTGTTTTCTTAACTGATTAAAAAAAGAATGTTAAATGTGCAATGGTAATTGATCTTGTTCAAATATATATGTGATTTTATTACATGTATTTTTGTTATTTTTCTGTAATTTTTTCCCATTTAGCAGACCTATGATTGAAAAAAGAATGGATTATGTGGTTAGGAAGCCTTATCTATTATCTGTGATAGAAAAACTTTACCTTCTTGGGTAGAAATAAAACAAATCAAATCTGACTTATTGCTAAAGAACTTGCAAATGTCTTAAAATATTGAAGAAATATTTAATAAACTAATGATTTAAATCATATGCAGGAAAAAATTTTCAGAGCAAATACTGTCATAAGATATGACTATTATTCTGTTAAACCTTTCCTACTTGAAGTTACTTACTAAAATACCTGTTCAAAATCTTAAGAGTGTTTAAAATGTTTCCACTTAGAAGTTTTACTAAAAAATGTATTATAGCATGTGCATATAAATCCAGCAATGCCTCCATCTAAGATGAGGAGGTATATAGTTTTGCAAATGGTCGGTTGGTCGGTAAGACACTTGGGTTTCCGATCAATATCTAGAGAATCCTCTCACCCACATTCCTCAGACTTGGTTTGTAGATTGGCCATGAGGTCACAAGGTCAATGTCAGAGTGACCTTGAATAGCAAAACGGCTTCCTGTCAATAACTAAAGAACCCTTGGTCCCAGAATGTTCAAACTTAGTATGTAGGTTGGTCATGACCAGTAGATGACTCCTATCGTTTTTCAGGTCAAAGGTCAAGGTCACAACATATACTTCAATTTGACCTTGGCTTACCTTGACAAGTTGACCTACTTTCGGTTCTAGAGCTGCTTTCATGACATTTGTACCATGTGAACAGTTATGAAAGCAAATTTTATTGCTGGCATTTGTTGACATAATATTATATGTTTCAATGGTATCCAGGTGAGCGATATAGGATCATCATTGCACTCTACACTTTTTTCTCCGGTGACTGCAGAGTCCATAAAGTTGGTTTATTATTTTTTTTTATATATCTATTGTGGTATTTGAACCATTTGCCATTTGACACATCCCTACAATTGTTTTCATCTACATCTACATCAATACGTCAATCTGTCATACATTTGACAATACTTTGACGGTTTTGTAATCCTTTTTCAGGTGAGCGACATAAGATCATTTGGTCCTCTCGTTCCATTAAACAGATCACTTCCAAAAGAACTAGTCACTCATTACTAGTAGGGATTTTACTCACCTTTGCGCTTTTGTGGTAAAAGACCTTGGCAAAATGGGAAGAGAATGCTTAAATATATGGGAATACTAATCTAAACAACGTTTTCCTCACCACAAGGAAAACGCAAAGAACGGGAAAA
The DNA here is from genome assembly GCA_012932295.1 of Cyclina sinensis. Lineage (NCBI taxonomy): Eukaryota > Metazoa > Mollusca > Bivalvia > Venerida > Veneridae > Cyclina > Cyclina sinensis. The sequence goes on from JAAONU010000003.1 coordinate 2,899,640, forward strand.
TGCTACTTGTATTTTTTTTTATACTTAAAGAACATGTTTTATCATCAGTGAATATAAGATTACAGACCGGAAGCAAATTACTAAACCGAGCTTATATTTATTTTAGTCGTCTAGACTTTTACCTGTAAAGGGAGGTTACTATAACGTTCAGCTTATCAACCAGGAAGGATAAAGATAAAAGAAAAATGGCGACTTTTGGGCGTAGTCAAAATGCATCGGACGAAATATTTGACTTGTATTGCTCTCCTTGTATGAAGAAGGGCAAAAATAAAGAGGCTGTAAAATACTGCACAGAATGTCAGGAATATTTATGTGAAAATTGTGTTGAGAACCATAACAGCTTTTCAGCCTTGGCTGGACATAAACTAGTCGGCAAAACGCAGTTTGGGAAATCAACTTCAAAGACAGATTCACAGGATTTACCGTCGGTGCCAACTGAAATATGTAAAGTGCACGCCATGAAACTTGTGGATATGTATTGTGCTGAACACGACGCTGTCGGTTGTCACATCTGTTTCGCTATCTATCACAAGTAAGTAATCTACTTGCTCTTTTAAAAAAGGAATCCTAGATATCAGGAAGGCTAACCAGCATCTAAATTTTCGAAAAAAAACTATTTCGTGAAAGTGTTTATGAAACGCACGCACAAGTGAAATTTTGATAATAAGACGTCAAAAAATGCAATGAAAAAGAAAATAAGATAAAAATAACATATACGAACTTGTTACGTAGTCGCGCTGAAATTCAGTAGGCAATGTTAAATTGTTCTGTCACATGATATGAGACTTTATATAATGAACTTTTAAATTGCGCATGGAATGTAAGTAAAGAAATGAAATCAATAAGAATTTCCATAGCGTGTAAAAAATGTTGCGTTTAAGACGGAAACCGCGAACTTTTTTTATTTTAAATCAATATAACAAGAATTTCTTTTTCAAAGTAATTATATTTACAACGTGACCGGACTATTGACATACTAATTTTCATTAACCTAGTTCATTGTTTTTCTAAAACTGTATTGCTTAATCTCTCTGTTGCCATCTACTCATATACCAGGCTTCTTCAACTTAACTTAGGTGATTTTTTATATTATTTCGGGATTCAGATTTTTTATTTTATGTCGTTTTGGATGATGTTCTGCTGAAGTTGTTAAAATAATCTGCTAATCTGATGGAGTTGTTCTGCTATTCTGATGGAGTCGTTCTGCTATTCTGCTGTTCTAATATTCTGATGGAGTTGTTCTGCTATTCTGCAATTCTGCTAACTTCAGTCAGACTAATTTGATCAATTGCTCGCCAACGACGTCAAAGAAGTTAACGCTTTCTAGAAATGCACAACTTTTATCGCTTTCTCTGAATTACCTTAAAAACCTGCTGTTTTCAAAAATTGCAAGTAAAGTGCTGCTTTTGCAATATTAGAGATTTTATAGTTTCTATTTCAGAAGCACCAGTTATATTATTATACAGAAAGAATATAACAAATATGTCCTGCATTGCATTAAAGGTGCACTTCTTTCAAACATTTTATACTTTCCCTTCAGTTCTGGAGTCACAAAAAATGCAAGTGATGTAACTGCTCCTTATCGAAATAATTTTATAAAAATACATTTTCGTAATTGTGAATTCGGCGTTTTCACTCCAATGAGTGCGGGTAAAGTCTAGTGGTCTATCTATTCGAGTTTATTTATGGTCGGTACCGGTTGCCCGTATGACCGACGCCCCCTGCAGATATTAGTTATTATGCTCCCCAACGGGGATGCATTTAGTCGCAACATTGTCCGTCCGTCCTTCCGTCCGTCCGTCCCAAAATTGTGTCCGGACAATTTCTAAACAACCACTGGCTTGAATTTACTTAAACTTAGTAGGAAGCTTTACTGCCAAGAGGAGCTATGCATATTAGCAGCCTGTTCTGATCCATTGATTTATCAGAGTTATGCCCCTTTAATGCCCTTTCAACTGACATTTTTGTCCGGACTATTTCTCAGCAACCATGCAATTCATCAAAACTTCATAGGAAGCTTCACTACCAATAGGAGGTGTACATATTACAGGCATGTTCCGGTTCAGTGATTTTTCACAAGGTAATGCCCCTTTGATGCTTTTTAAGTCGACTTTTACCAAAAAACTTGAACATTGATCATATTTTGTTTTATTCCTTTATGGATTGTCTTCATACTTTGACACAACAATCCTTTGGACAAGACATGCCCACCAAGCCTTACCATCTGGGATCGTTTGTCTGGAGCATAACTCCAAAGCTATTAAGAGGATTATGATGAAATTGTACACAGTGATAGAATGCAGCGAGAGGAATCACAATGTGCAAGAACAAAAGCTCTGTCAAGCTCACTTTCGCAATTATTTCCTTTTGATATATTTAACCTTTGTCCTGAACATAACTGCAAAGCTATTTTGTTGAAAGTTAAGAAAAAGACAGAGTGGAAGTGCACTGTATTATGAACATAACTCTTCCTCACCTACATTTTGAATTAACTCCCTTTATTACATTTAATTTGAACACTTTTGTCCAGACTATAACTCCAGCTCTAGTAAAGGCATTTGTTGAACATGTGTTATGTTGGGGAGCATCCATCGTTTCCAACGATATTCTTATTCTACTTTGTTGGGAGTAGTGCAAGATACAGAAATCATTCCGTTCCAGAGACACCACTTGTTCTTTTACATGCTCAGTGTACAGCGCTGATACAAGGGACCTCGGTTAAGCGTCTCATCCGAAAGACAATTAGTAATGTTTGTGGAGCAGCGGGGGATCGAACACGGGACCCCTGGGTTACCAGTCCATCGCGTTACCACTGGACCAGTATCTGCTCCCGAAAGTCTAGTTGCGTCATCTGCGTTGCATTTTATACTCAGAGAACCATTAAAACATTACTTGGTCAATACCTGGTTGTAACCCGCGTCAAAAAGCAAGAATATATATCGATTGTGCTCACATTCACTCCCCCGTCTTTATTTTTCTATAATGTGACTTATTTAAATTCATTTCTCTTTATGTTATGCGAAGTCAATGTTTCAATTATTTTTGATATCATCATTATTCTTTCCATGCCTGGCTATTATTTTTAAGTTATTTTTTTTTCTTTTTCTTTTTTTTTTTTTGAGAAAAAGAGGTAGATATCACAGTGAAATTTAACATTTATTCGAGAAAAAGTTTTCAGTTTACATTTTTATAATAAAACTAAAATTATATTATTACTTTTTTTGTGAATTAAAACATACCTCTTAATACTAAATGCGTTAAGCGTACAAATAACAGAATATTTATACAAACATTAGTTTGATAAGATATGCATTATTTTAGTTTTCTCTTTGTCAATACAGAAATCGCTCACATCTGAGCGGAAACGCAACATTTCAATTGCACTTACGAACTTATTTTTTCAGACCGCCAAGCTTTTTTTCACGACATTGCCGAATTCAGCCACATGCTGTCATTTACACATTTTTGTTTTACATATATTTAATATATGACGAACCTGACTTAATTACGGAGCGGCAATTAAAGATAGCTACAGTGAAGAAATGCGCAGATTGCAAAAATACGCTTTGAAAACTACATACGCCCAAAAGGCTTGTCAACCAGTAAACTCTAACATAAAACATTAACACCGCCAGGAAATAAAACAAGTGCATTAAAACACCTCCTGACAAACTCTTCAGGATGCAAAAGGGTGCAAACGGAGGACCTGCAGATATGAACTTCAATCCTAGATAGGATTAACGAGTGAAATGTAATACCTAATAATCTGACATAAACAATAAACAATCATGAACGTGTAAATAACTCTATGCTGAAAAACTCTGAAACGGACTATAGGTTTACTCTCAAAAATAACAACTTCGACCGTGAGAAAAAATTAACATCAGATTACTCTGATATGGACTATAGATATAATCTATTTTTCTATGTTAAACCAGAGATATAGATAACATGTTATTTATGTCTCTGGTTAAACGTTTGTGTCCTGAAAAGGCGTGTTATGTCCCAGAGTTTTCTATGCTTGTAAATAATTATGATATTTTTGGTGTAGCGGAAACAAAACTAGATGATTATGATATGATAGAAGTAAATGATTATTCCTGTTTCAGTAAGCCTAGGAAACAAAGATATATTAGGAAATCAGAAGGTATTGGTGCCATTATAAAGACTAACATTGCTGATCATTGTGAAATATTGGAAAATCAGTCTGACTATATTTTATTGCTTAAAATTAAGAAAGCTCTCAACTAAACTTGATCAAGATCAAGTATTCTAGGTTTTGTTTATGTGCCACCTCTATGTTCAAGATTTTATAGTGAGGACGAATTTGATATTTTTGAGTTTGAAATTGCATCTATTTGTAGTACATATAATATGAATGCTACCTTAAGTTCCCACAGAGAAACAGAACATATGATATAAAACTTGATTGAGTAAAAATAGCTAGATTTTAAAAATACAGAAAGATGAATTTTTGCAGTTATCTGAAACAGATGTTACACTTCTAGTACGTACAGAAGACTGAAATTTTACTACTGAACAAAAAAAACACAAAAAAAAAACACACAAACATTAAAAAAAGAAAAACGTATAATCTTAGATTGTTTTTGTTTTGTACTTTGATGTGATACAGAAAGTTGTGTTGATTACGTTCATCTCATTTATAACTCTTGCAAAAATGCATTTTTGCAAGCCTCGGGACACAGCCATGAAAGGTTTAATAATTCTAAAATTTTCAGAACGTGTTTAGGTAATTCAGGCAGAAAAAAATCAATGTTTAGTACGTCATATATGATAGGTGCTGACATAAAACCGTCGAAACCTTTTTTTTTTCTTCATTGCGGGTACTATCTATTGCGCCTATTTAAAACAAAAAGTCTCATGCAACATGAAATCCAAACCTGTTTGTCTCAGAGATCAGCACTATTCCATTTGATACGATTTCCTTGCATGTGACCTTATGATTCACGAAGAATCCTTCTATCTTTCTTCCATAGTTTCATTCTTCATTAAAATCTTTCACTAGTGAGTTTAAACAGTGTTATCTTTTGATTTTATATTTTAATAGGTGCGCGGGCACGTGCTCCCATTTTCTTACATTTCGAAGTCTATCAGTTATTTATCAAAACTAAATATTTATTTAAACTGTACTACCCCAGTTTTGAATTATATACTAAAATATAAATATGTATCACATAACCTCTTAACTGTTGCGTGTTACTCGGTATGATGTCCATCACGTCAAAATGATGAAGCAAATGTTATACATGTATTGTTTATTCCGTTATTAGATTATCCTTTGGTGGTCAGATTGAAAAAGTATTTCAAAGCTTTCTATTTTACGAAACTGAGAAAGGACTGACGATGTCAAATTTTGAAGACATTGTCAGGAAAATCTCAGAACACGGACCATTTATGTGTAGTCCAGATTCAACAATACATTGCTTTTTTACTATAAAATTCTCTTATTTAACTACATACCAATTTAATCAATATTTGCTTGAATACATTTTCGTTGTATATTGCAGACCATGTCACGACATTCATTACATTCCCGAGTATGTTCAAACAACACCACAGACAGATCTAAACAGAAACGTGTACGGAAAGTTGCAGAAAGTAATGTCTAAACTGGAAAACATGATAAAAAGGTCACAGAAAGCAAAGGCTGATAATGATAATGCAAAAATGTTATGCTTGAATGAAATAAAAGCATTCAGAGCAGAAATAAACCAGACCTTAGATCGATTGGAGCAAGCGGCTATTGCGGAAACAGAGAAGAAATATAACACTCTTCAGACGATGTATCAAGAGGACATAAAGAAGATACAAGACTCGCTTGATAATCTTTCGAAGTGTAAAGTAGCCATGGAGCTGTCTGCGAAAAATGCTTCACAGCAGTTTGTAACCGCTAAAATATGCGCGAGTATCATTTCAGAAAATGAGAAGCATACTGATAATCGTGTAGACCTACGTGAAGATAGACTCACGTTTACTAAGAATTTACAGTTGCTAAGTTTTCTACAAACCCTGAACTCGCTCGGACTGCAACTGAAGAAGGTTGTAAGCAAAGAAAAGTTCAATGTAAAGCTGCATGATGATAAGAGTGATTGTACCATCTGGTCATCTTGTATACTTGACTCCGGATATATATTGCTAGCCGACATGACGAACAAGAACATTAAACTGGTTGATAGTAAAACATTTATAGTTAAAAATTCAAAGATAATGCCTGCAGCACCATCCTCGGTATGTAGAGTAAATAGCAGAGAAGCTGCTGTCAGTCTGAACAATCGAACGGTTCAGTTTGTGTCTGTAGATGGTGAGATATCACTTACAAGATCACTGAAGTTTGGTCATTGTTGTGGGGGTATTGCTGTGATGGATTGTCAGCTTGTAGTGAGTGTTAATGGTCCAAGTGTATATATGTATACAATGGACGGAACACGTCTAAAGACTATCGAAAAGGACGGTAAAGGTAATGATATCTTTAGTCATGCCAGGGAAATATGCGTTAGTGACGACGGTAAGAAGATACACGTAGCAGACCTGAATAAAGGAGTGATAACGATAGACATTGACGGGAACGTAATCTGGAAATATTCTGGTTCTGAACTGAAAAATACCTTGGGAGTTTGTACAGACGGAAGTGGTAATATATTTGTGAGTGGTTTTAGCTCTCACAATGTTGTACAAATAGGACCAGATGGGCAGTACATGGGTGAAGTTGTCTCTGCAACATACGGCCAAAATAATCCACAAGCAGTTTGTTTTGACAGAAAGAATTCAAAACTACTTGTCACTTTTGGAAACGAACTAGAACTACATGTTTTTGAAGTCAAGTAGACAATTTTATGATAAAAGATGTGTATACAACTGCTGTCATTACAATGTAAATATCAAGTACAGTATTATTTTGCTATTGATTTGTAGCAAAAGATAAAAGTTTTACAAGGTCTACATTTTTCATTGTTGAGTAGCTGAAGCTATAGATAATAATGATGATAAAATAATACATGTAACAAAAGCTGATATATCATTTTACTAAAAATATTTCGACGATCCGAAAGCCTGGCAGGACTAGAAAATAGCCTTGGGGTACATCTTCTCACTTTGAGTTTCTTTAGGCCTATATCTAGATTGTAATAGCAGCATGTCAGTGTAGCTTTCTGGACAATTGTAATTTTCATAGAGGGCGACATCTTCTTTTGACATACAAACAAAGTAATTCCGTAGTGGTATAAATACTAATCTTGTAGATCAATAAATAATTTAAATGCAGACCCATTTTACTTGTTTAAATTAATTTTATAAACCTTAAAACACATTGTGGAAAATGAAACTGTAAACTAGAAAGATGCAAAAACTGAATGAAATGAGACTGATCCATTAGGTTCCATTTAAAAAAAAAGTTTATGCCGTTTTTATTTGTTTTATGATGAAGGCGAAAATCTATCGGTGTAGTCGAATGAGTTGTGCTCGTTGTGACGTCACTGACTACGTCAGTAATTTTAGGCGCCAATTCTTTGATCGTGTTGTAAATGGCAGTAAGAAGAGGAAATTCTCTAGCGTTGCAATAGTGACCAAGAAAATCGTCTTGATCCATCGACCAAAACATGACACCAGCGATATTTCTGCTGTATGCAAACTTTATCTGAAATATTGAATGATTATATTAGAATTTAGAGCTGATAATGTAGAAATCTAGCTTTTTTGGATTTTTTTCTCTCGCTTTATTCGGGCAGATGGAAGTTATATCTATAAGTCTAGTGACAAATTGTAAACAGAACTAGTTCTAGCATCTATTTCATTTATGAACGGAAAATTTGACTGACATAAATGTTAAACTAGACACAATCATTTAGAAGTATTTCTTTTGGATGTTTCGCAAAAAAAATACTAGAAATCTAGCATTCAAAAAAAAACAAAAAAAAAAACAAACGTTCATCTAGATCTACACGAAGATCTATCATTTTTTTGGAATAATGAAGACAAGTTAATACATTTTAAATCACAGACACCTTTTTCTTCATGCTTTTAGGGTTACCATAACCTGCCCACTGATTCTACATAAATGCGTAGCCCATCTTCTGTTCATCGTCCCATCGATGTATGGCCCCTTTTCTTATCATCTGGCAAACTTTGACAACATAAACAATGAGCGTGTTTAGACGTGATTTCTTTTGCGCTGTTAATTTTTTCCCGTCTTTAAGTCCCTTTAGACTAGTCCAACTAATCAGACTTGTCGAAGAGACATCGAAAATTTTTGACAGGCGATGTCTTTTTTTTTCAAGTCCAACAACAAGTTGCATTTTTATGCACGGAAAATGCCCAATTGGAAGTCCTTGGGAGCGGTAAATAGCACACTTTTGGAGAAATGACCAACACTGACTTTTAGAGAAACAATTTTATACAAAGTGTTTCAATGAACCATTTAAGATATCAAATTTGATTAAAATTTCAACAGCAACACTATCGGCTATACAGCCGGACGTTCTTGAAAGGCTGGAATGAAGTTAACATTTCTTAGGTAAGTATAGCTACAGTGTAATACAGATATCCGGGTATCTGTCGTTTTGTCGGGTATATTCAACTAACTCTTAATTAAATACATTGAAAGCCGTACATTAGATTTATTTTTACGGTGACGTCATGCGACATTTCGCAGCGAAAAGGGATTTGCAGTGCAGAAATAATAAATGGCAAATTTACTTTAGGGCAACAGATTTTAATGGTTTTTTTTTACTAGAGTAGTAATTAAATATATTTACTTTCGATGTTTAGAGAAAATGGAAAATGAATTTATATTTTCACAGAAAAATCGACCAAAACCACCGGCAGTGTTGCAGCTAAATTTTCCGTGCACAAAAATGACAGTCAAAATAAGGCGTAACTGTTTGACTTTAATTATAATGTCTATAAAAAGGATCAGCCCGTCAACTCCAAATAATTCAGGTACTTCAATTGAGACATACTTGTGCCTTTCACATGTTTGCAATTTTAAACATTAAACATCACTACTGAAAAACTACGACGGTACAGTCAAAGCCATTCGTTACTGTTGCAAAAGATAAATACTATTTTTCAATTTAAATCTATACCGTGTATTAGAATTCCTCAACTTAGTTGCCAGGATTTGGAGTTCAAAAACGTATCTTGATGAACTTCTCATACTATTCAGTAGAAATGTCTTGCTCATTGACAGCATGAGCATAAAAATGAACAATTATATGGAAATCAAACAGTATGTGAATTAAATACTCGGTAATAAGTGACCTGGCCTTTACGGCCCAGGTATGGTCCCGCTTTTCCAGGCCCTAGCACAGGGGAACCAACAGCAGTTGCAGTTCTATTTGCCAGTGTGAATGTAGTTGCGGAACCAGTCAAGCCGAAGATCAGCTTCCTGCGTGGTGCACCACCGGATATCCATCTGTCTACGGCCTAAGTCTGAAAGAGACACTGCTTTCTACATATCGCTTGAATAAACATATCAAATTGTTTCATATCCATCAATTCATGACATCATTTAATGCCTAAATAACTAAATATAAAACATGTCATACGTTGACTTGCTTTGACAAAATAACCAAACCTATATTCATTGTTCAAATAGAAAGAAAATGCTTCGGATATCGTATATCTTTAGAGATATGTTGAGACAAATCTAAACTGAAAGCTTACTTGGCTTAGTTGCTGATTAAACCGTGGGTTCGACTTGCGGGAATACAGTGGTGCCGAAAAGCTGGTGACGTCACTCCAAGGCCTATGGAAGTCGCATGCCATTATTTGTATATAATCTACAACTCTGAAAACACAAAGCAGCAAGTTACTCAAAGACCAATGATAATTGTCTACAACGCATATTCACTAAATGTTATACAGGTTTTGACTTTTATTTAATTGAATATGATGTGATTTTCACCATATGTATGAAACCTTGATCTAAGCGGTCTAATTCAATGAAGTTTAAGTATATATGTAATATTTTAATTTTTATTTCTGAAGTTTAAGTATCCATTGAATCAATTCCATAACTTTAGTGGCTGGTATTTTTTTCTTGCATTTTTTTCTATTACCGACATTTTATTCTATTTTTTATGTATTTATTTATATACTTTTGGGTGGGGGGAGCTGCAAACCAACCTTTAATTTGTGTATCTGTCGTGATTGAGTTTTATGGTAGATTCTGATCTATCTGGTAACTGCTAATAATGATGTAATGAAAATCGATTTAAATCGAATAATCGTTGGCGGTTGCATAAGCATCAATCGATTTTTATTTCCGAAAATCGATGTTGCCAGGTGGGAAGGGAAGTTACTCTTAGTGGGAATTCATTTTTAACAGATGCACATTTGACATTATAAATACATTAAAAAACTGGAGGAATCAAAGATTCAGTACTATTTAATTGGTTTTATCATGCAACCGAACAGTATTTGTCGTGATAATACTGTTCCATTAGGGTGAATGTGTACGACACTTTTGAAAGAGTCTCCAGTTTCTCTATGTTTATAACATTTTGATTATTTTCCGAGGGAAAATCAAAATCTTTTCCTGCTTGGGTTCGATAATCGATTTTCATTTCAGTCGATTTAATTCAGCAGTAAATTATAGACATATGTAATACTGGATTTTGTACGCACGTACGTAGAAATACGGAAATTTGATTGTACGTTCACCTACATACTCAATATAGCTGTAAAAATTGTTTCCACAAAAGAATCTCAGTTATTAAAACTGTCTTTTTTTTCTTTAAAAAATCAATAATGAAGTATATAGTTACTTGGAGATTTCCTTTTGCAAAGTTTTAGAATTATTGCCTTTTGAAGTTTTCATACTTAATTTTTAATCGGGGCATAACTATAAAAGAATTGAAGGTATCAACTTGAAACTCCATAGATAAATAGATCTCATTGAGAAAAGGTGCAGTGCTTAGGAACCATGGCTCTCTTTTGTATAATTTTGGATCATTTGAAATTTTTCTTACTTAATTTTTGTCTGGGGCATAACTCAACAAGTACTACATGTATCAACTTGAAACTTCACAGATGGATATATCTGATTAAGGAAAAGTGCAGTGCCTAATAACAATAACTCTTTTTTCCATAATTTTGGGGTTATTGCCCTTTAAAATGTTTCTTATTTAATTTTTGTCTGGGGAATAACTCAAAAAGCATTGGAGATATCAGCTTAAACCTTCATAGATAAATAGATCTCTTTAACAAAAAGTGCATTGCCCAAGACCTATTAATCACTTTTGCATGTTTTTGGAGTTATTGCCCTTTGTAATATTTTCATACTTCATTTTTGAACTCAGAAAGTACTAAAGATATCGACTTGAAACTTCATAGATGGATACATCTCACTGAAGAAAGTGCGGTGCCCAAAAACCACTATTCTTTTTTGCACATTTGTTTTTAATTACTGCCCTTTGCAATTGTTCAAACTTAATTTTAGTCGGGGATTAAAGTAAAATGTTCTCATATATCAATACTCTACTGACAAAGTGGCATGCGAGGGTATTGGCACAAGGACAGTGGTAGTTCTTGTTATTTTAGCTCAGCTGTTTTCAAAAAAAAAAAAACGTCATGGAGTTGTCATCCTATGCGACCCCGCATTGATACCACAAGTAAAATAACACTATTTCCTTTATTTTCAGAATTATTTCCCCTTTTCAACTTAGAAATGCCTTACAATTCGTTTTAATTTGAAACAGCTTTGTTTTATTACTGGTCTTTTTTATGTTGCTCTCTTTGTGGGGGTAGACGTTTGTTTTTGCCCTGTCCGTCTTTCTGTCACACTTTCTTTTCAATTTCTAAAGTACTGTTTGACCCACAGTCTTCAAATTTCATAAGATAATTGCCCTATCTAAGTAGAAAACCTCAATTATTTTGGTCAGTAGGTCAAAGTACCATGAATATGAAAACCGTTTCTGCTGAATAACTAGGATATTGTCTTGGGGCCTTTAAACGTCACGGGATGATTGCCTTTATTAAGTAGCGTATCACTACTGTTTTTGGGTCAGAAGGTTTAAGACTAAATCCCCGTGGCCTTGAATTTGAAATATGTCCCCTATTGTTTGTATTTCAGTTGGTCAAAATCTACTACAGCCGAGCGTTGGCACCCGGAGGCGTTGCTGTTATTGCTTGTGTATTAAGTACTAGTCGGGCTTCTGTATAACACGCGAGGAGAAAGGTTCAGGTTTCAAATGTTTAGGTTTTGGTTTCTAGTACAAGAAACAATGTTCCACACTCCATAAACATTAGTGATCCATATGCTCAGTGTATAGAACCATATATAAAAACCTAGTTTAAGAGTCTTTGGGAAAACCATTAGTGATGCTAGTGGACGACGATGAATTAACCTGCTATATCCTGATTTTCTTGTGTATTTCCAGAAGACCACTGGTTTGCTCATACAGTAATAAGTTTTTGCTTCAATGGTATTAGAATCCAAACAGATGACCGTCTAGAAAGTCGAGACTAGTTACTGAATATTGTTAAAGGCAAGAGCTGAAAATATTTAGTATAATCTCTTTCTGGAGTTACTCCCCTTTCATGCAAGGAACTTTTTATAGCGTGCTTAGTGCAGGTATCTGCTTTGTTTGGTTAAGTTGACTTAATGTCCTCTAGCAGTCAAAATCATGTCAGGTGGTCAATTAACTTAACCGTCGTTCGTAGGATACGATTGGCCAGTTTTAGTCACCAGTCCTTCGTAAGAAACTGCCAATAGCAAACCACGCAGTGGTACCATGCAAATTAAATAATTATGGTTCCATGTAGATCTAGATAAAATAACTTCTTAGCTCGCTTTTATATCATTAAGACATCTGAAACAATGAGATTTGATCAAAGAGATAAGATGGAGATAAAGAGAAACACTTAAAAATATATTATGTTATGCACTTTCGTCATTTGTAATCCATTGCGATAAACTTGTGATACGTTAGAGGACGTAACTCTGCTAGGAGTATTTAAGGAAACAAGCCTTGCAAAAGTTACTTCCCTTTAATAAACCATAAAGGCTCTTGCACACTATTGTCCATGGTGTAAAATTCTTAAATATCCAACTCAAAATAAGAGGCGTTTTGTGAAAAGGAAACTCTTGTGGGGGAAGATTACCCTTCAACAGAGACTGCGTACGCCTATATTCGTCTTGACATTATCTTTGTTTTCAGATTAGTAATATTAAATTCCTTAGAACAGGATTCGTTGCTAGGATCCCTAGTCTTTGTGGATTTCATTTCACTTTCAACGAAATAAATTCATAGCCCACTACGGTATAGTAAATTAATCCCAATATGCCAAAGTATCATAAGATAGTTTTGGCATTGCATGTAAATTCCAATCAAAACTTAGTTTCACTTGCTTCAATTTGACAACATGCTGTTTTGATGAGAAAAAACTGTCATTTGTACATAAATAAATCATGTTTCTGAATTATTTTTCTCACTGAGTTTTTTCCTGGCCGGTCTTCGGTTGCCGAGCAGTTTGATCGCTTATGTGTCGCTTAGATGAGGTTTCTGGTACGAGCCTGCTACCGGCTAAAATATGTATCTGCAAAACTGACTGTCTCTTACCGCAAGCATAATTGTGTAGGACGCTCATTACAATGAATACTGATAAGTAAGTTCTACAGTTTAAATAATAAAAAAAAACGGAAGTAGTGAAGGGCAATTTAGCAAGCAATAGTATCTCTAAAACTTAGACGAATATATGTATTAATAGGAGAGTGCTCGAGAAGTTCCGCATACCAAATGTGTAGGTCGCTGATGGATGAGAATCTCCAGTGACTTTCCACATTCCGAGTACTAGTTAGAAACAAAGGAGCAGTTATCTAGTGAGATCAATATACAAGTTGCAGGGACCTTGTCCGGATCGCTGTTATACAAATAAATAAACGTAAACAAACTCTTTCTCAGACAGCCGAGTTAAAAGCTACATGTAATGTACAATATAAATGGATTTTAAGTCCCAGGATAGCATTGATTTTTAATGATATAGAAAATAAATGTACTGATAATGATCGAACCACGTTCGATTCACTCTATATCAAATATTGAGATATAAATTTATAAATTCATATAACTTTTTTCATGAAAAAGCTCTTTCTTATTTTTTCCTCCCATTTTTGAAAAAAAAAAAAACACTTTATATCTGACATGTTCATTGATTTAAAAAGCAAAGTTAAGAATTATTTTTGTACAATTAAAGCAATTTTCCAGACATCTTTCTTCGTAAAAAAGGAACTACCTGTACTTGTGATCCTACTATTAACCAACGAAAGATGCATCTTAAAAATCAAGTAAGATGTAGTGAGTCGAACAAAGAATGTAATGGTGTAATGATAATTCAGTAAGTTATTTCAACCTCACCTGACAACATGGCTATTTTCACCTGACGAAAGTTTAAGATAATGATGCTTTCGGCAATACATGTTTACCTTGTTTCACATCAACTTAAATGGCCAGCTATCCAGGGACGTTACAAAAGTTCAAAATTTTGATTTCCATCGCTAAGGTCTTATGTATCAGGTGGCTTGGTGTGTGTCTCAAGCATCCGTTGCATTCTGCTACACGTACAAAAATCTGCGTTATGATGGGATACATGTTAATCAATTGAAAATTATATTTCAATTCAGCAGAAATATTTTAACATGTATTCATGGTTTAAGGTGTTGCATTTTGATGCGTGTAAAAGCGTTCAAACATGTGCTTTATATTACCCATCACAAATTAGATGCAATCTCATGTGAGTACTTTATATTTTCTAATAAATTTCTTGAATATTTAACCAATTTATGCTTAGCGTCTGCAAAAGTAGACACAGGCAAATAGTGCAGACTCAGATCAGACGCCGCAATATACTTGAGGAGCAGTGGTCAAGGGGTAAGAGCGCCGGACTCCCGATTCGAAGTTGATGGTTTGAATTCAACCAGCAGTAAGAGTCGCCAGTGATATTCCATATTCCTCAAATTCGGCTTGAGTACTGGTTTGAACCCAGGAAGCAGTCATCGAGAAGGATATATATATATATAAATTTTCTTCCCAATCGATGTGAAATAAATAACTTTAAACAATACATAAAAAACTTTCTTTACTAAACAGAATGAAACTGAATATATATAACAGAAACACTTTTAACTGAAAATGGACTCGTCCAACCTAGGATGGCATAATTCACTAGGCATAAATGTGTGATGTTTTTGACTGAACATGACTGGTCATTTAATAACAGTTGAAAAGAAATCCGCTTTTTTTGAACGATCCTCTGGTTAATATATGGCTGATTACACAGCGACGCAGTCATGCAAAAAACTCCCATATATGACGTGCGGTAGATATAAACAAAACGTTTGTAGACCTGTAATAAATTCACAATTGGATTGTCGTATTAAGAAATAAAAATATATCAGTGTGAAAAGTGATGACAAAATGATGAATTTTCGAGAACTGATTCTATTACTTACGATTTTCGGATTGAATTTTCACCCAGGAACCTCTAAAGGTTGTATATTGTTTTTACTTTCCAAATGTTTACGTATAAAAACATGCACTTTAATCATATACACCAAAAATATTACTTTTTTTTTAACACGCGTAAACGCATTTTGCATGCAGAGTTTAAGATAGATAAATCACCTGGTAACAGTAAAACGTTGTTGAAATTTAAAAATGGAGTATATGTTCACAGGTGATGAATAATATTTGACAAAAATAAAAGGTTTCAGGAAAGTCATTATAACTGTTTTAATCATGTTTTGTTTATATGTTATTTTCAGTATTAAAAATCATTATTCAATTTTTTTATTTTTTTATTTGTATTTATTTATTTATTTATTTATTTATTTATTTATTTATTTATTCTTATCTTTGTCAAGTTAATCGCCGTGACGTTTTGCCTCTGTCGCAACACCTCTGACACCCCATGTTGACATTATAACAACCTTAAAAACCCGATTGATAATAGAACTCCACTGTACTCTCCACTTTACTTTCCACTTTACTCAAATATTCACAAATAATTTCGGTAATACATTGAAAAAAAGGCAAATCTTCAGTAACAGCAAATACAAATTACATTACCTATCATTTTCCCCCTGCTCAATTAAATATTAGGTTTAAACTTTCACAGAACTATTCTTTTTTAACACAGGTAACAACTTTATAATTCTTTTCAAGCGTCTATTTGATGTGCAGTTTATTCACGAGTAGAATCATACAAAGTGTATCAAAGTATCACAACGAAACTGTAAGGTAGCATACGAAGATTCCGTGCCTCCGTTTTAGTACTGGGTAGATAGATAAACCAACTTTTAAACATGAAAAATAACAGAAATAACACAATTTGTATCTCAGATTTAGATGAGCGTAAAACCTTTACAAATTGACCTTCTTCGCTGAAAGAAGCTTCTAATTTTCTTTCTATCGCTGATGAAATATTTAAATCACCAGTATAAGAATTTGAGAAAGTCAGTAAACATTTATTTTTTTTTGTTTCAGCGTCTGAACTGAAGAACTTCTGTTATTTCACAAACTGGTCAAACAAACTTGCTTCATTTGACGCCAGATTCGAAATCCGGGACATTAACGTTACGCTATGTACACATCTCATTTACGCCTTCGCTAATATTGATGGAACCAATGTGAAACTAGAGCCGTCGGAACCAGACGATGACAACGGACAACTTGTAAATAAAAAAGGACGATATTTTGATTTTAATAAACTAAAAATTGAGCACCCACACTTAGTGACACTATTGTCAGTAGGTGGGGCGTCTGCAAAGAATGGAGGATTTATACAAATAGTGCAGACGCCGGAAACGATGAAACTATTCTCCAGAAATGTGGCGATATATCTTAGAGATCGCGATTTCGACGGTATCGATGTGGATTGGGAATGGCCAGACGATATCTATCGTAATAAGTACACAACATTACTACAGGTATTGTTCATCTTCTGTGTCAACATTCTGAAGTCATTTATTAGTTATGTTGCATTAAATAGATCTGTGAACGAATAAAATTTTAAAAACGAGGACATATACGAGACAAAATTAGGAGGCGCCAGCAGTGGCCTCAAAAACTATGACCACATGGTTTTAAAAGAAGAATGCTACTTGCATCCCAGTCTAGCTGATAACAGTTAAACTTTGCAAATGTTACTCAAACTTTTTTTATGCTACGCAACGTCTGACATTTGCAATAGATCAAACATTAATCTAGACTGATATAATGTGGGCGTAAACTATCAGTGATGATGTACAAATCCTCAGTTGAACCGTATGACATATAAATTCCTACTCCTTCTGATCAATTTTTTGGCGATGGATTATGATTTTCGTTAGTTTGACAGGCAAATTGACGCGGATACATAAGGAATTAACAGGGGTTCCACTAGTTCCAAAAACTGAAGGGTCATTTTTCATCTGATGCAACTATATTTATCAGATTGCAGTCAAACATACCTGAATTTAAGCTAAAATATACCTTATTTTAAGATAAAATGACCCTTCAATCAAAATACCTGAGGGTCGAAATAGGGTCTTTATGAAATTTCAGGGGTCAAAACCCCTCTACAAGGGTCAAATGGAAACCCTGAATTAACATAAATGTCGTTTATCTATTACTAGTATATAAATTAGGGATGGCAAATTTTGTTCATTTTAGCATTCGAATGTTCGGATCATTTTGCATTTGAACGTTCGAACGTTCGAATCACTCGTACTCAATAGTTACACAGTGTTTTCACGAACTTCTCGGCCATACTCCATGCAGCGTTTACTTTCCATTCAGTACAAAGGCATGTCACCTGATGATAGTCGAGCGTAAATAAACAAAATGTTAAACTTTTTTTCAATTTCATTACATCAAGGCATGTTCAATCGATGCAATTCCAATAATAACTGAAGAAAAAAAAAGAATAAACAATAATTTCTGAAATCCAGCTAAGTTTAACAGTGAAGGGGAGATCACTGCCAGTAGATTGCTTCTCGACGTGGTTAACTCGATAAGATCCGAGTGTTTCCAATTCATTGACACAATGTGTATTTCTCGGTATCCGGTATCATTAATGGGTAAATCACCTTTCGATTTAAATTTATACTTAGAAGGTCGAAAAGAAAACGAAATTGAGACGAAGCCCAAGTTATGGTTGACATTTTGACTGATTATAAGCGTTACGGATGTGAACTGTTAGAGAATTTGCGAGAGAATGAAATAACCCCGAAATTCGCGCCACAATAAAGTAAAATCGGGGTTAGTGCCAGTAACTGACTGACACGTCTGTGTATTTAATTTCTTCCTTCTGTTTCCTAGTTTGACCACAGACTCGACACTCTGACACGGACATACCAGTACCTTTTGACTTAGATTTTGTAGGTGACACTTGCTTAAAGCACAGGTCACCAACATTAGATGACGGAAGTTTACGGTCGTCTGACCAGACGTATTAACAGAGGTGTTAAAACAACAATAGGTGTGAATTCACCTGATTATAACGCCTTTCTTACTTCTTCAACACTTCATGATTTCATTTTCCCATGAAAACAAAAATGATAGATTTTTTTCTAAACATTCGAATGCCAAAAATACATTCGAACGTTCGGCATCGGATCCGAACTTTCGAACGTTCGAACGTTCACTTACATCCCTAATATAAATATATATTTTATAAGACAGAACTTTGTATAAATGAAAAAAAAATGAACTAAAATAATAGACTAAATAATGTTGACATATAATGCATTTGTCGGTTCATAGAAGTCATACATTCCCAAGTGCTTGATATTTTAATGTTTCAATATAAAAAAGATAACACTTCACGTGAAACTATGTTCTTAACAGTTATTTTCTTTGAATTCCCTTTTTTTAAAGATTGTCCGGACAACTTCTCTTAATCCTACTAATGCATTTTCAATGAAATGTTACAGGATCAGTACCTCAAGTACTTGCGCATATTTAACCCTTTTTTTCATAGAGTGTAGTTTCTGAACTTTTTCGTAAACAAAGCCTTATATGGAGGAAATCAGCCACGAAAATAAAACGTAATGTCTTTCTATTTAAGTTTATTTATTGGTACCGTTTACCACCCATACGATCAACGCGTCATGAAAGGTTTATATTAGATTGTTGAGGATATTACAATATATAGAAAATATCCTGTTTCAGAGACAACCCTGGCCCTGTTTATGCTCACTGTATAATACTGTTCCACAAGACCTCTGTTTAACGTCCCATCCAAAAGACAGAGCGTAGAAGAGCGGGGACGAATTCTCGAGCTCTGCAGTACAAGTACAGCACGTTACCACTGAACCATTGCTGTTTTGCCTCCTAAAATAAACTGTATCTTTTAAAAGTCTATTTATACACAGATAATGAGGGAGGAGTTTGAGAAAGAAGCGGTACGGACAAGTAAACAACGCCTGTTGATATCTATCGCCGTCGCCGTCGGAGAGGACACCATTACTAAGTCATATAACATCACTGAAATCTCAAAGTAACTACTTCATTATCATTTTAAAAAAATACAGTTTCAATAAGTAAGATTATTTTGTGAAAACAACTTTTACAGCTATATTGAGTATGTAGGTGAACGTCCAATTACATTTTCGTATTTCTACGTACGTGCGTACAAAATCCAGTATAACGTATGTCTATAATGTAGTGTTGGAAAAAATGGACTGAAATGAAAATTGATTATCAAATCGAAGCGGGAAAAGATTTTTATTTTCCCTCGGAAAATAATCAAAATGTTATAAACATGAAGAAACTGGAGACTCTTTCAAAAGTGTCGTCGATTCCCTTAATGGGACAGTATTATTACAACAAATACTATTCGGTTGCATGATAAAACCAATTGAATAGTACTGAATCTTTGATTCCTCCAGTTATTTAATGTATTTATAATGCCAAATGTACATCCACAAAGAGTAACTTCCCTTGCCATCTAGCAACATCGATTTTGGGAAATGAAAATCGATTGATGCTTACATAACACAACCGCCAACGATTATTCGATTTAAATCGATTATCGTTACATTACTATTAGCAATTTCTAGATAGAACAAAATCTACAATAAAACTCAATCACGACAGATACAGAAATTAAAGGTTGGTTTGAAGCCCCCACCCCCCCCCCCCACCCCAAAAAAAAAAAAATAAAATGTCGGTAATGGAAAAAAATGCAAGAAAAAAACTACCAGCTACTAGTGTTATGGTATTGATTCAATGGAAACTTAAACTTCAGAAATAAAAATTAAAATATAACATATATACTTTAACTTCATTGAATTAGATCGCCTAGATCAAGGTTTCATCCATATGGTGAAAATCACATCATATTCAATCAAATAAAAGTCAAAACCTGTATAACATTTAGTGAATTTTCGTTGTAGACAATTACCATTGGTCTTTGAGTAACTTGATGCTTTGTGTTTTCAGAGTTGTAGATTATATACAAATAATGGCATACGACTTCCATGGGCCTTGGAGTGACGTCACCAGCTTTTCGGCACCACTGTATTCCCGAAAGTCGAACCCACGGTTTAATCAGCAACTAAGCCAAGTAAGCTTTCAGTTTTAATTTGTCTCAACATATCTCTAAAAATATATACGATATCCGAAGCTTTTTCTTTCAAATTTGCATAATGAATATAGGTTTTGTTATTTTATCAAAGCATGTCAACGTATGACATGTTTCATATTTAGTTATATAGGCATTAAATGATGTCATGAATTGATGGATAGGAAACAATTTGGCAAGTTAATTTTTAGCGATATTCAAAAAGTAGATTCTCTTTTAGTCTTGGGCCGTAGACAGATGGATATCTGGTGGTGCACCACGCAGGAAGCTGATCCTCGGCTTGACTGGTTCCGCAACTACGTTCACACTGGCAAATAGGACTGCAACTGCTGTTGGTTCCCCTGTGCTAGGTCCTGGAAAAGCGGGACCATACCTGGGCCGTAAAGGCCACGTCACTTATTACCGAGTATCTATTTCACATACTGTTTGATACCAATATAATTGTTCTGTTTTTTCATATTCATGCTTTTTCCATCTGTCAATGAGTGAATAGTATGAGAAGTTCATCAAGATACGTTTTTAACTTCAGATCCAGGGAACTCAAAAGTTGAGGAATTTTAATAAACGGTAGAGATTTAATTGAAAAATAGTATTAATCTTTTGCAGCAGTAACGAATGGCTTTGATTGTACCGTCGTAGTTTTGAAGTAGTGATGTCTAATGTTTATACATGGGTACATGTGAAAGGCTCAAGTATGTCTCAATTGTAGAAGCCTAATTTATTTGGCGATGACGGGCTGATCCATTTTATAGATATTTTTTATTACTGTCAAACAGTTACGCCTAATTTTAACTGTATTTTTGTGCACGGAAAATTTAACGGCAACACTGCCGGTGGTTTGGTCGATTGTTTCTGTGAAAATATAAATTCATGTTCCATTTCCTCTAAACATTGAAAGAAAATATATTCAATTACTACTCTAGTAAAAAAAAAACTTCATTAAAATCTGTTGCCCTAAAGTGAATTGTCATTTATTATTTGTGCCCTGCAAAACTCTTTCCGCTGCGAAATGTCGTATGACATCACCGTAAAAATAATTATGCTGTGAACACTTGTAGGAAAATCACTGTGTCTTACCGATAATGATGGAGTTCGCTTAAACGAAATGCATTTTTATCTCATGTACAGCTTTCAATGTATTTAATTAAGAGTTGTTTAAATATGCCCGACAAAACAGCAGATACCTGGATACCTGTAATTACAATGTATCTATACTTACCTAAGAAACGTTTACCTCATTCCAGCCATTCAGGAACGACCGACTGTATAGCCGATAGCGTTGCAGTTGAAATTTAAATCAAACTTGATATTTAAAGTTGTTCATTAAAAACGATGTGTGAATTTTTTTCTATAGAAGTCAATGTTGTTCATTTTTACAAAAGTGTGCTATTTACCGCTCCCAATGACTTTTTATTAGGCATTTTCCGTGCATAAAAAATGCAACTTGTGGTTGGACTTTGAAAAAAGACATCGTCTGTCAAACATTTTCGATGTCTTTCGACGAGTCTGATTAGTTAGACAAGTCTAAAAGAACTTAAAGACGGGAAAGGACCAACAGCTCAAAAGAAATCACCTCTAAACACGCTCATTGTTTATCTTGTCTAGGTTTGCGAGATGATAAGAAAAGGGGCCATTCATCGATGGGACGATGAGCAGAAGATGGGCTACGCATTCATGGAGAATCAGTGGGCGGGGTATGGTAACCCGAAAAGCATGAAGGAAAAGGTATCTGTGATTTTAAATATATTCGGTATATAGTTAGATCTATATAGTTTCCACTAATTAACTAACTTGTCTTCATTATTCCAAGAACAAAGATAGATCTACGTGTAGATCTAGATCTACTGTAGAATCTACGTTTTTTCCTTTTTCTTTTCTTTTTTTAATACTAGATTTCTAGTATTTGTTAAGAAACATCCAAAAGAAATAATTCTGAATGATTGTATCAAGATTAACATTCGTTAACTTCCATTTTAACTTAGATTTAACTTCCATCTGCCGCAATAAAAAGAAAAAAAATCCAAAACAGCTAGATTATCAGCTCTAAGTTCTAATATAATCTTTCAATATTTCAGGTAAAGTTTGCATACAGCAGAAATATTGCTGGTGTCATGTTTTGGTCGATGGATCAAGACGATTTTCTTGGTCACTATTGCAACGCTGGAGAATTTCCTCTTCTTACTGCCATTTACAACACGATCGAGGAAATGGCGCCTAAAGGTACTGACGTAGTCAGTGACGTCACAACGAGCACAACTCATTCGACAACACCGATAGATTTTCGGCTTCATCATAAAACAAATAAAAACGGCATAAACTTTTTTCAAATGCAGCCTAATGGATCAGTCTCGATTTCACTTAGTTTTTGCATCTTTCTAGTTTGCTTTTGCATTTTCCACAATGTGTATTAATATTTATAAAATTTATTAAAACAAGTAAATTGGGTCTGCATTTAAATATAGATCTACAAGATTAATATCCATACCACTATGGAATTACTTTGATTGTATGTCGCCCTGTAGGCCTATGAAAATTATGATCGTCCAGAAAGCTGCCCTGAAGTGTTGCTATTAGAATCTAGATCTAGACCTAAAGAAACTCAAAGTCAGAAGATTTACCCCAAAGCCATTTTCTAGTCCTGCCAGGATATCGGATCTTCATAATAGCCTATATATTTAATAAAATGAAATAACAACTTTTGTTACTATATTATCATCATGTATTCTATAACTTCAGCCACTCAACAATGATAAATGTAGACCTTGTAAAATCTACATCTTTAACTACAGTGTCATTAGCGCTGATCAGCAGCCAAATAATACCTACTGCATGTACTTCATATTTACTTTGTAATGACAGCAGTTTTATACACATCTTTTTTCATCAAATTGTCTACTTCAAAAACATGCAGTTCATTTTCAGAAATGACGAGTAGGTTTCATATTTTTCGGTCAAAACAAACTGCTCTGTTATTAATTTAGCCGTATGATGCAGAGACAACTTCACCTATGTACTGCCCATCTGGTTCAATTTGTACAACATTGTGAAAGTTAAAACCACTAAAATATATTACCATTTCCGTCTGAAAAAACTCCCCAG
This sequence comes from Cyclina sinensis, assembly GCA_012932295.1. Taxonomy (NCBI): domain Eukaryota; kingdom Metazoa; phylum Mollusca; class Bivalvia; order Venerida; family Veneridae; genus Cyclina; species Cyclina sinensis. Next base: position 2,923,322 of record JAAONU010000003.1, read on the forward strand.
GCATATTTCAGTCCAGAACCAGAATATTTCCAGATCACGTTCCCGTCAATGTCTATCGTTATGACCCCTCTATCCCTGTCTGTCACGTGTATCTTCTTACCGTCGTCACTAACGCATATTTCTCTGACATTACTAAAACATCATTACCTTAACCGTCCTTTTCGATATATTCTTTAGACGTGTTCCGTCAATTGTATAGATAAACACTCTTGGACCATATTCACTCACTACAAGCTGACTATCCATCACAGCAATGCCCCTACAATCATGATCAAACTTCAGTGATCGTGTTAGTGATATCTGACAATCTACAGACACAAACTGCATGAACCATTTGATTGTACAGACTGACAACAGCTTCTCTGGTATTTACTCTACATACCGAGCGTGCTGCAGCAAACATTTTCTTTGAATTTCTAACAATAAATGTTTAACAGCAACCAGTTTAATGTTTATGATATTGAAGTCGGCTAGCAATATATCACCGGAGTCAAGAATACAAGATGACCAGATGTCACAATTATACCTATCATCATGCATCTTTACATTGAACATTTCTTTACCTACAACCTTATATAAAGACTGTTTCTTCGGTCGAGTTTCCTGCCTTAGAGAATTAAGATTTTGTAGAAAACTTAACAACTGTAAATTCTTAGTAAACCTGAGTCTCTCTTTACATACGTCCAGACGATTATCAGTATGCTTCTCAATTTCTGATATGATACTCGCACTTAATTCAGTGGTCACAAATTGCTGTGAGGCATTCTTCGCAGACAACTCCATGGCAACTTTATACTTCGAAAGATTATCAAGCGAGTCTTGTATCTTCTTTTTTTTCTCTCTTGATACATCGCCTTAAAAGTGTTATAATTCTTCTCTGTTTCCGCAATAGTAGCTTGCTCAAGTCGATCTAATGCCTGGTTTATTTCTGCTCTAAATGTTTTTATTTCATTCAAGCATAACGTTTTTGCATTATCGTCATCATCCTTTGATGTCTGTGTCCCTTTCATCAGGTTTTCCAGTTTAGACATTACTTTTTACAACTCTTCGCACACATTTCTGATTAGATCCGTCTGTGGTGTTGCTTGAACATACTCCGGAATATAATGAATGTCTTGACATGGTCTGCAATATGTAACGAAAATGACTAAGAGAGTCAAGGTTCCTAAGCACTGCACCTTTTCTCGATGAGATCTTTTTATCTATGGAGTTTCAAGTTGATACCTTAAATTCTTTTTAAGTTATGCCCCGGATAAAAATTAAGTATGAAAACTTCAAAAGGGCAATAATTCTAAAACTTTGCAAACGAGAGCTATGGTTTTATAGCACTGCCCTTCTCCTTAATAAGATCTATTTATTTTTAAAAATTCGAGATGATATCTCCAATACGTTTTGAGTTAAAGATTAAGTATGAAAAATGTCTAAGGGCATTAAGGTCAAAATTATGCTAGAGACAGTTATGGTTCTTGAAAACTGCACTTTTCCTCAATGAGATCTATCCATCTACTAAGTTTTAAGTTGATACCTCCAATATTTTTAGCTTTGCCCCGGACAAAAATAAAGTATGAAACATTTCAAAGGAAAATTATTTCAAAATAATGCAACAGAGAGATTTTGTTTTGTAGAACTGCCCTTCTTAATGAGATCTGTTTATGTATGAAGTTTATAGTTGATACCTCCCGTACCTGTCGAGTTATGCCCCGGACAAAAGTTAAGTATGAAAAATATCTAATTGCAATGACTCCAAAATTCTGCAAAGAAAGTTATGGTTCTCAAGCATTGCTTTTCCCCTAATTGAGATCTATCCATCTCTGAAGTTTGAAGTTGATACTTGCGATACCTTTTGAGTTATGCCCTGGACAAAAATTAAGAATGAAAATTTACAAAGGACAATCATTCTATAATTATCCAGAGAGAGACATGTTTCCTGGACACTGCACTTTTCTTCGAGATCTATTTATCTAAATAGTTTCGAGTTAACACCATCAATAGTTTATGACTTATGCACCGGACAAAAATTGAGAATGAAAATTTACAGAAAGTTATGGTTCTTGGTCACTGCACTTTTCCTTAATAAGATCTATTTATCTCTAAGTTTCAAGTTGATGCCTCCTATATTATTCAGTTATGCCCCGGAAAAGTAAGTCTGAAAAATTTCAAAGGGCTATTATTCTAAAATCATGCAAAAAGAGAGTTATAGTTCTTAGACAATGTACTTTACCTCATTGAGATCTATCCATCTATGAAGTTTGAAGTTAATACCTCCAATAGTTTTTGAGTAAGCACCCCCGGATAAACAAAACCCTGGCGGCTTGACGGCCAAGCTGATTCCAGTATACCTCCACCCAACACACACACTTTACAACTTTGTTGTGCGGCGGCGGCGGGGGTGGGTATAATAACGCCAATTATAATTAGGGGTACATTGGCCGGTACTGGGAAAAAAAGTTAAAAAAGAAACACCTCTTGTGTATATACACTGATTTAATCAAAATATTTCTGGCAGTGATATAGCTTTACAATCTCTACAAAACGTAAGAGTAAAGTATCGAAATAACCACAACAATGTATTCTCAATACAATAAGTTCAATGCAAACTTCATCTTTTACTAATGTACTACAAAGCCGTTACAAACATTGGCATAATCAAAGGTGTTTTCAAATTTTGCCCAAAATTTTAATTTGCTCAACACTTATAAATGATTTTGTAAAAAAAGTAATGCTAAAAATATGGTAAATATGTATTACTATTAAGTCAAGCCTTAATTACAACTGAGCAATCTCAATCAAACCAATTCAGTTGTGTAGTGCCTTTTCTTTGTGGCTTAGCAGACTACAATGTAGATTTTCTCATAGCTTTGAAGACTTAAATGGTCTATTCTGGACCAAAATTAAGAAACACGATTCTTATTATAATCTATTACTGGAACATCTTAATAACTCAATACTTTTCTATTTCTTTTATCAGGACATCATCTCACAACATCGGGTGACATTTGTGGTTCTAAAGAAATTTCATAGGTTTAAAGATTTTTATTATGTCTTACTTACATTCTGAAGTAGTTACAATCAGACCTGAAAACTTCTTTTTAAACGCTATGATTTATTTTGGCAAACATCTTTACTGTGCTATAAGATTTACTGTTCAATACATGTTACATTTAAAAGAATAAATCACCCTTAGAATGTTCTTAAAACTCATTGCGTATGAATTTATTCGAAATATATAAACAATTTTTTACAGCATTGTCTAAAGAACAACCCTGGCAAGGCACTGATTACAAAAAAAATGAATGTGTCTGTGAATGTTAAATATGTAAAATACAAGAGTTATAATTTACAAAACCATGACAAAATATTTTTCAACAGTATAGATTTCACTCAAATATATTTTAAATAAATCATCATAATTGTAATTCATATTCAAAATCATCCATTTTGCAACTTAATAAATTCGCTCATCTAAGCATATAATCGCTACAATTTCAGACAAACACACAGAAAATGAGAAAGAAATGTTCATATCAAAACACATATAAAACCTCTAGTTATATATTCTTTTTCTTACGTTCACAATTATCTTTGCTGAAGAAGGATTTTTTAACATCCCCTATCTATTACAGTAAAAATCCATATCAGTTTTAGACACAGCAACTATAACACTTCAGCCATGTAAGCAAAGTTGGAGACACCCAATGCCCATGAATTTTCAACAAATGTACTAAAATACATCAATTTCAGTTTACACAAAATTCTTCTATATGAAATTCATAATTACTAAACTGAAACCTTAAAAGACTTAGAACAATATTTCACATACAGCATTTACACATATCTATTAAGTCTACAAAGGCCAAACAAAATAAATAACTCACACGCATTCTTTATGAGATCACAAAATTTTGCCATTTACAATTCATGCAACTCTCGTGAAATATTTCGCACTGAAAGCCTTCTGGTATATAAGGGAAATACAATCTTCATTAACTTTCATTTGTCAGAAAGCACAAAACACTTTGACTTACTCTCTTGTACATTTTCACCTAACACTTACACATCTTTCAATCAATTATTTTACAGCCCCTAGAAAACTATTGTCAAAATCATATACTGGACAATTCCCAAATAAGCTCATTGTAATTCAATAACAAGCACGTACTTACTCATACCAAGTCTTCATCACTTCTACTCCCATATCAAAAACACACATACATCAGTGTACATATATATTCTTATCTGACAAATGCTATGTAGTATCTATCACCTGAATGATGTTTTTTATGTATTTAAAAAAAAGAGAGAATCTTTACTATATGATACATGAGCCGATATTATGAGAACTGTACTGAAGAAGAAACAATCATGTTTTAACAGTTTTCCATCTATGAGAATAATAGTGCACAATTAACTGAAATACACTTTGTATTCAGTTATTTTCTACTCAATGACTTCATCCAAGACGAGAACAGAAAATAGAGAAATACAAAACCAAAATGGGACCAACTACTTTTTACGCCTTAAGTAACGAGAAAAGCGTATTACTGTTAAACAAATGAGCATGAATAAATACATAACTTCTAAAACATAATAATTATACTGACTTTTAACAATCATTTTCTTTGTAAAACTGTAAATATTTTTGCAAATAATGCCTAGAAACTGAATATTACAAGTAGTTGAAACATGATTCTTTGAACTTGTGATGGATGCAATCTTGTGCTTTTCTCACAGGAATCTCAACTTTTATTGTACGGCATCGTTCAGTCCCAAGAAAAGTAGAGAAATGAACCAAATAATGTAATACAGTCATGTTACCTTTGTTCAGTCGTAGTTTGCCAAATCACATTCTATTTCATGAACTGCTTATGTCTTACTTTCCTAGTCCCGAGATATCTTTGGTTCTTGAAACTGTTGGTTTTACTTTATTACACAATAATATTCCAAGGTTTAATAGACAGTTATCAGATATATGCTAAATCATCAGCTGAGATGTCGTAATAGTATTCAAGTCGATCATGTATGAAAATAATGCATATGATTATCTACAAAGCACCAATTTCCATACAAGATTTTTTTAAATACTTTTGTATTCAAAAAAGCCCAAAATCTCCAATACCATTTAAGAAGTCTCAATTTTTTAACCCAGCTAAAAAGGAGAAACAAAGTTCCTCTGAAGACATTTATGCTTCTAAACTACTGTTTATTTACTTTTTAAGCTACCGGTATATAAACGATAACTATAAAAAGTAAAGCCAGAATGCTTATCAGCACAAAATTTCCAGAACTGAGTAAATGGCAACTGCTGGATGCTACAAACCACAGTATATATTTTGAAATTACTGTGCATCACGGTTAAAATTGTAACAGTGGTCAATATAACACTGAATATTTCAAATATCAGAAATTGGCGTGTATCCTTAGAAATATACACATTACCGATTTTCTACTTAAATATATTCATTAAAAAAAGATTCAATCATATTGAGTTTTTCTGAATATAGCAAACAACTAAAATACTATTTTTTTACCTTACAATTAAAACTTTCCGACAGTCTATCATTAATCCTGATGCCAGATGATAAGAATTTTTCATGTTTGAGGAAAAGATTGACTGAGGACAACTGTATTTCCACGGGAACATGGCTCTGCCGAGTTCCTGCCAAATACATTTACCCAGCGCCGGACTGCCCATCCAAACCTCAAATACATGAATGATGCTTTTTTCTGCATATACTAAAGGTTAGACGAATATTTTCATAGCAAGAAAAAAATTCAGTCTAATTTATTTTTAGTATTAATGCATAAATTTTTCTGAGCAAATAGCTGATTAACTCTTCCTCAGCTTATATGGGGAAAAAATTCATACAGCCTGATTTAATATGCATGTAATTGTTTTATCAGTTTAATATTCCTAGGAATGGTATTTGGGTCTGTCCAAACAAATGTACATATCCATTTAACAAAATTATTGAGGCCCTAACTTAACTGTTACCTAAAGAACATCACTGTCAGATAATCAGCCTCAAGCATACCATAAATATATAAAAAAATAAAACTGCCAAGATATGTACATGTACGGTAAAACATTAAACAGATTACACACAACTGTTTGTAAGTTATTTTATATACAATATTTGCTGCCATAAAAGAGCTTTATAAATAAGAGATTGAAATTTCATTAATTTCAAATTCCTTCCATAATTTCTACATCTAACGGCAAATTAATTAAGACCACAGTCAACAACATTAAATTCTACAAACAGTATGTACTTTTAACCAAAATATACAAATTCATTTTTTTTATAGAAAACCATCAAAAAATGCACCAAGTTTGCTATACAAGACGAATAAAAGCCCTCAAGTCAAATGCTGCCTAAAAATGCAAAAAATACATGTATATAGTCGTATACAAACGTAAATAAGTATCACACAGTAAGTGGAAAACTTGTCTTTCTTGAACACATCGTGGACTAGAAAAAATACACATATATCTTTACACGATGAAATTAACACATCTTGTTTGTACACAGAAATACTGTACTTAGTACTAATATGAATCAATGGTGTGTGGTGATTTTAGGAATGCAGTGTTGAAACTTGATTATAAATAAATCGAGCACAATTGTCATGAAGTGCATCAAAATCCAGGTCCATACGGTATCGAAGCAATCCCTTACTATATCATTTTCAATTTTTGCAGATTAGTCAGTCATCTATTTGTTGTTGTTTTTTTTCTGGTAAAAAATAAGTAATTAACCTCTCAAACTAAAAACAAACTCATTCGTAAGATGTGTTCTTTGTTCTCGTTCAAAGAAAAAACCCAATCCCAAAATACAACCATAAAAAATATTTCTAATAATTTTAAACAAAGATCAATTCAAATTTTTGTAGTAACGTACCAATCACTTATATTTTTACATATTTTTTTCCCAATGACAATGAGAATTTGATGATGAATGTAATTAGAGCCTGAATTCCAGGCTGTCTATAATCATGAAATGTTCAGTGGTTTCAATTAATGAGATGATTTACGAAAATACACTGTCAAATCAAGACACAATTGTTGTTTGATCCCTGAATTATAGCATGGCATTTGGGAATTTAGACAAAAATTGAGCAACATCATGAAAGGGGCATTCTGCCTACTTTAATATAGTTATGTTTATGAAGCATAAGACCTTATCCTCTACAATAAATGATAAGAAAACATCTAGAAAATGAATAATTTAAAGAAATTTTGATCTTCTCAACTATAAGAAATGTCTCAACATAGGAACAAATATCCATGGCTGTCAATTGTTCAAGTTTTTCAAAAATACATTGCAAATGATCATTGGTATCAAGGAAAAGCAGTCCAAAAATGAATAAATCTTTACCGTACTTAAAATGGTAAAGAAATATTCTCTAAAAAGTTTCTGCTCTTGAAAAAAAAAAATCGATGAGCAACAAGGATATAAAACAAACTTTGAAATTCTATTTCATTTCACTACGGACAGAGCTTTTATAGCAAGGCATGTTTCATTTACATATATCTAACGTCTTTCAAACAAAAATCTATGCCTGAACTTTTTTAGCTTACAGAAGAAGAAAAAACTGCCAGTAACAATACTCCATATCTTGACACAGCTAATGTACCCAGAAAAAATAATATTAGCCACCTCAAAATTTCTACTGTTTATAGAAAACAAGAAAAACTAAGAAAAAAGCAGTATCATACAAACAAACAATAAAATAAATCTACTATTTCCTACACATGTTACGCCTATATTATACTCGAGAGTTGCCAGAAGAGATTAAAATCCAATGTGTTATCACTGTTAAAAAAAAACATAAAACATTTCGACAATTTAAATTTCGTTGAACGTAAATATATCTATATATTTATATCACACAAAATTGTCACTTTACAAAATTAACACTGAACAACAATACAGGCAATACCATATTCAAGTATTTTAACACACTATACAGTTTTATTTCTTCAATGATATCACTATACTAGTTCAGAGCGAAACATTTAATCCATCAATCAAAGAGAGATTAAGCTCAAATGACTGAGACGCAACATCTCATATTCATATATTTCAGAAACTTGTCCAATTTTTAGTTTAGAGCTCCAACAAAATTTCTGTTTCCTTCAACATAGTGGAGTGCTTATTACATTGAATATGGTATAAATATTGAAGTCGAAACCATGACTATGCTAGCACCAGCTTGGACGGTGTCTGTGGATAGAGCTTTGTCGGGGTCTGTGGGTAAAGTTTTGTTGGTGTGACATTGTGGACAGGACTATGAGAAATCTGTGGACTTGTACATGTGTATGTTATGTTGCCATGGTACTGAGTTGAACCTGAAAACAAACAGAACAAATTTTCAATCATTTTGAAGTGCATACTTGGTTAATTATACACTCTATACATTAATAGGGTTAAATTGGGTATATAATGCATCAAAACCTTATCTCAGACATATTCACTATAACTATTACATCTTATTCCCAATTAATGTATTAATTTACCGTTACAACTACTTAACCATAGTAACCATTTAAATATAGTATAGGACTTTGTTTTTCTTACAATAATACCTCTATTCCTCTGATAAAAAAAGTTGGTAAGCTAAAAGTTTAAGAAGAGGACTATAATGGCCCTAGATAGCTCACCTGAATACTTTGCCTATGGGTCTGCTGTTGAGCAAACATCAAAAGCTTTTTTTTAAGATTCTCCTTATATATCTCTATATGAATTCAAGTGACCCCCAGCATAGAGCCAATTTTCACTCAAAGGGTATAATTTGAACAAACTTAGCAGATGACCTTTAGCTGATGCTCCATTAAAAATATCTAAGTTCTAGGCTTTGTGGTTTCAGACATGAATTTTTTTTTAAGTTTTGCCTATATACAGTACGCGCCAGGAGGAACTCACATTTTCTGCTTTTTTGCGCGGACCAGGAAAAAGATGGTCGTCCTCAATGTCTCGACATTGCGAAATATCTTGGCCATATTTGATGCCAAGCGTGAAATTAATTAGGGTCATAACTCACCTGGATAAACTGAACATTTAATGAAAAGACCGTAACAGAACTGTGCATTTTACATCTACCAATTATGTGACATTTGGTAAAATTAAAACCAAATTTTAAATACATTTGCTGTGTCACTTTATTGCGTACTTCCATCGTTGAAATGTTGAAAAAGCTTATTATAAATTACAGTAGATTACCACCTTACGACCACGCCGACATTAAGACCACGCCGCTATTACGGACATTTTGAAAAGAACCAAACATCTTTGTTCTTGTCTTATTACAGATATTTATCAGAATTAAGACCACGCCGCTAATCCGGTAATACGACCATCTTTTCAAGATCATATTGTATATTTTCTTCTTATTGTAATGTCTCAATTACGGCCACTCAAATTAGTGCCCTCCGGGCATGTTATCAATATCAATCGAGTTCACCGCCATGATTACGACACTGCTTTACGACAGTTGCATGTGTAAACAAAAGAAATTATGTGTTGTGAAAAACAAATTTTCTTCAGGTGATTACTGAAAGTAAAGATACAAAAGGATAGTTTAAGTGTTATTCAAAATTGATTTGATTACAACCTGATTGCGACGCGTGTAGATAATTGGGAATGGAATGGAATCCTTGTAGTTATAATTAGTTTTCAGTTTGCAGGGGTTCAAATCAAAATATAATTTTAGATGGATGCTTACCTATGTTGATCGAATAAGAAAACGGAACGTAACATCTCATTTTAAAATTCATTCTAACTTCAACAAAATTCAGAACATTTACAGCTAAATTTTAATTGTGTCAGACAAAATCTCCAGCATGGAAAAACGAAAATGAAATATTGAAAGGTTTATTCATTTTTGAAATGTTTATTTTTTTAATGTAACAACAACATACATAGTGATGAATAATGTGTTTTGTTCTGTCTAAATAGTGTTCTATTTTTCCCTTTATGAACTTGCATATAAAAAAAATAAATCGTTTGCCGGGGACTCGACCCTGTATTAAGACCAACTCACAATTAAGACCACTTCCCTTTATACCCAATGGTGGTCTTAATAGAGGAATTTTACTGTATAGCAAAATCGATCAATAATTTTTACCAAGCACCTAGAAGACAGATGTCGCAGCACGGTTTACATGTTGTATGTTTTCTTTAAATAGGAAAGCAGTTTTAACACGTCTCAATCAGAAACCAGTCAATTTATTTTCTAAAAATGATCAGCTGTTTCGAGAAGCAATTGCTTTGAATTGTCATTCTTTGCGTTAACAGATTGGAGCATTTCGTAAACAAATGCATCAGAATGAGAGTTTTACACCAGGTACATCTATATGATATTTTTAAAAGCGTAAAATTCGAAATGCATGTAATCAGAAACTATGTGAGCCTCGATATCAATAATTACCTGTGAAAAAGTTTGCGGAACCATTTAGCGAACATCCCCGCGATATTTGGTGACCATGTCCGGGGCGGGGATCCTCAAAATGTGGTGAATTTGGTCGCGTTTTACAGAATGGGTAGTCCGAAACGACCTTGAGGAAAACAAGAGTTCCTCCTGGCGTGTACTGTAAGCTTAGGTAAAATCAACTGATGCCCGGGGCAGGGTTGAATTTGACCCCAGGGGCATAATTTGAACAAAATTGGTAGAAGTCCACTAGACAATGGTACATCAGAAATTTTAAGGCTTAGGGCCTTGTCGTTTCAGACAAGAAGATTTTCAAAGTTTTCCCTATGTAAGCCTATGTAAAATCAATGGACCCCCAGGGCAGGGCCAAATTTGACTCTAGAGGTATAATTTGAACAAACTTGGTAGAGGTCCACTAGACAATGCTACATACCAAATCTTGAGGTTCAGTGCCTTGTGGTTTTAGACAAGAAGATTTTCCAAGTTTTCCCTATATAAGCATATGTAAAATCAATTGACCCCCAGGGCAGGGCCAAATTTAACACTAGAGGTTTAATGTAAACAAACTTGGTAGAGGTCCACTAGACAATGCTACATACAAGTACCAAATCTATGTATAATCAACTGACCTACGTGTACAGGGTTGGGCCAAATTTGACCCCAGAGGTATAATTTGAACAAACTTGGTAGAGGTCCATTTGACAATGCAACATACCAAATCTTAAGGCTTAGGGCCTTGTGGTTAAGGTTTCAGACAAGAAGATTTTGAAAGTTTTCCCTATATTAGCCTATGCAAAATCAATTGACCAGCTGACAGGGCCAAATCTGACCCCAGGGGGAAAATTTGTACAAATTTGATAGAGGTTCACAAGACAATGCTACATACCAAATCTTAAGGCTCAGGGCCTTGTCATTTCAGACAAGAAGATATTCAAATTTTCCCTATATAAGCCTATACAAAATCAATTAACCAGATGGATGGGGCCAAATTTGACCCCAGAGGTATGATTTCAACAAACTTGGTAGAGGTGCTTTAGACAATGCTACATACCAAATCTTAAGGCTCAGGGCCTTGTGGTTTCAGACAAGAAGATTTTCAAAGTTTTCCCTATAAACATGTAAGCCAATGTAAAATTAACTGACCCCCTGACGGGGCCAAATTTGACCCCAGGGGTATAATTTGAACAAACTTGATAGAGGTCTACTAGACAATGTTACATACCAAATCTTAGGGCTCAGGGCCTTGTGGTTTCAGACAAAAAGATTTTCAAAGTTTTCCTATATAAGCCTAGGTAAAATCTATTGATCCCCCCCGGGCGGGGCCAAATTTGACCACAGGGGTACAATTTGAACAAATCTGGTAGAGGTTCACTAGACAATGCTACACACCAAATCTTAAGGCTCTTGGCATTGTTGTTTCATACAAGAAGATTTTCAAAGTTTTTCTTTTCAGCTGCCATAGCAACCAGATTTCTTGATGGAATTCCTTTCTTTGAACAACATTGGTAGAGCTTCATGTAAGGATTATCCCAGGTGTGTTTCGTCAAAGTTGGCTTAGTGGTTTAGGAGGAGAAGTCGTTCAAGTCAGATTGTTGACGACGCATGCAACGGACGAGGGACAATCAATGATCCCAACTGACCCAATAGCTTACCTTAAGGCACTTTGTAATTGTATTTGTAATTGTAATTGAGGAAATCAGAAGTAATTTGTAATTTAATTAATTACATTGCAATGTAATTGACATGCTACATATCAAATCTTAAGGCTCAGGGTCTTGTGGTTTCAGACAAGAAGATTTTCAAAGTTTTTCCTATATAAGCCTATGTAAAATCAATTGACCAGCTGAAAATTTGGTCTGTTCTCAACACTATTATTTGTCTACATCATAATAATACAATTGATCTGTTAAAGTTATATCAATGTTCTCAATGACCATGATCATGGCTAGATGTATGCCAGTCAAAATAAATGCTGAATACACACTGAATGTTCAGAAATATGTAAATTAGAGAAAACAAAGTCTTCTTTCACTTCCAACAAAATGAAATTCAAGTATACTTGCAAATTTAATCTACGACTTAGGCAGTCATGAGGCATTTTTACGGTATTCAACTTTATTCAATGGGAGCAAAATCTTTTTCTCAGCAAATATATTCATGTAAAAAGGGTTATGTTGTGTTGTTTTTTTTCTACAGATATGTGCGAAAGTCCAAATTCTTGTTTTTTTTGGGGGGGAAATATTCAGAGTCACTTTTGAACACTAACATAACTTAAACAGATTTGTCAAACTTACAAAAGCTTTCGACACTCACCAGGGATAGTAGGTGAAACTAAAGGTGATGAACATACATGTGACTGGTTGGTCGGATTTCCGACTCCTATTGTCAAGTCGTCCTCCCAAATATTGCCACCATGCTAACAAAGAGTAATACAGAAAATATCAGAAAATAAGCAACAATAACAGTGGTTATTGTTTTGAAGTACTTAAGTCATAAAACATTCACACAAGTTCTTTTCACTTTTTAATTAAATCTTTTTAGTAAAAAAATTACAACCCATGAAAATAAATACATTTGAGAGAAATTCAGCAAGAAAAACTGATAAGATTATTCCAAATTTTCCAGATTCTGACCTGGTTCCCCCAGTGAATTTAACTGAGTTTTTTCAGATATTCATTATTACAATATAAGCTGTTATCAAGAGAAACCACAGGAAATTCAAGCATGTCTATGAATTCAGCAGTTCAATAAAATCAAGCATACCCTCCCATGAATGTTCACTTTACCTGCATAGCTAAATCTGCAAGAGCTGGATCGTAAGGGTTCACATCTACCACATTGATTTCGGGCTCAGTTTTCACTAACACTGCAGCCTCCCGTTTGCAAACCAGCCTGGGTTGTGTCTGACGGTGTACCAGCTGGGTCTGAACCTGCCTCTGTTGTTTTACAGGAGTTAACGGCTCCTGTTTTACCACAGCAGACGAATCATCTGACTCCCTGGGAGGTCCTGCCTTTCCCTGTTCTATCAATTCTAAGTTCTCTATAATATAACATTCAGTATCATTTGTCAGCAATAGATGTTATCCGGAACTCGGCAAATGTGGGTTTTTCCCAGCTAATCCGGGGGTACAAACAAACTTTTACCGTTATGGCTTCACAGTACACAACCCTTCACAAAAGGTTGATCAACATGTTGCGCTTATTTACCTTGTTGTACCTGTAAAAGTTTGTTTGTACCCCCTGATTAGCTGGGAAAAACCCAAATATTCTTTATTCCGGAGTAAGTCTATTAGGAACAGAAGGTGACATTTACAGTGAAAAACCGAGTATTACTTTGCTCTATCATACAGAAAAGAACTGTGTCTTAACTAGTATGGCTACCTATGAGATAATAATTTAAAGTATATCTTGGTCTCTTTATAGAGTTTCTATTCGCTTATACAGATAATAAATCCAGTGATCAGTCAGTCAGTCAGTGTCTCAACATTAACTTAAGCCCTAAGTATCAGACTGAGAGACAGAGAAATAAATTGTGATGAATGACTGACCCTTTACATTATAATGTTTCAACTTTATACATGTATGTACAATGCAAGTATAAATTAGAACCAAAAAGTAACAGGATACTCATTTTTTGGCCTCAAAATAAACCAAAGAATATTTTACACTGAGAGAATGCAAAGCAGTCAAACCTCACTTCCTCACTCAGTTTTAACACTAAAGTCACAGACTTGTGACTGAAAGATTTATGGTTTTTGCTGCCCAATCAAGGTAAAAACTGGATGCCTAATTTTCTCTATCAGATCATCAAAAAAACAAAAACAAAAAACATTATGTACTGACCAGGTTTAGACATGCTGAGCTTAACAGATTCTGGGTCCTTTTTCCTCCATTTAATAATCTCTTCTTCCATTTTCTCAACTTTAGCAGGATTAAGGGCCCACAGGCAGCCCTTTCTGGTGTGGGTCCCATTTGGTTTTCCATCATGTGCCTTCGCGAAACACTTGTTTAACGACAAGTTGTGTCTGACAGAATTCTGGAAAATACAATGTAAATCCTCAAACTTTATTGAAATAAATGAATAAATAAAGTCAAGCTTAACATAATGTACAAGGTAAGAGATTATGTTTCACAAAGAAACTGCAAGTCGACAAAATAACTACTACAGTATACGATATTCGTAACCAAATGTCATAGTGTGTTGTGCATTCTATTTGCACATCCATGAAAAGATAAGTTTTTGCACCTATTTAAGACGTCTGCATCAAGCTTTCGTATCTATCAAGCCTAACAGGCCAAAATGGCGCGCCTTCAGCGCTTCCATGTTGTTTAGCCTCTTCTTTTCAGACCATTATCATAATTTATGCAAGTCTACAACAACCAAAATTGTAGACAAAATGCTTCTACTGCATGAATTTATTTTCTAGCAAAGGGAGATAAATCAAGTGAGTGGTTAAAACTGAAATTATCCAGTAACATCATTTTTCTTCCTAAGATCCAATAATTACTCAAGCATCAAGATTTCACAGTTGAAATATTTCAGATTTAAACTCCAAGTTATAAGAACGTGTATTTGTTTAAATACAATACCTATCTATAATCTCATAACTATTACTATGGTAACAATACAAACATAGTACATGTACTGAAATGATTGTGTACAATCCTTCACAAGCACAAAAGATTGCAAACCCTGTATTGTGAACGGATCCACATTTATGAAATAAAATCCCTTTATTGATTAGGACTGCCATATGGTGCCTGGGTAAATATATGAAAATTTCCACCAGTTCTTTGTTTGGCCCTTCAAAACCACATAACCATGCAATTTGTAAACCTTTGAGCAACAGGTGCATTTTTATTGCTTTTATAATACTTGATGTGAAAATGACTCTGGAAGTTTTATTAGGACAGAAAGAATACTTTCATACTTCAGAAAGAATACTAGATCTTTTTTTTAAAGTGAGAATATTTGTAACAACTTCAGCAATAATTAAATATCTTTTAATTTTAATTCTATCAACTGGATACCACAAAAGACAGTCCTAGAAATTAAGACCTAAAGTTTATATATCAGAACTTTCTTCAAGTTAAGACCAATGGAAACAGCTAGAATATTTATCAATATTAGCTGGTGTATGCTGTAAACACTGAACTAATCTGTGAACACAAATATGAAAAACACGTTTTCACTTTCAGTCACTGTACAAACATACAGGGCAGAGCAGCTTTTTGGATTTGAAAAAACTATCATGTGGATGTAAGCCCCATTACCTCCTACCCCTTCAGTCAGTCAAGCTACACCCCTGTTCACATCAGAGGTCTCAGCATTTATGAATAATGGTGTGTGTGTCAAAAATTACCATGTCACAGTATGTGATAATTGACCAGTTGCCACATGTCAATCAGCCTTTATGGAACATTTAACATATACAATAAAACCTACCTTCCAGCCATCAGGAGCTGTCTTGAAATATGGGAAATTATCTCTGAAAGTAGAAAATAAAACCACATGTAAAATTTGACAAATTTTAATAGTAACAAAAATAAAACTCAAGATTTAAAATCTGATTCCACTTTTGCAAGTTAACTTCTGTAATTTTTAACCAAGTAGCCAAGCTGCCAAAAAGCTACTTAAATTTCCATGTCATTTAAATAACAGCACCTTACCTTTTTTTTTCCAATTCTAGTAAGACTTTTAGAAAATTGCATGTAGCTTCTTTGCACTCGTACTCTTGATTAAATGTAATACACATGTAGTTTCATTTCTTAGCTTGAACCCAGTAAACATGTTGTTTTTAGAGAGAAAAAAAAAGGACTAATATAATAAAAATGAACCAATGTATACAAATGCAAAAAAAAGGTCCATGCAAAACTTGTTATGTGTCAGTATAAGGTTGATTTAAACAGATGTTAATAACTAAAATATTAGGGGTCTGGCAATACCTGGCCTTTTCATCATAAAACGCAGATGAGCCATTATTACAAATACATGTATGTATCAAAACTGCCTCAGGCAGAAATGATCAAAGTAGACAGATTTATAATTTTACAAAAATTGAAAAAGTTGAATGCACAAAGAAAAATCTCCTACAGGTAAATATTATCTCTAGTCTATTTTTACAATATTTGGACCTTACAGTATCTGTTTTTAACCCCTAATCACCCCTTTAATCTACAGCCCTTGACTGTATGTAAATATTTGAATATATACTTAACATTTTTACATTATATAATTGCAGGGTGTTGTTGATGACTTTATACTATAAGCTCTTTGATGGGACTTCAATGACTTGGTGAAAAATTTGGAATGAATTAAGCACATAGAACTGAAATAGACTGTCTCATGGTTTTCTCACAAACATAGAATGGCTTTAGTCCCCAGATTTTTTCTCTTTATCAATAACAAATAAGTAACAGTAACTCTAAGAAGCTCAAAGAGAAACTGAGTTATCTGTTCTTTCCTGCAAAAAATCTAGCTGTGCAAACTACAGAGGAATATTTTAAATTGAGTATCCATTCAGTATGATAGCAAATGTTACAACATATTACTATTTTTATTAATTATCTCACTGGTAGCCACACTATTTCAAATATTATGGAGAAATAGATTGACTGTGTTAAAACAATCTAAATTCTAATTTCAAGTTAATTACAACAGACAGTGCAACTGTCTCTGGCAGCTGAACACACTTTTCTAAGTTTAAGTTTATATTATTTAGAGTATTTTGTCAATCACTTTTACAGTAAATTATGAACCTCCACATCAATGTTGTAACAAAATCAACCCAACATAAATGATGCTAAAATATCTTAGTCACAGACACTTACTTATTTACAACCTGTCCATCAAAGTGAGAATTATCAAACCTGCCAAGTGGGTGATAATTGGTTTATGACATCACCTACTGATGTAATTACTGACCTGTTATCTGGACCCCCTGCAAGGAGTCATTTAGATAGGAACAGATGGGATTTCTACTGAAAGCTTAATTAACCAATACACTGTTGGTTATCTAAACTGTAATGTGTTCATGTGGAGCAATTAATGCAGAATTAAATGACTCTGGGCACTAATTAAGTCAGAAATTCTACACTAAGGTATGTACTGCTATGATGTAAATTAACAAGAGACCTTCCAAAATAATACTGCAAGAATCAGTGTATATTCCTTTGTTTTATCAACTGCAACAATCTGGCATTAACCACCCCAATCAAATAAATTCTTTTAAACTTAACGAAAGTTTACACATAAAAATAACTGCACTAACAACTTATGTCAAGCAATTTAGAGCAAGTTAAAACTTCGGCTCAAATATCTCCTTCAAAATGTGTTACAATTTTAGTGTTCACAAGGACTATTATATGAGGACACTGTAATTGATTCCATGATCTTTTTTATATTCATATTTAAAAATTGATATAGATGTACAGAAATTGTCTCAATATAATATATAAACCCACAAAAGGAAATTCTAGTCAAAATAATTTAAGTGATGTCTAAAGGAAATTCTTACTTCAGAAATCCAATTTTCAACCTAAACTATAAAAGAAAGAGTCTTTATACTGAAATTCAACAATATTTTTTTTCAAACAGGAATGAAATCTACATATATCTATATGGTAACTTACATCATGAAGTTGTAGATTTCACTGACAGGTAAATTTCCTGTTTTACTGTTCTTCAAAGCCATAGCTATCAAACAACTGTAAGAATACACTGGTTTCGGATACACTTTTTCTGGCTGTCTCTGTTGTGACAGGGCTTTGTTGTTATTGTTATTATTCACTTGCTGCTGTGCATGAAGTCCACTTTGCAACTGCTCCACAAGAACCGGGGAAGTAAGTGACGGTGACGTGACAGTTCCCACATTCTGAACAGTCTGCTGTGGACAGATTGTAATGGGCTGGACGGTATATCCTACCTGTTGGTTATTTAAAGAAACTACATTTTGTACTGTCACATACTGAATCTGTGGATGCTGTGTTGGTGTAAGCACTGCATCCTGACCGTTTATCTTTACTGCGATTCCATTACAAGCATTCAACCGATTCATTTGCTGTGTGGAACTTTTTTGCACCTGTGGTGCCGAGTGAATTGGTAGAACACTTTGGGGATTGACTAATAGATTTGGGTTATTATTTTCCACCTCATTTGATGCATCGATCAAACTCTGTGGCACTTTACTCGAATCATTCCACTGAAGACTCTGAAACCAATTTGAATTGTTCAAATCATCCTCAAAATCTCCTCTTGAAGACTCTTGTAAAAGGTCTCCGTTCAATATATCATTTAGTTTGTCAGAGTTTAAGTTATCTATATCTAAAATCTGTGAGTTGACCTCATTCTCAATCATGTCGAGAAAGTTGGTGTTCATGTGTTCCAAATCACTTGGTAAGTAATCCATTGCTGTCATCATATTTGCTGTGTAAAATCTGAAAACAAATAGACGGTTACATTTAACCTCAGTATAAATGTCTATGTTCTTTTCGGGGATGTTAGCATTAATACTAATGAAGCTGAAAATTACTTTGAAACAAATCTTTCCGAGTTAGGGAAACAGATTCACGAGAGCCTTTTTCACTGTTATTTAAGGTTACCAGCAAGACACATATAACAACACACTATGTCAAGGTCAAATGCTGTTTATAACAAATCGAAATGTGAAAAGTAGGTTTTGTTTTTTGAGTTCCAGACAAACTCAACTTCAACCTGTGTCACACTGAGTGAATGACTGTATGATGTGGTGTACTCATTTTATGACAACTTTAAAATTGAAACACTGTACAAAATTTACAGGAGCGCAAACTCACATTTATTCACGTTGACTACATTCAAATATACGTGAAACAATCGCAAACAACTGTAAAACAAAACATCTTTACATCATTTATTGACCAAAAGTTCTATGAAGTCAAACTGGAACGAGCCACAGGTGCATCCGAATCGTATGAACTTGTGTTGTATTTGCAAAGTTGTAAAAGCACTAACCTGGACTTATTTTCCGTCAAAATTTATTCCATTCTTTCTTCAAAATGCACTTTGAAATTTGCAACATAAACTGTCATCCGTCTTTATCCAAAATTACAGCTGTGGAAAAAAATATTTGAAATTATATCAAAATATTTCACAGGAAGTTGTAGTATTCGTAGTAAGTCGGTTATAACAAAGAAACGTAACACGTTCAAAATTGTAAACTCTGATTGGCTACCTTCATCAAAGGGACTAATTTGATTGGTTGATCCATGGCAACCTAATCATATCAATTTCCGTATTTGGAAAGTCGGCCATTTTGTGCCTAATTGAACAGGTGCTCCTAAAGAGGTCAAAATTAGTGCAACAGATAACCAAATATTGAATGAATGTGCAAATTTGTCTTCTTATGGGGATTGCGAAAAATACTTTTCTACACAATATGAAAAATGTTTACATGAACAATTGCATCGGATTTTGCTGTACTCTGCAATTAAATTCAACGAAACTTTCGATCTCTCGCAACGTTTTGGAACGTGCGCAGGGAAGAAATGTGATTGGTTGATTGAGTCATTACGGTGCTCATCGGTTATTTCCGTGGTGTGAAAAAAATGGAAGAGGCCCGTCCACCACAATGTACATTTGAAGAAGCAAGTTAAGATTTCCAAAAAATCTGCAAGGTTATCCAAACATAATTTTAAAGCATAACAAGTTTTTTTACCGTTCATACCATAAAATGGTATCATTCGATAACTTGAATACGTGAAAATGTAACGATTCGCCACAATAACAATTCGCCATTAACGATTCGCCACAGTTTCATATAACGATTCACCACTACTAGAGTAATACATCGTCGGAACCCACGTGTACTAATTGTGATTTCGCTGAACTACATTCATCATAATGAAGTGTATACGTAGCGAGTACGCATGGGTTACCGAGGATGAGAGTAATAACGATTCACCACAAAGTAACAAAACAAAATATTTTTGTTGTATTTTTGTTTTTCATTTATTTTTGTTTGATAATTTGATGAAAATAAATGTTTGGAAAAAGAAATTTTGGTTTGTAAAAGCTTCATTATTATAAAATCTCGCACATTTATCTCATTATTGAATATGAATACTGAAAATATCGAATTTATCCGAATGATCGATCGGTTCGATGACATATCAATCAAAATTGTGTTTTCAATCATTGTACATTAAAGTTTTAAAGTGATAATCATATTCCTTATCATTACTATTAAAAAGTACCTTGATTTAAAGTTCTAATATTCTTGTGTATAGTTTGTTATATGATTACGAATAAAGAAAGCAGCGTGCCGCTAAGTGATAATTCTCTTGGGTTACGAGAAGTATAAATACGCGGACACAAATTAATTAACCATTGCCCGTCCGCTTACCTCAATAGGTAGAGCACTGGGTTAGTAATCCATCGGTCGTTGGGCAGGGCAAAATTTCTCCGTGACAATTGTTCTCAGACACTGTGTCTTATGTTCATTTGTCTCTCACCGCTGATTCAGAGTAGATCATGTGGGAACAGTAGTCAGTCACTTGCGGGGAAGTTAATTGGCAAGTACTGGTTAGTTATCCAGGAAAACCGGTTAGGTGGAGTGACCGCCGAGATATAACATATGTTGAAATCGGCGTTAAACCCCAAAAAACAACAATTAACCATTAACCAGGAGCGGATGTGGTCCAGTGGTAACGCACTGTACTGGTAAACCAGGGGTCCCCAGTTCGACCCCCCGCTCCTCTACTAACGTTACTAATTGTCTTTCGGATGAGACGTTAAACCGAAGTACCATATACTATACACTGAGCATGCAAAAGAACAAAGGGTGTCTCTGGATAGAGATGCTTTCTGTATCTTGCACTTCCCCCCACAACATAACATAGCTAATATCTTCAGGGGGCGTCGATCGTATGGGCAACCGGTACCGACGATAAATAAGCTCCTAATCTAACATTACTCCTCTAACATTACTTCCTCTAACATTGTCTTTCGAATGAGACGTTAAACCGAGTTCCCATGTATCAGTGCTGTACACTGAGCATACAAAAGAACCAGGGGTGTCTCCGGAATGGAATGCTTTCTGTATCTTGCACTACCCCCACAGCATAAAATAACTAATCTCTTCAGGGGGCGCCGGTTAAATGGGTAGCCGGTACCGACGATAAATAAGCTCAAATAGATAGATAGAATTAACCACTCATTACAAACACTATATCAAAGAAGCATAAAAAATTATAGTGTTATATTTGGAAAGATTTTGATTTTTTCCTTAATTCAATCAGTATCAGTCATGGTAAAACATTACTAAAAGAAAATAAGAATTGTATGTGAAGTTTTATGGAAACTTTGTATTAAACAATCATAAAAGAAAATATTTATTAAATTGTTTTTTTTTTTGTTTTTTGTTTTTGTTTTTTTTATGGTGATCCTGCTTTCGTTTGAAAGGATTAGTGAAGTTAATCAAATAACCTTGTCATTTATGTCATTTACGTAGGTGTTGATTGGTATTGTATTTTACTGTACTTTAACTTAATTACTCGTGAAGTGTCGCAGTAGGAATGCCTGCTAGGGTGCTTAATCCATGACGTAAGATCATATTTCTATTTGAAAGACCCTAAGCTAATTAAATAATCATATCATTAATACAGGTGTTGATTGGGCATTGTTTATTAAATTTATCATGTAACCGTATTAACGCCCGCAAGGTGTGTTTAATAGATGACTTAAGATCAAAGCTAATAATCATATATAATCGGTAGTTATTATTTTGTCTTAATAATGAACAAAACAAACCTTACGTACAAGAAATATGGGTTGAAAGTTTATCTTTGATTGTCAGTGACAAAACGTTCTCAAACAAAAATGACAAAAGCCATTCAGGGAAGAATTTGGGCAGCATGGGATGCGTACTGTCGGGGGGAAATACAGACCAGTGGCATCTTAAGAAAAGGTGCATACTGCTTACACTATTTGAAAACTGTGACGAATCGTTAACTGACTTGTGGTGAATCGTGAATTTCTGTGGCGAATCATTACATATTCGAATACGTCTCTGTCGGAATGTAATGTCGAACATGGTAATTTTCTTGACGCTGAAAAATCGACTTCATTTAACATTCACCATGCCTTACGCGTGCTTTACAGTCTGCATACAATATTCGGTTTAAAAGCTCATATAAGAGCTTATGTTATGTTGTTCCTGTCTTGCCGACTTTAAATAAAGTTTATCTTATCTTATCTTATTCAGTTAATTTTGCATCGAAACAAATTCCAAGTTTAAAATGATTCTATTTAACAGATTGTTTTGATTGTTTGTTTTCCATGAGACACGCATTTTGCACATCTTAATCTCCGCTTGTTTCCGGCTTTGCGGGGGTGGGGGGGGGGGGAGGGAGAAGCGGGAAGAGCTCTCTCCTCCGACACCCTTACCAAGGCAGCCGCCCTTTGGAACCCCTTCTATAGGCCTACAAGTTGAAAAAAGCTGGCTACTGTACGCCCATGCTTGATACGTATTAAGACTTTTTATTAGGCATATATAGGACCTATATAGACAAATTTGAAAATTTGTGACTTTTTATTTGGTATACTTCAACTTCAGCTTCTACTTATTACTGCCAAAGGTCAATACTGACTGTACTAGGCAAGCGCGTGTCAGGAACATTACAATTATAAAAGATAATATCCAAAAAAAAAAAAAAAAAAAAACAAGATTTAACTGACGATCTTATTTAAACATTTATTTTAAATCGATAAAACTTGTTTAGTCCACTGATAAAAGCTGGCACAGTCGGGGTAGCCTTGATATCGGCCGGTAATACGTCCCAGAGTCGTAAAGTCATTGGGAAGAATGAGTTCATGTGATCGAACTGCGTTTTTGATTGTGGGATCAGGAATTTTCTGTTTCTTGTGTTTGTAAGGTGACTGTGATCGACACTGACCTGTTTTTTTTTATTTTGTGTAGCATGACCAGGCTGGCATGGTTTCGCCTTTGTTCTAAAGTTGACCATTTTAGTTCTTTAATCATGTTTATTTGTTACACTGCTTGTGTAGTGGTAATCATTATGAACGTACCTTGCAGCTGACCTCTGAACCATTTCTATTCTGTGTGTGAGATATTTTTGCCATGGATGCCATATGGTTGAGCAGTATTCAACCTGTGATCTTACATATGTTTTGTATGCTGCTTCTTTGAGTTGTTTGTTTTGTGTTTTGACATTTCGTCTGATGAACCTTAAGCTGTTTTTTGCTTTGTTTGTGATATTTTTTTATATGAGATGACCAGGTTGCTACTTATTGTAACTCCTAAGTATGTTGCATTTTCTGTGGTTTTCAGTATAGTGTTATGTAGGGTGTAGGGAAAGATGACCGGTTTCTTTTTCCTGTGTATTCTGAGTACTTCACACTTGTCAGGGTTGAATTCCATTGACCATTCTTTTTCCCATATTTCAAGGTTGTGCAAATCATTTTGTAAGGTTTGTGCATCGATGCTTGTGATTTAATTGTTAAATAAACTATGGTGTCGTCGGCAAATAGCCGCACCCAGCTCCTGACACTTCCTGGTAGGTCATTGATGTATGCGAGAAAGAGACGTGGACCTAAGACCGATCCCTGCGGTAAACCAGAAAGCACAGGGAGCCTGTCAGAGACCTTGTATTCCACTAAAACTTGTTGTGATCTGTTTTTGAGAAAGTTTTGTATCCATGAACTGATGTATATAGGACCTATATAGACAAATTTGAAAATTTGTGTCAAATGCCTTATCGTTGGATACCCACCGTTGATAATTATTTTTTTTATGGATCGGTCGTGGGTATCCGACGGTGCAAATGCCCGTGCGTTTTCTTATCTATTTATCTTGTAATGGAGAACGACGACGATGAAGATATGCATTCGTTAGCGTCTTGCCTATCGATCATTAGATTCGAACACAAGGTAGAACGTAACTGTGCTGAGCCAATTATGACTAAATGATGTTATTAAAGACATTAGAAAATAAACAGATAAATTCACTGTGAAATCATGGCAGCGGTAATGTGTCAGTAAACATTTCAACGGGTTAGGACTTTCAAATTGTTTTAAATTATTCACAGTCGCAAAATCGGTGTCTGGACATTTCACCTCCTAGACTTTTCGGCCCTGGTCTTTTCACCTCCTAGACGTTTCGGCCCTGGTCTTTTCGGCTACTTTTTATTATAGTATTATGTGATAATTGAGATAATCGAATAAGTTGATCAACCTGTATAATCCTGTTCCAAGTCACTCTGAATATAATTCCATTTCTACTAAAAGCCTTTGAGAGAATATTTTGGAAAACATATTTTTGAGTTTCATAATTTTATATATTAAAATATGACATTTTTGTTTCAAGTTAAAAAATGCCACATATGCACAAATGTATTTTTTTAATTTAATAGAAGTCTATTTATGTACAGTTAAATCAGAGACTTATTTTATTGATTGTAAATGTATCTCTGAGATGAATTGTGCCTAGATCTTTGAAAATAAGGAAAATAATTAAATAGTTAATTGGTAATATGTAACCAAAAAAAAGAAATGTTTATTATTAAAATCAAAAATATAATCCATAGTACATAGTTAATATCCATTTTCACTAAAAGAACATTTTGCATTAGATGCAAAATCATAACTTAGTCTTCCTTGAGCCTATAGAAGGAAGTGAAGCATAACTGACACCTTCCTCTGAATACCTTGTAAATTTCCTGTTAAACAACTTTACTGTTATTTTGTATTTGACACATTCCAGGAATGTCCGAGTGTCTCTCTGATTATTGATATTGTTATTCAAGCAATAAGCAAAGAAATGCCCACCCGCTTAGCTCAATATAGGTCGAGCACTGGATTGGTAATCCTTGGGTCCCTAGATCGATTGTCTTATTTACTCATTAAAATCAAGCTACCAAAAACTTCCTAAGAACAGATATTGAAAAATAAAAACCCTCTTGAATTAAAAATTATGTTCAATCATTTTATTTGTCTGTTTTGTTTGTTAGTACTTTATGATTGTTTCTACTGAAGGGACTATTTGTGAATGTCACATCTTGATGATGAATAAAGTGTTTAATAAGGGTCCGTCCGTACCATCAGGATACTTTATGTGTGGACCCCGGAGAGTGATCCTTCTCTCCAATAAAGAAAAAATGCTTTGATTGCCAAATGGATCAGATTTTGAAAATCATGACAAGAGATTGCCATGGAAAATTTTAAGATTCCCAAACAGTTCAATTTTAGTTATATAAATATGACCCAAGCAGAATGTCACATCTTTTCAGGAAAAATCACTTTAAACTTTAATCTGAGAAATCAATCAAATTTTTATTGTTTTGTTTAGTACAAATAACACCTTTATAAAGGTGTTAATAAACAAAAATAATGCATTATACAACTTTCACACTTCCATCTAATGATCCCCAATCTGTCCTTAACTTTTATATAACACCATATCATAATCAATATCCTTTTAAGCTCATTTATAATTTTAATAATAATAACAATAATACAATTTTATAACAAAGGTTATAAATATACATGTATCTTTATTGCTGATACTTCTATCTCAATTCATATCGTAAAAATAATTATTTTCATAGGGAAATTTCAGTAAAATTTGTGACAAAATATCTTGTTTATATCATAAATGTAATGTGTTTGCAGATATATGTTAATCATTTATTATATTACATCTCATAACTATATTTATTTTACATCTTCATCAAATTTATAAAAGATGCCGAAAAGACCAGGGTTTTGAGGCCGAAACGTCCAGGAGGTGAAAAGTCCTGAAATCGCAAAATCAGTAGTCTATACTGGAGCAGTCGAGTCCCTGATAATCATAAAATCTATCTATCTATCTTCCATTAACGTCAAACCCCTTTCGGGGACGTAGACGTTTCGCGCGTCGGGAACAAAAGAGAAAGATTATAGTGAATAAAAATGTAGAAATGAAAGAAGTAAAGATAAAATTTTTGGTTTAAAAATATAAAAAGTCTTACTTGCAGGGAACTAGGGTGAGACATGTTCAATGCTACTTACTGCAGCATTGAACTGCTCTAGGGTGGGGAGGTGGGCAACATTTGGTTCCAATGAAACACTGTTCTGGGAAAGTATGAGAACTTATAATAATCCTTGGTTGCAGTGATTAATCTATAACAGAGGGTGTGACTGTGGCGAGCAGAGCGGGTCATTGGGGTCAAATAGTCATTGATTGGGATAGCAACCAGATTATGATGAATCTTATAAAATAATGATAACCTAGCATCTATACGCCTTAATTCCAATTGCCGGAGTTGAATGGAATGGAGCATATCTGTTACACTGGATGTTCGACCGTAATCAGATTTTATCCAGCGGGCGGCTGCTGCTTGTTTAGTAAAGGTGTTTTTTCGGACCTGTTCGGATTCTGGTAAGGTTGAAAACAAGTGTAAATAATAATTGATTTGAATATTTCAATAATAATTTATTTTGGGTGTAAATATCTTTATCAAATTATGCAGACTAAATTGACAGAGAAAATCATATGGGGTTTTAACATGTTTACTCATTATACTGTATGTTGAGTAAAAATGTTAAAACCCTCTATGAGCCAGACCTGAAAAAACACAGAGGCAGAACGTGTCTAGGGGTGTCGAGCCATTACCTACATTCGGGAGTAGTTTTTGGTGGAATTAAGGCAAATTAGAGGGTTACTGCTTGTCTCTTTTAGACTTATTGAAAATGATATATTGCCAAAAAACACCGAGGCCTAAACAAATACGGCACTGCATTAAAGAAAGAAGTAAAAATATCTCATGCATCTCACACTGACAGTTCAAATTGTAAACATTTTCCTGCTTTAGAACTTCCAGCCTACACCTTTCCATTCAATTCTTTGCTGCAAAGCAAAAAATCCCATGCAGACTGAAATGTCTGATTCTGACCTCAGGTTATTTTCAAGCAATGGGTCACTGAAATGGAGATGACACTGTTAAGACATAATGGTATATCTAGGCCTTTTTTTTCACTAATTAAAAATTCAGTTAAGGCTTGACAAGGTTTAGAATAAATCTGCTATGTATGAATTCAAGTGTTTCAGTACAGTTATAGTTCACATGGAGATGGCTACCAGATGGGGATGTCTTGGACCAGGGAAGATTTCTGCAGACTTTTTCAAAGCAATACAGGGCTATCTACCTGCATCTGACCATGAGGTAATATGGTGATGTATATATATATACATATATATATACAAAACCCTGTAGCAGACTATTGCTTATGGAGTAATACATTTAGTTCATACTCTATTACTACATGTATCTGATTCACTGTTTGCGATTATTTTTGAGATAAAGATACACAGATACAAATTCTAAAACTCAGATTTCAAGTTACATTAGGCTACTGTTTATATCAATGGAACGGACAAAAAACTGCTTTGAAGTAAAATGGTTGAAATGTATCATAATTATATACAGAGCTATGTTACAGAAAAGTCAGGCATTGATCCTGCCAGTATAGCATTAGAACATATAAAATATATGTGAAAAGTCTACTACTGTACACTGAGCATGCAAAAGAACCAGCGGTGTCTCTGGAGTGGGATTCTTTCTGTATTTTGCACTATCCCCCACAACATGAAATAACTAACAGGCGCGTAGCTAGCCTATAAAGAATGTGGATTCAAAATAATCTAGGGGGGTCAGGGGGCATGCCCCCCCTGAAAATTTTGAAATAAATGGTGCAATTTGGTGCGTTTTGGGGCCTCCGGAGAGCTTTCTTGACCAATGAAAATCCATTTATTTTAGCATAAAATTTTTTTTTTGTCAAAATAATGTGGATTCAGCTGCGTACTTGCGTATAGGCAGCTACGCGCCTGACTAATCTCTGCACGGGGGCATTTGTCATAAGGGCAACTGGTACCGATGATAAATATAAACTCAGAAAGATAGTTGACCTTATTTATAGAAAACTTTCAGCTTTTATAATGGAAATATACAGTAAGCATATTCTTGTATTACTGTCTCTTCAGACAGTTCTATGCACTCTCTAAAGATAATTTACCTCACAAAAACAGCGATACATTTGTGTGGATTCATTATATACTTAAGGTGCTGTTGTTATATTTTACAGTTTATTGCTGTAGCATCTAAGGACAAGACAAGAGCCCTGCAATTTGCTGAGAAGTACAAATTCAGTAGAGCTTATAGTTCATATGATGATGTGGCTAATGACAAAGATGTAGGTATGTGTCTTTTAAGATACAGATTATGTAAGATATATATAGGTATGTGACTTTTAACTTACAAATTATGAAACCAGCAATAATAATTTTAATTCTATGTTATACTGGTAAATTAAATGTGAAAATTTTTTCACTAGAGATGAAAATGTTAATTTTTATGCCACTGCAGCATCTGCCATGCGGTGACTACTAGCGAATGACTTTTGTGTGTGTGCTTGTGTGTAGGTGTCCATTATATAGATTATATAGTGAACTTCAAAAATCTCCTTCTCAAATACCACAGTCCAGTTTCAACCAAACCAGACAGGATTTTCCTTGGGAGAAGGACTTCCAAAGTTGTTTAAAGAATTTGATTCTTTCAGAAATTTGGTTGCTATGGCAACCAAAAGGAATAATAGGAAAAAATTAAAACAATCTTCTTTTCCAGAACCACAAGGCCTAGAGCTTTGATATTTTGCATGAGACATTACCTAGTGGACCTCTAACAAGTTTGTTCAAATCATGGCCACTGGGGTCAAATTGACCTCATCCCAGGAGCACGTAATTTTATATAGAGGTATATAATACATGAAAAATATTCTTCTTCAGAACTGCAAGGCCTAGAGCTTGATATTTTGCATGAGGCATTACCTAGTGGACCTGTACCAAGTTTGTTCACATCATAACCCCTTGGGTCGAATTGGCTCCTTTCAGGGGCACAGTTTTATATAGTTCTAGGTATAATAGTGAAAACTTAAAAATCTCCTTCTCCAGAACTATTGATATTTTGCATATTTTGAATTCCCTAGGTGACCTTTACCTACTTTGTTGAAAGCATGACTCCCGGATTCAAATTGAACCAGCCCTGGGGTCAATAGATCAAACTTTCAAACCTTTTTAACTTCATTGATATTTAACCTTCATATTTGGGCATGTGAATCATCTGAACATTGTTTATCATTTGGCTTGCTGATGTTTGACCTTGAACCCAATTTGTCCTTCACTGTTAAGGCCAAAGGTCAAATTATTAAACCTTCATAAGCTTCTTAAGCTATGGCCTTCATATTTGGAAATGATATACATAAATTATGAACACTTGTCATTCATTTGACATGCTTCATATGACCCTGACCTATATTCAGTATTGACCATTAAGGTCAAGGTTAAATTTTCAAGTTTTCATAACTTATCATTTGTTTATGCAGTGACCTTTATATTGTAACATTACATACATATGATAATTGTGTTTTGTTTCACCTGCTGAAATACTTACCTTGAGTTCTATTTGACATTGATCATTGTTAGGTGATGCATACAAGGAATTGATAAACTATTTTTGTTCTTACTATTATTTAGTGAGCACTATACAATGTGGTGGCATTGCATTTTTCACAAATGCAGCCTTGTTCACACAAGTGAAAGACATAAGCAAATCAGCATACATTTATGCATAAGAAAGGTGATTATGAAAATTTAAGCATTAAATTATGGAATTTAAGAAATGCTAAAGTAGGTGAATTATATTTTTTAAATGTGATGGTTTGTTGTTTGCATTTGTTTATATTGTACATGTAATTCTTGATATCTTTATGTTGAAATGTAAGAAATTGAGTCTACAGATATGGGACAGTGTAACCTAAAGATAAAATCCAAACTCTGCATTTTGTTTACCTTGGGTAAATGTTTTACAGAGGTTGTATACATTGGGACATTACACACAACCCATGCTGAGCTTTCAATGAAGATGCTGGAAGCAGGCAAACATGTTCTGTGTGAGAAACCAATGGCCATGAACTACAAGCAAGCAAAACAAGTCCTCGACTTTGCCAAGTCTAAAAATCTATTTTTTGTTGAGGTGAGTATAGAAATTTATCTCCCACTTCTGTTTTTTGTGGGGATTTCACTAGGATTAAAAATCACAGAGTTATAAAAACTTTTTTTGAGATGGTCTGATTCTATTTTGTACTAGAAAATCTAACAGTGTGATCTGATGGTGAAAAAAAATCCTGACTACAAAACAAGTAATGAAAATGAGAAGATATTTATCAGTAAAATAGTATAGTGTATAGTAGGGTTTTTATTTCAATAATAGGATAAAGCAGTGTCAGTGTAAATTCATTCATTGCTCTGAACACAGAAGTAGAACCAGACATAAGAAAGAAAGAACAATTTTTAGGCAGTGTTAGCATTACCTGAAGCTGAAATAACTTCTGAAACTTATATGAATGTTTTTTGATATAACATATTTTCATCAGTTTATCTGACAACATTATTTTAGAAATACTTCTTTAATATTATTGTTTTGATTATTTGGGTAATTATGCCTCTAAGTTCCATTTATAAAACTTGGCTAGGTAGATCTTTACTCTTACTATGTTTTAACTTCCTCAGACTTTTAAAACCAGCACAAGTGAAATTGTTTTCTACACCCATGATACACATAATTCAATAACATTTCTTTCCCAGGGAATATGGAGTCGCTGGTTCCCAGCTTATGATGAAATAAGAAAGGCAATAGCATCTGGTTCCCTTGGAGAAATCAAACTAGTTCAAGCCACTTTCTGTGCCACTATGTCTGAAATAGAGAGGGTCAAAGACGTGAAGCTAGGAGGCGGGGGGTTGTTAGATATAGGAATATATCTAGTACAGTTGGCTTGTTTGGTTTTTCAAGAGATGCCAGAAAGTATCACAGCTGTAGGGAACCTTATGGAAGGAGGTATCAAGATTGAACTTAATCATTATGTCTCCCCCTCTTTGGGGGAAACATATTGCTTTTGCCTTGTCCGTCTGGCCATCTGTCCTTCTGTCCGTCTGTCACACTTCGTTTCTGATCGATAACTGGAGTACCGTTTGACCCAGAATCTTTAAACTTCATAGGGTGATTGCCCTTATTGAGTAGAAGAACCCAATTGATTTTTGAGTCAGTAGGTCAAAGGTCAAGGTTACAGGGGCCTGAAGAGTGAAAACAGTTTCTGCTCAATAACTGGAGTTCTATTTTACCCAGACCTTCAAACTTCATAGGATGATTGCCCTTATTGAGTAGAAGAACCCTATTGATTTTGGGGTCAGTATGTCAAAGGTCAAGGTCACAGGGGCCCCGAGGAGTATAAACCGTTACTGCTCAATAACTGGAGTTCTATTTCACTAAGAGCCTTCAAACTTCATAGGATGATTGCCCTTTTTGAGTAGAAAAACCCTATTGATTTTGGGGTCAGTAGGTCAAAGGTCACAGGGGCCCGAAGAGTGAAAACAGTTTCTGCTCAATAACTGGAGTTCTATTTCACCCAGAGCCTTCAAACGTTACAGGGTGATTGCCCTTATTGAGTAGAAAAACCCTATTGATTTTTGGGTCAGTAGGTCAAAGGTCAAGGTCACAGGGGCCCGAGGAGTGTAAACCGTTTCCGCCCAATAACTGGAGTTCTATTTCACCCAGAGCCTTCAAGCTTCATAAGATGATTGCCCTTATTGAGTAGAATAACCCTATTGATTTTTGGGTCAGTAGGTCAAAGGTCAAGGTCACAGGGGCCCGAGGAGTGTAAACCGTTTCCGCCCAATAACTGGAGTTCTATTTCACCCAGAGCCTTCAAGCTTCATAAGATGATTGCCCTTATTGAGTAGAATAACCCTATTGATTTTGGGGTTATTAGGTCAAAGGTCAAGGTCACAGGGGCCCGAAGAGTGTTTACCGTTTCCGCTCAATAAATGGTGTTCTATTTCACCCAGAGCCTTCAAACTTCATAGGATGATTGCCCTTATTGAGTAGAAGAACCCTACTGTTTTTGGGGTCAGTAGGTCAAAGGTCAAGATCACAGGGGCCTTAAGAGTGAAAAGCGTTTCTGCGCCATAACTCGAGTTCTATTCCACTCAGTGTCTTCAAACTTCATAGGATGGTTGCCCTTATTGAGTAGAAGAATCCTATTGATTTTGGGGTCAGTAGGTCAAGGTCACAGGGGCCGGATGAGTGAAAACCGTTTCTGCTCAATTCCTGGAGTTCTATTTCACCCAGAGCCTTCAAATTTCATAGGGTGGTTGCCCTTATTGAGTGAAGGAACCCTATTAATTTTGGGGTCAGTACATCAACGGGCAAGGTCACAGGGGCCTGAAGAGTGAAAGCCATTTCCGCTCAATTACTGGAGTTCTATTGCACCCAGAGCCTTCAAATTTCATAGGATGATTGCCCTTACTGAGTACAAGAACCCTTTTGATTTAAGGGTCATTAAGTCAAAGGTCAAGGTCACAGGGGCCCGATGAGTGTAAACCGTTTCCGCTCAATAACTGGAGTTCTATTTCACCCAGAGCCTTCAAACTTGATAGTATATATATATAATGATATGTATATATATAATGTTCTTACTTATACCATAATAAATGACAGAGGCATCTGTTTCAGAAAGGTAATATTTTTTCCTTGGCCTTCCTTCAATTGGGTGCAGGGGGGAGACATGCATTTTTCACAAAAAACATCTAGTTAGACATTTTTTTTTGTCTCCACAAAATAATTGTTAGACCTTTTTTGTCTCATAGTAACACCTATGAAGATTAAAATCTTTATACATTTATGCAAAAATATTTCTTGTTGTATTTGCAGAAGTATTTTATGAAAAGTGGGGCAGCAAGAAAACAACAAAAGCAAAGTAAAGAATATCTATAAAAAATTCATGTACAGTAATTATTTTGATATTCTTTCATGAAATAGATACTGTTCTAAAATCTTCTGTTTTTCTGAACAAGCAGTCTTCTAGTAGTTCTATGGATTTCAAGCATAAAATCTTCCCTGTTGTTTTGCCCTCGAGATCACAAATCTACATAATTACTTTTCTTCATATTTCTAGGTGCAGATGAAAATGCCTGTATTATACTGAAATACAAGAATGGTGCTGTGGCAAATTTGACCTACCATTGTTCCGTGCCGAACAACAATAATGCTGTAATCTGTGGAACAAAAGGAATGATCGAAGTAAGATAAAAATGAAATAAAACTCTCTCTATATTTTTATCTACAGTGAATCATAGCCCCGTTTGGATATTTGCCTTTAAATTCTTAAGTAATTTCAGCTTTTCCTCTTGTTATGATGGAAAAGAAATGCTGCAAAAACACTTTTAGCTATTGCAGATTGATATAGGTTAGTGAGCAGTAATTTCTGTGGGTTTTACTGCAAAACAATGATTTTCTGGGAATGTGAATTTGAAGGTTTCTAATTGCCAATCCTGAGACACATTTGTGACTTGGGATCATATAATATTGAAGATCAGTTCCCCCATGAAAGACAGTACAAGTTATACAATATATGTCTGGTTTTGCACTATCCTAAAGTTCTTTTTGTCAGTCTTACACGTATACTGGTACCTGCATTTTTCATGGCTCAGTGCAATAAAAATGGTTAAGTGTACTTTGTTTACATGGAGTTATTTTCAGTATTGCAGTGGACCCACAATTTGCTTAATTTTGTACAATTTTACAGCTTGAGGCCCCATTCTATAGTCCAGCAAGAATGCATACTCCAGATGGGGTGAAGGAATTTTCAGGGATAATTTCTCAGGGATATAACTTTGTCAACAGTTCAGGATTTCAGTTTGAGGCAAGTGTAGTAAGAAACTGCATTTTAAAAGGTAAGTGATGATGTAAATTGTATCATGTTAATCCATGCTCCACCTACTGTAGTATTAAAAAGGGGCAGGGTCCTGCTGGGAAAATGGCACTTGTAAGCATGGAAACTGCATTTTAAAAGGTAAGTGATGATGTAAATTGTATCATGTTAATCCATGCTCCACCTACTGTAGTATTTAAAAAAGGGGCAGGGTCCTGGTGGGAAAATGGCACTTGTAAGCATGGAAACTGCATTTTGAAAGGTAAGTGATGATGTAAATTGTATCATGTTAATCCATGCTCCACCTACTGTAGTATTTAAAAAAAGGGCAGGGTCCTGCTGGGAAAATGGCACTTGTAAGCATGGAAACTGCATTTTAAAAGGTAAGTGATGATGTAAATTGTATCATGTTAATCCATGCTCCACCTACTGTAGTATTTAAAAAAGGGCAGGGTCCTGCTGGGAAAATGGCACTTGTAAGCATGGAAACTGCATTTTAAAAGGTAAGTGATGATGTAAATTGTATCATGTTAATCCATGCTCCACCTACTGTAGTATTTAAAAAAAGGGCAGGGTCCTGCTGGGAAAATGGCACTTGTAAGCATGGAAACTGCATTTTAAAAGGTAAGTGATGATGTAAACTGTATCATGTTAATCCATGCTCCACCTACTGTAGTATTTAAAAAAGGGCAGGGTCCTGCTGGGAAAATGGCACTTGTAAGCATGGAAACTGCATTTTAAAAGGTAAGTGATGATGTAAATTGTATCATGTTAATCCATGCTCCACCTACTGTAGTATTTAAAAAAGGGCAGGGTCCTGCTGGGAAAATGGCACTTGTAAGCATGGAAACTGCATTTTAAAAGGTAAGTGATGATGTAAATTGTATCATGTTAATCCATGCTCTACCTACTGTAGTATTTAAAAAAGGGCAGGGTCCTGCTGGGAAAATGGCACTTGTAAGCACAGAAACAAACTGCAAAAAAGGGCCAACTAAGGATTTTTGCAACAGATTAATATTCTTGTACTTATTTAGAAATGTCTTGACTTCTTTCAACCTGTCAGACTCCTGATGCCTTAAATTTTAAGACCAAT
Organism: Cyclina sinensis; assembly: GCA_012932295.1. Lineage (NCBI taxonomy): Eukaryota > Metazoa > Mollusca > Bivalvia > Venerida > Veneridae > Cyclina > Cyclina sinensis. The sequence goes on from JAAONU010000003.1 coordinate 2,958,640, forward strand.
ACCCATCTACTCATTTTCAATCTTTAAAAACAAGGCAGTTAACTATTCAGTTGTGGTTCAGTTCAAAATATATTCAAGGATTAATTGTTTTGGTCTTCTCATGGTGTTATATATCATATTTCAGCGTAAATATTTGCTAAATGTTTGTCTTATTTACACTATTAAACTTACAAAGATTTGACCTAGGACTGTATTTATTTTTGCATATGTTTATTTTGAGTGTTATTTTTATAGATGTACTAAGTAATAATATGAATAAAGTTTCTGTTCTGTTCTGTTCTGTTCTGTTCTAAAACGCTTCCTGTGCTTGAAGTTGAAACAGTCTCGGAGACTTTAAGTTATATAAGTGGTCAGACCAAGATGTAATGTGGTCAAAATAAATGATTATAGACAGTGAAACTTCAGAAATCATTCATACTGGAAGTTAAAGAGTTCTTTCACTCATTAGATGGGTATAAATGAAAATTAACGCCTTCCAGTGGGTAATAAAAGTTTTTTTTTTGCAAAAGTCAACTTTACAAAACGGGAGTAAAATTTGGATTCACAATGAATATTTTAAAGAGAACAGATTAGCAATATTTGTGTTTGTACAAGTATACACAGGTGCAAAGTGATCTTACCGAGAAAAGAAAAAAAAATCAGGGTCACTTTGACCACTAAACATTCTTTAGAAACAAAATGTGTAAGGAAAGCAGGTAGTCTGTTAAAATGGACCCAAAAAGGTTATTAATAAATTTATATGTTCTGCCATCTCTAAATAATTATCACTTACAAATATTAAAGCAACTGTCTCACAGATGGGCCAGTGATGAAAAAAAAAGAAACTGTTTATAGATCTGGAAATTCTAGCTGTGATTGTGAAGAACATATCTAAATGAAGATATTGACCCATTTTTTGTTACAGAAACACATCACAATATAAAGATTTACACACTTTTATTGGTAAAAATTTACCCTGTTAGTCACAGGGTAGATACTTTAGTTAAAAATTTAATTTTCACAAGTATGGTAACTAGTCTCTGTGGCTCAGTGGTGTAGATTGTTGCTCTATATTTTACTGACTGAAATGGTGTGGGTTCAAATCCCTGTGCAAGCAAAACTTTTTTTAGCTCACCTGAGCACTGCTCAGGATGAGCTTTTGGGATCTTTGATTGTCTGCAGGCGTCGGCGTGCGTCTTCAAAAATTTGACTTGAACGACATCTCCTCCTAAACCGCTTAGCAAACATTGACGAAACATGCCTGGGATATTCCTTGCATGAAGCTCTACCAAAGTTGTTTAAAGAATTCAATTCCATCAAGAACTCTGGTTGCTATGGCAACTTAAAAGAAAAACTTTGAAAATCTTCTTGTCTGAAACCACAAGGCCCTGAGCCTTAAGATTTGGTATATAGCATTGACTAGTGAACCTCTACCAAGTTTGTTCAAATTATGCCCCTGGCGTCAAATTTGGCCCTGCCCTGGGGGTCATTTGATTTTACATAGGGTTATATAGTGAAACTTTAAAAAATCTTCTTGTCTGAAACCACAAGGGCCTGAGCCTTAAGATTTGGTATGTAGCATTGTCTAGTGAACCTCTACCAAATTTGTTCAAATTATGGCCCTGGGGTCAGATTTGGCCCCACTCCGGGGTCATTGGTTTTTTAGCTCACCTGAGCACGAAGTGCTCATGTGAGCTATTGTGATCTCATTTCGTTTGTTGTTGTGCGTTAGTGCGTCAACATTTTCCTTTAAACAACATCTCCTCCTAAACCACTGGGCCAAAGTTGATGAAATTTTCCTAGGGTGTTCCTAGCATGAAACTCTACCAAAATTTCTCAAAGAATTCAATTCCATCAAGAACTCTGGTTGCTATGGCAACTTAAAGGAAAAACTTTGAAAATCTTCTTGTCTGAAACCACAAGGCCCTGAGCCTTAAGATTTGGTATGTAGCATTTTCTAGTGGACCTCTACCAAGTTTGTTCTAATTGTACCCCTGTGGTCAAATTTAGCCCTGCCCCGGGGGTTGATTGATTTTACACAAGCTTATATAGTGAAACTTTAAAAAATCTTCTTGTCTGAAACCACAAGGGCCTGAGCCTTAAGATTTGGTATGTAGCATTGTCTAGTGGAAGTCTACCAAGCTTGTTCAAATTATGCCCCTGGGGTCAAATTGGCCCTGCTCTGGGGTCATTGATTTTACATATGCTTATATCAGGAAAACTTTGAAATCTTCGTGTATGAAACCACAAGGCCATGAGCCTTAAGATTCGGTATGTAGCATTGTCTAGTGGACTTCAACCCAGTTTGTTCAAATTATATCTCAGGGGTAAAATTTGACCCCACCCCAGGGTCATTGGTTTTAAATACACTTATATAGGAAAAACTTCGAAAATCTTCTTGTCTGAAACCACAAGGGCCTGAGCCTTAAGATTTGGTATGTATTATTGTCTAGTGGACCTCTACCAAGCTTGTTCAAATTGTACCCCTGGAGTCAAATTTGGCTCCACCCCGGGGTCATTAGTTTAACATAGGCTTTTATAGGGAAATCTTTGAAAATTTTCTTGTCTGAAACCACAAGGCCTTGAGCTGTAAGATTTAGTATGTAGCATTGTCTATTGGACCTCTACCAAATTTGTTCAAATTATGCCTATAGGGTCAAATTTGGCCCTGCCCTGGGGATCAGTTGATGTTATCTAGGCTTATATAGTCAAAACTTTAAAAAAAACCTCTTGTCTGAAACCACAGAGCCTAGAACTTAGATATTTTTAATGAAGCATCAGTTAGAGGTCCTCTACCAAGTTTGTTCAAATTATGCCCCTTGAGTGAAATTTGGCCCTGCCTTGAGGGTTACTTGTATTCATATAGATTTATATAGGGAGATTTAAAAAAAACTTTTGATGTTAGCTCAATAGCAGACCCAAAGGCAAAGTATTCAAGTGGGCGATCTAGGGCCATCATGGCCTTCTTGTTTTTCAGTTTTCGTGGTGTATAGAAACATTTTTTTCGATAGTATATTAACTTCTCTTCAACTTTAAAGAAAAAAATCAGCTGAATTCTGTGAGTCAGTCGTTTTAAGACATGTTATAATGCTTTCTATGTATTTCAGGAAAATTAGAAGATGAATTGCTTACACACAAGGAGAGTGAATTGATTCATAAGATTTTGGATGAAGTGCGAAGACAGATTGGTATGGTGTATCCAGACTTTGATTAATATCAAAGTAAAGAAAAGTTATTGGCCATAAAGAGTTCTAAATTTGTTAGAACTAAGTGTACTATTTCTTTTAGAGAGGTATACTATAAATTTTCAAGTATTGGTATATGATTTTCTACCAAGTCATGTAAATGTGAATTGTATGGAATGAATTGTAACTTGATCTCAATGTGTCAGTTAAAAAATTTAAGTACAGCTGGCAGATTGAATGCAATAAAAAATAAAGAGAGTTGATAATGTAACGTTTTTGGTTGGATAGTCATATATTACAAATTTTTCAGACTTTATAGAAATTTTTTTAAGCTGAGCTTGCTAAGGAGCATATTATGTGTTTTAAGCTCTGGATTTTATAGAACTATATTCAGGACAGCAGTGTATAACTCTGTAATGATTGTAATAGTTTCAACTTTGCCCCAAGCTAGAACTTTTGCATGTAAGAACAAAAAATGACTCGCTATGTTTTATATGAGGTTTGAAATAGCAGAGAATACTGTAGTGGCTATATTTAGTTTATTTTTGTTAGATGAAGGATATCATTGTTATAAATGGATTTTAAATATCTTAGTTTTATGTCAATGAATTTTTTTTGTGAAGGGAGGGGGACTTCTGAAAAATGATTTTTTCTTTGTTAATTGTTCGAAGGGTCTCAGAACTGAGTGAGTAAAACAACTCTGTATAACATGTATAAGGTTGTATGCTTTCATATATTATGTCTGTACCAACAACATAGTTCCTAGTTTGTCCATTACTACCTCACTGTTTGTAATACTACATAGTCAGTCTCAGGTGCTTTAAAAGAAGCATAAGCCTAAAATTTAAAGCATCCCGTTTCCTTCAAACTTTTTGTAAATGTGAATGATATTGAACCCAATATCAAAGAGCCTGTCAAAATTACGTATTTATGTTAGCATATATATAGAGAGTTGGTACTGTACAGTTTTTGGGTGGATAGCAATTTATTACTTATGATCACTTTTGTTGCGTCTACGTGCCATACTGAAAATTTTTGAACATGTACATGTATGATTTTTCTCAAATGTTTGTCATTTTATAGAGTATGAACTAATTAATTACATATGCAGTGTATCACCAGTTAATTTTTGAATATGTCCCTGTAATATTGAACATAATATTCAGGACTGTGCACATACGAACCTGAAAATTTCTATTTAATGATCAGAGGGGAAAATATAATTTGCATAATGTTTAAATTTCCTTCCTTCTATCTGATGCTGTTGTTTGTGATGACTTTGGTTTTACAGGGCAGTCCCAAAGAGGTTTTGTGACAATTTGTTTTGTTTTTTGTATTTTAGATATGCTTTATTTTACATCAGGTGTCTTATTTAGTTTAACTGTATAAAACTGTTTATTTGAATTCAAGAATTGTTATTGACGGGTTACTATATTTAGAGAGTTTTTTATGTAAACTTTACTTTTAGATTTTTATTTACAGAATATTCATGAAACTTATATTATCATGATATTAAACATATTCTAAACAGGTTTTTTTCTTATCTGACAAAAGTTGCCAAGTAATAATGATTACACACCTGAGATGTAAAACGTGAGTGAAAACACATGCTTCAAGTTTATGTTATCTTACGGTAAATAATAAAATGCAGTTCTGGCAAAAAAAAGTTAAGTAAATATTTATCACTTCATAGTTTAAACCTTTTTGTTTTACATTGATCAGTTAAGCAAATTCTTGCAACTTACATTAATTTCACTGAGTAACTACGCTTGTGAGGATTGCTGAAATTCGCTGGAGTAATGACTGATATTTGTGACGTTAAGCTAGGTGAGTCATATCCGACGTTTAAGGCCACAGTAGCTGATTACTTGTTTTTGTCGTCTCTTTCGTTTTGTCCTATATAGGCTAGCTGCTTACTGCTCGTTGAATACATCGTCTGCTTACCCACCACAAGACTCAAAGCTTCGTTGTCCACTGCTACCCGGCAAAATGTACTGAAAGATAAAGCTAAAACTCTTGACTTTATCTCAGGATTACTTGTTTCACGCACGTGACTAAAAGGTTTACCTTCCTGTTCTTTGTTATAATCTTTTGTCTGTTAGTTACTTTTCGCATCTAGTTCTTTGCATTTGTGTTGAGCGTTAATTTAGTATTGAAAACCTTTACAAGTAAGTTAGTCATTGGTTCCGTTATTGGTCCCTGTTTATTTCTGGCATATATCAATGACTTGCCAGAATCTGTCAAAAGTAAAACAAGGTTATTTGCGGATGACACTTTAGTTTACCTGACAATCAAGGGACAGACAGACTGCAAGATGACCTACATAAACTAAAAACTGGGAACGGGACTGGGCCATGGAGTTCAATCCGGACAAATGTGAGGTGCTAAGGATCACCCGAAAAAAGAACCCCACCATCTTCCCATACACTCTACACAATAAAACTCTCAAATCAACTGAATCTGCCAAGTACATTGGAGTTACCATCTCTAAAGACTTTAACTGGGCTAATCATATTAATAACATTACCTACAAGGCACAAAATACCCTAAGATTTATCCAGAGAAACATCAAAACTCAAAATAGGCAAATCAAAACTCAAGCCTATACCACCTATGTCAGACCTCAACTAGAATATTGTTCAATATTATGGCACCCTTGGCAGAAACATCTTACCGTGTACAAAGAGCTGCGGCTAGATATGTTTGTAATAATTGTAATTTTCAAAGTAGTGTAACAAATATGTTAAATGAACTTAGATGGCCCACCCTAGAAAGCCGCAGACTCCAATCCTCTCTACTTTTTGTCTATAAGATCCAGTACAACCTTGTTTATGTCGACCATAGTCACCTTAGTCCAACTAGAAACTTGAACTTCCTGATCCCCCAGTCTCGTACCCAGTATCACCTCAGCTCCTACTTTCCAAGAACTTTAAGGTATTGGAATAGCTTACCATACCAGGTCAAATCCAGTCCCAGCCTAGATATCTTTAAGGATAGGCTGGTGACCGTCACCATCTAGTCCTGCCCTTATTGTTTTTAATCATGCACTCTCTTACTCTGTGAACTTTTTATCTTTTAAACTTTTAACAGTGCACATAATACTTTTTTAACACAGTTTTCCTGACAAAGCGCCTCCAAGTTATAGTCAGTATTGACTTCTCGGGAGTATCAAGTAGAAGTAGAACCATCCTTGTGCTCCGTTTCAGACTTTTTTGGCGTCGAAATATCAGATTTTTCAATTAAAGTATGTTACACGTATGCATATGTACCAGCCAATCATTAAGCTCACACGCCCAAGTATCGTTACTGAATGGAACAATAGGAACCAGATCACCACCACCTCGTACATGTGTGCAAAGACCTAAACAAAATCCTAAACCATTTACGTCTATACGGTATTTAGGTCTTTGACGTATGTCACGTGATAATATACGAAAATAAACACATTATTTACTATTTTCAAGTTGATTTTTTATATAACATCAACACGTCTTAATAAATTTTAATCCTGGCAATGAAAGAAAGAAATACTAAATGATCATATCCTTTGCACGTACACAATTTTATCAGCTCTAAGGTAATCGTGATATTGGGAGGTAATTACAATGAACAGTAAGCCAGAGTTGTGGTTCTTACGGTTATCATCGCCAATGTCATCTCTGTTCAAGAATAAAAATCTATAGATTAATTTAAAGCTGCTCTGAGAAACGTACTAAGCTGAACAGATGGAGACGGTAGCTATGCCACATTCGCCTCCAGCGGGATAGAGGATAATGAAATCCAACATTGTTTTCCTTTTTTTTCGGACAAAAAGTACATGTATCTATACTTCTACCTGAATGTAGTAATTGCTATCTACAATATAACATTAGATTTTTCCTCAGTGTGCATGAATTCATATGGGAAGAGACGTGTAAACAATATTTTTGTGACCTTTTATGTTTGATTAATTGGTGCATGGTTAGAATGTGTCACCTGGACAAATGAGACTAGCTAAAACACAATCTTGATGCATTCGATGTAACCTATAGCTGAAACAAAAATGCTCGATGCAACATGAAGAAAGTTGTTGTTCGAACCTAAAAGAAGAAGCTTTGAAGATTTTGGCCATACTATATTGTATCAATTAAGTTAAGAGATTAATTCATTCATTCATTAATTAACTAATTCATTCATTCATGTATCTCTATCCGTCTACCTACTGCGCAAATTTCAGAGTTGCATATCAGCCGCAGTTTTTGCTAAAGTACAGTCGATTCTTTTGGATGAGTGAAATATTTTTTTTCTGGTAGGTTTATATGTGTATCAGAGTTGTTTGTTGTGCAAGTGTTTGTTTATAAATGAGGGCAAGTCATGACCCAGATGATTTATACATCTAACACATTTTCAAAAATTATGTAAGAAAAATGTTTTTCAAGTCTGATTCTTAACCTATGTCATATGATAATAAACTACACTTCAGAAAATATGTACATTTTGTAAAATAGCGAAAATAATTATAAAAATCGTGTTTCCCTCTCTCTCTCTCACACACTAAGATGATTGAAGTGGTTTAAAAAACGAGAAGACTGACTGGAAACGAGCAAATTGAAGACAAGTTTCGGCTAAAGTGCGGAGCTGTATTAAGGGAAAGAGTTTGGTCTGTCAATCAGGAGGTTAAGGGTTTGCAACTGTTTAACCAAAGTGCAGGCCACCACAGTAATTTTAAAGGCAACCTTTGGCGTCAAAATGCTTCTTAATCTGTTACCTACTCGCTGTAGAGGCAACAGTACATTTCATCATTAGTCTGACATATAAAACATATAGTTTTTGCGTGATTGTGCAACGCTTGAAGTACTGCTAGCGTATTTACCTGCTCGACAGACTTTTTAACTAGTTCATTGTGAGTTGTGCTGACTGAACGTTCAAAAATGGCAACAAAATGGGCTTGTCTAGGACCAGGAAAAATATCGTACGATTTCTTCAAGGCGATAGAGGACAACCTTCCTGTAACTGATCACGAGGTAAGATTTCTGTACTTAGTGGAATGTAGGACGCTTCAGAGAAATATCTTATCTTATACTTTCTGAAATATGTTTAGATAGTTTGGTAAATAGTACTTTTATGCATTATGTGTTTCTGTGCTTTCTATATTTATAAAGCAACAATTGTTTCGCTCCAGTTACGTGGTGTTATTTGTAAACATAAATTAGTCAAATATATCTTGTGAAAAAAAAGATTGTTTGGCTTCATACCAATTCATTTAATTTCACTAGAATGAATGAATATATGGCCGTGTTTGGTTGTGACAAAATATAGGTCACTATATATCATTGTTTCTGTATGTTATGTAAGAATAATTTTACCGTATATTATTTCCTCTCGATACTACAAACTATAAAAATCCTTCATATTTCAGGTCGTTTGATTCTTTTGTACAGATCAAATTCATGACCCTTGTTATTCAAAACAGAAGAAAAAAGCCCTACATATGACTTTGTTTTTTTAATTACGAAATTCAGTACGTGTATAACAAAAATCTGTATAATGTCTGTATATCGACCTATTGTTGGCATTACCAAAGGGAAACTAATAATTTGTGTAATAAAGCTATAGATGGCGACAACTCGTATTTCGTTTGGTTGAAATTTTCGAATGAAAAACTCAAGAGCTCCTGAAAGTTCTTACTATTGATTTTTTTATGTTTTGTTCGCTGTTCTTGAACACGGTGTTTTGTTGTAAAGAATACAGGATATCTTCTTTTCAGTTTATTGCAGTGGCCTCGAAGGACCTGTTGCGAGCCCAGCAGTTTGCAGACCAGTTCAAGTTTAAAAGGGCTTACGGATCATATGACGACGTTGCTAATGATAAAGATGTAGGTAAGGTAGCAATCGTACAAACTCGACTATTTCCGCGAGTTTCCGTTATCAATTTTTGGATCGTATGATGACGTCACTAATAATAGAGATAAAGGTGCTTATTTCTTTTTGTTCAAATGTTGTCACAGATCGTTAACATTGTGTAATATACTTAACCCATACGATCCAAATTAAGCTCACTTTGTTTGAAGTAGAACAAATTGCTTTAATTTTATTATTATTATTGTTATTGTTATCATTATTATTATTAATTTGTCATTGATATAAGTCATGCACATGGCCAACGGCCAGCCTCCCTTTAAAGAGGCTAATCATTTCAGATTACGAGTGATGGTTAAAACAACAGAGAATTATTTCCCAATTTCAATGACAATCCTGTTTACGTACATTCCAACTGCATAGCAATATATCTCGGAAACTTGGATTAGAAATACCAATATAAGCAGAGAATCAAACATACGGCTCTGAGATTGTCAATCAAGCAAGGCACCACTTGGCAAAGGATTTTATTCGAACGGATGTTTGTCAGACAGAAAAAACATGTATCATATATACAAGGGAGTTGTGGTGTTATCCGAAGTAAAATGATCTAAAATTTTTGTTTGATTGTTTTATTGTTGGTTTTCTTTGTTTGTTTTTTCCCCTTTTTTAAATTAATAAAAGTAGGTTTAAAATGGTCAAATCTTTCCAGAAATCGTATACATTGGCACTTTACACACGACACACGTGGAACTTTCAATGAAGATGCTGGAAGCAGGCAAACACGTTCTATGTGAGAAGCCAATGGCCATGAACTACAAGCAAGCTAAGCAGGTCCTCGACTTTGCCAGATCCAAAAATCTGCTGTTCGTTGAGGTGAGTTGTTCTTGCAGTAAAGGTACAGGAAGGTTTAAATAAGTTTCTCTTGACTTCAATGAAAATAGTGAACATTTAAGTCTTAATGGTTCTTTGTTGACAAAAAATGTAGAGATTATGAAATATAAAATATGACACTGCTCAAATTAATTAAGGAGCGCAAATATGTTATGGCGTAAATTTCCCACCATACTAGATATTCGCTGCAAATTTCGTTTGTAGGTATCGACGGACAATATCCTCGAGAAACCCGTGCACCTTACAATAAATTTACAGAACATGGGTATTTTTTTTTCTTTTTGTTGTGTAACCCCCGAATAAGATTTAGACTTTTGCATGTGTACAGTTCGTTCACGATAGCGCATTTGACAAAATGATTGTTTTAGTGCAACTTTATACTGTATCTGCCCTTTTGACAACGGTCCAGGGTGTGCGACGTCATTTAGCAACTACTGATGTTGCTCGGGGCGGTGCAGATGATCGGAAATGGATTTACGCAACGTGAGCTGGCCACCGTTCTAGATGTTTCTCGTAGCGTTGTTGCCAGGTTGTGGGGTCGTTATCAGGAGACTGGAGAATTCACAATAAGGCCTGAGCAAGGTCGTCACTGCATTACAACACCTCGTGAGAACCGAAATCTGAAAAATTTGGCCCTCAGAAATCGCCAGTGTACTGCTTATGGCATTGAAACGGAATTTCAGCAAGCTACAGGGGTTCGTGTGTCCACGCAAACTGTCCGAAATCGTCTTCATGAAGATGGTCTGGATGCCCGAACACCTGCTAGAGGACCAATTCTGACCGTAGATCACCGGAGAGCTCGCTTAGAATTTGCCCAGGAACACGTCACTTGGCAACTGCGCCACTGGCGATCTGTGCTCTTCACAGACGAGAGCCGCTGCCATGTTTCGACCTGTGACAGGCGTGTGAGGGTGTGGCGTCGCCGAGAAGAAAGGTATGCGGAATGTAACATTATTCAATATGACAGGTTTGGCGGTGGGTCAGTTATGGTGTGGGCAGGGATATCCATTGACGGGCGCACACACCTTTATGTGATTCCAGGAGGTAGTCTGACGGCCCTGAGATATCTCGACGAGATCCTAGAACCAATTGTTAGGCCATATGCTGGTGCAATAGGTGGCACTTTTCGTTTAGTGCAAGATAATGCTCGAGCACACACTGCAATAATCGTCTAGAACTTCTTTGATGATGAAGGTATTGAGGTCATAGACTGACCAGCCAGGTCTCCCGATCTTAACCCTATAGAGGATGTCTGGGACATGCTTTCTGGTAGACTTTCTTTACGTCCGAACCCAGTGCAGAACGTCCTTGAGCTTTCTCATGCTCTTGTCGCAGAGTGGGATGCCATACAACAGGATATGATCAGACGTGTCATCAGGATCATGTCCAGACGATGCAGAGAGTGCATAAACACCCGATGGGGATACACTTATTACTGACACCGACTATGAAACGTTTCCAGTGTTGAATTTGCTTTTACAGACATTGGTTATTCTCCTGTAAGACCACCATTTCAAAGTTTATTTGATAGTGTTCATATCCTGGACACTGTCTCTGTTCAGGAAAGTGCCTGTTGGCGATCAAAATGCCGATTTGTTTTTGTAAAAAGAACAATTTTGTTATTTCTGTAGAAGATATTAAAAAATCTAGTCAACGCGTATGGTAATTTATAGATTATATGTGCGCTCCTTTAATATATTTGAGCAGTATATCACAAATGGCGATATATGAAAAGTGAAAAAGAAACTTCAAGTACTGGTAGCAGATCTCAGTTCTTGTCCCGATGCATATATCTGTTAGAGTTTTACATTTGCAAAATAAAAATTAGTTACTTCTTGGATACTTTGTATTTTATGTTTAATTTCGAAATACATAATTTATACCGAAAATAAAATTAACGAAAAAAAAAGAAACAACACCTACCATTTTCCATCCCTAAGCTTTGCGTTTTAATTTTGCATTTCAGGCAATGTGGAGTCGATTTTTTCCTATTTATGATGAAATTAGGAAAGAACTTTCATCTGGTTCTTTGGGGGACATCAAACTAGTACAAGCCAGTTTGTGTCTTCCAATATCAAACGTAGAAAGAATTAAAGATTTACAGCTTGGAGGAGGCGGGGCATTAGATCTAGGAATATATGTGGTCCAGTTCGCTTGTTTTGTTTTTCAACAAATGCCAGAAACAATAACGGCAGTTGGGAACCTGATGGAAGGAGGTATATCAAGGAGAACTGTTCTTGAAGCTTGTTCTTTCTCAGTAAAATATAAGAATGTTGCACTACGAGTATACTTTGACTGATAAATGTTTGAAAGTACTTTCTTAACTTGTATGCCCTATAAATTGTACGAGTAGGTATAGAGTATAGAAACTAAAACGAAAATTTGAAATCTTTATATTTGTTTTTGTTTTAAATCACTTGACTTTATCAAACGTTATATCTGATAAAAGTTTATCCGTTGACTTTTCTCTATCGAACATATATATTTGAGAATGGTTAAGTGTTTTTTTTTTGTTGACTTTATGTAAGCATAAGCTTTTGCAATCAATTCGGTTCCAAATATACGTCATATGTGAGCTGAACTTAAAAACAAGCGAGAAAAATTAATCGAAAGTGTGTTTTTTACTGTGTTTGTTTGTTTGTTTGATTTTTTGTTTTGGTTTCAAAGCTTTAGAAGAATATGATTTTGCATAGGCGCATTTTAGCAGAAGTGTAACTTTCCTGTAATAGAGAATTGTCCTGCATAGATAATGCACCAGGAAGGAGGGTAAGTTACTAACAACATAAAGTAATGCAGGATTTAGTTTGGTATTTGCAGGTGCTGATGAATATGCCTGTATAATCCTGAAATACAAGGATGGTGCTGTGGCTAACTTGACCTACCATTGTTCTGTGCAAAATAAGAACAATGCTGTGATCTGTGGTACCAATGGAATAATAGAGGTATGCTGTAGCTAAGATTACAAAACAAAAAATAACATATGCACAATTTTTAGCCTTTTTTTCTAGAAGGTAAATGTATATCTCATTTGTACACGCATGACACTAACCGCAAATAGTACAATGGTTTAACATAATAATTTGTTCTTCTACTGTTGTTATTGTTTTCATTTTGTCAGATGCGATATTGTTTTCAGTCTTAACTCTTACACCGTAAAGTATGTCAATCTGTTGTATCTTTGTATGACGAATTACGTAACCTTTTCGCTAAAAATGTTAGAAGTTTTAAGGAAAATAATGATGTGCTCATAACCATGTTTTATAAGCATTAACCTCACATTCTGTTCTGCCCTATTACTAACAATTTAAGCTATTTACCGTTATTGTGTAATGAAGAAAAGAAACTCAGTATTTTCAATTTACACCGTCAGGTTATGCATCCGTTCTCGTGCCCAGTAAGGATGAAGGCTCCATCGGGCGTTAAAGAATTCCCATTGAAGTCAGAGGGATATCATTTCTCACCCTTTTGCAATGCTGCTGGATTGCAGTATGAAGCACGTGCTGTACGCGACTGCATTTTGAAAGGTTTGTTTTTAATTAAATATAAACATTAAGCGAGGCATCACAGATCCACTGTTTGTCTACATAGAAGGGACAGTTCTTGTTGTATAAATTTTTATTTAATGAATGTTATACTCCAGAATGACCTATTTAAATCTTTTCTTGTCATATTTGAACTTGACTGCCAAATGTCTGACGTACCGTTTAGTTATTTTCTTAAATGATATCTTTCATACGGACTGACATGAAGAGTAAGAATGTCGTGTGTATTTCATTTTCCCTTACATATTTTTATAGTCTAATTCTTTATTTATCAATTGCCTGCTCCTTTTAACACCTATTTGTTGTGAAAAATTTAAACAATCTTTTCTTTTCAGAAAAAAAGACAAAAAAAAAGATTTATCTTTAAACATATTAATTAGATATAGCTGTAGCAGATACGGAACTTGTATTGTTTTCAGGCAAGCTAGAGCACGAATACGTGACGCATGCGGACAGTGAAATGGTTCACACGATTTTGGACGAGGTAAGGAAACAGATTGGTGTTCTCTATCCAGACTTCGACTGATTTTAACAGCAGCTGGTGCAAAAGTCAACATAACGAAAACAGAATAAATGGTTTCCTTTCTTTTTCAGAAGATGAATGATGAATACTTTGATGAAAATATTCCAAGAAAATTTATTATTATTGTTATTGTATCCGATTCTGGTCTAGCTTCTTAATGTATTGCAATGACAAACGATGAGCTCATTGTGATAATCATTGTACAACAGTATTAGCTCTGAAATAAACATTCGAATATTTTTTTTGTAGGTTTGATTTTGTTCCACTCAAAGTCTGTCATACTTAAGTATGCGTTTTGCATTGTACAAACAGATATTGTGAATTCCTATCCGTTATAACAAAGACGTTAGTTACCACAGATTCGAAACTAGGCGAGATAACGTGTAACATCGCGCCGAAATTTCGCCCACGAGATTTGGGTAAAGGTGACGTCGTCTACATTGATAGGCCCTTTCGTCATCTTAAAATAATTACCATATTTGATAAGGACGGCAATTTTTTTCCATACTTTCTGAAAACTACTTAATAGAGCTTTGTTTTCCCATAAAAAGTATTAAAGAACCCGATTCGAAGAGCTCGACATAATTGCCATGATGGGTGTTCGGTGTGTGTGGGGTTGGGGGGGGGGAGTAACTTAGAAGGATTCTTAAATGTCTTGGCAGAAATGTCTGCCTGAATGAGACGGTGTGTCGCATCCAAGAACCACATTGGTTGCTGCACAGAAGGATTTTTAAACACATTAGAACTTTTGTTCACCTTAATAAGTCGGCGTGTTGCGTGCAAGACCCAGGTCCTTTGATCAAAGGTCAAGGTCACAGTGATTGCTTAATGGTAATTAGTTTGACGGATTAGCATGTTCGGGCCATAACTTCTCCTTAAATGGGACTCATGGCCCTCGTTTAGTGAACTGTTAATAATTTGTCCATCTTCCTATTTTCTGTTGTCTTACTTTTCCTGTTTTAAAATGAACAAACAAAATGTTGTCTAAGGATTTAAGTTAGCTCGAGGTTTTATCTGCCTTTGCTATAGTGCTCTAGCTAGGATTTAAAAAGGGCAGGATGCTGTTGAAAAGGGAATTTAAGATCAAGAAAACTGCAAAAACGGCATCCATCGATTTTTTTTAGTTTGATTCAGATTCAGACTTCGATATCAATTTAGAGATGTTTTCATCCCTTCAAACTCATCGCGCCTTGTAATTTAAAACCAATTTCCAATACCTCATAGAATTCACAAGAAACGGGTTAATGCAAGTCCTGTCTAAAAAGCAAAACAGGGTGTCATCGGTAAAGGCAGGATGCACAATAAATTGGAAAAGTGTGCTGCACCCTACTATTCTATACTAGCCTTAAGCTTAAGTATTGTTAATGTTTACCTCGTAACACAATACATGGCTTACATGATGCTTCCCTATAAGGCTTTCACTAAGAGAAGATTATAGGACGAAAAGGGTCATGTACAAAAAAGAAAACATTCCTCAACATGTTAGAATTTAAATGTTCCACCTCATCACGTAAGAATTTAAACGTTCCATCTCATCATGTTAGAATTTAAATGTTCCATCTCATCATGTTAGAATTTAAATGTTGTTTGGTTTATATTCATTGTTTCTTGTCACACAGTCGCTGCCTTTTTCATTCTGTTCACAGTTATAGTTAATTATCTACGTAGTAGATATATTTACTGCTTTTGCTGCTGATCATTTTTTATTGTTCCATTTGGTCTTTACATTTTTTTTCAATCGGTGCTTCTGCTCCTGATATTGATACTTATGAAGACGAATCCAACAAAAATAAGATCCTGCGATCTTTACCCTATAGAACATGTCTTGGACATGCTTTCTCGTAGACTTTCTTCGCGTCCGAACCCTGTGCAGAACGTCCGTGAGCTTTCTCATGCTCTTGTAGCAGAATGGGATGCCATGCCACAGGATATGATCAGACGTGTCATCAGGAGCATGTCCAGATGATGCAGAGAGTGCATAAACGCCAGAGGGAGATACAGTCAATACTGACACTGACTCTGTTTGTTCTCCTGTAAGACCACCATTTCAAAGTTAACTTGATAGTGTTCATATCTTGGACACTGTCTCTGTTCAGGAATGTGCCTTTTGGCGATAAAAATGCCGATTTGTGTTTGATTTTGTTATTTCAGTAAAAGATATTCATAAATCTACTCGACGCGTATGGCATTTTATACATTATATGGGCGCTCCTTTAATTAATTTGAGCAGGATATAACGTATACTTTATAAGTACGCAGTTCCATCGGGTGGAGTGCGAGCGAAAAATAACGTGCCAGAAAGTGTTGCCCAGGCCTGCACCGCCGAGAACTTCATTAAGTGTGCACGCGCACATCAGAAGAAAGAAAAAGGTGAACTGTTTCCTACCTTACATTCTCATATAAAGAGCCATTGTAATAGATGAAAGTACCGAGAAATGGGGAATTGGCTCGGCTTGTAGCACTCATTTGGCGATACTGTAGCTCAGTGAAACATTGGCCGACTTTCTTGCTTTCTTTCTTACGGCTGCACCGTCGAGAACTTCGTTCAGTTTGCATGCGCACATCAGAGTAAGAATAAAGCGAACTGATTCCTACCTTCCATTCTCATATATATAGGCATTGTAATAGAAGAAAGTTTCGCGAAAACGGGAACTTGAGCTGTCTGGAGCACTCAGTTGGCGCGACTGCAGCTCAGTGAACCAAGGGCCGATATTTTTGCAAGTAGTACCAAATTAAAGTTTGAAACCACTCCCACGTCTGTAGGTCTTCAGGCTGATTCATGAGTGCTTTGTGTTTTTTTAAGTTCTCAGAACACGGCATGTAGAATTTACCATTTATACAACGTATACTAAATAAGTATGCAGTTTCACCGGGTGGATTGCGAGCGACAATATCGTGCCAGAAATTGTTACCCAAGGCTGCACAGTCGAGAATTCGTTCAGTGTGCACGCGCACATCAGAAGAAAGTAGCTCAGTGAAGCAAAGGCCGATTTTCTTGCAAGTAGTATCAAATTAAAATTCCCGCTACAAGATAAAGTATGAGACCTATCCCAAGTCTGTAGGTCTTCAGGCTGGTGCAGGAGAGCTCCGTGTTTTTGAGTTCTCAAAACACTGCGTAAAAATTTACCATATATATAACGTATACTATATAAGTACGCACTTCCACCGGATGCAGTACGAGCGACAATATCGTGCCAGAAAGTGTTGCGAAGGGTTGCACCTTCGTGAACTTCGTTCAGTTTGCACGCGCACATCAGAAGTAAAGAAAATGCGAACTGATTCCTACCTTACATTCTCACATATAGAGGCATTGTAAAAATGAAAGTACCACAAAAGCGGGAATTTGGGCTGTTTGGAGCACTCACTTGGTGCGACTGTAGCTCAGTGAAGCATCGGCCGATTTTTTAGCTAGTAGTATCTAATTAAAATTGACGTTACAAGCTAAAATTGGAGACCTCTCCGACTGAAGGTCTTCTGGCTGGTGCAGGAGAGCTCCTCAAAAACACGGCGTTTTGAATTTACAATATACATAATGTACACTATATTAGTATGCAGTTCCACCGACTGGAGTGCGAGCTACAGTATCGTGCCAGAAAGTGTTGCCCAGGGCTGCACCGTCGAGAACGTCGTTCAGTGAGCACGCACGCATTTTGAAGAAAGAAAAAGTCGAACTGTTTCCTGCCTTACATTCTCATATATTGAGGCATTGTAATAGAAGAAAGTACCTCAAGAGCGGGAATTTGCTCTGTTTAGAGCACTCATTTGGCGCGACTATAGCTCCGTGAAGCATGTGCCGATTTTCTTGCGATAGTATCAAATTAACATTGACGCTACAGGCTAAAGTTTGAAATGTCTTCTTAGTCTGTAGGTCTTCAGCCTGGTGCTGTTTTTGAGTTCCCAAAAACACAGCGTATAGAATTTACTATATATATAGCGTATTCCATATCAGTATGCAGTCCAACCGACTGGAGTGCGAGCGACAATAGCGTAAGAAGAGTTGCCCAGGGCTGCACCGGCAAGAACTTCTTTGAGTGTGCACGCGAACGTCAGAAGAAAGAAAAAAGCAAACTGTTTCCTACCTTACATTCTCAAATATAGAGGCATTGTAATAAAAAAAAATACCGTAAAAGGGGGAATTTGTTGTTTGGAGCACTCACTTGGCGCGACTGTAGCTCTGTGAAACAAGTGCCGATTTTCATACAAGTAGTATCAAATTAAAATTAACACTACAGGCTAAAGTTTGAAATGTCTTCTTTGTCTGTAGGTCTTCAGGCTGGTGCAGCAGAGCTCCTCAAAAACACGGCGTTTTGAATTTACAATATACATAAAGTACACTATATCAGTACGCAGTTCCACCGACTGGAGTGCGAGCTACAGTATCGTGCCAGAAAGTGTTGCCCAGGGCTGCACCAACGAGATCTTCAGTGTGCAATGTGTCAAACAATGCGTGTCTCTGTAGGAAAGAAGGTACCTGGTAAATCGAATCGATTCAAAATTACTAAAAAGATAGTACGTATACTTGAGGTGTTTTGTGTAACTTAGTAAACATTGAGTTACTATATGTGTTGAGCTACCTTTTAACTTTGTCAATAGCATTTTCAAAATGGCAACTAGGTGGGCATGCCTCGGCCCGGGATGATATCGCACGATTTCTTTAAAGCGATTCGAGATAACCTTTCTTCAACTGACCATGAGGTAACATTTTGTTTGTATACAGCATTATGTGTAACTGAGAATAAAATGTCCTTTGTCATTTGTAACAGCTCGAGTTTTTTTCTTACGAAAAAGGAAAATAAATAGTATTCAAGGCTATAGTCAAATGATGTAACAAATGACATAGAATAGAAATTTTATTTTCTCTCGTATCTTTTTGATCGCGATTGCCGAAAATGATTTTGATATAATTATGTTTGTTTGAGTGCGTTCTCCACATTCCAATTTACATTTATACATTACTCCATATTGCATTTGCCTTTATTACAGTGGTCGGTACATTATGTTTATATTTTTGGTGTTGCATATGCTTGCAGACATATCGAATAAAGAAGTTTTCTGTATGATAATGCGTATTTTATGCTCCAAATTATAATGCAAACTTTTTCATTAAATATTTTTCTTTCAGTTTATTGCAGTGGCCTAAAGGATCTGTTGAAATCACAGCAGTTTGCTGACCAGTTCAAGTTCAAAAAGGCTTACAGGCCGTATGACAACGTTGCTAGAGATAAAGATGTAGGTGAGATAACAGCCGTGCAACTCGAACTGTTCCGTTAGAGAAGGTCAGAGTACTCGTTACCACGTCAGAGTTTGAACGAATTGCTTCTGGAATTACTTGCAGATCGTAATGGAAATTTTAAATTGTAAATTGGAATACGGAAATATTTTCATTTTATCAAATGACTAAATATCTTGATGACAAAAGAAGTGTCCAAGCTCTTACTACTACTCGAACTATTTTTAATCTACAATGGTCAAATATATCCTTCAGAAATCGTATACATTGGCACATTAAACACAACCCACGTGGAACTTTCAATGAAGATGCTGGAAGCAGGCAAACATGTACTATGTGAGAAACCGATGACCATGAACTACAAACAAGCCAAGCAGGCCCTTGACTTTGCCAACTCTAGAAATCTACTGTTTGTAGAGGTGATTTTATTCTTGAAATTAATTTCTTTCTTTAATATTGTTCTATGCATTTAAATCTGTGTGGCTGTCCAGAAAGGTATCTTTTAAATTTTAATTTCGATTAAACAAAGAACTTTAACCTGAAACAGTGGTGAAACTTAAAGTTACTATTAGTTGTGAAAAAATGGTGTCTGCTTACTTATGCTAGTGTCTCATAAAAATCGGCGACACCGACATCTCGGCGTCTTCCCCGATTTATGGCCCGTCGGCGGGAAAAACCTTGAAAGCGACATCGGTGCACACTGTTTGTCGAGCGGTCTCATTAATCTGACGTTCCCACGATGTCGGTTTCTTTGATCGCCGACGTGCAGCCACTTCAATCGGAGATCAAACGGTGATGACCCGTCGATTAGCCATTGATTCGTCACCGACTAGTCGAGATAGTATACTACTATATATACCCGGCGAAAACGCAAGTAATCGTTAATATATATCTCAGACTAGCCACGGATTATTTTGCGAGTGATCAATGAATAATCGATGGGCACACGGCGATATGTAAACCGTCGGCCGTGACCTATCCGGGAGCCTGCAGTACATCGGTAGAAGCACGGCGAGATGCCTGCGACAAGTCCCCGATATTGACAAGCGAAAAAGAAATCTGAGACATCGGTATGGAGTGATAAATCGCCAGTAACCCGGCCGAGGGTCGGACGTGATCCGGCCGACCATCGGCGATAAGTCACTGATGCTATAACAATTTCACGGGGTAGAAATTTTTCGTCCGATCGATCTGGAAATTTTAACTTGGAGGTAAGTTTTGCCGACATCTCGCCGATCTAAAAAAAAAACCTGTTTTTTTTGGCCAAGGCGCAGATAAATCGACGATATATCGCAGACTACTCCCCGAAAATGCCACAGATTCCCAAAAACTCGTCGTCACCCCATCGCCGACCCATCGGACCTTTTATGAGTCAGTGGCTTTAGAAGCCCGTATTAGTGCGGTTATTTGTTTAATAGATATGTTTCAAAATGAATCTTTGTATTATCATTTATTTCCATAGTGAAATGGTCTTCACATTAGTATATATAGCGAAATAAAGTTGACCCCTAATTTACACCACAGTATCTTAAAAAGTTTGAATTTGAAAACTTACAATTTTACTTTCAAAATGTGTCACCTTTGTTTTCATTTCAGGCAATATGGAGTCGTTTTTTCCCTGTATATGATGAAATAAGAAAAGTATTGAATGCACGTTCCATAGGGGACATCAGACTGGTACAAGCCAGTTTGTGTTGTGCTTTCTCTGATATAGAAAGAATTAACTATTTAAAGTTTGAAGGGGGCGGTGCTATATCTCGTTCAGTTCGCTTGCTTTGTATTTCAAGAGATGCCAGAAACAATAACGGCTGTAGGGAATCCGTTTGAAGGAGGTAAAAAATTGTTATTATGTTTCAGGTCATTAATGTAACAATACGATTTCAAAACTATAAACTACGATTTAAATGAAATTATCTTTAGCCTCTTACATCTAGAAGATATATGAAAATGAAAAGTTTTAATTGATAAGTTAACGTTATAAAATACTGAACATAATTGACATAAAAATGAGAAACCAGAATGCTTAAAAGCATCATCAGCAACCTATCTACATGGTTAGTTTTCGTGGATGGCAAGATGTGGATGAGATACATCAAGATTAAGTTATCAACATTATTTTATGACCTACCGGCCTTAAATTGTTCTTCAAAATGCCAAACGCACTTTGCTAATATCCGTAAAACGAGTTGTCAATGTCTGTTCATGACCATTTCTAAATACGTGACGTAGAAAACAAAAGTCAGTCATTAAATTAATTTTAAAATATGACTGAAACGCACTCGGAGGTCTTCAAAATCTTACCTATACTGAGAAAAGGCTGTAAAAACGAGAAAGAAGTAAGATCTATCAAGAATAGTTATCGGCACTAATTTTTTCCAGTTTCTGTAAATGAAATGCTGTTTCTAAAAGTAACTTTTGTATGCAAGTTAGCATCTTCCAGCGAAAACCGAGCAATGGTGGAGAGGTTATAGAAAACGAAAGTAGGTGTTTTTAAATCTGCTTTCATTTACTAAAATAGTCAAGTTAAAAGTAAAAATAAACAGCAAGTTTTCTTTCCAGCAAGTTGTCTATGAATTGGTTTGAATATTTGCAATAACTGACGATAATGTTATGTCTTCATTAATGGGTGGTATTATACCTTTAATAAAACTGTCGATTCAGTTCCTTCTTATGGCATGTATTTACACATAAATGTTTGAGGCGAACTATAACTCTCTCTACATAGGTTATTGTTTGTTGTAGATTTAGAAATACGTGCAAAAATGTGTTACATGATCATTAATTTTGTGAGCTGTTTTTATGAAATCGGGCAAAAACTTTTTTTTACTGTTTTGGTTTATTATTGTTTTTTTTTTGTTTTTTTTTTTTTTTTTTTAAATTTAAGTCACTTCTTTCTTACCAGTTAAGAATACTACTTGCCTTTTCACCCCGCGTCAGATGCGAGACTAGCTCAAGAAAATTATGTCATCAAATAGTACTTCAGTCATTATTTATCACTTTGTGTGTCTTATTTTCGATTAATTTCATTCATTTATTTATAACTTTAAATTTTAGTTATAAATGTGAAACTTTCACTTTTGAGAAAATGTTAAGAATGTATCATTGTTTAATAATGAAACACATGCTTTATACGATAACGAGATTTTTATTTTCCCAGGTGCAGATGAAAATGCCTGCATAATTCTGAAATACAAGAATGTACTCATCAGAGCAGACGAGGCAACTGAAATTAATTAAGACCTAGTTTAAAGATAATAATACAAATGTACCATGTTAAGGTAGATGTTTGTTGTTGATGTTGTTGATGTTGCTGATGTATTTTTACAGGTCGAACAGCCCATATCGTGTCCAAGTAGAATTATTACTCTCTTTGGTGTTAAGAAATTTCCATTGCCATGCTGACTTCAGTATAAAGCACGTGCTGTTCGCGACTCCATTCTCCAAGGTTGGCTCTTCACTTTGATAACCTGAGACAAGATAAAGATTTAGAATATGAAATAGCGCTGAGATACTATGGTTGGGCTAGATATTTTTCAAGGGAAAGCGTTCCTGTATTACAGGTATAAAAATGTTTCATTCCTTGTAATAAATACATCTTGCTTTCCATTGATTCACACACTACTAAAAGTTGATAAGACGTTATATTGGCGCTATACACTGAGCATGTAAAAAAGCAATGAGTGTCCCTATGATGGGGTGCTTTCTTTATCTTGCACAAACATTTTACAATCTAATATTCATTCGTTTAACTTTTGATCGGTCTTCGGCGCATAAGAGCAGCTGGTACCAGTGGCAAAAAAAATCAGATGAATAAGTCATAAATGGAGCGGAAGGTATTTTTGTGTTTTATCGACCTGTTTTGGTCTTCTGGAATTATTTTCTTCCGAGCGCACTTCCGCAGTAAAAAAATACATCTTTATTTAATTTTTCTCTCTTTATTAGGTTGGTGAGTAATTGTCAAAAATAATAAATGACATTATATTTTGAAACAAATATTGAATAACTAACAATTTTAACAGCTGTCAAACATTTCAGTAAGTAATAAAAGAACTGAAAGAACTTCTCTAGCATCCGGACATTTCTGTTTCATTTTTAGACAAGTTAGAGCATGAACTTGTGACGCATAAGGACACTGAAATGGTGAAATGGTCCACAAGATTTTGGACGAAGTTGGAAACAGATTGGTGTAGTCTACGCTGACTTCGACTGATTTTTACAACAGCATCAGCAGAGATATCCATTTTCACCTTTATAAAGATAATAATGATGAATATATCCAAGAAAGTGTTTTGTAATTTTTGCTCTTCTATAGGGGTATATATCTTCTAAATGTCTATCACTGGCAAGTGGTGAACTCAGTGTGATAATTTATAATAACATTTTGTAGGTAAACAAGTAATAACTATCATAGCATTCAAACATTAATTAATTAATAATTTCTGATTATTTTTTTTTTTGCCTTATGCAGTATTTGTCACATTTTAGAAGAAAGTTAGCATTTTGCAAATATATATAGCTAGCACTCGTGTTAACTTCCTATCTGTGTAAGTGTAAGCTCGATCCTACAAATTCTGTCTTATAGGGTCTGAAGGTTCTTCAGATGTTTTCGACGATTCACTGGTAGACTGTGAAATCGTCAAAGTTGAACATACACAAAAATGTCGGGAAACCAAACGTCATAAAGGAAGTGATAAAGGTTAAAAAAACAAAGATGAGAACAAATCTAAAAAAACTTCATAAACTGTCAAACCCGTGCCATCGTCGTTCAAACAAAGAGGTAAGCAAAGCAGTCAGCTGTAGAAGGATTAATCACTAAGCAGGCATAGAACTGCAGAATATCATGTTGGTAGCCTTTATTTTTGAATTTACAGATTTTTTTTAAAAAATAACGTGGAAAAGTTAATATTGCTTTTATTTTTCTTTAATTTATAAATCCAATCTCCATAAAACACTGGTTGAGAAATACCTTGTTGCAGTAGTGATTTTAAACTGTAATTGTATGTTTTACTTAAATCAGGGAATCGGGGATAAAACTTAATTTATGGTACCGATTTCCCTGTTTCAACAGTTTTTATTTTTTGTTTTGCAAAGATTGCATCCATTGAAATCTTTAACATTGTTACAAGCTCTAGAAAAGCGAACAAGCTGTGAAATATATACCCCATAAGACGAAGCGCGTGTGACCTCACCATCTACAAGTGGATTATTAACAACATCTAAATCAAAATCATCTCTTTTATCGTATATGTTAGTAGAAACAAAATCATTTTTGATAGAAAGATTTAGATAAAGAAATTTTCTGAAGTGTTTGCTTTATCAAGCTGGAGTTCATGTGGATATATTTTATTGACCAGAGATGGAATATGGTTATTATTTATATTTAATCAATTGTCAAGATACTTCGAGGTGTTGTTAAAGGCTGTAGTAATGTTATTTCTATGTTCACTAGAGAGAAAGATAACACGAAGTCTCTTTCATAGCAGTATAAAAACAGATCAGTAAGAAGGGGTGCACAATTAGTTCCCATGGGGATGTCCACTACCTGCTTATAAAAAGAAGTTCCAAATCTAACACAGACATTATCAAGTAAGAAAGAGAGCGACTCGATTATAAAAATCATCTGTAAAAATGTTCTATGCTCATTACATAAGACAAGATATTAAGAGCACGGATAGTTGAATAGTTGAGCAAGAACTGAAAATAGCGATAAAGCTTGCTTTATATAGTGTTTTGTGCATTTTAAGCAACCAATACATTGTATGTACTTATCTTGTTTCGGTTCAACACAGATTCCAAATTTTGCAATTTTTAGAGTGTATGCTGAAACAATATCACCCTCTAAAGAAGAAGTCGGTGTATAAGCATAAGTATTGTTTAGCTCTTTAGTTTGAATATTTATATAGTGTGTCCATCATACTATAATTACATTATTGCAGCCTTATCAACAGGTGACACTACAAATCTGTAAAGTCTAGAATTTCTATAGCGAAAACTCACTTTAACCGGTTAAAATTTGAAAACAATTTCTTCGGTTTATTAAATGACATATTTCTTGGCAAAGTTTACATGTGATCTGATGACACACCGGCTTTAAAAGCTTCCGTAGTTATATATGATTTATTCGAAATTGTTTCGAATGACTTTGAGAACATAGGCTGTGTGTTTGTTACTGGTGAATGGAATGCTCGTGTTTGAATAAGACCTGACTGTGTAATTTGTGATCCTCAAATTGTAGATTTGTAAGTGATTACTTCCTAGACGTACCGTTTGTTCGGGACTCATGTGACAGTTGCTACAGATGTGTCAAATTGCTAGATATATGTAAATCTGTGCTAGTGCGACTGTCCAATTGACGACTTCATAATTAGAGTAATCACATGTTTTTCCATACTATAACAGAAAGACAAGCAATGAGTGTGATAGACTTTTAATAGATCTTTTCTTAGAGATTTTTTTATTTGACTCTTTTTAGATTGGTAAGTATAAAGTAGGTAGTTAAAATGCACCGTTACTTTTCTCTATAAACTGTAAAGAAGTCATGCAAAATGAGGACGATAATTCCGATACAAGTACCTTAAATTATAAGTGGTCAGACGATTGCAGAGACCCATTCAATTAGATTTAAAACATTTAGAGAGCTTTTCGAACTGAGTTAAAACTGGCCAGAGAATCAAATGTGGTTTTTAATATATATGGAACAATCTGTTGACATGTAATCATATTGTTATATATCTTAATTTTATGTTTTCGCCTTTGTGGCATGACCATACATGTATATTTTCTGTACCATTTGGTTATGTTATGATGAACTACATGAAGACGTATAGAAATAAACTTCTTGTTCTCATAATCATGCTCCGTGTGAAACATTCAACTTTTTTTGCACTTCCTTGCCTGGGATATATTGCCATCGTTTGGTGGGAGTTTTTATTATATAATCAGTTGTGTTCCCCTTTCCTACCATCTTACCTTTCAAATTTAAAAAGACATAGAATAAAATAAAGTCTAAGGATGTAAGTAAGATCGGGTTTGATCTGTTTTAGATACAGCTCTGCCGATAGGATTTAAAAAGGGCAGAGGGCTGATGAAAAAAGCACTTAAGAGCAAGAAAACCCACTGTTTTACTTCTTTTGACTCAGATTCAAACTTTAATATTATTTTAGAAATGTATCCATTCCTTCAAACTGTAGGCGCTTTTCAGTAAGAAAAATGCAAAAACGGCATAAACTGATTAACTTATTTTGAATTAGACTCAACTTTTATATACAATCAGAGACATAGATAACTATGTTATCTATGTCTCTGATACAATTAATCATTTCGTCAAAAGTTTAGCGACTTATAATTTAAGACAATTTTTCATTAACATATAGAATCCACGACAAAAAAGTAAATGCGGAATCATGTCTTACAGGGTGCAACAGGCTGTCAGAGAAAATGACAGGATGTACGATAA
This sequence comes from Cyclina sinensis, assembly GCA_012932295.1. Lineage (NCBI taxonomy): Eukaryota > Metazoa > Mollusca > Bivalvia > Venerida > Veneridae > Cyclina > Cyclina sinensis. The sequence continues at coordinate 2,985,286 of JAAONU010000003.1, forward strand.
GAGAGTGGCCTGCATCTTGCTATTTTATACATGCTAGGGCAAATAGTAAGTAAGTCATAAGCAAAGTGAAATGGTTAAAGAAAGCCTTGTAATACAATACATTTGTACATGACTATTTCCGCTATTACATGCTGCCTCTGTATAAAGCTCACACCAAGAGAAGATATATAAATAGAAAAATCATGTTAGACTTTTAATGTTGTTTGGTTTGTATTAATCTTTGCTTGTCTCACAGTCGCTACCCCAGTCGTAACAACTCGGCCTTTTCCGACAACTTCGTATAAAGAACTCGCATGTAAGTGTATGAATACACCAAATGGTAATTCGCCCCGGCTTTAATAAAAATATTTTAAAAAACGCAGCAGAGCTCAAGCAGTATTTGTCTTATGCATTAGAAAAAATGGAAATAAATGTTAATTTAAAGCATGAACATATTGAGGCTTAAAAAAATGTTTTAAATTTAGCAGACACCACCTGTATTATAAAATAGTCCAATATGGCGGCTACCACATTATTTCCGAGGTGACTTATTGAAGTCGCCGAGGTGTTCCGAATGTCGCTACCCATATCATTCGTTAAACAGTTATTGTTAATAAACACAACTGTTCATGCTGCTGACCATATTGTCTAGTTCTATCTTGTCCTTACACCACTTTAATTGCTACTTTTGCACCTGATATTGATAATTATGAAGCTACAAATACGAGTATGAAAGTATGAAGACGACTCTCACAGCCTCTAGCACTACTACGAGCACTTGCGGTACGAGGAATGGAGACAGAAGTAGGATATGTACTAGCAATAACAGAAGAACGACAGAGCAAACAACAGCTACAACAGTAGTAGTAGTAGTAGTAGTAGTAGTTGTTGTTGTTGTTGTTGTTGTTTTAGTAGTAGTAGTAGTTGTTGTTGTTGTTTTAGTAGTAGTAGTAGAAGTAGTAGTAGTTGTTGTTGTTTTAGTAGTAGTAGTAGTAGAAGTAGTAGCAGTGATAGTAGTAGAAACAGTTATAGTGGTAGTAGTGGTGGGGACATTAGTAATAACAATTGTGGTAGTACATGTAGTAGTAGAAGAAGAAGTAGTGATATTAGTGGTGGTAGCATTAGAATTAATATAAGTAAAAGTGATAGCAGTAGCGGAAGATACTGAAGCAGCAGCAATAGCAGCAATATTTAGATAAGTAGTAGTAGATATTGGTGTTGATATTAGTAGTTATAGTAGAAGAAGCTAGTAGTTGTAGTAGTAGTAGTAGTAGTAGCAGTTACGGAAGTATTAATAGCCAACGGTCAACATCATCATCAACGGTAACCGGTCATCATTACAAATACATCAAAATGTAACCTATTCTTTATCTTTCATTCGAATAATGATTATTTATTTTTCGATAAGTAATGTGTTTTATATCTAATTCAAACATGTAGACTTCATTCGAAAAGGGAATGGGCACACCCATAGTAATCGGTGATTCGGACGTTTTGCACTTAGTTCCGTTTGATTACTACTGCTCAATATACAAATCAATTAGATCAATTAAATGACCTTAGTAATAATTATTCTGTGCCCGGTACAGGACGAAATATGTATGAGTCCTTGATCTTATTCTTTAAGTGATGTTGTTTACACAGTACAGCTTATTTTGAGTTTAAGCAAACAAAATACAATGGTCTTGTCATCCTCCTTTAATTAAAAAATATGATATGTGAGTGCCATGTTAGATCGGAGGCATAAAAGGGAAAATGAACCAAAGTCTATTGAAAAAATATATATTAAGGAAACAATTTAACACAGAAATCATAAGTATATACTTATCAAATTATCCCTAGGGATGGTGAGATTTTGTTAGGGTATGAGAGCTGTACTTCTCTAGAAAGATTTCTGAAATAGGCCTTAGAAAGGTGTGTCGTTTCATCTCTCAGCCAAGATGTGATTTGAAATGATTTCAGAAGAAGAATGTGTCAATCAAAGCGCACTCTTCCGCGTGTTACTGTACCAAATAAGGGACCTGGTAAATCAAATCGATTCAAAATTTCTAAAAAGTTGTGTGAGTATGCATAGTTGCGGTGTTTTGAGTGAATAAGTAAACATTGAGTTACTATCAGTATCAAACTACTTTTTAACCTTGTCGATAACATTTTCAAAATGGCAACTAGGTGGGCATGCCTCGGACCAGGGAAGATATCGCATGATTTCTTTAAAGTGATTCGGGATAACCTACTTTCAACTGACCACGAGGTAACAGTTTGTTTGTATATCGCATTATGAGAGTAAAGTGACACGTATCTTTGAAACTACTCGGGTTTCATTCTTACCACAACTGAAAGTAAATATATTCGAGGCTATAGACTTATGATGTGAAAAATAAGTTAGGTAGATGTTGCATGATATTAGTAATCTGTAGTTATATATTACTGATCAGTACCATATTGAATTCTTATAATGTGACAATTACAGTTTTGAATCTGTAAGTAAATTATCTTTGATAAAGCTGTATTAACAACATGGACAAAAGGCAGGAGAATCTAAGAATTGGCTGGGAGTCAAGGAACTTACCAAATACAATTAAACTTTTCCGAAAACATTTAGAATTCATGTTCGGAGACCTGTTGGAAAAGAAATCCAAAGAAGTGAAGTGCAACTAACTCATGTTATGAGCAGGGAAAAGAGCAAAAAAAAAAAAAAAAAACTTACACCCCTCAAGATTGGAAACATTTACCAAGCAAACCGTGGATTTGAGAATTGCATTCAGCGTGCACGAGAATTATTATTTTATATATATTAGCTATTAGGTCAACTATACACAAGTGCAATATGCCTTGAGCATAGGTGCTCAAATCCAAAAGAGCCCTTGCAGCCTACAACAGTACCTGACAAACCATGGCAAATTGTGTAATGGGTTTATTTCCTTGGAACAACAATGACTATGTAATTAAAGGTTATTTTAGCAGGCATGGAATCCCTGAGAAGTTACTTTCAGATTAGGGGCTTGTTTTGCAAGTTCAGATTTCCAACAGTTCTCAGAACAGTATAACCTTTACTCAAGTGTTTTTTTCATCACTAGAACACTACCCCTTATAATCCAATAATTTTGCCATCAAAAATGTGTCTTTCAGTTTATTGCAGTGGCATCGAAAGATCTGTCGCGAGCACAGCAGTTTGCTGACCAGTTCAAGTTCAAAAGGGCTTACGGATTGCATGACCAAGTCGCTAGTGATAAAGATGTAGGTAAGGTTACAGTCGTGCAACTCGAAATGTTTCGTTAGAGTAATCGTTATCACGTCAGAGTTTGAAAGAAATATTTTCATCAAATGACTAAATATCTTGATGTTAAAAGAAATATTAAAGCTCTTAATTTAATTAACAGTTTTTAATCTACAGCGCTCAAATATATCCTTCAGAAATCGTATATATTGGCACATTAAACACAACGCACGTGGAACTTTCAATAAAGATGCTGGAAGCAGGCAAACATGTTCTATGTGAGAAGCCAATGGCCATGAATTACAAGCAAGCTAAGCAGGTCCTCGACTTTGCCAAGTCTAGAAATCTACTATTTGTAGAGGTAATTTTATTCTTGAAGTTTATTTCGTTCTTTGATAAAAATTGTTGTAAGCATTCAAAAAGGTATATTTTAAATTCTAACTAAACAAAGAACTGTAACTTGAAGTGAAACTTAAATTTACTGCTACTTGTAAAAAGATGGTGACTGCTTACTTAGACGCTCATCAAAGTGAGGATATTTGTTTAAAAGATATGTTTTAAAATACATTTTGTATTATCATTTTCCCAATTGCAAAATGGCCTTCATATGTGTGTTTATGGTGAAATTAAGTTAACCTGTTATTAACACCAGAGTATCTTAAAAGTCTGAATATGAAAACAATTTTATATTCCAAACGTGTCTCATGTTTTTCAATTCAGGCAATATGGAGTCGATTTTTCCCTGCATATGATGAAATACGGAACGAACTGCATGCAGGATCCTAAGGGGACATCAGACTGGTACAATCGAGTCTCTGATAGAGAAAGAATCAACAATTTACAGCTTGGAGGGGGTGGTGCGATAGATATTGGAATATATCTCGTTCAGTTCGCTTGCTTTGTATTTCAAGAGATGCCAGAAAAAATAACGGCTGTAGGAAATCTGTTGGAAGGAGGTAAAACATTGTTATTATTTTTCAGGTAAGAAAAGTAATTATATAAGTTTAGAACTATAAACTACGTGTAAAATGATATTCTCTTAAGCCTCTTACATGATGTAGAAGATTAGTTATAATCTAATCATTATCGTCATAAAAATACACCAAATAAGAACTCTAGAATGCTTGAAAACATCATCAGCACCATATCTGCATGGTTTGTTTTCATGGGTGGGAAGATGTGTTTGAGATACAACAGGATTAACTTATCAAAGATCGTTTATGACCCACGGGCCTTAAATTGATTTAGAAAATGCCGAACGCATTTCGCGAATATCAATAAAACGAGTCCTTTATGTTACATGATCAGTTTCAAATACGTGACGTACATAACAATGGATAATTCAAAACATTAATTAATTCAGAAAGATAGATCAGTACTCGGAAGCTTGGTCGTTGAAACCTTAACATTACTGAGAAAAGGCTGTAAAATACAATGGAAGAAGTAAGATCTGTCGAGAATAATTATAGACACTAATTTTTCAGGTGCTGTAAATAAAATGATGTTTCTAAAAACAACTTATGTATGCAAATTAGCATCTTCCCAAATCCGAGCAAAGGTGAAGAGGTTATAGAAAACAAAGGTACTGCTGAAGTCCACGAACATAGTCAAGATAAAAATGAAAAAACGAAAATGTTCTTACTTGCAATTTGTCTAAGCACTGGTGTGAATATTTGCATAAATTGGCGATAATATTATATTTATGTTAACGGGCGGTATTTTAATTTTAATAAAACTTTTGATTCAGTCCTGCTTATGGCATGTATTTACAGTTATAAATGATTAAGGCGGAGTATAACTATCTTTACATAGGGTACTGTATGTTGTACATTTAGAAATATGTGCTGAAATTTATAACATGCTCATTTGTTAGCTGTTTCATGTATTCGGAGAAGAATAATATTTTAATTTTTTCTAGCTTTTTATGAAAACTGAAATCTTTTACTTTCTTACGTCTACTTGCCTTTTGACTCCCGGAACAGATGAGAACCTAGCTAAAGAAAATTATGTCATTAGATAGTACTTTATTCATTACTTAACAGTTTTATTGAATGTCCTCTGCCCGATTTGTTACATTCATTTGTTTATAAATTTAAATTTATGTTTTATATTATTTTTTTTTAATAATTTATTTTCTCTAATAAAAGTTTTTTAATATAAATGCATAGCTTTCACTTCAAAAAATGTTTAGTTTTTATCATTTCTTATATAATGAACCAGATGCCATATATACGATAACGGGACTTTTGTTTTTCCCAGGAGCAGATGAAAATGCATGTATTATTCTGAAATACAAGAATGGTGCTGTTGCTGGTCTGTGCCAAGTATCAATAATACAGTTATTTGCGGTACCAAAGGGATGATTGAAGTATGGTTTGATTTTGATAATACAACAGTGACACCACAAACAATTATGATGATACGATAGTGACTTCACAAACTTGTACGATGATAAAAGCATGACGCCATAAACGTGTGTTAACTCGACGACATGAATAAATAGATCTCAAGTCCAAGACAAATTTTTCCAGTACAAATGTATTACAACAGGATAAGGGATAAACAGCAATACAAATTTTCACAACGTCTTGATAAATTTATCCAAGATTTATTGTAACATTTTATATAATAAGCAAACTCTACAGTTTAACTGTTTTGAATGCGTCATTCTCGCCACAAATATATGTACTCATTGCAGTAAGTGAAGCAACTGAAATTATTAAGACTTCGTTTAATGATAACAATACAAAAGTACCAAATTAAAGGTAGACGTTTGTTGTTAATGTTGCTGATGTATTCTTACAGGTTGAACAGCCCGTATCGTGTCCAGTTAGAATAACTACTCCCTTTGGTGTAAAGGAATTTCCGTTAAATTCAGAGGGATATAATTTTTCCGCCCTATGCAACTCTGCTGGACTTCAATATGAAGCACGTGCTGTCCGCGACTGCATTCTCAAAGGTTGGTTCTTCGCTTTGATAACATGAGACGAGATAAAGGTTTAGAATGTGAAATAGCGCTGGGATACTACCTTTGAGCAAAAAAATGTTCAAGTTTAATTCCTGGTCATAACTGCATCACGCTCCTCTTACGCACTTATCCACATACTAATTTTCCAACAAGACATTAAAACCGAGGTTTCGTGTATCGGTGCTATACACTGAGCATTTAAAAGTGTCTCTTGGGTGGAATGCTTTCTATATCTTGCACTTATTCCCTATATATACATGTTTTAAATCTTCCTCAGGCTTCGGCGCCAATGAGCAACTGGTATTAACGATAAATAAACTTAGGACGGATATATCCTTAATAGAATAGACTGTATTGTTTATGCCTTCTCGACTTTCTTTGGTTTAATGAACTTATTTTCTTACGAGCGCACTTCAGCAGTTATATAAGACATACTTATTTGATTTTCTCCCATTGATTAAGTTGGCGAGTCATGGCCAAACAATGATTATCACGTCATTGTCGCTTCATTTTGAAATGAATATAAGGAAATTTACATAATTCTAACCGATGTCAAACCTTTGAAACTGAAAAAAAACTTCACCAACGTCCGGGAATTTCTTTTTTCTATTATTGTTATTATTATTATTATTATTATTATTATTATTTTCAGGCAAGTTAGAGCATGAATACATGACACATGCGGACAGTGAAATGGTCCACAAGATTTTGGACGAGGTTCGAAAACAGATTGGTGTAATCTATCCTGACTTCGACTGATTTTTACAACAGCAACAACAGGGAGAAAATCATCATTCACGAAAACAGAATAAATGGACACCTTTTAAAGATAATAATAATGATTATGTTTCAATAAAATGTTATATTATTATTGTTTCCTGTAAGAATCTAGGTAAAATGCCTTTAACTTGCAAAGGTGAACCTGTTATAAAGGATATTTGAATACAAGAACAAGTGAAAAAATAACTTTTTTCAATCTCTTTACCATGAGCTTAATCGAGTCCAAAATATTTAGACGTATACCGCAGATTTGAAGCTATTTGTTACATTCCGACAAATGCAAAACTGTAAAAAAATGAAAATACGAAGGCTTTCAATGAAGGACTAGAGCTTAATCACATGCTTTCCTCATAAATCTAATTAATAATTCTATGCAGACATGTACATCGCATAGAGCTTGATTATTATGCAGAAACATTTAACCCGTCGTAACTGATGCGTGAAATGATTGCTCAAAATACTTACTTAGCAACGTGTTAACGATATATCAATATGAATGGCAGAATATGTAGTGCTGAGAAGTTGAAAGTTTGGCCAATAAAATAGCTTTAGTCAGTAATAATCTGTTCTGTACCCGGAACAGGAAGAAATATGTAAACTATGAGTCCTTGAGCTAAGTCCCAAAAGTTCAAAACAGATTTCAATTTTACCGTACAGCTGAGGTGTTTGAAAACCAAATGCATTGGTCTTGTTAACCTCGATCTATTTCAAATAAATTATCAAATTTATGTAATGTGAGAGCGTGAAATCATACGACTATACTTACCAAGTTATCCTTAAAGAGATAAATATGGTATTTTGTATATTTGAATAAAAAATTCAACAATTGATTCCTATAAGTTTTGCAAGATAAAAATAAAGTTAAATCATATATCATTGTCATGAAGAATTTCTCGAATTATATTAATAGAAACACAGACCGACCATTAAAACGAACAAAGGAGAAGTGTAACTATTTCTCTAAAAGGAATTGTGAAACAGGAATTAGAATGGTGTGTCTGTTTATCTATCAAACAGGGTGTGGTTTGAAATAATTACAGAAAAATGTTTCAAATGAAGCGCACATTTTTGCAGTAATTTTGAAAAGTTTCTCCAGACGAAAGAAGGTACATAGTAAATTAACCCGATTTAAAATTGTTAAAGCATGCAAGTGTATGCAAGCGTACGGCGTTTTGCGTAACTTCGTAAACATTGAGTTGTTTTCAGTATCCGATTTTCGATACCATTTTCAAAATGGCAACTAGGTGGGCATGCCTCGGACCTGGGATGATATCACACGATTTCTTCAAAGCAATTCGGGATAACCTGCCTTAAACTGACCACGAGGTAACATTTTGTTTGTGTTATACATTATGTGTAACGGCAGGTAGAACAGCCCATGCCGTGTCCAGTTAGAATGACCACTCCCTCTGGTGTAAAGGAATTTCAGTTGAAATCAGAGGGATATAATTTTTCCGCACTATGCAACTCTACTGGACTTCAGTACGAAGCACGTGCTGTCCGCGACTGCATTCTCAAAGGTTGGTTTTTCATTTTGATAACATGAGACATGATAATGATTTAGGAGGTAAAAAGGGGTTGACATACTACAGTTTGGCTAGTTATGTTTTAAATGAAGATCTTCTGGTCTTACAAGTATCAAACTAGTTCATTCCCTGTTTGCATTACGCCCCTCCACTAAGCCACACACTACAACGAGTCTTTCTGTTAAGACATTAAAACCGAGGTCCCATATCTCAGTGCTATACTGAGCATTTAAAAGAACCATTATATTGTCTCTAGGATCGGATCTGTATCTTGCACTAATGCCCTACAATCTAATATATAGGCATTTAGCTCTCCATCAGGCTTCGTCGTATATAAGCAACTGCTTACCAGATGGATAGGCACTAAAATAGTAAAATCTGTGTGTGATCGTCTTCGTTTGACCTTAATGGAGTTATATTCTTACAAGAGCATTTCAGCGGTTAAAAGTATAAAAAACGTATACATTTTATTTTTTCTCCCTTTATTAAGTTGAGTTGTTGTCAAATAGTAAATGACTCAATATTGTGGCTTCATTTTGAAAGAACATAACGAAAATTTAAACAATTTTACCCGACGTCAAACTTGTTAGACTGTGCTGAAAGAACTTCGGTAAAATCTGGCAATTTTCTTTATTTTATTTTCAGGCAAGCTGGAGCATGAATACATGACGCATGTGGACAGTGAAATGATCCACAAGATTTTGGACGAGGTAAGGAAACAGATTGGTGTTGTCTATCCAGACATCGACTGATTTCTACAACAAGAACAACAGCTGTATAACAAAAAGTAGAAACAAGAATAACAATAAAGACACAATAGATGTAGTAGAAACAACACCTGAAGCAACAATAACAACAAATGCATCATAATGGAATATTCATGATGATCGTCATTATCATCAAGAGCAGTTGTAGCAGCAGTTACAACGAAATCAACAGAAACAAAACAGGAATCACTTTTAACAGAGGTGTAGTGTCTTAACATCTTAGAGAAAGAAAGCATTGTTCAATTATTATTTGTTGGGATCAAGGCCAGTCTTGAAATGTCGGGCAATGGTGGCCAGTGTGCTCAATGTTATAAATATTCAACTGTATAATAATGACAATAGCATTGCAATACATATTAAAGAACTTGTTTGACAGTCTGTTTACTTGTTGTTGTCCCACTGCACGTCATTCGAACAATATTTGTTTTCACTTTAAAATTCTTTTCTGGAAAGAAACTGCTAAAATCCTAGATGTAAGCGGTGAAGTCTTGCAAAAATTTTAAAGCAACGAAACTTTCTAAAGTCCGACACTCCAAAGTTATGAGGATGTTTAAATCCTACAAACCACAGTTTGAAAATTGACAAAGATATGAAGTAAAGCCAAAGAACTTGCTTAAACCCGACACTCCAAACTAATGAAGTAACAAAACAGATTTGATAAATTCTACAAATGAAGTAGAGCATAAGGACTTGCTAAATGCCGACCCGCTTAGGTTAGAAAGTAACACAAGAAATGTTGCTTAAATCCTACTCTCCAAAGCTATGAAGTAACGCAACTTTACTTGCTAAAATCCTGCACAACAAAGTTATGGAATAACACAAAATGACTTGCTATAATCCTACACATAAAAGTTATATAAAGTAACTCAACAGGACTTGCTTAAATCCTTCACACCACAGTTATAAAGTAACTCAACAGGACTTGCTTAAATCCTTCACACCACAGCTTGGAAGTAACCCAACAGGACGTGTTTAAATCCTACACCAAAATTATGAAGTAAATAACATAACATGTCTTGACGAAATCTTGCACACCAAAGTTATGAAATTACATGATGACTTGCAAAAATCCTTTACACCAAATTTATGAAGTAACACAACAGATCTTACTCAATATCTGCACAATAAAGTTATGAAGTAACACAACAGGTCTTGATAAAATCCTTTACCACCAAATTTATGAAGTAACGAAACAGAACTTGCTTATAAAGAACATCCACCATACCAGTGAAGAAGCTAAATCATGTTTATTAAGTCTACTCGACCTAGGAAATTGTTAAGAAACTCCTTTCTATCGGTAGCGGATCTCAATCACATTGCCCTCCATTTGTAAATGTTTAATTAATTGCTGTTCTGCTTAGCCCTCTCTGCACTCCCAGTTCTTTAACTAGTTTTCTTAATGTCTGTTACCTCAAGCTTAAGGAGTTGGCATGTAGAGCATGGTTTAGTTGTTTGGACGTTTGCACTCTGTTTGGAAAGTTCCTGGTTCCAGTTTCAGCTGTAGCATGAAAATAGTCCTTGGGCAAAGAAACTTGTTCATATGTGCCTTAGTCCACCAAGCAATTAAACTCTGACTTTTCCAACAAGTCCTCATGAGTGGTGTATCGATCCAGAGCAATGCAATGAAGGTGAAATACTATTGCCATCAAACTAAACTAAGTTAGTATATAATTAAAAGAAAAATATCAATAAAAGGGGAAGATCCAAAGCATTTAATATGATGCAGCTGGTTGCTGAGCCAAAAAGCCGAGACGGACCATGGTAAAGCATTACCTTTCTGACATTTAATGAGCGGAGTAAAATTCACTTTACAAGAAAAATATCTTAAAGCAATCATACTTGAAAGTCATGGGAACACATCCGTGTCGAATAGTGTAGGTGGACAAGACCCGGGGTCAAAGATGTGACCCCCTCGTTCCACCATTTACCATATTTACATGTTATGGAGTGGTGGACAGGTGAGCGGAATGCTTTCTGTATCTCTCACAACCTAAATAACTAAACCCCGCGGGGGGGGGGGGGGGGGGGGGGGGGGGGGGGGACGTCGGTCATATTTGAAACCGTTAACGACGATGAATAATAAAGAAAATAAAATCATTAAGAAAAAAAGAGGGCAGATTAATACTCCTGTGCGGATGGTTTTGGGTTTTCGCAACCAGCCTACTCTTATTTGTGTTTAGTTCCGTTGGCTCTTATGGGATAGGGAGGAAGCAAGCATTTGTCAAATCGTAACGCATGAGACTTGTAATCCAGGGATCGCAAGTTCGATTTCCCTTTCTCTATTAACACTACTAAATGCCATTTTTTTTCGGATACATGATGCATGGTCTCATGGATAGTTGAGCATTGTATATTGAAGCATGGGCTGTTAGCGGCTTGGCCCCCAGTCTTCTACCAAAAACCGTTGTCGGTACCGAAGTTAGGTAAGCTAAAAGAGAGAGATAAACTGCCTTCAGTGTTTTTGACTGGTCCAAGCGGACTGGGAAGTTTTCTTAAAACAATTTCAAAGATTTTGAAAAAGATAAGGAGCATGCATTTGAATGCTTTCAAATCAGATACAAAAACAGACCTGATAAAGCTCTCTACCATAAGAAATTTATACAGTGTACGATATCGTTCGCAAAATAATATTGCAAACATAATTCAAGATTTAAAGAACTGACAAAAAATACTTAGGTTCTACCGAGATTTGAACTCGGATCGCTGGATTCAAAGTCCAGAGTGCTAACCATTACACCATAGAACCTTATATACCAATTCGCGTGAAAAACTAATATATATATAAATGATACATAGTGCGTGATCACAGTCATGAGAAATGCTTGTTTGACTTCAATGTCAAGCATTTAGTGATTCAGAATTCGATATTTTCTTTATCTTTTGAGGTGGAAATAATTAATGTTGAATTAATTGTGTTATTTCCTGTATTTGTTTCAACGTGTTTTGTAAGTATAAACAATAACAGTGATGCATTTTGTATCTCTTCAAAACTTCATTAAGTAGTGTTTTCAAGGAAAAATATATCATCTTTACGAAAGAATAAGTCTAGGCTGACGTCTCATTATTTGAATCAATTTTGTGTAGGTAGTGGTTTACATAATATTTTTGTTTTGTTTTTAAGTTAAGTTATTTATTTGTTTGTTTGTTTGATTTTTTTTTTGCTTACTCACTTAGCTGAGTTAGCTTGCTTCCCTTATCAATTGTGTTTGGAAATTACATGTAGGTCAACAGACAGGTCCAACTTAAAATGTCCGAAGTCTGTAACATTTATGGAGCAGATTAGTGATTATCATATGAGTGGCTCTTCATGAGGCATAATCAAAGAGCAATTGGTACTAACAATAAATAAAATCTAATTGATAGAGAATGAGCTGTGGTGTCAGATTCCTGATAAGGCCTAAAAAAAAAAAAGTGTTGTTAGGGTAACATGCTCTCTAGGATTAGGTAGGGTAGGTAGGGATTTTTTTTTTTTTTTTTTACCATTATAGACATTTGGTCTTCATGGGTAGATCAGCTCAAACCATTCTGGCTCCTCAAACCTATGATTCCGCAATTGATTGGCAAGTTACAAGGTAACAGTTGTAATGCAAAGTGGTGTAATGCAACCATATTTAACCATTAGCTAGTCAATGCAAGCTAAAGCTTTAATATTGCGACTACAGGTTCCTGCTAGTATAGAACAATTAGGCACAAGAACATCATTTCCAACTCTTCAAGTAACATCTTTGACGAAATAATTTTAGACTCCCGACGTTCTGCAGTGTGATGGCGATCACACGCAGTTTTATACACATTGACTATCTATCTATCTATTTGAGCTTATTTACCGTCGGAACCGGTTGCCCATATGACCGACACCCACTGAAGAGATAAGTTATTTCATGTTATGGGGGTAGTGCAAGATACAGAAAGCATCCTACACATTGACGACCTGAGCCGACATTTTGTTACTTTGCGGCGATAAAATCCGTCCGTACCGTACCATACCATACCGTACCTCTACAATACGAAGTGCGGCAATTTTTTTTTTTGACAGACCTAAAAAAAACGGTAGGGTCGGGCATATTTTTAGGTAGGGTCGGGTGACCCTAACAGAACAATTTTTTTTTTTAGGCCTAAGCCTAACCAGAGACATAGGTCTCTGGCCTAACTAATTTAGCATTGACGGTTTGACCCATTTTATAGACCTTTTTTTTTATTGTCAAACCATTGAAAAAAGACATCGCCTGTCAAAAAGTTTCCCAATGTCTCTTTGACAAGTCGATTAGTTGGACCAGAGACATAGATAACAGAGATAGGCAACTTCCTAGCTAGTTAAGGTCTCACATGTGCCTGCTAAGACAGTGTCTTGTAGCAAGTATAACTTCTTAACTAGTTGCCAAATCTGTTATCTATGTCTCTGGCCTAACTAATTTGGCATTGACGGTTTGACCCATTTTATAGACCTTTTTTTTATTGTCAAACCATTGAAAAAAGACATCGCCTGTCAAAAAGTTTCCCAATGTCTCTTTGACAAGTCTGATTAGTCAGACTTATTTCTGATTTGAGCACAAAGTTCATAAACAAGTGAGTGGAAGTTGAAGAAATCCTTAGACAGGAATGTCGGACAAAATGTGTCTCACTGCATTAGCGTAACAGGACGAAGTGTACCACATCAGATATACAGTATTGACGAATAATTTATCTAAAATATATATCATAAACATGCTTTTCTTTTTCCAATTGTTCTGATATTAACTGTATTTATATCATACGTGTATATTACTATTAAAACATTCTTATATGAACAAGTAATATAAAATATTGTCATTTGACATTTTGTTTTAATTTGCTCTTTTAACCAAATTACAAACTTACATGTACAGCATGAATTTTGTATTTTTGTAAAAAAATGTTTCGTCACAAAGTGACAAATGTCAAACCAGAGACACTATATACTTATTATATGTCTCTGGTCAAACATTCAATGAGGGACATTCCTGATAACAAATTATCTCCCTTACTCAGATAACATCAAAGGTAGACCAAATAGGACATTGGTCCTTTCAGTTGGACTCCTCTGACTTTATCCTTGTTTCTAACTGTGATGGTCTTGACTTTTAGTTGTGAAAATTGTCACTTATATATTAAATAAAAAGTTAGGATTATCAAAGAACAAAGATAATGGTGTTAACAAAACATTGCTAAATTAATTGTGTAATCTGGCTAACACTGTTGTAAATAATTAGGTTTAATTATCAGCATATCAAAAGAGAAAATAGCGATAAAAGCAGAGGAATCCAAATGGAAGGACCAAGGTAATATCAGAGAGTATTCAGGGTAGATAATCAACTAATGTCCCCCATTATACAATCAAACTTTGATGGCTACACAATTAGTTTGACAAAAACAGTTCTCATTTACAATATAAAGTTTGATGAAACTGTCTTCTCTTCTACATGTATTACATAAATCATTAAGTTTGACAAACTGGTTGTTTGATGAAATGGCCAAAAACCCTGGGATTGTATATACATGTAATGAGATATTAGTATCGCATCATATACATGTAATGATGTATGTACATTTGAGTTCAGCTTTCATTTCAGTAGCAAAGTTGACAGTACTTTATAAGAACAGAAATAATTCTAACTCTTAAAACCATTTTTTTATTTACTACTCTTTTCTGTGCATCTGTTTGTCTTTGACTTCTCTTTTTTCTGTTTATCATAGAATTTAAACTATAGCATGAGTGGCAGGCTTTGATCAGAAATGTTGGAAATGTGCACAGTTAAAATTTTGATTATTTAGTATCAAATCATGTAGCACGAGAAAAGTACTGTCATTGACATGTTTTCTGTAAAGTGTACATAGCCTTCAAACATTAAAACATGACAAAGGTCAACAGAAAAATCTTAAAGGCTCCTTTTATCACAACTATACGTCATATAAATGTCCATTTAAAGTACAATGATACCCCTTTATATGTTGTTTTTTTCTCGTTTCATTGATGCTTTTAGTGTAGGAAACAAAAAGAACTGAAGGTAATAAATCTGGCTAAATATCTAAAATGGAATTGTCCATCTTCCAGTTTGGACAGGTTCATTAATGGTTTATGGGGTGTTTATTGAAAATTTACTGACTGAATGGTGAATAGTGCAGACCATTATCAGATTACCTTGATGTGCAGGCTGATCTTGGTCTGCACTGGTCACAAAGGTAAAGACAGTTGCCTCCAGCAGGGAAAGGGTTATTAGCAATTCAGCTGCATTCAGATATAAACCACAATAATCGCAGTTACTTCCTCTTCATTTTTATTTTGTTTAGATCACCGAATGGCAAATTTTTTTACAGATACTGTACTGAACAACAAAAAAAAAGTTTGGATTGTTAGAAAAAGAACATAATTGTTTGTAGATCTACGTTTTATTTCAAACAAAGATCTCAGAGATATCCAGTTTTCTTAATTTCCTGGTGTCTTTGTTGGCAAGAAAAAGAAATGAACATCATGTGCAATAAAGATCATGCCTATAGATGTTTATGCATTTGTAAAACATCCTTGTTTCATTCACTCAATGAGATGGTCAGCATGTATACATTAGCTAAGCATTAGAAAAAAATATATATAACAACTGTATTTTGGTTATCTTACAGGAAGATGTATCTTGACGTAACAATTGTCATTGCATGCCACTTTTATTAATCATGAATTATTAATGAGCTATAAGAAAATTTTAGAATTTAAATAAGTCATTATATTTTCATGTAGAAGTTTTAGATTATGTATTATACATTATAGTTATTAATTATAACCATGGACATTATAGACACTTATCATATTACAAAAAGTGTTCACAGTAATGGTAATATTTAAGATTATTTATGTAGAATTGTTCATTTTTGTTAAATTGTTAAGTGAAGTTTTTAGTATATGAAAGCATAAACTTTTTGAACCAAAATCAAATGCATAGTTGAAGCTTGGAATTGAACTTTGGCAGTTTCAGTTCAATGTAACACTAAAAGGTCAACATTAAGTTTGTATTTTAGATCAGTTGCTCAAAAGGTGTACTTTTCATTGCAGAACTATGACAGTATGATACAGATATTGCATTATAATTGTATAGAGTACAATTATGGACATACATATACCTGAAACTATTGTTAGTGATAATTGTTATTGTTCTTTTTTTTCCAGAAATTCAGTGATGGAAATACGACCAACATGTTATGGAAAGTGTATATGAAAGTTAAAGAGAAGTGTACTGCAGCTTTGAGCTTCACTTTCATCCTGCCAGGTTAGTTGTGAGTAGTACCGTACTAGTACGCTACCTCAAACCCCACCCACCTTAACCCAACCTGATTTATTCAGCTATATCGTATTTAGGAACAATGTTGTGTGCAACATCAAAAGAGAAAACTAAAAGTGCTAAAAAAAATTAGGGGGCAGATAAAGAGGATTATATGGGCAGGCTGAGGTAGGGTATAGCAGGTAGAGTTGAATGGAGCAGGGTTTGAATGGGTGTAGGAAGTTGCAGTGGAGTGGAGCAAGTTGTTGGAGAAGAGCAGGTTAGGGTGGAGCAGAGCAGGTTAAGGTGGAGTTGAGAAGTCTAGGGTGAAGTTGAGCAGGTCAGGCTAGAGTTGTGTAGAGGATTTAAAGTTGTAGAGCAGGTTAAGTTGGAGGGAAGCAGATAAGGATGGAGCAGAGCAGGTAAGGATGGAGCAGAGAAGGCTAGGGTGAAGTGGAGTAGGTTAGGGTAGAGTAGAGCAGATAAGGATCAAGCAGAGCAGGTAAGGATGGAGCAGGTTAGGATCGAGTGGAGGTTAGGGTGGAGTGTAGCAGGCTAGGTTGGAGTCGAACAGGCTGGTTGGGAAAGGGGTTGGAACTTAGGATTTAAGTCATTGTGATGAAAATTGGATATGATTTTGACCACAGTGCTGTGGGAATCAACCACATTTCTGAATAGTACTTATCTGTTATTAGCTGACCTGACCAAAAGTCAGGTGTAGATTTTAGTATGCTATTTTATCCGTCGTCTGTCCGTCATCCACAATTGACTTTAAACAACATCTCCTCCTATACAACTGTGTCAGTTGCAGTTAAACTTTACAGAAATGATGTTGTTTGGTCCTTTTTCAGAATTGTATAAAAAATGGAATTCCATGCAGACCTCTGGTTGCCATGGTAACTGAAAGAAATGACTTTAAAAATCTTCTTATCTGAAACCACAAGACCTAGAGCCTAGATATTTGGTTGATAACATCATCTAGTGGACCTCTACCAAAGTCAATATTTTAATCATTGCCCTTGGGTTAAATTTGGTCCCACCCCAGGGTTCACTTGATTTTACATATATAGGGAAATTTTTCAAAATCTTCTTGTCAGAAACCATAAGGCCTAGAGATAAGATGTTTGGTGTGTATGATTGTCTAGTGGACCTCTACCATGTTTATACAAATCATGGCACCTTGATCAAAATTGGTCCAGACTAATTGGTCACTTGGTTTTACAATGAGTTATATAGGAAAAAGTTTTAAAGCAAGTGAAAGGCCTTGCATGAGCTTATATACATGTGGTTCAGCATTGCATAATTAATTACATGGGCTTTGGAAGATGTTGGCCCTCCCAAGGGTACTCAGACCCCACCCACCTCATGTGGGTACACCCCTCCTCCAACCAAGAAAAAAAAATCATTGGATTTAGTAGGAAGGTACTGAACCTACATCCATCTTTGTCCTTGACACTCATGAGACCTACTGACCTACTTCCTTGTTTACTGAAGCTAAATCCATGAAATTTTAACATTGTATAAGTTTGCATTCAGACTTCAATTTTGATCTTGGTTAACCTTGACCTGCTGACCTAATTATTTGTTTTTGAAGATATGTGTATTTGTATAAGTTTGCATACAGACTTTAAATTTGACTTCAGTTTACCTTGAACTATTGACTCTTTTTTGTTTTAAAGATTTTTTTAAATTTTCTAATGTGGTATTGGAACTGTCTATCATTTGGCACATCCCTTAGGTGCCACCCCAAACCCCACTTCACCAGTTGTTGGGTAGTTTCTCTTCAGGTGAACGACTAGGACCATCTGGTCCTCTTGTTTAGAACAGTATGGTACTCATTTTGTATGGCAAGGTATATTTGTCTACTTTTTTTCAAGACAGATTACAGTAGTAGTAAAGGTGCTAATAATAATTGGAAAGTTGTCAAATGCTATTAGCTGCAGACTGCAGAAAACTGAAGTAGGTGTGTGCTGTACTGGTTTTCTAGGAATTAACAAGAGATTTGTGGAGTTCTGTTGTGAATTTCGGAGACTTTGTCTGTTCAGGAATTTTAAAACCTTCATTAGAAAGAAATGTTGCAATGGATTGCAGTTTATGACTTAATGGAAATAAGCCAGGTGCTGTCTGGTTATAAATGCATGTATTGCTGGACAGGATTTCATTAACAACAGGTGACCAATTGAATTTTATATACATTTGTAATTTCATTTTAAGCCTTTAGGTTCTATTAAGGTCATTGTTCATTATAATATAATGAACATGGTATTGGATTCAAAGATGCTTTCTGCTGCCTCTCTGGAATGGGTTTATTCTGGAAATGAGATACTTTTAAAAAACATTAATTTGTTTTTATTTTATCATAATGATTGACTTACTATCAGATTCTCTGCTGTTTTACGTTAGGCAAGGCTAAGTGTGTAACGTGAATATGATATGTTATATTAATTGTTTCTTGAGTCATCACAAGTTCTCCATGTGATTATGTAACTTGGATGCATGACACATCTGTTACTTCTCTTTTGCTTGTAAGCCCTTGAACCAAGTCCAAGTTATAATCTCAGTGTAAGTCATTAATAATTATACAGGTTTTACTTATACTGGGATTTTTTTGTTTATAAACCTTGAGATTGCTGGATTTTTTTTTTAAAGAATAGCATTTGATGTTTAAGGTAACAGTTTTATTGTGCTTCAAAATGCATAAAAGCCTTAAAAATGCACAAATTGTTGGTTTAAAATAAACTTCTGAGTAAGAAGAAAAATATTTTGCAGGGACTACCTTTGACTGAAAATCGTTACATCTAGTGGATCACACTACAATGTTCATCTTTGCTAAAAAATGAAACTTCACTAGTAGTTAAACTTGGGAAGTCAGAATTTCAGTTTATAAATTTAAGAAGCATGGTTATACAACTGGTATACATAGTTAAGAGTCAATTTATAAGCATTCAGGATCATCATGTCAGGTACATAAATATACATACATACATGTAATTGACATAAGTACAGTGATTTACATATAACAGAGTCCATCCTGTGACAGAAAATGAATTATTCCACACTTACCTTTATGTTGGCTTACTGGATGTAAATGAACAGGTGATATTTTTAATAGAAAAAAATACAGCAGCAATTATTTGATGAGAAAATCAGTATATCATTTGGAAGATGCGTTATTCATAACAACACTGTCTGAGATGGGATATGTTATGTCAGAATTTGAAGAACAAAACCATCTGTTTTATAGGTAAATTCTGATCTAGTTTGATGAGTATTGCAGATTTCTACCTTCTAATATTCTATTAAGTTTTGTTGTTACTTTTGATGGAAATAAAACTGATAGGAAAAGGTTTGGAAACGTTTGGTAATGCTTTGATACTTCATGATTCTCTCCCCATTCTTTCCCCCTCCCAATTTTCTCTCCCCCACCCCCACAATTCTTTGCAGCTTTAAAAATTGCTTATTGCAGCATGCACTGTGTCCCATATTGTAATACAAGAAACAATTACAGTGCAATAATTTTGAGTGTCATTCTTTTTTCTCTGGATTGTAAGTGAACAGTTCATAAATGTATAATATTTTGGTAATCATAATCTTAAAAACTATTTTAAGAATTTGAAAGAAAATACTTACTCTTTGTTTATTTTCATTTAAGGTACATACCCTCAATTAACTAATTATTATACTTTATATGTGTTTTTGTTGGGGCTCATTTGCTGTAAAATGAAAAATAATTGATAATTTAAAAGAAGAACAGAACCATACGATATGTTCATTTGTTTTTATTTGTTTTGCTGTCAAGGTATTAAGAAACTTAGAAAGTGTTCATTTGGAATAAAAGGCTATCCACCAAAACATTTGCTACAGCAAAAATGCTTACTATAAATCAGTTGTACTTAGATTTTTTTTACTTTAACACCAAGTTGACAGCAGATAGTAATTCATTCAGTATGTCATGAACATTTACAGGATTTTAAAGACAACAGAATACTCTCAATTTTATGGTTATTACATAATGCCTCTTTAATGCTAGTTAACCAGGTTTTCAATTTTGAAAATCCTGGTTATTAGATTGGGGTATGGCGGGCGGATGGGCGGATGGGTGGATGGGCGGATGGGCGGGCGTCAAACGAAATTGTGTCCGCTCTGTAACTCTTCAACCCTTTGAAGAATTTTGATGAAACTTCAGACAAATGTTTACCACATCAAGATGACGTGCAGAACACATTAACCAGGTTTTCAATTTTGAAAATCCTGGTTATTAGATTGGGGTATGGCGGGCGGATGGGCGGATGGGCGGGCGTCAAACGAAATTGTGTCCGCTCTGTAACTCTTCAACCCTTTGAAGAATTTTGATGAAACTTCAGACAAATGTTTACCACATCAAGATGACGTGCAGAACGCATGTTCCGCATGGCTGGCTCCAAGGTCAAGGTCACAGTGACATTAACATTGAAAATCCTGTCCGCTCTGTAACTCTTCAACCCTTTGAAGAATTTTGATGAAACTTCAGACAAATGTTTACCACATCAAGATGACGTGCAGAACGCATGTTCCGCATGGCTGGCTCCAAGGTCAAGCTCACAGTGACATTAACATTGAAAATCCTGTCCGCTCTGTAACTCTTCAACCCTTTGAAGAATTTTGATGAAACTTCAGACAAATGTTTACCACATCAAGATGACGTGCAGAACGCATGTTCCGCATGGCTGGCTCCAAGGTCAAGGTCACAGTGACATTAACATTGAAAATCCTGTCCGCTCTGTAACTCTTCAACCCTTTGAAGAATTTTGATGAAACTTCAGACAAATGTTTACCACATCAAGATGACGTGCAGAACGCATGTTCCGCATGGCTGGCTCCAAGGTCAAGGTCACAGTGACATTAACATTGAAAATCCTGTCCGCTCTGTAACTCTTCAACCCTTTGAAGAATTTTGATGAAACTTCAGACAAATGTTTACCACATCAAGATGACGTGCAGAACGCATGTTCCGCATGGCTGGCTCCAAGGTCAAGGTCACAGTGACATTAACATTGAAAATCCTGTCCGCTCTGTAACTCTTCAACCCTTTGAAGAATTTTGATGGCTCCAAGGTCAAGGTCACAGTGACATTAACATTGAAAATCCTGTCCGCTCTGTAACTCTTCAACCCTTTGAAGAATTTTGATGAAACTTCAGACAAATGTTTACCACATCAAGATGACGTGCAGAAATTGTTGTCTCATTATTAAGTATACTCCTTGCAGACAGTATTGTTAGCCGAAATTTACATCCTACTCATTATCATGTATTCTCATGAATATTATCTTTTCCTTCATGTCATGTTATAATCTTTTGAATATTCATAGCAATCTTCATTCCAAAATTCATACTATAGTATAGAATCAGAACAACATTTTTGAAAACCTGGTTTCGTGGCATTGCCATGTTTCTTGTTTATATTTTTCATGCCAGAGTGCATTAATTTTTGTAGTTTATAATTTTTACATTCCAACATTTTTTAACAACTTACTGATGCATGTAAGTGTTGACAGGTTTTTATATGCTAAAAATGTGACATCGTCAAGGCAGTTTGTAATTTACATGTATATCTGTTTCTGCTGAATTATAGTCACTTCTTCTGACAGGTTTGTACACTTTTAAATGTAAAATTAACTTTATATGAAAAAGAGAGTTACCTAAAAACAGTGAGAAGTAGCCAGTGTTGTTGACATTTCATAGATTTGATAGGTAGCATTAGTTAGCTGTAGTTATTTTTAGCATTGAGCATTGATTTCAATTTTTTGAATTTGATGAGTTTTGTGTACTGTTTGGCTTTATTTTGCTACTGATCAAAACTGGGGAACAATTTTGGGATTTATATGTACACCTCTTCACTCTAAATAGAATCCCTCTTCCTTTTTTCCCTTTCTGTTATATTATAGAAGGAAGTGTTACTGGTTTCAAACTGTTAAGCTTACCTGAACAGATCTGGATATACTTCATATTTGACCAAATTGATTGTTCAGGGCATCACTTCACCAAAAAGTAGCAAAATCTGCTGTGTCTTCTAATTTATTACTTATTACTATGGCTACAGGTGAATCTCTGTGACCTTGACATTTAGAAACTGAATTTAGGTGAGTGATACATGGCCTTCATGGTCCTCTGGCAGAAGCATGTTTGTATAGGTATAGATAATGGATGCAAAGGAAGTGATCTAATGTTGTGGTATGTCTGAATGTTTGTGATTTTTCCAATAAATCGGATAGGTTTTATTCCTACAGTAGCCTAGATCGAAGAACAGGCAATTATGCAAATATTTTCAATACACAATACAAACTCTGTTCACTGCATATATTCAAGGGGGAACTCTCCTGCAGTGCTTTTAGAGTTTGTGTGTACTAAGTTTGTTGATATTAGTGTGGTGGTTGGAAGGTGTGGGTGGAATTACGGGACTGGAGGGTACACTTTGGAAGGAAGGACAAGTATGGAGTTTGTGTGTACAGTAAACATTTATGTCAAAGTCTTTCTTGAAGCTGTTTAGCATTGGAAAAAATAAATGACTGTTTACTTACTTACATAATGTATTTGAATTCTCTATGTCTGAAATGATGCTAGAAGGACAGAGTTATATAACAACAATATGAATATCACAGTGTTATGAGGTAAGGGCATCAATTTGACAAATACTTTTATGGTTTGAATGCCAAGACCTAGTCAAGCCAGAGTTAATCTTTTACTAGCCCATTTCAGGAATAAGGATGAGGATGGAGTTGACAGACATTCGTTTAGGGGTATTAACCTGCTTCCTTTATTGAATAATTACACAAGGTAGTCATCAAGTATTTAAACACAACACCCTACAGCAGAGACCTAGTTTCATTTAACTGTTAGGGAGAGAGTAGCTGCAGTTGAAAGGTGAAGGTCACTGTGTTGAAAGGTGAAGGTCACTGTTTTTGTTGTCTCTGAACTTTTCGGTTATTTATGATGATGTGATGGGGCTGTTTTAAATCTGTTTTCAGAAAAGATTGCACATTCTTTTTTCTATTTTACAGTGGAATTTTTTAAGGCTATGTGATTGATACTGTCTCTCAGCTGTTACTGTAAGAAACAAGTGAGTCACTATATTGCAGTTGTAAATCTTATTTATTGTCAGTATTTAGGAGAAATCTTTTAAGTTTCCAGAACTACATGTATTTCATAATGAAATAGGTAAATGTACTCACAAAAAATGATTTGCCTGCAACTATTAGTTTTACTGCATTGAGGCCAAGGTCATACTTGAGGCTCTATTTCAAAATACAGGAGTGGCAATTATTTGTGCCACCTCTCCTACTTGGATTTGGCTTGTATACTCCCATACTTTGTATTTCACTTTCAAGGTCATGGTCACATGCCACTAATGGGCCGATAGACATGAAGTTAAAATTCAGTAAAGGCGTATTACATTTGTATTTACATAATTATAAGAATTTCGGAATATAGTTCTGTAAAACAGGTAATACTATGTTTTATATTTTGTTTTGAAGAAAAAATTTATTGTATTACACTGGCAAAATATTTGGCCTTAATGCTAAAAGTCATGCATTATTTTCTGATATGTGATAAACTTGAATTGTGGCATTTATTTTTTATATGCTTAAATATTCTCATTTGGTTGTGGTAAAGCTGTGACTTGGTTTTGTTGGAAAAGAATGTTGCAAATGATTAACATCAATCAAGGATGAATAAAAAGATAGTACAAACTTTTTTTGCAGTCAGTCTGAACTTTAAGAATTATCACAGTCTTTTCATCCCTTTGATTGGATATTACATCATTGTCATAACTTGGAGTGTATGTGTGTACATATTTAAAGAAAATCATGACAGGTGAAATTTGACATCTGTATATATACATGAAAAGGAAACCACAAACAATTATAACTGGTATTTTATCATAAACAACAAAATGAAGAAGCATATTTCTGTACTGTTTTATTAACATGTTAATTACTTGAGAATAAAGGATAGTTATATTGCATTGAGGACAAGAACCATAACTCCTCATTGACTAGTTGCAGAGTTGTTGCCCCTTTATTAACTTCTGTAAACATTATCCTACTATAGTATTCTCTTTTGTTTATGATAGTTATTTGTAACATGAAAGATAGTAATGCGGTATGTTTGTCAGGAGAAGATTTTTACAGAACATAAGAACTTAAAGTCTCAAGACTGTTTGTTTCTCAAATAATTGCTTGAACCTTAATTAATAATTAGTCTTCAGTGAGGCAAAGTGCAAAGTTCCAGAACCATATCTGTTTTGTTTCTTCTTATTGGCCTTTGTTGATTTTCCAAGAGTTATCAAAAATTCTGTTTTGGGTATTTTTAGCTCACCTGCAGGGTGAGCTATTGTGATTGCTGGATGTCTGTCGTCTGTCTGTCGTCTGGCGTCTGTCTGTTCACATTTGCCTTGTGAATGCATAGAGGCTGTATTTTTCATTGGATTTTTATGAAACTTGGTCAGAATGTTTTTCTTGATTAAATCTAGGTTGGGATAGTATATGGGTCATCTGGGGTCAAAAACTAGGTCACGGGGTCCAATCTAAGAAAACTTTGGGTATGTGATAGAAGCTGTATTTTTCACCCGACTTTCCTAATATTTGGTCAGAATGTTTGTCATGATGAAATCTAGGTAACGGGATTGTATATGGGTCACTGGGGTCAAAACCTAGGTCACAGGGTCAAATCTTAGAAAAACCTTGTGTATGCGATAGAAGCTGTATATTTCATCCGATTTTCCTAATATTTGGTCAGAATGTTTGCCTCTATGGTATCTAGGTTGGGATTGTATATGGGTCGTCTGGGATCAAAAACCAGGTCACGGGATCAAATCTTAGAAAAAACTTGTGTATGCGATAGAGGCCATCTTTCTATTGGATTTTCCTAATATTTTGTCAGAATGTTTGTTTTGTTGAAATCTAGGTTGGGATTGTTTATGGCCCGGTCATCTGGGGTAAAAAACTAGATCACGGGGTCAAATCTTAGAAAATGCTTGTGTATGTGATAGAAGCTGTATTTTTCATCCGATTTTCCTAATATTTGGTCAGAATGTTTGTCTCTATGGTACCTATGTTGGGATTTTTTATGGGTCATCTGGGGTCAAAAACTAGGTCATGGGGTCAAATCTTAGAAAAACCTTGTGTATAAAATAGAAGCTGTATTTTCCATTTGATTTTCCTAATATTTTGTCAGAATGTTTGTCTTGATGAGTTCTATGTTGGGATTGAATATGGGTGATCTGGGTTTAAAAACTAGGTCATGGGGTCAAATCTTAGATAAACCTTTTGTATGCGAGAGAGGCTGTATGGATCTTTATGAAACTTGGTCAGAATGTTTGTCTTGATGAAATCTAGGTTGAGACTGATATGAATCATCTGGGGTCAAAAACTAGGTCACAGGGTCAAATCTGTAAGGTGGAATTTGCCATGTCTTTTATTTTTAACTCATATTTAACAAACCTTTTATCAACTAAGGTGATTCTGCTCCAACCAATTGAGGATTGATCCATGTGCTCCAGATTTGTAGCCAGACCTTGAAATCTAACCAGGTGGCCAAAGAGGACAGTGACTGCCATGTCTGTTATGTATAGTGTTGATGTATGTGGAACTTAACCAGAATCCTGGCATATTTGGAAAAGATCTTTAAATTACAGGAAAAATATTAATATTATTGTTTACATTCATGTAGGTGAAATATTTTTTTCTTTAAAACAGCCAGTGGTGGTCATAATTGTTTGTTGTTTAATAGATTGTTTGAAACAAAAATGTATTGGTGTAAAGGTAAGGGTTTGGGATAATAAATTTTGAAATCAATGTTTGATTCATGAGAATGACTCATCATTTTATCATTTACAGAGGTTTTTATCAGTATTGAGATAATTTCGTGATCAATTACATATTTAAACCTTGAATTGTGTGATGAGTAGATTTAACTGAACATGTAATGATAAGAAAAAAAAAATCAAATATATTTAGGTCAATCAATTAACCTGGCAGTGTAGATGCATAATAGGTTATACTTTTTCATCTTAATTCCAATTCTGTCCTGAGAACAATATAACTGTAATGCATTCCATTTGACACTAAAACCAAAATCTGTTAATGCATTATAAATTACCTTGAAATTTGAAATGCAGAGATTGATTTCACAAAAATTTTCCATTACAATTAAATTCTAATTGAGGTTTTTCTTAATTTTTTATTAAAACTGCATACTTTTTGTAAGTGAGAACAGTCTACATGTAACAGGTAGAATTCCTACACTTGATTGTAAGAATTTGTAATCCGCATTTTGTAATTTAAAGTTTAAGATTAGAAGACTGTTTAAACCAGTGTTAAAAGAATTTGTGCGAGGATTTTTTTAAAACTAAGTGTTGTTGACTAAACGCTGTTGGTCTGTTTGTAATGAATACTTAAGTAGGGTATCCCACAAAGGGGTCAAGTACATTCTTCTAAGTATGAAATGATTGAGTTTCATTTTGTATCATGAGTTATTGGTGCTGATTAATGCTTTAAAATCTTGTTTGCATATGGATAAAATTCTCCCACTAAGTTACATAGACTGCTTATGCAGACGTGAAATTTTTGTGTACAAAAAGTAATGTTGATTTATATTTGATGACCTGGACAGAAATGCATACGTGATTAGGAAAATGGACGCTACAGGTACGTGCAGTAAATCTGGTGTACCTTTTCATTTCCCTATTATGTAATAGCTTATATTTATCAAACCTCTGTGATAAGCTTGTAACAGAAGACATTTCGTCATTTCAATTCAACCTTATTTCAACAGGTCCTTGAGTATAGGTAAAAATGAAAATGTAAGTTTAGCACCACAATCTCATAGATGTGAAGTTTTGTTGATGCATTTTGTAGTAGTAAACTATGTGGAGTTTCCAGTTTGATTTACATCACAGCTCAGAGTTGTGCAGTTGTCTCTGATATCATAGTTTATGTATTACACTGACAATGAAGGAGTTGGTGTCCAAGATATAACACTCGGATGAGTAAGTGGATTTTTACAAGACTTTTTTTTAACATTAGTTTAAATTATTTAATCTTATTTTTTTTTCAAAGTTGCAGACTTAGGACTGTCCATTCATGCCTACACTCCTGGTAAATTAATAAGCTTAGTTAGACCTTGCTTATTTTACATTGATATGGAAACCGTCTTAGATTAATTCCTCTTGATGACTCAGCTTCGATCATGGGCTTAGACCACTTACTGTACTCGAGCTGAAAGTGTGGAATGTGGAAAGTTAGTGGAAACTCTTGTAGCTGGGTACAGGTTTATAGGTGATAAATCGATGAGGCAGGACCGTGTGGCTTGGTAGCTCAGTTGGTAGAGTGTCCGCCCTGTAAGCGGAAGACCCTGGGTTCGAGTCCGGGTCGAGCCATGATTTTTCACCACCTGTTACATTTGGCGCCCAACGTAAATAACCTATGTTATAATTTGGCTACTGCTTCGGCACCTCGAGAATGTTTCACAATATTCTCTGTGACTCTGAGAATTCAGGACGAATTCTAAATTTGGAGGGGGTATATGTAGCCGGGTACAGGTTTATAGGTGATAAATCGATGAGGCAGAACCGTGTGGCTTGGTAGCTCAGTTGGTAGAGTGTCTGCCCTGTAAGCCGAAGGCCCTGGGTTCGAGTCCCGGTCGAGCCACGATTTTTCACTTCCTGTTTCACTCTGACTTCTGGTGGGATTGAAACCAGCAACTTGCAGATTTAGAGTAGGGCACTCACAGTAAACCCTTTGACCTGACTGCTCCTCCTAATTAATAAGCAATCAGAAATCCAGGAGCTTCTAAGGATCTCATAGGTTCTATGCTAGTTTAGGACTCAATAATGCTTTGACTTGATTTGATTAAGCATATCTAAGAAGGGGGCAAGGCCACATTATTAAGAGGAAAGTCTCACCATCTCCGAATAGATCATTGCTACACAGTTTTGTGCAAGTGAAACTGGTGTAATAGAACTGTCAAATACCTTTGGCAGGATATAACACGGCTCGACATTTCATTGGACAGAAATGTTATCAGTTAATTAATCAGATCAGGAAAAAACAACTGTTTTTGCATTTTTGTCACTTCTACCCTTTGGCTTGAGGTGTTGAGGAAAAATCTGGCTGTTTTGTTGCACATTCTCAGGATTTGCAGATCTGTTAAGCTTGACTACTTTTGTATTACAACCTGTGATTGGTGGAAATTTATTTTGAGGAAATTTGGGCGTAAGAGGTTTTAAGATTTACTATAAAATCTATAATGAATGTAATAACAGTAATATATTTCCTCAGACTAAAATGTGTCTTAAATTGGTCAGTGTTTGATTTAATTACACTCAAGGATGGATGTGATTTGAATAGATGTTATTGGTATAGATATATGAAGGAATATTGTTCTTTATAATATAGTGCAAAATATTGAAAAAAAATGACAATAAGTATTGCATTACAAATAAAATAAGCATTATTTATGTGATGGTTGAAAAACAAAATCTTATCAAAGAGAGATTTTCATTACACCTGGACACTTTTCAGTCCAAGAAAAGTTTTTGTTAAAAAGTGCTCTTTCAATCAAATACTGTATGTGTTTTTGTTAGCTCACCTGAGCAATGCTAAGGGTGAGCTATTGTGGTCACCCTGTGTCCAGCGTCTGTCGTCCGTCGTCAACATTTTACTTTAAATGACATCTAAACCACAAAGATATTTTTAACCAAACTTTACAGAAATGTTCCTTATATTGCCCTTTTCTAAAATTGCTCAAACCTTTCTGCTCCTTTAAAATTGCTAAAATTGTTCTGCTGCATTGAACAAAATGGCCACCAGAGCTAAAAATAGATTTTCATCAAGATTTGGCTTCAAATGACATCTCCTCGGAAACCAATCAGCCATTTTAAATCAGATTTGACAGAAATGTTCCTAAAAATGCCCTTTTCTAAAATTGCTCAAACCGTTCCAATCCATTGCATATAAGGGCTGCAAAAGCTAAAAATAGAAAAAAAATAAAACAACATCTCCTCCTGAACGGCTGGGTGATTTTCCACCAAATTTCACAGAAATGTTCCTTTCATAGCCCTCTTTAAAAATTGCTAAAATGGTTTGACAGAAATGTTCCTTATATTGCCCTTTTCTAAAACTGCTAAAACCGTTTTGCTCCATTGCCTCTGCCCCTTGGATTGTTTTGTATAAAATATGAGATCTTTGAATATCTTCAATTAGAAAATGTAATGACGTTGCATCTGATGTTTGCTTAACAGTAGACCCTCAAGCAAAGTACTCAGGTGAGCTATCCAGGGCCATCATGGCCCTCTTGTTTAACTTGTTTACCTTGAAATATTTGTTAAATCATGACTTTCAGTCAAAAAGAAATATTTGTTAAATGTTAATTTTAAATCTTGACTAGCTTTCAGTCAGAGAGAAGTTTCTGGTAAATTTGGACTTCAGGGAAATCATGTTGGTGTTAAACTCAATGGATTTTCAGTCAAAGAGATGTTTTTGTTAAACTAATGGACTTTCAGTCAATGACAAATTTTTGTTAAACTTGGACTTTCTGTCAAAAAGAATTTTTTGTTAAACTAATGGACTTCCAATCAGTGACAAGTTTTTAGCTCACCTGAGCATGCTCATGTGAGCTTTTAGGATCCTTGATTGTCCGGCGTCCGTCCGTCCGTCGTCCACAATTCATTCAAACGACATCTCCTCTGAAACCACTGGGCAAAATTTAATGAAACTTGCCTTGAATGTTCCTTGCATGAAGCTCTACCAAGTTTGTTCAAATGGTTCCAGTTCATTGCATTTCTGGGTCACAGGAGCTAAAAACAGATTTTAAAAGTTGAATCTTTAAAAATCTTCTTGTCAGAAACCACAAGACCTGGAGCTTTGATATTTGGTATAAAGCATCATCTAGTGGACCTCTACCAAGTTTGTTCAAATTATGATCCTGGGGTCAAAAATGGCCCCGCCCCAGGGGTAACTTGTTTTACATAGAGTTATATAGGAAAAACTTTAAAAATCTTCTTGTCAGAAACCATAAGGCATAGAGCTAAGATATTTGGTGTGCAGCATTGTCTAGTGGACCACTACCAAGTTTGTTCAAATCATGGTCTCCGGGTCCAAAATGGCCCCGCCCCAGGGGTAACTTGTTTTACATAGAGTTATATAGGAAAAACTTTAAAAATCTTCTTGTCAGAAACCGTAAGGCATAAAGCTTAGATATTTGGTATGTAGCATTGTCTAGTGGACTTCTACCAAGTTTGTTCAAATTATACCTCTGGGCTCAAATTTGGCCCCACCCTGGGGTCATTGGTTTTACATAGGCTTATATAGTGAAAACTTTGAAAATCTTCTTGAAGAAGGAGAAGTAACATTTTTAGTCCAAATAATCTGGAAATTTGTCAGACAGGTTGTTTCTATGATTTCTAGCTCAAATTCGAATATAAGTCATCTGGGTTCAAAAACTAGGTCACAGAGCCCAAAAATAGAAAAACCTTGTTAACACTCTAGAGGTTGCATTTTCAGTCCAAATATCCTGGAAATTTGTCAGAAAAGTTGTTTTGATGATTTTTAGCTCAAGTTCAAAATTGGGTCATCTTGGGTCAAAAACTAGGTCACAGAGCCCAAAAATAGAAAAATCTTGTTAACACTCTAGAGGTTACATTTTCAGCCCAAATAATCTGGAAATTTGTCAGAAAGGTTGCTTTTATGATTTCTAGGTCAGGTCTAAATATGGGTCACCTGGGGTCAAAAACAAGGTCACAGGGCGCAAATATTGAAAAACCTTGTTAACACTCTAGAGGTAACATTTTCAGTCCAAATAACCTGGAATCTGTCAGAAAGGTTGTTTCAATGATTTCTAGGTTAAATATGAATATGTGTCATCTGAAAACAAAAACTAGGTCACAGAGCCCAGAAATAGAAAAAAATTTCTTAACTCTCTAGAAGCTACTTTTCAGTCCAAATATTCCCGAAATTTGTCACAAAAAATGTTTTAACGATTTCTTGCTCAGATTCGAATAAAGGTCATCTGGGGTCAAAAACAAGGTCACAGACCCCAGATATGGAAAAACCTTGTTAACACGCATTGAGGTAACATTTTCAGTTCAAATAACCTTGAAATTTGTCAGAAAGATTGTTTTAATGATTTCTAGCCCAGTTTTGAATATGGGTTATGTGGGGTCAAAAACTAGGACACAGGGCCAAAAAGTAAAAAATCCTTGTTTATGCTCTAGAGGTTACATTTTCAGTCCAAATGTCCTTGAAATTTGTCAGAAAGGTTGTTTCAATGATTTCTAGCCCAGATTAGGATATGGGTCATCTGGAATCAAAAACTAGGTCACAGAGCCCTAAAATATATAAACCATTTTAACACTCCAGAAGTTACATTTTCAGTCCAAATGTCCTGGAAATTTGTCAGACAGGTTGATTTGATGATTTCTAGCTCAAGTTGTAATATGGGTCATCTTTTATCAAAAACTAGGTCACAGAGACCAAATATGGAAAAACTTTGTTAACACTCTAGAGTTAAGATTTTAATTCCAAATAATCTGAAAATTTGTCAGAAAGGTTGCTTCTATGATTTCCAGCTCAACTTTGAATATGGGTCATCTGGATTAAAAAACTAGGTCACAGAGCCTAAATATCGAAAAACTTTGTAAACACTCGAGGCTACATTTTCAGTCCAAATGTCCTGGAAATTTGTCAGAAAGGTTGTTTTGATGATTTCTAGCTCAGGTTTGGATATGGATCATCTGGGGTCAAAAACTAGGTCACAGAGCCCAAATATGGAAAAACTTTGTTAACACTCTAAAGGCTACACTTTCAGTCCAAATAACCTTGAAATTTGTCAGAAAGATTGTTTCAGTAATTTCTAGGCCAAGTTTGAATATGGGTCATCTGGGATCAATTAACCAGGTCCACAGCAACTTTGTTAAAAGTAGTCATATTCAGGTGAGCGATATAGGGCCATCATGGCCCTCTTGTTGTTAAACTAGGACTTTCAGTAAATGACCTCTATCAAGATTGGTTGTGAGCCATGAGTTTAATTTGTATATTTCGAGTCTGAAACAAATTTAAGAAATGAAGTTGATTAAATGATTTTTTTCATATTTATATTTTTTTGATTGATTTGAGATGTGGTGGTGTAAGTTTTAAAAGTATTATTGCTTTTAATAGGCTGAGATCGAAGGTATTTGTAGTGAAGTTAAATGAACATGCTTATATATTTTTCCTAGGTACAGTTGTAGCAGATGGTTGTCACCTGAGTCGTGAAATGTTTTTGACCTATTTTTCAACATAGTTTTCTTCCTTTTTCCAGCATCCCAGTTTGACCTTGAAGATGGGTACAGCCAGACTGGCAGACAGTTTTAAATTCTTTTGAGTGTTGAAGAGATAGAAAATTATGTGACACAGTCTGGGAATGGAAAAGCCCATAGTTCAGGGTTGCAGCAACTGTAGTTCTATTAGAAAAGGGGTTGATGTGACTCCTAATCCCTCTTCCTGGGAAAGCTTTGCAGATGTATGCTGGGATGTGTTTGGGTGCTTGAACTCTTCAGGCCCATGTGGGAAGCGTTTGATCGTTCACTTTTCCCTCCCCGGTACTCAAATTCACATTGACATAGGAAATGGTAAGGGTATGTGTAGTCTTGTGATTTATATAGTCAGAATATATCATTATAGGATTCTTTTAGGTTTATTGTCAGCCTGTCTTTCTTTATTTCCTCTGCATGTATTTTCACTTTTTAATCCTTGCACAAGCTCCTATTTGATAAATTTTCTTTGTGAATTATATTTATCTGCTTCTTCATGTTGTATTCCTGTTTGTGACATGTAACTTTTAATTGTATGTAATGATAAATACTATTTTATTATAATAGTTTGGAACTGCTGATCATTTGTTGAGAGGAAGAGGTAGGGGAGTGATTGGGCGGAGTTAAGGGATTGCACAAGATAATAGGCATTGGAGTTTAGTAGCTGTATGCTTTGAAATGGGCAGTCTTTGTCATGATATTTTATGAAGTCTGGTTACTTGCTTATATACAGCTGAAATTATTGTTAACTGTGAGCCTTTATCAAAAAATGCTTATATGACAGAGCACTCATTTGTTTCATTTTTGTGTGTGTGTGCTGCTTTGGCTGTATTCCTAAGAGTTTAATCCAGTAACAACTTTTATTCTGTAATCCCTTCTTGTTTCTGATAATGTGCAAGATAATGTCTAACTTCTTTTTACTAGACTAAATTGTTACATCTGGTGCCATAAAACAATGTATGGGACTTAACTTTTTATTAGAGTGCCTTTAGTTACAGGAAGTCAGTACAGAAGTGTTATGAATACAACAGTTCTCGTAATGTTTGCTATGGTTTTCCAGACCTGTTTTGGATAAAATTTTTAGTATTGAGAAAAAATGGCTGCAGGTTTGATTCCCCATTGCTCCCCCACTAACACTGCTTTAATAACTGTCTTCGAATAAGAAGGGTAAGACATTTCCACTAAGGTACAGTGTCAATTGGCTATTGAATAATACAGTATATACAAATGGTTAAAATGACCTAGCAGTGTCCCATAAACTGGGACAGTTTCCTTTATCTAGAATCTAATCTCCTAAAATCTAAAAATATGTTGTGAACTGTTCTTGGGACATACCGGTTGAAGGAACAACCAGTTTTTGATTAATTAACTCAAATACATGATGACAATTACATTTTTCAAAAGAAATTTTAAAGGCATTCATGGAGTCTCCTCAGATGTTTGTTACATACCGGTACGGTAAATGTAGATAACGTAGGCAAAAAAGAGCAGACATGACTTTCATAAAAATGATTTTAAAGTGATTAAATGCAGTAGTTTATTTATATAAAACAATTTCATTCATTTTTGAAAACTTCCTTGATTCATGAAAGAAAATATTCTTGCATTTCTCCAGGCTAATCAAAGTTCACATTTTTACAGTCAGTAGGAAGTTGTTGCTATTTTTACACCTGGCAGTTGTGCTTGATTCTAAGTTCAGTTATGTATAGGATTTGCTTGATTAAAAATTTATTGAGTAATATTCCTCACTACCTGACATTTCCATGTATTGAACTGAGTGGCATGGAGCTAGCTTTACTGAAACAGTAGTATCTAAAGAAAAAACATGTGTCACTCTCTGACTCATTTTTCACAGAGCTTTATTGGAAAGGCATTTGCAGCTCATGAACTGAAATAAGCTCTCATGATGTGTTAAAAGTTGGATATGAAAAAATATAAATGACATAATTATGAAGCTTTATGTGCAAGTTCTGGATGGAATCCAAACTACTACTTACTTATGTTACTTAGTTGATTTAGCTGTTTATTGTTATGTTACAAAATGTACCTACCTGAAGTACCTAGCTTTACATTTGAAGTCATGCACATGCATGTATTGAACAAGTGTGCATGTATTGAAAGTTGTTATTTGTGGAAATGCATGTTTGCATGAAATGTATGGGATTTATTTTCATGAAAGACTTGATCGAAGATTATAATGGCATCACAAGATGTTCTTAGATGATTTAGATTTGTTCATAGGTAAGTAATTGCTTGGAATAATGTTAAAAAATTAATTTGACAAAAAACAACTTGCTGTATCTTCGTTAAGCTAAATAAGAAAAATGGACTGTTGTCTCATTGAGTTTGGACTGAACCATTCTTGTTCATAGGGGTGGTAAATTAGACAACAGGGAGTTCATAATTGTCAGTGTTAATGGTTACTGAGTGAGTTTTTCTTTGAAACATTACTTTTGAAGGGATTTCACTCTAGAATGTGGAGTTATGTAGCTTCATTTCCTTTTTTGCTTTCATAAAAAGTTTTTTAATATTATTTGATTGGATTGATACACTGCCAAAGGGGGTCCATCAGCATTTGGGATAAATACTTCTTTTTATTTGTGTAGTCTTGCACTGTTCATAGTTTTGTATTTATCTATAGAGAGTCATTTATTATATAATTCAAAGGATTCTAGTAAGACATTTAATGTGGTAATGTTTCAGTGAAATTGATTTCTATCAGTCAGTTTCTCATTAAACTTCTTTTTGCTGAGACAAAAATATAGATTCAGTTTTCCACTTATATATCATTTATCAGAAATTCTTAAACTAGCATTGAGAGATAAACATTATCTTTTTATAGCATCTGACTGACAGATGTTTAGGTACAGCCTTCATTTACTGTTCTGTAACAAGATATTGAAAGTCTTTTGTATATTCACTCGGGAAGCATATAACTAAAATTAGGAAAAATATTTCGTTTTATAAAAGACATTCTTTTTCTCTGTGGCAGTCAATGTTGTTCTTATCATGTTTGCTCTGAATAGTCACAAATTCTTGATTGTGGAATCGGTGACATTTAAGTTCTGTCAGAATTTTATAATGAGCTATCGAGGCTTTAAGTGTTTCTAAAAATAGATTTTGTGATCTAATATTCATCAAAAAGAATTCTTAAAGCACATGTTGAAACATCTTCTTCATGTGATGCTTGCCTGATAGATATAAATAATTCAAACACTCAAACAAAGTATGTATTCAACATGAAGACCAGTGTGTAATTAAATCTTCTCAATAAACCCTGTGTTGTTATACTTTTAAACATCATGAATATTTCATCATTAATTCTACGTAAAATGATGCTGAATGTTAACACCCAGAACATTTTTGGCATTGATACGTGCACACAAAGAGATTTCAAAGCTAAATTGCTCTTTATTCCTTTAAGAAAACTTTTTCACTGATTTGAAACAAAGATTTATGCGATACATATCTACCATTGCCGTACTAATTGTTGTAAAGAAATCTGGTTTAGATTTAATGCTACATGCTTTCTATGGTTTGTTTAACCCTGATGTCTGTTTTTCCCTCCACATGTTAGCATGTATGAAACTGCTGTGGTCATCTTGTTTCGTATTCATCGTCATATGTTTTCTTTTGTTAAAAGGCAAACCTGTTACTCACAGTTTGACATATGTTACAAAGCTGTGTATGGATTAACATGTTTTATTTTCCTCTTTCGACTTTTGCAGTGTTTATCAAATAATGCTCAAATTTAAATCCTGAAAATGTTTTTTGACTTGTGGAACTTTGATTTCTTTACCATGTGAATGAGTTTAGAAGAGAAATCAGAAAATATGAGAAATGAAATTTAAGAAGATTTCAAAATTCTGGGTTTTTGCACAGCTGCATATAGATTGTTGATTGAAGTAGAGATAAGCATGGGATGCCAGAATGGCACCACATGTATACAGTAATAACACCAGAGCATTCTCAGAACTCAGTGCAGTTTTTGCGGATATACCCCACGTTGTAGGTGAGATTTTGACTGTTTAAAATTTGTTATAATTTTGGTTGACATTTTTGTATGGTGAGGAGTAAATAAGTGAAGAAAAATGAAGGGAATACAAGGAGAAGTCTTTTCTGGCTATTAAGGCATAGTTATATTTTATTTTGACCCATTTTTACAAAAGTGTGCACATTTGATTCAACTCCTCTTCACTTTACTGTATTTGTTGATGAAGGTTTAGTTGACACTTGACAGACATTTGTTGCTAATAGCAAAGGTCAAGGTCAGATTTCGGTTTGTTATTTAAGAGATTATTTAATAATGAAGATGCTTTAAGACTATTAATATGGTGTATAGATTAATAAAAGAATGAAGAAAAAATATTTTTCATTGTCTTGAATTCTCCATTTTGGGTTGGCACCTCAGTTGCTGACCTTTGAACTATACTAATAGAATGATCGTTGACGTTCACTTGCTTTTAAACTTGATCTCCCCTGAAATCAAAATTGTTTATTTATAATAGTAACTGTTATTGTTGTCATGTATAATGTAATGAATATTCATACTCAGTTTCAGAAAGGTTGTTGCATATTGGCAGGTTTAAATTAACTTAAATCTTCATTTTATTTAACTTTGAACTATTTTCTTTGTGTTTTACTTTAAAAGGTCTGTATCACTCAAACCATTTTTTCTCTTTCTTATCTTTCAGTAAAAGCTGCTGGTGTATTATGCGTTCTTGGAATAAGTTTTGGAATCGGTACATATGTACTGTATAAAATCTATGACAGGTTTATCCGACCCCCAGATCCCCCCAAACCACCCAAGGAAGATTACTCTTCAAAAGTTGAAGAAGAAGAAGATGAGGAAATTGTAAGTAAATATAAAGATTTAAGAAGTTCTGTTGGACTGGTATAACTTCCATAGTGGTATAAAGACATTTTTGGCAATTTTTGTTCTTGAATAAGAATAAGAGTCATTTAACCAAAGAAAAAAAAAATGTTGAGACATGTTAGTGGCCTATTTTGCCAAGTTCAGGCAACAGGACCTGGAGTGGTTGAAAGGGTAAGTCCACTGAAGCAAGTTGCTGAAAGACCAGTAATGTAATGGAGTTCATTTTAGTATTTGTCACACTACAGGTGCAAATATTCAGTAAGTACATTTTTTTTGCTCTTAACTATGCCTTTATGTTTAAGAAACAGGAAATGATTTCACCCTGCCACTTCATCTGGAAGCCTTTTTTAAATTACAAACTGAAGCTTATGTCTGCCAATTGAAATTTTGTTACAATAAGATTTCAATTGTTGAGAGAAGACTGAATGATGGAAGTAGCAACAGCTGTCGGAGATTTGTTGTTTATCGGCACATTGTATTCTGCGTATTGTTGTGGTAGGCTTAAGTTCTCAAGTAATCCACTAAAGAATAAGGTAAGTGAATCAATATTCCTGTACAGTCTGTGCAACAGCTATACTTGAGTAACTGCATGTTGACAACATGTTGCAAGTACTTTATTTAGATACTTAGGTCTCACCAAAAGGCAAATGGATCTAAGGCATAAAAGCTTCGGTGTTATTCTCATCAATTTATAAGTATTTTCACAAACTTCCATCTGAAGCATATCTTTATCATACTTCAATGCTGCTAAAATCTGTCAAACACTTTCAACTGAAGAAAATACTAATTTGTCACACACTTTCATCTGTATGGAGCAAAAATGTAAAACACTTGCATCTTAAGCAAATGTGTGACAAACTTTCATGCTAAACCAAAGGAAATTTACATCATGCTTTCAGCTAAAGCAAATCAAATGCACACATCTTGTGCACTGTTATTCTGTTTCACACTTTCATCTGAAGCGAATCTGTCACACAGTCTCAGCTGAAGCACTTCTGTCATACACTGTCATTTGGGACAAACCTGTCGCACAAACTCAACTGAAGCAAATGTTTCAGACAGTATAACCACATACTTTGATCTGGACAAAAGCTGTCATATTTTTTCAAATTTGGTATATAGGTTGGTCTTAACAAATAGATGACCTAAGTAGATTTTCAGGTTGTTAAGTCAAAGGCCAAGGTCACAGTGACCTTGAAAAGCAAAACAGTTTCCAATTGATAACTATAGAGTGCCTTGGCCCAGGCTTCCTATAACTTCATATTCACATCACCCCTGAAGTTTTTAGGGTCACTAGATCAACGGTCAAGATTATATTGATCATTAACTGAAAAATGGTTTCTGATGAAAAACTACATTGAAGACAATGCTTGATCCTAGGGTCCTTAAACTTGAAGTGCTGGTTGATGACTGTAGATGACTTAAATCTCTTTTGGGGTCACTTGGTCAAAGTTCAAGATCAAAGTGCTCATTAACAGAAAAGTAGCTTTCAATCAAAAACTAGAGAACCCACGGGAATTGTCTTCACAGACTTTCTCTGCAGATTGCTCTGTTCAGGAGATGACACCTGTTGTCTTTGCGGTCTCTAGGTTAAAGGCCAAGGTCACAGTGGCCATACATCATAAAGAGGAAAACAGATTCTGATTGATAATTGGAAGACCCTTGGGCCTTGCTGCCTCAAAACTTCCTACCTATCTACCTACGGATGTAGTTCCTATACTCTTTCATGTTCTCCAGTAATTGAATTTCATACATTTTTATAACCAAAATGTCATTTACATAATCTCCAGTTCCTCTCATTCATCTGCTTGCCATAGGCCAATAGCTTTTGATATCAGAAGCCACAGTCATCCTCCCATTAATGTTCTGACATAAGTCCCTGTCCATCGTCGGAAACCCACGTTCAATCCATTCCGTTTACTCTATTTATCTACCGTGGGACTATTGGTTGGTAAAAATTTCATACTCATGAATAATTCATTACCTACTTTCATTGGTTTCCAAAAGATTTCCCCCGGCAATCTCAGCCAATGAAAGTACTCGTTACAATTTGCCTTTCGCGCCCATGTTTAAATCTTGGGAAATATGTCTATTTTAAGTAACTTGTCATTATTCGTACTTTTCACACTGAAGAGTATCTATTTGTTTTGCGGAATCTCATTCGATGAGGAGTTACTTCCCTTTGCTAATAAATATTCATGAAAACGAATAATCTGCAGTCAATTATCCCACGTTACATAATGTAGTTGTGCGAAATATGTACGGGGGGTCACTGACGATGGTCACTGTCCTACCTTCCTATACTTTTATGGCTGCCTCTAGGGATAAGGGATATGTTTTACAAGCATCTCTTGTTAATCTATAAGTAGTATATTTCATGGCCATTACATACCAGTAGGCAGAATATAATGGCCATGAAGTGGGATTCCTATAATGAAAGTATTTTAAGCTATAATGAGCATTAACATTTATTCATGATCATAAATTACCATTTAATTGATAGCCATGAAATCTACTATGACTGCCATGATATCCTGATGAAATTCACTACTAATTTTTAACAAGTTTTAAGGTTTGTTAATAATGCTTCCTTAAATGGCCTTTGAAATCACCAAAGACCATTAATAAAAACTCCATGAAAAACATCACTGACCATTAAATGCTCATTACATCTTAACAGAAAGTTAATGGCCCATTGAAATTCTTGACTTGAATGGTCATTATTCGTGAGTAATGCTCATTATTAATTTCCTTTTCATGTTTTAATGCCTTGCAATATTTAATCAGTAAAAATACAACTGAATGTCATGGCCATTCATTAAAGTTCTATCTGATGGCACTGAATTAAAAATGAGGGTCATTAGTTTATCATTATGGAATTCATGGGTCTGTCAATGTAATGATTAATGGGTATTAGAGAATATCATGACCATCAAAATTGTTGCCTTTAATAGGTCATTTTCATGGTGCAGTAATTGGTCATTTTCATTTGTTTTTGCAGTAGTGAAATCTATCAAATTGTCTTGAGCAAATCAGTCACACTTCCAGCTGAAGCAGATCAGTCTTTCAGCTGGGGCAGTTCTGGCATACACTTTCATTGGAACATAGCTGTCACATACTTTTAACTTAATCAAATCTCTAGGGCAATTCTGCCAAAGTTTTATCTGGAGTGAATCTGATCTGATCACCTTCAGCTGAAGCAGGTCTGTCAAGCTCTTTCATCTATAGCAAAATTGTCGCGTGAAAAGTCAACAGTTATATAGGTAAGGTTTTGTAAATGCAACATTCTGTGAATTTTGAACCTGCATATACTGCACTAGTACCATGAGTTTGAGAAAGAGAAAAAATAATTGTTAAAATACGATGATTTACATGTATATCCCAGGCTTGCGGAAATCCGACAAATTGTCGGGCCAGAACGATTCA
Source organism: Cyclina sinensis (assembly GCA_012932295.1). NCBI lineage: Eukaryota > Metazoa > Mollusca > Bivalvia > Venerida > Veneridae > Cyclina > Cyclina sinensis. The sequence goes on from JAAONU010000003.1 coordinate 3,026,417, forward strand.
AAACATCTGGGACCGGTTCGCATTTCCAAAAATCCAATTTCAGTTGGTCCAGAAATTCACCATTTTCTATTCCTAATGTAATGTAAAAATCAGAAAATCAGCCAAAAACGAATCCACAACATAAGACCCGGACCGACTGTGTATATCACACCTCACTAAAACGTCCCAATTACACCCTTATAAACTTGCCAAAGACCAAATTACCATGAAAAACAAGTTTGATAACTGATAGCATCTGTCCTTGTCTTCAAATTAATAAATGAAATCCTTTAGCCTCATGTGTTTGCAGCTAGCACTACGTCAGCCCACCTGTTTGTAGAAGTCGGCTCTTTTGAAGTCAGTTGAAAGAAGAACGCCCTTTACACAGTTACTTTTGAGTTTAATTACCGGTGCGTTTCTTATGCTCCATACTGTATGATGTTTGGAAATTGAGTAGCAAAGCAAGTTATTTTCGAAACACACTATTTAAAAGTGTAAATTTTATTTTTATGCACTTACACACAACATCAATTTAAAAACTAAAATGTGGAAGTCTTTGATCAAACAGAAGGCTGTAGGCAATTATTTTTTACTCGCAAGTCTTTATACGTATCAAACCAGGGAACAAATTTTTCATTCATTGACTACTGCTGGTCCTCTAGGACAAGTGACCTAAAATTTCTACTTATCCTGCATCACCATCACCCATCCTTTAGACCTAAGAGAAAAAAAGATCAACGGTACTGTGTGGTGTTGTACTGAATTTAAAAAGGCACAACACAGTTTCGTTTTGACATCGTATTACATGGAGAATCGACATTTACTGTCCGTAAACTGTGATGTTATGATATTATTTAAAGACATCCATCGGTATGTTGCTTGCGTTTTTGCACTCGTTATGCAGGACGAGTGATAAGAAAATTATACTCATCCTCTGATCTTTTCCACTCGTCAATACAATGAACGAGTGGATTTTTGTTTTGGTTGGGGGTGGGGGGTAATCGTAGGGCAGTCGTACGGGGAGTGGGGGCTTTCGTGGTGTGATCGGACCGATTGAGCTTGAAACATTGCTGCAAGCCTGGTATATAATAATGCTAATGAGCATCAAAATTTATAATCAACTTTTTGTCATTTGAAAATGTTTGTGATAATTTTAGCTGCCTAGGGTCTTGTGACTACCTTCCTGACCATAACTTACTTGCATTTAGTTGATAATCCAGTTAGTGAAACCAGTGTAAAGTTGTAGATTATGTGATAATTATAATTTAGCAATAGAAATAAATGAGAAAGCAAATATGTAAACCCTGTTATTTTAGTATATTGGAGCCACACATAAACAAAATTAATGAAGTGTCTGCAAATTAATATTTTTTCTGCAGCATTAATTTGAACGGAATATTTTAACAGAAACCAGTATGAAATAGAAGAATACTACTCACAAGAAAATAACAATAACAGTTGTAAACAGTCATTACACCCATGAGAGTTTTCATGTGATATGCAGAATTTACGTATAATACTTACATTGCATTATTGGAGTCTGCAGAATCCTTTTGGGAAAAATATCAGTATTCTGTAACGTAGGTCTTTTGTGATGTGAATTGTACAAACTACCAAGATAAAATCAACATGCAGTTATCAAAGCGTACATTTGCAGGATTATAAATTTCAATTTCAATTTTGGGGCCAGAATATAGAAATAGTGATTAATATGCTGTTATTTCCTTCTTGTATTCCTTTGAAATGCAGTGAAGAAAAAATTTAAATTCAGAGAGACAGTATGTGTTGTAATAAAATCACAGGGTACAAATAATACCCCAAAAAATGCATTTGCCTTGTTCTTTTCACCTTGAAGATAGGTCAGAGATGCAAAGGAAAATGTACCTCCTTGAAAAAAAAATGAACTGGTCAGTAATGCTCAATGGAATAATTTCCTTTTTTGATACTGTATATTAAACTTGAACAGTTTTCTAAGTTTACTGAGCTGGTACTGAATTTCATACGTTGTAATTTTAGCAATATTTATCCTGTTTTCTATATTTGTCCATGTTATAACAGAGTTGTTAAGTGCTTTAAGATCAAATCTATAAGAAAAACTTGTTTTAGCTAATGTGTTTGTTCTTGGTTTGGTGTAGCCTGTAACATGACACATGATAATGCAAAGAGGCATTAGAGAGTCTTGAATTACCCCGAGAAGAGGTGGAGCAGTGGTTCAGGGGTTAGAGTGGCAGACTTCCGATCCAGAGTTCGCTGGTTTGAATCCCACAAGGGTAGAGAGTCTACAGTGACTTGCTACATTTCTCACTTTCGGTACAAGTACTGGTTTGAACATAGGAAGCAGTTAACAAGAGAGATTATAATAAGTTGTAAGAACTTGCTTCCCAATTGATGTAGAATAAATAAGTTTAAACTAATAACCCTTCAGTGGGATTCAGATCTGCTACCACTGGATTCACAGATGAGCATTCTACCCCTTGATAAATGCCCTCCACCACTTGTTGGTGGCCAAGCCTCAAGACCATAATGTAAAGATTGATTACTTAAAGTGATCCTACCAGGAGATCAAGCCATACTACATAATAGACCAAACAAGAGGTGGCTGAAATTATCTGACCGTTGAAAAGGTTTTGATGAAGAACATAGAACTGCTAATTAGCCTGAAGTAATAATTAGTCTCTACAAATTGTGGCTCTTCCTTCTATAATCTGCTGAATATTGTAGATTGATGATAAAGCATAACTTATAAATATGCAAATATTTCCATTTTATCTTGCTTCTGTCGACGATAAATGATGTTGACCGCTTTCTGATTTCCTAGAGAAACAATGCTTAAGCGTGACTTCATTTGAACTGAGTATTAATTTCTGTTACGTCCCAACAGTCTCAGTGAGTAATGGAGTGCATATACTCTTCCCTCCCTTCTGTATTGATTATCAATAGGCTTGTAAGATTTGCCTCCCCTGAATTTATTGACCAGCTTAGTTTAAGGTCATAGATTGATCGAAAACGGATTTCCTTCGGAGTGTATGGCTACATTTTAAGTGTTTTGCTGTGTTATTGAATACTGGTTATGTCAGATGGTATTGAATAAAGCTTTTCAAAATGTCTTAAGCTAAGTAAAGTAATGTCTAATGGTTGAACTTATATTTGCAAGTATGTAACGAATCATCACACACAAATGAATCATGTTTAAACTTTAGTTGTATTTTATGTATGTTTATACATGAATTGTTTACAAAACAAGGATGTGTCTTATTTAATAGTGACAGTAGTAAGAATAACAAAAGAACCAAAAATGAAAGGGAGTTATACATGGATGAAGGAAGTAGAAAAGTTGTGATAGCCTCAGGTCAGTATGTTTACAATGTCTTCTTTTATTTGCATGTATTAATAATTGAATAAGAAGCCAGAAAGTCATAGGATTTAATGTCTTGAAGCGACTATGGTGAATTGAATCATGGTTTTCAGTGAACTGACATGAAATACCATGGCTGACAGTCCTTGTTTAACAATGGTTGACCATGTTTTTTGAAATGGTTGCCAGCAACGGTCAGTTTTCATAGTCTCTTAACATGGTAAGTCGTGTTCATGTCTCTGACCCAGCTAGCACAGTTGGTAGAGCATCGGATTGTTAAATCTAGGGGTTCTTGGTTCAAACCCCACCTGAGGGACTGCTAAATTTCTCTGTGATAATTGATCTTGGGTAATTTGTCGAAAAGTAATTTGTCTGTCACCTCTAACTCAAGTGAAGAATAAGTCAATCCCTTACAGAGAGAATGGTTGATACACTGGTTGGATACCCATGAACACTTGTTAGGTGGTCTGACAGCTGGGATATTGACCAGATGAGGTTGAAACTGGCATTTAACTCCAGTAAAAACAAACAAATCCCTGATCTTCAAGTAATGGCTTTGGTTTTATTGGGGTTTAATGCCAGTTTTAGCAGCTAAGGTCATATCCCAGTGGTCCTGGGTATCCAACCAGTTTACTAACCAATTTCAAGTGAGTGACTACTTCCTGACTTGCTTCAGAGGTGAGGGCCAAATGACCTATTGATGCATTGTCTGAGATCAATTATGGAGAAAATTTGCCAGCCCTGATGGGGATTGAACCGGGATCATCAAGATTGACTAGACGATCCAATGCTCTACCAATTGAGCTAGCCGGGCTGGCTCAAGTAATGGCAGATCAATTGGAATGAAGTAGAGTAATGATAAATTATTTTTGATTTAAGAAGATCAAGTCAAATGTAAGAGACATCAGTTATCATAGCATGGTGTAGGAAGCTCTTATGTTAATAGTGAGGTAATTATACAGAATTAGGTATAATAAATTTTGTTTTTGATAAGTTGCTCCGAGTGTTTCAGAGCAACTGTTCTATATCAACTGAAATCAAGATTTCAGGTGCATCTTCTGGACATGCATACATCCAGCTTGCACTTAAACACTAGAGGATCCAGGGGTGGTGTGCACCCGGCGGGCACCCCCCCCCTTTAAAATTCTCGGACGATAGGTGTTATTGTAGGTCTATTTTGAATATGTCTTTAAATAATGTATAATTTATTGTTCAACATTGAATTGAATAATCAGAGGCCCTTGTGATATTGCCAAATCAGTATACTCTAGCATAAACACAACCATTGAAAATGAGGTAGTAAACAGACACAAATTGTGCCGAACATTTTGCGCCCCCCCAACTTGAAATCCTGGATCCGCCCCTTTTAACATTAATACAGCGGGGACTAACCTTATTTTTCCAGCTGATTTTCATAAAAGATCGGCTACGAGTGATGCATTCAATTCACTGTTCTTTAAATATAAAAGGTTTTATTGATTAAATTCATAACAAAGAGATTAATCGCCTTGAAGTCAATGGACAGAATATTTCTGATTGAAGGACTTGATCGAAGTCTAGAACATTTGAGATCTGACATCAGATGTTTAATCTGTACTATCTTCCAGGTGTTGTAGTATGTATAAATAAAACAGTAATAAATTATTTATTTTAAGTAGTTAAAATAGCATATTTTGATATTCAATCTTTTGAAAAACTGAAGATTATAATGTAATGCATACTTAAGACTAAAGATCTCTGTTTGATAGAAAACAGTTGTACAAACACTTAAATACACTTAGTGTTACTTTGTATTCTCAGGCATAACACAATTACATGTAGCATTTAAATGACAGGCTGTTAATTTAAATGTGCTGTGGGTTATACCAGGTACTAACTTAACAAGTCAGTCAAATTTCTAAAGACTCCTGGTTTAATGCTGGAGATTTAAAAAAGTCCAGATTTTCTAGACACCATATAATTAGGAGCAGAATGGCTATACTTGATAATGAACAGAAAACAACATTGGTTTTCATACAGCCATATTAAGATTGGTGACCTCTGGTCTCTTATAATGATGCTGTTTTGAATATTTGCCAAGTAAGTTTCTGAAATATACATTGTTTTTAGTGACTGTAAATGGCATTGTTCTAATAGCAAGACCTGAATAGATTAAGTGTAGTAACGATTTTGTACGGCTTTTTTCAGCAGTATGTAAGCCCAAGTTAAAGAATTCTCAAGACTAACTGAAATAGTAAAGTAGTTCTTCTTGCATAGAACTATTTAACTGTCTCACTGTGAGAAAAAAAACCTTTGGTTCCAATTCCTTTTTAGCTCACCTGAGCCGTAGGCTCATGGTGAGCTATTAGGATCGCTCAATGCCCGTCTTCCGTCGTACATCCACACTTAGTTCGTTAACTCTCTAGCGGTCACATTTTTGCCTCAGTTGTCTTGAAACTTTGTCAGGATGTTTGCCCCAATGATTTCTTGGACGAGTTCGAATATGGGTCATCTAGGAACAAAAACTAGGTCACAGAGCCCAAATATTGAAAAACCTTGTTAACACTCTAGAGGTAACATTTTCAGTCCAATTAATCTCACAATTTGTCAGAAAGGTTGTTTCGATGATTTCTAGCTCAAGTTCGAATATGGGTCATCTGGGTTCAAGAACTAGGTCACAGAGCCCAAAAATAGAAAAATCTTATTAACACTCCAGAGGATACATTTTTAGTCCAGTGATCTTGGAAATTTGTCAGAAAGGTTGCTTTGATGATTTTTAAGTCAAGTTCGAATATGTGTCATCTGGGTTCAAAAACTAGGTCACAGAGCCCAAATATGGAAAAGTCTTGTTAACACTCTAGAGGTAACATTTTCAGTCCAAATAACCTGGAAATTTGTCAGAAAGATTGTTTCAATGATTTCTAGCTCAGTTTTGAATATAGGTTATCTGGGGTCAAAAACTAGGTCACAGAGCCCAAATATGGAAGAACCTTGTTAACACTCTAGAGGATACATTTTCAGTCCAAATGTCCTGGAAATTTGTCAGAAAAGTTGTTTTGATGATTTGTAGATCAAGTTTGGATATGGGTCATCTGGGTTCAAAAACAAGGTCACAGAGCCCAAATATCGAAAAACCTTTTTAACACTCTAGAGGCTACTTTTCAGTCCAAATATCCTTGAAATTTGTAAGAAAGATTGTTTCGATAATTTCTAGCTCAGGTCCAAATATGGGACATCTAGGTTCAAAAACTAGGTCATAGAGCCCAAATGTGGAAAAATCTTGTTAACACTTGTTAGTGGTAACATTTTTAGTCCAAACAACCTGGAAATTTGTCAGAAAGATTGTTTCAATAATTTCTAGGTCAAGTTCGAAAATGGGTCATCTGGGGTCAGTTAACCAGGCCCATAGCAACTTTTGTTAAAAGCAGTTATACTCAGGTGAGGGATACAGGGCCATCATGGCCCTCTTGTCTTTGCAACAAATTACAAAACTTTAGCAAACATGTTTTTCCACTTCCTAAGAAATCTGCAGTTACAATTTGAATCTGCATTAGTAGGGTTATGGAAGTGTTGATTTTAAATGCTGTACAGGTCTAAAATGCTGCTGTCAGATTATGATGGTGTGGCAACTTGTTCACCCTACCATTCAGAGAAGACAGATGGGCGGTCAGAATTGTTAAGTCCAGCGAAGATTAGGTCACTATGTAAACATGTTTTCAGTCACTAGGCCTGCTAATAAAGTTTTTAAGTTCTTAAAGCTGGCTTCATAGGTTAAGCTGTGACCAAGGTCACATTACTTGACTTGCATCCTCAGGTTTTATCCTATTTTGTTGCACCTAATGGTTTGATCCATTAGCAGACTGGATGATAGAGCAGACAGTGTATCAGCATCGTCAGAACTCATGGGTGCAGATTATGGCAAATGAAGTGTAAATAAAGTGTATACATAGAGAGTACCCCTGCGTTACCGAGGAGAAAACAATTGTGTCTTTTTTTGGGTCACTTACTGGATGAATATTGATTGTTGTTTCGTTGAATAAAGTATGTACGTTCCAAGTTCATGCCATTTAAAGCTATAGAAAAAATTCCCTAGCTTCTCATAATTGGAAATAGTTGTCTATCAGTGATGAAATTTCTGGTATAAGTAATGTAATTATATAAATATCAGATGTAGAAACAATCAACAATATGAACTTCAGGAGCTCTGTGACTCTCTTGGTTGAAGGAATTTGTTTCAATTTGAAAGCTGTCTTCAGCTGGTCTGGCTGTGGTGTTTTGTAGTTAAGAGGTCATAAAACTGTATTTCTAAAAAAAAAATTGCTGGAAATTACGTCCATATTGAAACTAAGTGGAGAATTATTTGATTCTTTCATCATGAAAGAAATGTTCAAGCGTTTATGAGGGACGTTCCTGATAACAAATTATCTCCCTTACTCAGATAAAATCAAAGGTAGACCAAATTGCACATTGGTCCTTTCATTTGGAATTCTCTAACTTTATCCTTATTTACCTTTGTGATAGTCATTTCTTTAATTGTGAAAATTGTCACTTATATATTAAATGAAAAGTTAGGGTTATCAAAAACAAACAAAATAGTGTTAACAAAACATGCTGCTAAACTAAATGTGTAATCTGACTACCATTGTTGCAAATAATTAGGTTTAATTTTAACCATACCAAAAAAGAAAATAGCGATGAAAGCAGAGGAATCCAAATGGAAGGACCAATGTAATATCAGAGAGTATTCAGGGTAGATAATCCAGTAATGTCCCCGACTAAGGAGTTTGCAATGCTCTCTGTTGTAATACAATAGAAGAATATATCTTATGATGTTATAATGTTCTGTTTTGGGACAGAAATATGGTGGTTTAGTTGAAAGCATAATGTTTGCTTGAAATTGCACAAATCTGAAATTTTGGCAACACATTTACTTGCGTTGCTTACAATGATTTTTGAGAATATTTGTTTTACATTTGTTATAAAGGTTAATAACTTCTTCCTTAGTAAAATCGAAATTGTTTTGCTTGAACATGTTGAAGTCTCTTAACATTTACAAACATATATGCCACTGGTATTGAATTTGTGACCATACTTAGTATCCTCCCCTGCTTAAAATTTCAACTATGCAGTGTATTTTTGTGTCAATGCTTGAAAAGGAAAGACAACTCATGAAATCTTAAGCATGAATTATAATTTCTAAAAATAGAAAAATTGAGATTGAGTTATCACATGCTCCTGAGTTTACAAGTATTGAGATTGAAATGCAGGAAATGAATTTATCGTAATAAAGAGGGAATTTTTCTTCCTTAACCAGGACAGCTGATCGAGGGACTTTTAAAAGATCTTTGTTATTTTCATTATAAAATGAGTGCTTTCAAAATGATTTGTGTATTTGGAAAAATAAAGGTACATCTATCTTATCTTTTCTTTTTCACCCTGTAATCATTATTATTAACCATATATAATTATTTAGTACTGTTTATTAAAAAAATAAATTTTTCTTTTGGTTGTAGTTGAACATTATCTAGCTCTCAGCTGTTGATCTTAAGAATCTATTAAGAATCAATGTCCTCAAGGTGAGCTTTTGTGATGGCCCATTGTCCTTCCGTCCGTCTGTCCGTGCATCAACAATTTCTTTAAACAACTTCTCCTCCTAAACCACTTGGCCAAATTTGTTGAAACTTTGCAGAGATGTTCCTTGCGTGAAGCTCTACCAAAGTTGTTCAAAGAATTCAATTCCATCAAGAATTCTGGTTGCTATGGCAATTGAAAGGAAAAACTTTGAAAATCTTCTTGTCTGAAACCACAAGGCCCTGAGCCTTAAGATTTGGTATGTGGCATTGTCTAGTGGACCTCTACCAAGTTTGTTAAAATTATGCCCCTGTGGTCAAATTTTGCCCTGCCCCAGGGGTTAACTTATTTAACATAGTGAAACTTTAAAAATCTTGTCTGAAACCACAAGGACCTGAGCCTTCAGATTTTGTATGTAGCATTGTCTTGTGGACCTCTACCAAGTTTGTTCCAATACACCTGTGGCCAAATTTGGCCCTGCCCCGGGGGTTAATGGATTTTACATAGGGTTAGGGTTATAGTGAAACTTTAAAAATCTTCTTGACAATGTCTGAAACCACAAGTCCCTAAGCCTTAAGATTTGGTATGTAGCATTGTCGTGTGGACTTCTACCAAGTTTGTTCAAATTATGCCTCTAGGGTCAAATTTGGCCCCGCCCCAGTGGTCGATTGATTTTACATAGGGAAAACTTTGAAAATTTTCTTCTCTGAAACCGCAAGGCCCTGATCATTAAGATTTGGTATGTAGCAAGGTCTAGTAAACCTCGACCAAGTTAGTTGAAATTATACTGCTGGGGTCAAATTTGGCCCCACTGGGGGTCAACTGATTTTTACATAAGTTCATATACTTTGATATAGGGTAAACTTTGAAAAATCTTCTTGTATGAAACTACAAGGCCCTGAGCCTTACGATTTGGTTATAATGTAGCAATGTCTGGAGGACGTCTCTCAAGCATGTTAGAAAAAATTTCCTGAGGTCACTATTGGCCCCTCCCGAGGGGCCACGAGTTTTAAATAGCAGTATAAAAGAAAATCTTTAAAAGATCTTCATGTCTTAAACTGTAAAGCCTAGAATTTTAAAATTTGGCATGAAGCAAGCTTTATCAAGCTTTTTCGAATAATTAGATTAGGTTAAAGGTCACCGAGGCTGAAAATAGGTTTAAATACTGTACCTCATACAGCTTTCATTTAAAGACCAATAACTTTTGATATTCGGTTTTTAGGATCCTTGCATGGACCTCTACCCATGGGTAGGGTTTAAGGTCGCTTGGTCAAGGTCAAGCTTATGATAGATGTTTCTACTTTCTGTCATAGAGCCTTTATTTATTGACTGATATTTTACATATTTGCATATTTATATTTACATTACTTACATATTTTCAATTAAAACATGAAATGCTGCTTAACTGCAAACCTACAGCCAAAATACTCAGGTGAGCTATAATCTAGGGCCATCATGGCCCTCTTGTTTTTCTTCTTATTATTATCTTTTTTTTGTAAGGGGGCTTAATTAAATACGCAAACCATAAATTCAGAAGTACTCCATTTTCTTAAATATTGTTTAAATGAGTATGATATTGAATGAATAATTACTGGATTTCATGATGTCAGTCAAAATTTGTAAGTACAACAGGTAAAGTACATGCATTAATATTAGTCTTTATATCGAGTACGGTTTGACCTACACCCTTCAGACTTCATAGGATGCTTGCCCTTATTGAGTAGAAGAAATCTTTTGTTTTTGGGTTCGTAAGTTAAAAGTCAAGGTCACTATCACCTTGAATTTGAAAAACATGTCTGTTTAGTAACTTGAGTACCGTTTACCCTTCAAACTTCATAGAGTTGTTGTATTTCTTAACTGTTTCAGGATCAGTAGGTGAAAGGTCAAGGTCACTGTCACCTGGAATGTGAGAACCATTTCTGCGGAATAGCTCCAGTACCATTTGACCTACACCCTTCAAACTTCATAGGGGGTTGCCCTAGCTACTGTGTAGAAGACTGATATTTTTTGGTGGGGTCAGTAGGTCAAAGGTCATGGTAACCTTCAATTTTCAAATGGTTTCCCCTGAATAACTTGATTATCATTTGACCTACACCCTTTAAATTTCATAAAATGATGCCATTATTAAGTAGAAGACATGTATAGTTTTTGATGTCGGTAAATCAAAGATCAATTTAGGTCACAGTCAGCTTGAAAATGGTGTCCCCATCATTTACTTGAGTACCACCATTTGACCCACAACCTTCGAGCTTCTTGGAATGGTTGCCGTTATTGAGTGAAAGACCCCTATTGATTTGGTCAAAGGTCTTTTACTGCCACTTTTGAATTGAAAGCTGTTTCTGCTCAATTTCTCTAGTAACATTTTACACATTTCCCTCAAACTTTATAGATTAGTTGCATTTATTGCTAATGTATTTTTGGGTCAGTAGGTTAAAGGTCAAGGTCACCATCACCCTGAATTCAATAACTGTTTCTATTCAATAGCTGTAGTATCATTTGACCTTCACCCTTTAAACTTCTTGATCTGGTTAATCTTATTGAATAGAAGACTCCTATTGTTATTAGGGTCATTAAGTCAAAGGTCAAGGTCATGGTCACCTTAAATTTGAAAATTGTTTCAGCTCAGTAACTGGGGTACCATTTGACCCACAGCCTTCAGACTTCATAAGGTGGTTGCCTTTATTGAGTAGAAGAACCCCATTGATTTTGATTCAGTAGGTCAAGGTCAGTGTCACCTTTAATGTGAAAAGTGTTTCCACTCAATAACTTGATTAATATTTGACACACAGCCTGCAAACTTCAAACTTTCAGGGGGGCATACATGTCATTCTGACCTTTGTTATGTATTAGAATGGCTTTTCTGAGGAAGTTGTGATTTTAATTATATCATGATTAAACTAAGTGTCATGTGATATGATTTTATTATGATCATGTCAAATTGAATCTAATGTACTTAATTATAATAAATCTCTAATTGGTATAGAAATAAGCATATTAAAGCAATAAAATTATTCTATTTAACAATTAATGTCAGGGTATAAAAGTTGTCAATGGCACTTAGTTGTATTTCTAAAAATAACTAAGACTTGTTTGAAAGGTGATTTCAGGTATTTGATTAAACGGATGTGTACCTTTTATCAATAAGGAAGGAAAATATTACACTTAGACTGTGAAACTGAAATTGGAATTCCTGTTTTAAATGATATTGTTACAAAATGGCTGTTATGTCATACTTTAAGTGCAGTTTAGATATTATCAATTGTCTCTTGTTCCTTTTTTTAAAGGTGTACAACCTTTTTTTTAATGTTCTGTGTGATATGTTGATGTCAGGTCTAAACCTTTACAGAAGTTGTATTTTAAATTCATAACTGACAACAAAATAAAAATGGTCTCGCAAGATTAAACAAGTATCCACAATCATCCGGGATAAAAGTATAAAACCCCCAAATGAATTTTGTGCATTTTTCTGTATGTCAGGATCAGGATGGAACATCTTAAAACTATAGATGTTATTCATATTATAACAATATTATTTAGTTTAAACTTCGTTAACGGAGAAGTTTGGTGATTTAAAGTGTTACTTTAAGTGTTACATACATGTGTTTACTGACACAGGTGCTTCAGATATGTCATGCGGTACTTTATTTTTATTACAGGTAGTTGACACTTATGGGTAGTTGACAAATAGAATGTGGCAGGCCAATTTATGCAGATAGCCTTACCTTTTTATTGTCATAAATGCTGTTGGCAATCTGATACAAGTGAAATTCTGAAATTTTAGATAAATTTAAGATTTTGATCTTTTGCATATAATTAATTTCTGGATCCAGAGGATGGTCAGCTTTTAGTTAGACTGGCTTACTGCAAATTAAGTCCTATCCCTCAGATGATGAGGACATTGAAAATTTCAAATATTATTTACGTACGACAGTGTTTTGAAATCATGAAAGTTTTAAGTTATTAACACTTAAAAGTTGGAAAGGATTATTTGGCATGACAAGATCAAACTTGGGAGTTTATAACAAGTTATATTGACTTAACAAAAGATGTATTAAATCTGCAATCATTGAAGTTAGAAAATCCAGATAACCATTACTTTTAATTCTTTGAAATTTCTGTAATTAATTATCAATAGGTAGAGCAAAAGAAAGAAAATGAATTGTTACAAAAAAAAAGAATTTTTTTATTCTTTAGAATTAGATAGGGATTACATTTAGTTATAATATTGTGTGAAAATATTACAATTAGGACTGTTTAAATATCTGTAATACTTTCTCATAACACCTTTGCTGAAATTTGCTGTAATTTGCTGAAGGTTTAATTATTTTTAGGTGTGAATAGTTTGCTTTCTGATATTACAACAACAACAACAACAAACAAAGTGTAACTTTTAAGACAATTTCAAGTTGAATTTCATCATGGACAGAGTTTAGAGAACTATTTTTATATAACTTCTTCAGAATAATCTTAGAAAATATTCTTATGATTAGAAGAGAAAAAATGGGGAATTGTAACAGTGTATTTTCCTGCACATGTTGGAGGTTTGTTGAAAGAAAGGTAAGTATTTAATTTTGTATTTTGATGCGACAATTTTTATTTTTTTATGTTAGAGAGTACATTTTCCTTGATGGTTTTCAGCCGCAATTATGTAAGCAGATAACACAGGTGGGTATCAAGATGTAATAGGTTTGTACTGATTTTAATAAAAAAAAATCCCTTTGATGTTTCTGTCATTTTATTTTCTCCAGTATTTATTGACTTGTTTTCATATAAGGGGAGTGAAAGAGGAGATTTAATAACTTCTGTAAGGCACTGAAGATGTTACAGTTGAGTTTGATATGGAGAAAAATGGAAATTTTATGCAATTTTTCTCCACCTTGCTGGTTAAAATTGATTCTTCAGCTCATGAAAAAAGTAGTAATAATAATACATTTGTAATAATATAAAATTAGGGTTGTCTTTTCACTAATGAGCTAATTAGCCATTTAATTAAGCCAGCTTCACTATCTGTACTGTAAGCCAAATAATCAAAACATTCTTTTGGACTTGCAACATTGCATTTTTATATAGATTGTATGTCAGGTGTCTGGCATCACATATTATTTATTGTTTAATTGATGTAAGTTTACCACCCTCTTATTGTCATTATCATTTCTTGGTAAGACCTACATGTAGACTCCACTACTCAATAAGAAACTGAAAGGTTTCTTTCTCGAATGAATTGTTGTTGTCGATTATAAGCAGGCTCAAATCAATTACCATAAATAAGTGAGAGTTAAAGTGACTTTAAGTTGACTTATTTATAAACAGCTTGACCTTGTAGACGTGTCTTTTTGTTTATTGTCATTGTATAGACAAGTAGCGGCTTGGCCGAGTGGTGAACGCGTCGGACTAGTAGCCAAAGGGTTGCTAGCCGCACGGGTTCAAACCCAGTCAGGGGCAAGCCGTTGTTTCCTTGAGCAAGAAACTTTACATTCATTGCTTAGTACTGGTTAGTTCCAGGAACGGATTCGAGAGTGTGTCTATAAGCTAAAAGCTTCCTACACAATCGAACTAAAATAAATTTGGTATAAACTATAGACAAGTGAAAAAATGTTTTCCACTTCAAAAAGACATGTATTGTAGTTGTTTCAGCCAGGAACATCATATTTGGCTTTTATTACGTCGTTGTAAAACATTATTAATGCCAGAAGTTCATACTTCAAATACCTCTTGTCAAAATAGAAAATTGCCCCATTCCATGCTACTTGTTTTACAAAGTGATACACTATTTGGTAAGTCTTATACATAGTGACAAGTGGTTTTAGTAACTTGACTATTGTAATATCATATGGTGCCAGACATTTTTACTGCATAACTTGGATAACCCATTTATATAATTTTCCGTTTGAAAAGTAATGTTTCAGGAGATGTTTTATATGGCTATTAAAATTCCTCAAGTGTCTGTTTAGCATAATTTAGTTGTTAACATCTTTGCACTGTCAAGAAAATGATACAATCTTTAAAAGGTCCACATTGACGAAGAATTGAAGGTTATTTACAACGAGCATTTATAATACGGCCAGAAGTTTGTCTTATCTGCATCGCCATGCTGCAAGTGTTTTGCTGTCCTTAGATATTTATGATTAAGATCTGAAAACTGAATCTGTAATTCACACAGACTTGATTAAGATTCATTCAATCTTGTATTGGGTTTAATATCATAAATCAATTTTTGAGGTGAGAACCTAAGATGAAATCTCCATTTAATTTTATAAAATTGAAAATAATGGCCACACTGTGTTTAGGTGAATGAAAAATATATGTGAGTTGTAGCTTTTATCTCAATAAATTCAGCAATACAGTATGTATGTACTGTATATATGATCAATTGGTTGCACATTATTTTTATACGTAGACACAAATAGCATAGGTGTAATAACAGAAAAATGAGAGTTAAATCCAGGCTTTTTTAACTGTTGTAAATTTTCTGTTTTTCAGAAGGGATGTGAGGAGATGGGCAACCAGCAGTCGGCACCAGTAGACATTCCGGTCTATTTCAAGGCGGGGTATGGAGTATCAATAAATAAGCCGATTGAAAGTGGAAAACTACGCAATAGAAAACCTGGTGCTAGAGTTACTGAAGCTGCTGAATCCATACTTAAAAGCAACCTGAGAACCAAAAATGGACTTGTCGCAGTCGAAGATTCAAATATCGAGTCCAATATACAAGAACTGAATTATAGAAATCATCGAAATAGGGTACCAGATTTAAGCCAGTTGAGAATTGAAATTGATGAAAGTGGTTTCATTGATGGAGATGCTGTGGAAGTCAGTGTAGACAAATTAAGTAATTCTCTTAAAGGAAATTTCAGTCCAACATCACTTTGTGAAAAGAATTTCAAAATTGGTGTGGAATCTGAACATGACATTGGAGTTGATGGTTCTAACCACTCAAAAGATAAACAAAATGAACCTTTAATCATTGCAAATGAAGTCAAAGTTTCACCAAAGGTTGATCACTTGAATTTAGAAAGTAACTTGGGTAAAAGTAGTGTCTTACTAACACCACCATCGGAGGATGATAGTTCTTCGTCAAGTCATCCTCTGCTTGAGGGAGCACAAGCCAGTCAGCAGTCGACCAAATCTGATGTATCAGATATTCATAGTGAAATTGCTGATCTGCAGCAATTAGAAACTGATGATGAACATGGACAGTTTTCCCCCTTACCATATGATAAATCAGAGCATAACAGTCCAGAGAGAATATGTCCTCGCAAATTGAAAGTAAAACTTGATGAAATAAGATCTCGCAGCACATCTCTGAGTGCTAATTCAAGCACGTGTACAAGCCCAGATTCTTATTCCTATGGGCACAGGCGGACAGGAAGTTTACCAGAGAATAGTCTCTCAGGTGTAAGTTCCCCTGATTTAGAGCTGTTGAATAGTGAAAATACAGAAGAAGGTGATGTTGGTGCAAATACTTTTGTAAAACTTGAAGATGAAATTCATTTTGTGGAAGATGAGTTTGAAAGTATTAGTAAAGAAATTCAAGAATTAAGCAAAAAGTATTCACATGATGAAGAACAAATTGACACAAGCACAGCAATTTTTAGAGAAATTTTTCATAGATACCCTTCCATTCGTGTTCGACAATCAGAAAAAGGAATTCATTACTATAGATCAGAAAGATCGGAAAGTGAGTCTGAAGAACGAGTATTAGATGATGATAATGAGAAGGATTTATCATGGGATGTTGAAAACATGATGGATCTAGTGTACAGCGAAGGGTCAGAAACAAGTTCTGCTGCTCAAGCGCTTGTACAGAAGTTAAACAGAATGGCAGAAGGAAGGTCTGGCCCTGATACAACTGTAAATACATCCTCATTCAATAGCAGTTCTGTGAACTGTAGCGTTGATCTGGGAGGGAGTTTGTATGAGGATGAATTTCATCTTCATCTAGGTAAGTTTAGATGTGAATTAGTAAATATTTTAAGGAACATATTTTTTATTTTTTAATATTTTAAGGTTTCAATGTATTTGAGTTTCAAGCCAATCTTACAATGGAAAGGTTTTTCAAATAGAAAACTAGAAAATTCTGTCACAAAATTAATCTAAGATATATATACAATGAAGTTCACACTGTGTAGAAAAGATTTAATTAAACATATTCATGTCCCCAAGGTTGTGATTAAGGTTGTTCTGTCAGTTTGTATTGATGGTAAGGGAAAGAAACAGCCTTTTTGCCATAACAAAATAACAAGCCAGACTCTGTTGGATTTAATACAAGAAATTCAATCATAGATGGCTTAACAAGTTCTGATACTTTATTGATTCACATAAGAAGCCTTATAAAGGAAACACCCTTAAAGCAAAATTTTAGTTTTATTCTGGAACATCTTAAAATGTATTTTTGCTTTGTTATATATATATCCCTTTGTGCAAAAAGGTCATTCCTTCAATGTTAAAAAGCTTTCTTATACAAAAAATTGGTCATCTGGAAACATTTAGGTTAAACACTGTTTGTTTTGTACATTTTGACCGTGCCAAAAATTCAGACTTTCTAGTTAAATGACCACTGTCACTATGGTATTGGTTTGAAAATATTTACTTTGATGGAAATTATACCACCCTGATCCAACTATGTTCATACTACAATGTGTCAGATTTCAAGGACTGATTTCAGCAGCTGAGGAAGAATTTACCAGCTAATTAAGGCTTAGTTGATACTGGTAGAGAGAATCAATTGTGATTTGTCATTGTTAATTTTAGAAAAAAACACGTGGCCAATTACTGGCGAGTATGTATCTCAAGTGACTGTTATATCCAGTTTTTGGGTCTAAGCTGATTTGTTGTACATTTTTTCCTGTCAATTACTTGCACCGTTATGATAATAATTCTGACGATATATTAATTTTTTTCTGGCAAAGTGTCCTGAGTGTCTGCACGCTAATATCATATCTTGGTAGGCAAAAGAGCTATTTTTCTGCCTGATTGATATAAATTGGTGTCCGACATAAAAGAGAGAATTGTATCATACAGGCCAGTAATATAGATGACACATGATACATGTAATGTTATAGTGCACATGATCTTTATAGTAACAAAATGTGTGTAAATTTTTTATTGCATACATTTAAGTAACAGAAGCAAGCTAGATTTAATAGGGCTCCAAACTTCATGGTTATAAGTTTGAGTCTGGTCAGTCCCTTAGTTTATGGATAAGATTTGAGACTTGAAACCAAGAAGTTGTGGGTTCATCCCAGTTCAAGCCCAGCCAGCCCACTGGTTTTAGAATTAAAAGCAGGACAATGTCGTGTATAACTAAGAGGGTTTGGGTTCATCCCAGTTTCAAGCTTAGCCAGCCCACTTGTATTAAGATTAAAAGCAGGACCATGTCATTTATAACTAAGAGGTTGTGGGTTCATCCATGTTTCAAGCTTTAGCCAGCCCACTTGTTTTAAGATTAAAAGCAGGACAATGTCATATATAACTAAGAGGTTGTGGGTTCATCCATGTTTCAAGCCCAGCCAGCACACTGGTTTTAAGATTAAAAGCAGGACAGTGTCATTTATAACTAAGAGGTTGTGGGTTCATCCTGGTTCAAGTCCAGTCAGCTCACTGGTTTTAGAATTAAAAGCAGGACAATGTCTTTTATAACTAAGAGGTTGTGGGTTCATCCTGGTTCAAATCCAGCCAGCCTACTGGTTTCAGGATTTTTATCCTGTTAAAAAACCTGTCTGAACTATTGACAGTTTTGGGATTATCTGCAAATACTGGTGAGAACTCTAGAAAGGTTCATAATTATCAAATTTGATAACTTGAATACATAATCAGAATATTACCCGAGGGATATATATAAATTTTGTTAAAATTATTCAAATTTGATACTGCATGTAATATGTTATTTGCATCTGAAATTTCATTTCATGCTTACATTAAAATGATATACCTCACGCATACTGGTTAAGAAAATAAAACAGCTTTGATTTTGTAGGGTAAATGCGTAAACGAATTTAAATGAAATGGAAAGATAATTGGTAAGAAATTCTTAAGAGGTATCAAGTTTAACCATGAAGCTGTATGATAGCCTGAGAAAGGAGGCTTGATACATCTTGGAAGATTATTTACATTCTGGCTCTTAGTCTGATGTTAAACTTGATCCCCTTAGTCTGATGTTAAACTTGATCCCCTTAGTCTGATGTTAAACTTGATCAGTTCTTATCTATTCTTGATGAAACTTGGTCTAAATCTTCAAGACTGTCAACAGTTAGCTATTCAGTTCTACCAAGACATTCTGGAGTTATGGCCCTTGAAGTGTTAAGGTACTGTAATATACTTAAATCTCTAATACATGTCCAGACCTTTCCTACATGTATATATTAGATATGCTTTTGGCCATCGTCAGATGCTCGCAGCCTTCCCATTCTGTTACTGTCTGTACCAGGGTAGTGATAATTGAATAACTACCAGGGGTTTCCATTGATGGCTCTGTGCATCGTCATGGACAATTTTGAGTAGACAGATTGTAACTGAGGCTGACTTTCATTGTGAAATGTGAAAATGACACATCTTCCATCTTCATTGTTAACTGATACAGTTAAATCACCTAAAATTTGTTAAAAGACAAAGCAACAACAACAAATAACTCTTCATCATAATAATTATTATGGATAAATCATTTATCAGACTTGTTTTTCAGACTAATGGTAGAATTTTGCAATTTCATTAAAAGGCTAGCCATGATCTCATTTCATTTACAATAATGTGTTACGGAGAGGGCTTTGATAATACCTTTATATTATTCTGATGGGTTGAATATTGTTTAACTTGCTGACAAGCAAAAGAAATAATTGTTCAGGCTGTAAGAGTACAATGTAAGATTATGGTGGCAAAAATATCTGTAAAACAAGATGATAATGTTGGCATTATTGATGATGGATGTTACTGCCGTTTACAAATGAATATCAGGTTCTGTTCTGTTCTATCCTGCTCCTATACAGTCAACAGTTACAAACCCTTCATTTTTTGCCGACATCATGGTGCAATAATTCGTACAATCTAATCAGTTACAGAAAAAGAATATACATTATCCAATTATATGAACTGTTACAATATATTGTCTCACGCAGTCTTAAGCTCAGAAATACATGTAATTATCTTGTTACATGAACTGTTACAATATATTGTCCCTCGCATCTTAAGCTCAGAAATACATGTAATTATCTTGTTACATGAACTGTTACAATATATTGTCTCACGCAGTCTTAGGCTCAGAAATACATGTAATTATCTTGTTACATGAACTGTTACAATATATTGTCTCACGCTGTCTTAAGCTCAGAAATACATGTAATTATCTTGTTACATGAACTGTTACAATATATTGTCCCTCGCAGTATTAAGCTCAGAAATACATGTAATTATCTTGTTACATGAACTGTTACAATATATTGTCCCTCGCAGTCTTAAGCTCAGAAATACATGTAATTATTTTGTTACATGAACTGTTACAATATATTGTCCCTCGCAGTCTTAAGCTCAGAAATACATGTAATTATCTTGTTACTTGAACTGTTACAATATATTGTCCCTCGCAGTCTTAAGCTCAGAAATACATGTAATTATCTTGTTACATGAACTGTTACAATATATTGTCCCTCACAGTCTTAAGCTCAGAAATACATGTAATTATCTTGTTACATGAACTGTTACAGTATATTGTCTCATGCAGTCTTAAGCTCAGAAATACATGTATTTATCTTGTTACATGAACTGTTACAATATATTGTCCCTCGCAGTCTTAAGCTCAGAAATACATGTAAAGTAAGTTACGCTTATTATGCAGTTACAACTTACAATGCCAAGGTTATCTTACGTCTCCCCACATTTTGTTATAGCAAAATGTTTGTAAAATGTCCTATAGGAGATTGATACATGTAATTTAAGCTCTTGTGCAAAACTGATACACTAAAGATTGTACTGATATTGTATAAGGGTTTTTTTTTTTTTTTTTTCTTTTTCTTTTTTCATAGCTGGTTCTGTGTGCAAACTGTATTTCAAAATTACTGCCCCAAGTACTAAATTTGATATGAATAATTTACAGTTGTCATTTTATTTTATCAGGGCTACTTTCTTTTTAGTACTTGCATTAAATAGTTTTGGATAAAGTAGTTTCAGTTTCACAGAGAGAGCTTAACCATGTCAGTCCCTTGATTTTATGTCCTATAAAATTTTATGAATGCAGTGATTAGTTGAGCTTTTGCATATAAGTGATTGTCTATGCAATTTGTTTTTTGTCCGAATGGCGAAGCTAGTTATGCGAAAAACTAAATATATCAGACGGATTTTCATAAATGTAGAACTCTGTATTTTGTTGTCATATACTACAAAGTTCTAGAAGTCCTTCTGTATTTTGTTGGTACACAGTTCGTCACTGTAAAGTTCTCAAAATCTTTACATGTTTTTTTAGGTACCAGAGCCTTGCCAAAGATTGAAGAACAGAAGTTGAGTCCAGAGGATGATCAATGTGCCTGTGATAATTTACCTCAAGAGCAGGGTACCAGACAAGAAGATGATAAGGTTAAAGATAGTTCTGGTTCCCCAAATTCTAGTAATAAAACAGTGGAACAAAACACATTTATGTCTTCAGAGCTGGAAACCATTTCAGTTACAAATGGCCAAAATCATGTTAACCAGGGAACCAGTCAGCAAGATATTGGTTACTGTTCTATGGATGTACAGACTGTGCCAAGCTCAGAGAACTGTGAGATGGAAGTCAGTTCAGAACTTGAACTGTGTTCACCAGTGACTGTATCTAACCTATGCAATATTGGTGAGAGACAGGATATATGTGAATATGCAGACAGTGAATGGAAAGGTGATACACCCAGAGCTCTGCTTATCAGAGAGGTAATTTATTTCCACCCCAGTTAGCATACTACATATTGTTTTAGTAAAAAGTTGCATACCTAGTGAAATAACTGTTTCAGCTTCTGTAGCAGTCTGTTCTCAGTCAGATGCATGTATATTACATAACTTCTTCAATTTGAAAGTTTTTTTTTGTAAAGCCAAAAAATATGGGTGAGAAATTGTTTAATATTTGTGAAATCAGAAAGGACTATTCATTTATAGGCTGAAAAAAATAAAGCCAAATTAAGTTGTTGAAGAAAATGCTTAGCAACAGCATTTATGTAGAGAAAGGGAGACAACTCTTTTCTTTATTCTTTGCAAATTTACTTTTTTTTGAATAATTGTTTTCCCTTTACAGGCTTACAGAGCTATCCCACAGCATTGTGACTGTTGTCATCTGCGTAGAATCAGGGGTGACAACTACTGTGGTATCAGGAGCACTGTGTATCAGACTTTAGTCAACTGCTTACCTCCCTTGAACATATGGTCTTCCATAGAAGAGGTACTGCGACATTTGAAACGAGCCTATAGCAACAAAAGATCAGGGATACACCAGTGGAACTTTGCCAATAGAATCTCATTCTCTACAGAAAATCAACTAGAAATTATGCAGCAATGTTTGTCTACCTTGTATACCAAGGTAAGTGTCAAAATAATGACAGTCTAAAGGTTACTGGTTCAAGTGAGGAAGTAGTCAGTCACTTGCAGAGAGATTGGTAAGTAAACAGGTTAGATATTCAGGGACACTTGTTAGGTGGACTGAACAAAAGGATATGACCATGGGAGTTGAGCCCTAATAAAAACAAACAAAATTTACTTATGGCAGTTTGCTGAAAATGTAGACATAACTATACATAAAGTCTTTCACCAGCATACATTTTCAGCAGTGAGAAATTCTGGTTTTGATCTTAATGAATATGTCTGCACTTTAAGCTTTGTAGCTACTCTTGGCTACATTTTACCTCTTGAATACCATTTATTGAATCAGGTTGATGAAATAGTATCCAGACTTTCCAATAGGATAATCTTTTTCAGAAAGTGACTCTATTATCATTTGATTATATTGACATATTATTTTCTGTTTGGTTAAAAAAAACAAGGGTTTTTTTTCTTTCTTTTTTTGGCAAACATTTATTTTGTAGGATTTCTTCTAAAGAGAAAGCAAAATATGATTTTTTTTTACTATTGCTTTATTAACAGATGGAAGAAATGAAACAACATTCCAGTTACACAGACAGAGAACAGTATTTAGTACACTTGTTGAACTCTGACTGTGACCTTGACCTCATGGAAGGGGTCAAGCTCCTGATGTTTCTGAGTGCATTACGTCTTCATAACGATATGGAAAAAGGAAATGATGTACCAGTGTTTGCGTGGCTAATGTTTGCAAGGGATACATCTGAGAGTGTGTCAGGTTTTGTTCGGAATCATCTTAATCAAGTGGGTGATTCTGGTGGACTTGAACAGGTAACAGGCTATCTTTTCTCTTTATTAACCAGGTTTTCAATTTTGAAAATCCTGGTTATTAGATTGGGGTATGGCGGGCGGATGGGCGGGCGTCAAACGAAATTGTGTCCGCTCTGTAACTCTTCAACCCTTTGAAGAATTTTGATGAAACTTCAGACAAATGTTTACCACATCAAGATGACGTGCAGAACGCATGTTCCGCATGGCTGGCTCCAAGGTCAAGGTCACAGTGACATTAACATTGAAAATCCTGTCCGCTCTGTAACTCTTCAACCCTTTGAAGAATTTTGATGAAACTTCAGACAAATGTTTACCACATCAAGATGACGTGCAGAACGCATGTTCCGCATGGCTGGCTCCAAGGTCAAGGTCACAGTGACATTAACATTGAAAATCCTGTCCGCTCTGTAACTCTTCAACCCTTTGAAGAATTTTGATGAAACTTCAGACAAATGTTTACCACATCAAGATGACGTGCAGAACGCATGTTCCGCATGGCTGGCTCCAAGGTCAAGGTCACAGTGACATTAACATTGAAAATCCTGTCCGCTCTGTAACTCTTCAACCCTTTGAAGAATTTTGATGGCTCCAAGGTCAAGGTCACAGTGACATTAACATTGAAAATCCTGTCCGCTCTGTAACTCTTCAACCCTTTGAAGAATTTTGATGAAACTTCAGACAAATGTTTACCACATCAAGATGACGTGCAGAAATTGTTGTCTCATTATTAAGTATACTCCTTGCAGACAGTATTGTTAGCCGAAATTTACATCCTACTCATTATCATGTATTCTCATGAATATTATCTTTTCCTTCATGTCATGTTATAATCTTTTGAATATTCATAGCAATCTTCATTCCAAAATTCATACTATAGTATAGAATCAGAACAACATTTTTGAAAACCTGGTTTCGTGGCATTGCCATGTTTCTTGTTCCTCAATATTTGAACAGCGCTTTACTGAGTTTTTAGTTTACTGCATCTGCATAATTTTTCCGAAAAAACATTATTGGTTTTTTTTTTTTAAATTTAAATCATTTCAGATAGGTCTAGTTTGATTTAAGTTTTTTCTGAGGACATTACATTATTTGAAATATGGCAGTCTCTAGCCAACAATTCTAGTTAATCATTCAACTGAGAAAAAGAACAACCTGTTTTCTTTTTCACAGGTGGAGATGTGTCTTCTAGGCTACAGTTTGGGTGTTCGTATTCGCGTCTTTCGACTGTCAAATTTTATGGAAGAGGATTTCATCTCGTATTATCCAGAGGATGGCACAGATTCTTGGCCAGTTGTCTCCCTTGTAGCTGAGGATGACCGACATTATAACATTCCTGTGTTGTGATTTTAATAACCAAAACATTAGGCTTTCAATTAGTCATGAAAAAGGAAAAGTTGAGTCTTAAAATGTGTTCAGCCTTTTAAGCAAAGTGGCAATTAGAAATTTAATGTTTGTTTCACATATTAAATATTGTTTACAGAAATTGGTGTCTTTCATGATACAGTATCATTACATTAACAGACTTTAGTAGAAAAAAAAAAAAAAAAACATATGGTGAGAAATGCAATGTGTTTAATAAACATTTTTTACAGTCAGAAATTTAAGATACATGCATGAATTACATGAAAGAGCATTTATTTACAAGATTCAGTCTTACAAATTTTCATGGCTGCATTATTTTCTCCCTGGAAAAAAAAAACAAATGAAAAAAAGGCTGAAGACTTTGAAGATTTTATTTACCAAAGTTCTGTCTAACAGGTTTTATCCTGATATTTTTAATTTTTACTTTTGGAATTTTTAAAGTTTATATTCAATTTTTTTTTGTAATTCAAGCATGTCAAGTGTTTGAAATGTTTCAAAAAAACTTAAGTTTTATCTAAAATAAGGTATAATGGAATGTGAGAACTGTGTAAGCTAAGATATGTATATGTATATATTTACATGAACTTTAGCAGACAAAATATTCTTGGTACACATCTTCCTGTCTTAGGGATGAAAACAAAATGGTTTTTTATGTGTTCATTGTGTGTGTTGAAAATAATGACCTTCATTTCTCATTGAATTACAGGTAGTACAATACAGATGTATTAAGCCAAATGTTCTAATATTCTAAGCATTTATTTATGTATTATGTATTGCTACTTAAGTATAATTTGTTTACCTAAATAGTATTTACATGCTTTGTTATAACACAGTTTCATATCAGCCCAATTTTCATCGATCCCCTCATTGAGAGCTTTGTTAGGGATACAAGGAAATTGCTTTGATCAACATTGATAGAATCCAGGCTTTATTCTCCAGCGGGACTGAGTTCTGCTTTAAAAAAAAAAGCCTATCGAAGTGACATATGCTAAATGTTACTTTTGTAAGTTATACAAGGTGACTCTTGGATTACAATATTCTGCAAAGGTAGACAACTCACACTTTCATCATTGTCAGAATAAAGGAAACATTGTAAATTGCATACTTCAAAGTCAGACTGCTATAATTCTTTGTGGTTCTTTGCCAGTTTATGTTTTTATAATATTTTCCCGCTGTAAACATTGAAAGAGTCCTGGTTTTGATTAGTCATGTGAGAGACAATTGTTTGTAACAGCTCACCATATTGGTTAAAGTTTCTGACATGTGATCGGCTGTAGTATTTAAAATTTTTCAACCTGGTCAATGGATTCTGTGAAAGGAATGTTAGTCTTTTTTTTTTTTCATAGGGAGACCAATAGCTAACACCAGCATATCTTTTTATGATTTCTCTACCCAATGTGATGTCTTTCAAACAGTTTGTTGACTGTTATATTTGCTTGCTAGATATTTTAAGTAGTAGTGGTATGAATCTAACGTAGATGATTGCGGAAAGATGCCTCACAGAATTGGGATTAGGGAAAGATGAGCCTTGCTGCATCGTCGGAAACCCACGTTCGATCCATTCCGTTTCACTCTCTTTATCTACCATGGGACAATTGGCTGGTAAAATTTCGTACTCATGAATAATTCATTACCTACTTTCATTGGCTTCTGTAAGATTTCCCTTACGGAATCTCAGCCAGTGAAATTACTTGTTACAATTTGCCTTCCGCGCCTATGTTTAAATCCTGGGAAATACGTCTATTTTAAGTAACTTGTCATTATGCCAACTCTCCACACTGAAGAGTATCTATTTGTAATGCAGCATCTCATTCGACGAAAAGTTACATCCCTTTGCTAATAAATATTCATGAAAACGAATAATCAGCAGTCATTTATCCCACGGTACATAATGTAGTTGTGCGGAATATGTAATGGGGGTCACCGACGATGGCCTTGCTGTAGAAAATCTGACTTTTTCTTAACAGGCCTCTAGTAAAATTTAGGAGAGTTGTACCATGCTGTACATGGATACATATATTTTACTGGCCAACTACTTATCTGCACTTAAAACACTTGAAAAATATTCTATTCTGTTCTGCATGTTTAGGAGTGAATGCAGTAAAATGGTATCTTCTGCTTTATTTTGTAACAGAACGTTTTCGCATTTATCCCTTGATTACTTTCATCAAGGGAAGCTTGAGTAAGCAAAATTCAAATTGGCTTTTTTTTTTTTTTTTCATTATTTTCAGTTCATTTGGTCCTGAGGTTACAATTCACTTATTACACCATACCAACTTTGGATGCCTTCTTTGAAGTTAAGTTTACATATTTAACAGATAGTGCCTGAAAAGTACCTCGAGTTACTTCTAGTCAAATCAACTCGGTATTTATGTCATCACAGGGTTGCATTTTTATACAGCAAGGCTCAGTTTTTTTTTCTTTTTCGCTACTCGTGTAGATTAGTTAGCTATATTCTTTCCTTTGATGCACTCTTTTTTTCGCTCTTGCACAAAGGGGAGATAACTCCTTATCACTGAAGTATTTTATTCACATGCTTAAGACACTTACTATTCTAGGTGGCTTTAAGATTTTGCTGGTGACTTCTAGATCTTTGATGGAAATTAAGAACTGCTATAAATCGGTAACATTATTGTAAGAGATTTTCATGTATGTGGCTTGAATGACTTAAAAATTCTTGGCTAGGAATCAGCTTTGGCATGCACAAAGTTGTGCCCGAAATATTAGCACCTGCAAATATCTTATACACATTTTATCACTAGATACATTAACCAGGCTTACAACACAATGTTTACCAACCAGTTTGTTCACCAGTATTTTGCAAGTATTTATTCCATAAGAGTTTACAGTTATGTTGCATTGAAGACAGATCCCTTATGTGAATTGTTTTCTTGCTTTGTCTTATATGTGTTGAGGGCTCATGCTGTCTGTTGACTGTTTTAAGGGGCTTTTGTGTTTTTTTATCAGGGCAGCAAAATACAGTTCCTAACGCAAATAATAAGTCATGTGGGGCTTTGAAATCTGTAAGTCATTTTTTGTGTTCTTATAGTTGAAAGTTGGTCACCAGTTCTTAATTAGACACCAGGCATTGTGTTCCTTTGTTGCCTTGTTTCATTATGCTGGTGCCCCTTTTATGCTGATGCCCCTTTTTTTTACATGCTTGTTATGTTGATTGCCTGTGCTAAATTGGGTGCTAAGGTATCAAAAGAGTTCAGTTCCTTTTTTATTTTACTGAACAAAATGTTTCTTTGTGCATTTCTTGTTCATTTTACATTTTGTGAATTAAATCCCTCGAAAGAAAGGAAATGCAGATAGTTTTATTGTCATGGTGATTGTCATTCTAATTGTAAAGTGAAATTATGTTTTCACTTGTTACTGCAGTTTCTGATATGCAAAGTCAAGGTGCAGCATTTTGTGAATCATGTTGTGGTGTTGAAATTAAGGCAAATTTTCCCATTCACAATCATTTTCCCAGTACTCAGTCATGTATACTAGTGAGTCAGGATAGTAGGACCAATTTGATTGGACCAGTTTTGCCCACCAATGAAATGTTTCTACAGAAAGTTCTTTTACTTTGTACAAAATATTTACATGCAAGCTTGCCAAATGGAATACAGGTGAAACATAATTGAAACTGTGCAAAAAAAAAAAAAAATCCTGGTGTATTTAAACATACTTTGGACATTCTGGTTGTTTTTTGATAGGAAACAAAAGTAACTCCTTAAAAATAATTCAGTGAAAGAAATCATCAGGTCTGTTGCAGATGTGGAGAATTGTATTTTGAGGACACAGTGCAGAAGTATTGTAAATACGTGTACATGAAGGAGGGGATACACCTGGTTTGCAATGAGCCCTTGATTTTGACTGTATATGAGAGTTGAAAGCAAAACGGGTTCTAATTGACATTGAATATATAGGCAGATAGGCTATTTTTGCCTTCATCTCTCAATATGCACCAAAAGAAAATGGGTTACTCACCTACAGAGACAACTATTCTATACTGTACTGGTTGGCGACCTATAACCGGACTTTTTTTATAACTTTGTTTTTACAAAAGCTTTAAATCTGTTTACATTACACACTTGATTTTTTACCTGCAGGAAGTTAGGTTCAAGGTCTTTCTAACATCATGGGGGTTTCTTATTTCTAAATATAGAACACATGTTTTGAGGCCCTGATATAGGGTCATTAAATTATGTTAATTTTGCTTAAAGCTGTACAATGTTTAAGTACGGTCCGTCAACAATCATAAAAGTTGCATTCTATAAGATAATTGACATATTACTGTCTATGATCAATTGATTTATCAGTAAAGATCAATATTTATGTGCTATTCTGGAATATACATAGAAAATATGTATTAAACAAAGCTGTGCTGTTACTGAAACTTGTGCGATAACAGACAACAGTTTCTGAATTGTTACAGTTATTTTATCAATAACATGTCTTCCAGTTCGACATTGAAACATTATCATGTTTGTTTTTGGAAATGTTTGTCTGCAACACATGTTCTTACACTTGACCCCATTTTTAAATTTCCGGGCCTCAGTAAAATATTTGCGCATGCCCATTGCGTGATATGTAACTTCCCCCGCGATCAGGCAACAGGTCAAATGGCACATAAATGTAAATATTGCATTTTTGACAAATATACTTACAAATTGTTGACGTTGTTGATTATGGTTGCTTCAAAATCAAGCGCCTGAGTGGTCGACAACAAATGATCAAAGTAAACAACGAAATAAAGGGTTTACCAGGGTGTCCGGATTGTAGGACGTCCGACTTTATAGGTCGCCAACCAGTAATTACACTCTATACTTGATTTTTACTAGGTTTTCCTCACTTTAGATGGAATAGATATAATTATTTTTTTGCTTCAAGCATTGCATGTTTAAGCTTTATATAAAATATATATTGATATTAAATTTGACATTCAAGGAAGACCAGGAAGTTAATTTGCCCTTACTGTCAATTTAGCTTTACAAGAGAGTTCTGAGCTTTGGGTTAAGGAACATGTCATGGTAATGGATACAAACACACAACACTAAATATATGACTCTGTTGTGTATTGATCAAATGATCTTTTGAATTTTGAAACTCTGTATTTTGCATAATTTTATAATAATGCATAATTAATGGAGAAGTGAAACTCAGTTAATTATAGTGGAGTACTGTTCAACTAGCATTTTACTGTAGAATGACTCGATTTTACGGGCGTCAGTTTTCATAAAACAATAGATTGTCACAGTGATTTTCACAGAGGTTAATTTTTATGAAACAACAGATTATAGCAGAGAAGGGTTTCATAGAAAATGAATTGAATCTGTTACACATAACTATATCTACATATGAGCCATAACTCCATCTTCAGTATTTGCAGTGTTATTGCCCTTTGTTGGTTTCCTTGTCAGGAGCATATTTGAAAACAAATGGTTGGAATTCAGTGCAACTTCATACAATGATCAACCACAGTGAAAGAAAAAGCAATGTACAAGAAACACAACTATCTTTAATTGCCCACAACCATAACTCTATTTCAATTCCCTACAAAGTATTCTGTTACTAATAACTTCCTCAGTTCTGAAGCAGTCATGTGGGGGTATTGATGACATTAAGTGATAGCTGTAGTTTATTTTATGCTGGTGCATTTCCCAAACTACATTTAATTTGGAAATGGACCACTGCAAAACTTGTATCTATGGTACACAATAAATGATAATTTATGTTTGTCATTTGATACGTTTGCTTGCGTAATGTTTTTGTTAAAATCTAATGGTATGATTTATGGACAACTTGTGTAGGTGTTTGTAAAAATTGTGATTTATTTATTACTTTCAGAAATGGCTTTTTTCCATGTAAATAGAAGAATAAAAATGTCAAGATTTTACTGAGCATGAGATGTACTTGTTTATAATTATGTTTTAAGAACATGTTAATTATTTTATGCAGATTTTTAAATTAGGAAATTAATGAGATTTGGAGGTCATTTGATAAATGTGTATATTGGACAGTAATTTATATAATGGAAAACTATAAATAACCCAAGGCTAAATGAAGGGTAAATAGTTTTTGGCAGATATTTTACTTTTCAGCTCTTTATTTTGAGAGAAAAAAAATGAAAAAAAAGACATGGAACATTAATGTGTTATCTGATTTGTTAAATTGAATTTGTAACATGATTTATTAGTTAGTTGTTTATCCAGTATGAATGTTAGATTGGCTAATACGAAGTAATACTTGTCTGGAAGCAGAATTAAGTCTTTCAAGTTGTATAACTAATTCGCTTTATAACTCTAGAAACTATTTATTCGTCGATTAAGCCTGTATTTATTTTGATGTTTGTTGAGAGAAAAATAAATACGTTGAAATTAGGAACAAAAAATGTCTGAAGGAAAGAGTGTTCCTCACCTACCTTCACTGACAATGTTGTTAAGAAATAAAACTGTTAACAAAAGAGTTGTGTTTGTATTTTTTTTACCAGAAGATTATGTAAAGAAAAGTGTTTTAGGTAAAGTTTTGTTGAATTTCCAGACTTTGGTTTGTTGCTACCATTAATAGTGCGTTTGTTTGATTCAAAAGACATCTCTTCTAAATCCACTTGGCCAAAGTTAATGAAACTTGGCGGGGATGTTCCTTGCATGAAGCTCTTCCAAATTTGTCCAAAGAATTCAGTTCTATGCAGAACTGTGGTTGCTATGGCAACAAAAAGAAAAATCTTTGGTGTGGAGTTTGCCTTGGCGTCAAAATTGGCCCTATCCCTAGGGGTCACCAAGGCTAAAAAATATACTTTTCAAATTTTCGTCATAGAACCTTTATTAGAGACTTCATTTATTGATCAATATCTTAGATATTATTTAGTCCGTAGATAACTTGCATAGACCCCTACCCTTGGATAAAGTTTTAGGTCATTAGGTCAAGGTGACTGAGGGAAAAATAGATTATGTATTGATTTATATTTCAAATATTGGGTATTTTGACGCAATTTATTTGAGATCGGCAGAGTAATGCCCCCTAATTAAGCAAAAAAAACAAACATTTTTAGAATTGTGCTGCGTGTAACTCCAAACATATAACTGCTAGAGCCATGAAACTTTCTAAGAAAAGTTGTAAGCATCTGAAGTTGCGCACATGGGTATTTTGACACAAATGTTTTGGAGATAGGCATAGTTACGCCCACAGATAATGCTAAAAAACAGCATTTTTAGCCTTTATATGCACCCCTGTAATTGTAGAGGATTTTTTGTGTCAATACAGCGGAATGTGGGGACATCCTTGTCCTATGGAAACATCTCTAGATTTTTTTTCTTTTATAAAGCCTTTGTTTATTGACTAATATTTTAAATATTTGGTTTATAGGTTCATAAACCTCTACTTTTCACTCGGGTCAAGGTTACCAAAGTTACAAAAAGATTTTTCTACTTATTGTTATGGAGACTTGGGACTGATATCTTAGATATTTGATGTGTAGGTACATTGCCTGGACCTGTACCAGTGGGTGGGGTTTGAGGTCACTGGGGTCAAGGTCACAGAGGTTAAAGAAGTTTTTTTTCTTCCTAACTTCATAGTGTTATGATCGCATTCATTCAATTTCAACTGAACTTTTACAAAACATCTATAAACACCAGATCTTCCTACTCACTGAAGCAACTTGATCCCGTCATGGGTTCCAGAGTTATGGCCCCTTAGCAGTTTGACTGAGGTGAGCGATTTAGGACCATCATGACCCTCTTGTTTTAAATTCCACAGTTTTCAAGAAAAAAAACCTAGACATACAAAAGTGTTGCATACATTACACCAAATATATAGTAAAACAAGTGTATTGTGAATAAATGTTTTAATAACAAAAACAATAATTAAAGAAAATCTGCATGTGTTCATTTACAAAGTTATTTGTCTCAGTGTTTGGAGAAAAAAAAACAATGTTGATTGAGTAAAGACCTAGGTAGAGACAGAGACGGAGTCAGCGCCTATAGGAAATGATGTGCATTACATGTAGGTCTTTTGCTTATTAAGAAAATATTCATACTCAATATGCTCATCAGAATTCAAATCTGTCTTCGCATGGCAGTAGTTTGAAAATTTTCCAGATTTTGTTTTTGTTTTTGTTCATAGTCAACATGATTGCTTGAATTAAGTGAATTAGGGTATTGTTCATATGTCGTTCAAAATAGATTTTCATGACAGAAAATAGAACACTCAAAAGGTATAAGTAGTTTGAGTCCGATAGTGTTGATCTATAAGCAGAAGAATTTGATGAAAGGTGTGCATTTATGTACACATGTCATTGACCATTGAAAGAACCATATCTCTATTTATAAGACGCACTTACCTAAAATTTTCAAATAGTATACAAAATTCCGTACAAATCACAAAAAATTAAAATGATACATATTAGCTTCAGTTTCAAAATGGCAATCTTCAAAAATTCTTATTGTCTTGAAACATGCTTCCCTCCAGTGTTTGTCTTAAGCTTCAAGTATTGTTTTATACACTAGTCAAACACATTGCCCCAATTTTCTTTAACCACAATATTATACGGTACAATTTGTTGTGCAATTACTTGCTTCATGACACAGAAACGGCTATGTCTGTCATCACACTGACCATTCTCTCTGCATTCAGAGTAAAGACCCGTTCTGCACGAAGGCAGACTGAGTGTTCAGTGTCAGCATAAATTCCAAAGACTGTCGCATTCAAGCCAAAACTGTGTTCCATTGTTTTAAATGCGATGGGTCGAACAAACTCAATTTTGTTCACAAAGCGGATTTTGTTTTCCTTTTCAAACGTCAGATTCATATATCCGTTATGGAAATTAACAGTTTTACTACCTTCACTTTGTTAACAAACGTCAACTTTACAAGTACACAAATTCATACGATACATAAGATGTCTTGTTACTTCACATTCCGGTGAAACGATACTTTTGCAATGATAACCAAAGGTAAACTGTGGGCACTCGTCAATTTTAAAACCGTAATTTACATATCTAAGACCCGGATGTACCGTTCGGCCTCCGAGAATTCGACGAGGCCTTCCATAGACTGGTCCACCTTCAACTATTGTTCCCGCCAAAACCAGTCCGTCTGCCAGTGAACTTCCTTGTGTGAATTCTAGAAGCCGCAGATGTATCATATGATCCACTGGCCCGTGTCCAGATAATGAAAGGCCTGCAAATAAATTGAAAGCAAGGGTAAAAAAACTACTAACTCCCTGACGCAGTTGTCAGAGGTTATATTAATACAATTATAGGAAGGTACGCACTAGACGAGCGGATGTGGTCCAGTGGTAACGCACTGGACTAGTAAACCAGCGGTCCCGAGTTCGATCCCCCACTCCTCCACTAACATTAATGATAGTCTTTCGGATGAGACGTTAAACCGAGGTCCCATGTATCAGTGCTATACACTGAGCATGCAAAAGAACCAGGGGTGTCTCTGGAATGTGATGCTTTCTGTATCTTGTACTACCCCCACAACATCAAATAAACTAATCTCTTCAGGGGGCGTCGGTCATATGGGCACCCAGTACCGACGATAAATAAGCTCAAATAGATATATGCACTAGACCGTAACACATCCCCTCTTGAGAAAGTCATTATGGTGTTGTGTATTTTTAGATCAGAAGATCTGACAGAAATCTTGAAAGATTCTGGAGCGGGACTCGAACTTGCATCGAATACCAACACTCTAACCACTGAGCCAAAGAATCGATTTCCTGACGCAGTTGTCAGAGGTTGTATTGATACAATTATAGGAAGGTATGCACTAGACCGTAACACATTGTTATCAATGTGTCACTGAGTTTCATCCCTTTCGGAATTAAACCTAGGAAATTTTTACGTTCAGTAATGATTATATAAAAGTTTTAACCTTTTTTGTACTGCATAAGTTAAGTTTTCATAAGACGCAGTCAGTAAGAACATTTACATTAGGTCTTTGTCATTGTAAAAATAAAAAGTAAAAAGTTTTTGAAACCAAGAGGCTTGTTTACAAGTACATGTGTTCTGAAAAAATACAATTTCATGTCGCTGTCAGAGCAAGATTTTTTAATACTCCAAATTGGTCTCTATGTCTGTACTGTGCAATGAGGAGCAACATTCCATATTTATTCTATTTGTTGATGTAAATTTAGAAATATAGACTGAAAAAGTCTACAAGAACGAGCTATCTAATGTAACTGAGGTCACTGTTGGAGACAGGAAAACAGCAGAGAAAGAGATTAATCGTAGAATAACCACTATCTATATTTTATACCTAATTTTCTGTCTAAAATTCCGTATGGCCGTACATTATAATATTCTGAATTTATATGCATTTCTGAATTTGTATACAAGTACATACAAATTCAGTGTTTTTCTCTGACTGGATGATTCGGTACATATATATACTTGCTTTGCAGTGACAGCTGTTGCGCTTCAGAATTGCTATTTTTAGATATGGTTACACATTTCATTTTTTTTCTATCATATATATAGAACAAATTATGTAAAAAAGATACAGAATAAAACGATATTTTAATATAGGGAGATATATTTGAATAAGTTTACTGCTGGAAAGGTCAACAGCTCGTCCAATTAGACTTTTCCAGACTGTTCCAAATATATCTCCGTTTTGTACTACATGTATCTAATAGTTTGCAAGATCCACTCGCACCGAGGTAGCCTTTTAACACAGCGCGTTCTCAGTACTGGACCACAAAACTTACAAAAAAATGCATAATAGAAAATACTGAAAAATAGAACATTTAAATATTTAACAAATGAAATGACGATTTCTTTTGAAGATATACAGAAATTATAGATTATATTCACATGAGAAAGCGAATGAAAAGATCTTCGATTTTAAAGTAAAAAGAAAAAAAAGAAAATAACAAGATCTTAGTCAGATAAATAGTGCATACTCTCCGCATTGTTAAACGTACAAATTATGTGAATGCAATAAAAGGATATAAGGTGTGCGGAAAATATGTAAAAAATACATAAAGATTACAGCTCAAAAGAAATGTAAAAACAGACCCTTAAAATTGTTATTTTGTTTGTGTCAAAACAATTCACGTTTTCATTTGTATGTTTTCTCTTCCAGTGACGTAAAAGAATTCATCCCTAAAAATTGACGTATGTTGAATGTCATAGGAAAACTTTATTCGAATGCAAATAAACAAATGTAATCTAAATCCTTAACAAGTTTCGGCTGTATTTGCATCCTGTTTAAATCTAATTTTTAATTATTTAGTTATATATTCAACTTGCGTTCATCAATTTATTCGACGCGCGAGTTTTTTTTTTTTTTTTCTACAATCGAGCGAATGGTTTCTGAACGAAAGGAAGACATTATTTATCGCTTTAGTCTTATACTTTGGGACACTTCTATTTACAGACGAAAGGCAAAGACCGAAAATGACCGAAATTGTTTTTCATATTTCTTTTGATATAAAGAATTTTGTTTAAACTGTGAAAATGATGATTGTATTTGAGAATTTGTTCTCTCTAGCTATGTCTTGACAATTTGCTGCGATTTATTAATTGCGAATGATCGTACATTATTGCTTAACCATATCGACAATTCATTGAATAACTGAGTCTGCCAGTTCAGATGCCAGTGACCAGCTGGATGGGTTGAGGTGTGCGCGGCCTCAAGTGCGTCCATATATTTAGATAGCTCATTCATTCATTCATTCATTCATTTATTCTCTCGCTCGTTCCTTCGATTCGTTCTTTTGTTCGTTCGTTCGTTCACGTTTTTTTTCTTCCAGAAATGTACATTATTTTTATCATGGATCGTTTCATTCATTCATTCATTCATTCTTTCATTCGTTCATTCATTCTTTCATTCATTCATTCATTATTCATTTATTTTTTAGGTTATTTAAATTTATCTCCATTACTTTGATCATGGATAGTCTAAAATTTCTATATGTACTTACCATTAACTGTATTTTCTAGGAGAAAAATGCAAAACATAAATGTCGATAGTAGTTCCATTTGTATTTAAAAATCCCATTTAGCACTAAAGATACTTAATTGAAACAGTCCTTAATAAATATGTAACTTCCTTATGGGAGAAGATCATCTTAATTTTGTTTCATTACGTTTTAGGCAATAAACAATGCAATTAACAGCTTGCTGTATCTTTAAAAGCAATTTCGAATTGTCATTTCGCTACGCCTCCTCTTTATTTATGCTAACATGATGTAATGTGAAAACGAAGGTCACGGCAGTGACCTGACGTGTGTAGTACACGTTAACAACGGCGAGGTGTCTCTTAACAGACGGAAACTTTGACCTGTTGGAATGAATGTAGTCCTTTTTACCGACGGGAGATGTTTGGAATACCGCACCGGTGAACTTCTAAAAATAATCGATATTAAGTGCTGTCGAAACACCAAAAAAGTCGATATTTTATTGTTATTGGCTTACAGGATTTATGTTTGTTCATAATCATTAACGTCATGTTGACAATAAGTAGCAAAAATATCCATTTATCTTCTGAATGAAAGAAAAAAACACGAGGAAAATGTGGCGGAAGTGCACTGCCATGTACGTAAAACGGCTGATGATTGCTGACCGGATCTGGCTTTTCCAGTTAATAACTTTCTCTTGGTTTATTTTTCGATGACTTGTCCATTAGAACGAAGACATAATAACTATGATATTTATTTCAAACGTAGCAGAATTTTTTCAACACTGCATTTGAAGTTTTCGTTTAAACATTTTGTAGACTGAAAGTTAGCTGGGTTTTGGTTCGATGAATACGAATATGTACTGTAAATAACAAATAAATCATAGATAGATGAATTTTATGAATGAATAAATTCTATAAATGAATTTTAAGAATCAATGAACAGGATCAACTAACACTGACGTTTGCAAACATGAAAGAATAAATGAGTAATTGATCTGGAATAACTTGAAATGAATTTGTTAAAAAAGAACAAGTACCAAACAATGACTGAATGAATGAACGAACGAAAGAATGAACAAACAAACAGATGAATGAATGAAAGAAATGAATTAATAATTAAAAATGAAACGAAAGATTGGACAAATGAATGAATGAATGAATGAATGAATAAGTGAACGAACGAATGAGGTATGTTTTTATCTGAATAAGCGTCATATCTGTCTCAAAACTCATCAAGAAAGGTTCAGTGTCGGGTAGAAATTTTTTAAAGCATACATTTCTGATTTTATAAACTTACTCAGCTAAAAGTTATAACTTTTTCTTCCTTAAGTTATAAAACTGAACTACGTAAAACGAAAGTAGAAAAAAGGCGTTTGTTTGTTTTGATATTAAGACAAAATTTATATAAATTTTTGTGAATATCATTCAAAAAGACAAGCAAAACAAAGATAGTTATTACTTTTTTATTTTAATCAATTAAAATATATCACATCTATTGAAAAAAAAATAATTTTTTACTTTTTTTATTTATTATTTTGTTTTGTTTTGTTTTATTTTGTTTTTGTAGCAATACAGGGACGACAGCCGGTGACGACGTGCAAAGAACTTTCTGTGTGTTTTCAATACTCTGCATGCGACACAAAATGGTTCAGAAGAAAACAAATCAGTGAATCATTCAACGTAGTTAATGAAAATCTGTGAAAAAGATGAAATTAATGTTACAACATTTAGATTTGTTACATTAAATCAAATATATAATGTACAATCATGTTTATCAATACCTACTTTATCATTATTGACTCAATTTACGCAAAAAGATCAAATTCATTTTAAAATACAGTGACTAAAATGTTTTGATCAAAAACACAATTGGTATATACTCGTATACGCGTAGATAACACAATATTATTTCGATTATAAATGTTTAAATGAATTGAAATCAGCGGAATGTCTCGACTTAGTGCTCACTAGCTACACTGCTAATTAACATTTCATCAAAAAAATATCGCAGTTAAAAAAAAAAAAACTTAGGAGAAAGCCTCTTTAATCTAGTGAGAACTTATAGTCCATTTACGCGTAACATCTCGACAATAACAACCATTTGTCAATTAAGACTTACAATGCTATTCAGTGCGTAATAGTTAGTCGACTGGGTGTATTCCTTGACAATTAACTTCAATCATTTTCTGAAAAAAAGTCACTTTACACTCACAAAATGATAATTGTATGAAATTAGTTAACTTGTGTGACCGCTGAATACACGTAAATTTATAAACGAAATTCTCACATTCTAACTTCCGATGGTTTAGTGGTTACAACATGCAGTTATGGAATACATGTAAATAAACTTACCATTTTGGACCAGGTCACAAATGCTTATTGTAAGCACAACATGAATTACATGAATTTGATAAATCTTCACGCAAATTTAATAACATAAGTCAGAAAGCTTTTGATACTATTCCTGAAAATCAGTCAGTTATAAAGTACTTATTTTAAAACTGACAAAATTTAAAACTACATGTCAAATTAAGTCTATGACAAACAGTGGTTATATAACTGGAAATAGTAATGAGTCCTAGCACATTTGTGAACATTCACCCAAAATGTTTTAAAAACAATTGAGCCAATGTTAACAAACGACAAAGCATCCATGGTATGATGCATACAGAACGTCAAATGAATTCAGGAGAATTTATAAATATATATTAAAATCTCCCATTAGCTCGAGTCTTCTATATAATAGATGTTATTTGTATCACCAGATGTCTGTGCCATAATAATTTGCCTCACTGTCATTTTATATAATAGATGTTATTTGTATCACAAAATTTCCGTGCCATGATGATTTGCCTCAGTTTCACTGTTTACTTCATTTTGCTTTTTGTTTGTCTGTTTGTCCATTTTACCAACTTTGCTAGCCTCTTCAACATCTGATCTTGGTTGAAGATGTTGATCTGTACATATTTGATCTTTTTCACTTGGCTCTAAGGCAGTGGCATTATGTTCAGGTGCTGGTTTATTACCTTCACCTTCATCCATTGTTTGACCTTTGGCATTAGCAGTATCCAAGTTA
Source organism: Cyclina sinensis (assembly GCA_012932295.1). Taxonomy (NCBI): domain Eukaryota; kingdom Metazoa; phylum Mollusca; class Bivalvia; order Venerida; family Veneridae; genus Cyclina; species Cyclina sinensis. Next base: position 3,065,997 of record JAAONU010000003.1, read on the forward strand.
GGCTCTGACCCTCTAGTATCCTTCGTATCAGCGACTTCTTTTTCACTTTGTTTGCCTTCGACCCTCAAGTTTTCTTTAGCAAACCTTACAGTAGTACCATCACCTTCAGTTTCCATTTCTGGAGTGGTATCTTTCTCTCTATCTTTTTCTTTACTCGCATCAGCATCACTTACACTCCTATCCTGTTTAATATTTTCAACTACATTATTATTACTGATATCACATTCCACCCCTCTCTGATCCAGTGATCGAATTACACTTTGTCCATGTCTTGCTGAAGCGTCTTTAACCTTGTTTTCTGTAGTATCTCTGTCTTCTTCCTTTCCATTTCTGTTCTCAATATTTGTCTCATCATCTTTGACAGCCTGGTTAACAAATCCTGTAACTGTGCTATCACTACTAATGTCGGTTGTTTCCTGTTTGCTTTGTCCTTCGTCTAAATTGCCATTTATGTCAAATGAAGCTGGATTCTCTGACATGTTACTACTTTCATCTGCAAGTTTTGATTTTTCGTCAGGTTTTTCAGGTTCTTTATCTGCATCCCTGACATCAACACCAGCATTTGGTAAAGGAGTATCTAGCTCTCTATCACTTTCATCTTTTGAAACTGTTTCGCTGTTCGAAGTTTCTTGACCAGCAAAACTTTTACCAGCTATCTGGTCTGCAAATTCTTCACTTTCATTATCACCATTTACGGCAACATTTTTAACACTCGGATTTTTTTGTTCTTCTCGACTCTCTTCATACGCTTTAATGTGTCCAGATAGTAATTGTTCGTTTAGTTCCGTCAGCAGAATGTATAGTCTGACATGTTGCTCTTCGTCCTTGATGGCACCAAGCCAGTGCTCGATACAATTCTGACTTATCCCAGATAAAGTCTGATTTACGGTTGCTTCTTTCAGGATGTGTTCCAACCAAGGCGCTTGTAGATGCTCTAGGCCTAACTCGCCCAAAGCTTTTAATATTCTTGTTATTCGGTAATGGTTGTGTATTGACCTGGAAAAAACATCATACAACTTACAAAATGAAACATAAATAAAATCATTTGAAATATTCTATGTTAGTTGAGTACTGACCTCAAAAATCCTGGTATACGAATTTGAACGTGTACGAATCTCAGGAATGTTCACTTTTCGAACAACGGTATATATCAGAATAAGTGAACATGGATACATATAAAAAATGGAATCTAACATGCAAAGGCAGGATATCGAGGTAAGCGGTTTCCATAAAGTTCAAGTTTTACCATAAGCTGTATTCTAGGGCTTGTAGTCTTTGGGTCAAAAGTTAAACAACCCGCGCCTCCACTAAAATCACTTACTGCGTTTCGAATAAGACATTAAATCGAGGGAAGTCCCAGGTATCGGTGCCATATACTAAGTATGTACAAGAATCAGGAACATCTCTTGGAACGCTTTCTCTGTTTTGCACTTTTTCCTCGCATCTAAAATATCTAAACTTTTAAATATATGTCAGCTAGTATCGACGATAAATAAACTCAAACAGACAGATAAAGTTACCTGTTCAGGTGTGCATATCTCTCTTTAAAATTGGTCCCTCGCTGAACCTCTCCTGTGACGTCACTAACTAGATTCATACCATAGAAATCTAACATCATCTTGTAGGCCTCGAGAACTCGTGTCCGTAATGTTTCATCTTCACTGATCACCTAAATATACAGTTGAGTTTATATATGTTTACTTGTTTGAAACACTGGTATTTTTATATGTATGAACAATGGTCGTACGAACAATTTGTGCTTGGAAAAATGATGTGAATGTCTACTGAATGCAAAACATTGAAATAAGCAAGCGTTCTTTGTCATTTAGAAAACAGAACCTTTGTCACAAAAAAGCAAGTTTAATCTTAAAGTAATTTAACAACATATGTTAAAATCGCCATGTTGCAAGCGTCCTTTTTTCTCAAATATGAGCTGGAAGAAATAATCACTGAACGAAACCCACACCACTAATACTTTTTGACCAATGATTTATTTTGTTTACCTTCGCTTCATGTTCTCGGAGAGGCTGTGCTGAATAGTTCATGCCACTACTTTCTGGGATCGGAAACAACCTGAAGGAAGTACATTTATATCCGTGTATTAGTACATCTAGTACCTTGAGCGGAATGATAAGAGTGTGGGACTTATTACCCGGAAGTCACTGGTTTAAATCCCGTCATCACAATTTCATTTGACTGTGTCTTTCTCGTTTTAAAGAAGGGGGGAAAAAGAAAACATCTGTATTTTTAAATATGTTTTCTCTTCACTTTGTTTTATTTGATGTGGGAATTTTACCAGCTATAAACTGTGTTTCAAATATGCTCTTGTTTGCCCTAGAATTTCAGAATAAAACAATATACATGTACAATGAATATGCATTTTTTTGTATCTTACCACTGAATGTAAGAATGCGTTCTTTCTAGCTTCACATAATCTCCTTTCCATTGCAACATCTCCTCAATTTTTGCACCTGTCGCGAAAATTAATTATAATCATGTTTCTTTCTCTCACAGATTATGTTATGAGGTATTACGCATCACATAAATATTAAGAGTCCTTTCAAGTAGATAGAAAAACATAGTGTTCTGTGTAAATATTATTAATCTTATGTCTTAATATTTCAGCTACATCAAAAAGTATACTTTATTATCCTAACGTGATAGAAAGCGCCTATCTTGTATGTATTTTATGAACGTTTCGGACGATTTGCACACTTATTACCAAATGTTATCGTTAAATTCAGCCATGTAGATTTGGAGACTTTATAAGCTGAAAGACACAAAAATAATTACAGCATAAGAATATATACAGTTATAGTAGAAGAAAACTAATGGTTATCCTAAAATGCAACAGATATACATGTAGTTACATGTAATAGTTTTATTTAAAGGGATATACCCTAAAATAATCCTAAACACGATGTGAAATGAAAAACGAAAACCCGACAATTTAAAGACGAACATACGTATTAAGACTCCCAGGAGGTGTTAGTTTGGAATAAATGACTGTCCACTTAAAATCGTACGGCAACAACTCTCTGTATAAATACTTGTTTATCAATGCATTGTATTTACCTATAGTACCAAGAAACGGAGGACATTACATCGGGTAATATTTCATTCAATCTTTTAAAGAAAGTGGAATTCTCAAAAATCTTAAGGTATTCATCTTTAAAACCAGTTTTTCTTAAAACAGATATTAAATTTAATCTAACAGCACACTTCATAAGAATTTTTGTTTGTCCACGTATCACGTGCCAGACAGTGTTTTGATACAGCAATAAAAATTTAAAACTCTTGAATGGATAAGAAGAAAAAAGACATAGAAAAAATCAAAAGAAATTTGAACGAAAGAGGATAGACGATGCAGATACTTGAATAAGGAAGTTAGAACATACGAATTATGTAAATATTGTCACGTCTTAAACGCTCACAAGAAGTCTTACCTGGAAACGGTTTTGAGTTTATTTTATTCTGATAAAACAACAGGTTCTCATTCCAGTAGTCTCCGGATTCCGTAGGACTCTGTAACGATACATTAGTTATATACTGAGTTCATAGTAATTCATAATTGTTTCTGAATGCAGCAAAACGAATAAAGTAACCTGAATATTGTTTTGGGAAAAAATCTATAAGTAAAAAGTTGCAATGTCTTTCAAAGCTGAATGCTTGATTACCCACTTTGTAAAATATGTGTAATACAATGTTTTTTTGTTGTTTTTTTTTAAGTTGAAATGAGGGACATTGCTGATAACAAATTATCTCCCTTACTCAGATAACATCAAAGGTAGACCAAATTGCACTTTGGTCCTTTCAGTTGGAATCCTCTGACTTTATCCTTGTTTCTCTTTGTGATTGTCTTGACTTTTAGCTGTGAAAACTGTCACTTATATATTAAATAAAAAGTTAGGATTAACAAAAAACAAACATTATGGTATTAGCAAAACTTGTTGCTAAACTAAATGTTTAATCTGACTATCATTGTTGCAAATAATTAAGGCTTAATTATCACCATACCAAAAGAGAAAATAGCGATGAAAGCAGAGGAATCCAAATGGAAGGACCAAAGTAATATTAGAGAGTATTTAGGGTAGATAATCCACCAATGTCCCCCATTAGACATCATTGATCACTAGTTTAGAAAATTAAAAAAATAAAGTAATGAAACGGCGTACAGTAGAACTTATGCTTTCTATTTTCTTTGATGCTTCTTCATCCTTTTCGAAATCTGCACCTTTTATGTATTCAACCATTCTTTCCTCCAACTTTTCGTCATCTTTGGATTCACTGACAGACTGATTTCGTTCATCTGCTTCAAAGGCTGCATTAAATAACTCTTCGTAGTGACCATCATAATGAATGTTGTCAGCTTCACTGGAATTCTCAACTCCGTCAGGTTTTCTACTATTGCCATGACTGTCGTTTATATCACTGGAATCTTCTTTCCCAACAGGTTCTATAGTTTTGCCCAGACTGTTCTTTGGTTCACTGGCATTCCCATTTCCCAAAGGTTCTTTAGTACCACCAAGATTTTTTGTATCACTTAAATTTTCATTTCCGACTGGTTCTGTAATATTGCACAGACTGTCCTTTGGTTCTTTGGTATTCTCATTTCCCGCAGGTTCATTAGTGTTGCTAAGATTTTTCTTTGTATCACTTAAATTCTCATTTCCCTGACTGTCCTTTGGTTCACTGGCATTCTCATCTACCGCAGGTTCATTAGTGTTGCTATGATTCTTTTTTGTATCACTTAAATTCTCATTCCACGGACTGTCGTTTGGTTCACTGGCATTCTCATTTCCCGCAAGTTCTATAGAGTCGCTATGATTTTTCTTTGTATCACTTAAATTCTCATTTCCGACTGGTTCTGTTATATTGCACAGACTGTCTTTTGGTTCTTTGGTATTCTCATTTCCCGCAGGTTCATTAGTGTTGCTAAGAGTTTTCTTTATATCACTTAAATTCTCATTTCCCTGACTGTCCTTTGGTTCACTGGCATTCTCATCTACCGCAGGTTCATTAATGTTCCCATGATTCTTTTTTGTATCACTTAAATTCTCATTCCACGGACTGTCGTTTGGTTCACTGGCATTCTCATTTCCCGCAAGTTCTATAGAGTCGCTATGATTTTTCTTTATATCACTTAAATTCTCATTTCCGACTGGTTCTGTTATATTGCACAGACTGTCCTTTGGTTCTTTGGTATTCTCATTTCCCGCAGGTTCATTACTGTTGCTAAGATTTTTCTTTGTATCACTTAAATTCTCATTTCCCTGACTGTCCTTTGGTTCACTGGCATTCTCATCTACCGCAGGTTCTTTAGTGTTGCTATGATTCTTTTTTGTATCACTTAAATTCTCATTCCACGGACTGTCGTTTGGTTCACTGGCATTCTCATCTACCGCAGGTTCATTAGTGTTGCTATGATTCTTTTTTGTATCACTTAAATTCTCATTCCACGGACTGTCGTTTGGTTCACTGGCATTCTCATTTCCCGCAAGTTCTATAGAGTCGCTATTATTTTTCTTTATATCACTTAAATTCTCATTTCCGACTGGTTCTGTTATATTGCACAGACTGTCCTTTGGTTCTTTGGTATGTTCATTTCCCGCAGGTTCATTAGTGTTGCTAAGATTTTTCTTTGTATCACTTAAATTCTCATTTCCCTGACTGTCCTTTGGTTCACTGGCATTCTCATCTACCGTAGGTTCATTAGTGTTGCTATGATTCTTTTTTGTTTCACTTAAATTCTCATTCCACGGACTGTCGTTTGGTTCACTGGCATTCTCATTTCCCGCAAGTTCTATAGAGTCGCTATGATTTTTCTTTGTATCACTTAAATTCTCATTTCCGACTGGTTCTTTTATATTGCCCTGACTGTCGTTTGGTTCACTGGCATTCTCATTTCCCGCAGGTTCTATAGAGTCGCTATGATTTTTCTTTGTATCACTTAAATTCTCATTTCCGACTGGTTCTGTTATATTGCCCTGATTGTCGTTTGGTTCACTGGCATTCTCATTTCCCGCAGGTTCTTTAGAGTCGCTATGATTTTTCTTTGTATCACTCAAATTCTCATTTCCGACTGGTTCTGTTATATTACCCTGACTGTCCTTTGGTTCACTAGCATTCTCATTTCCCGCAGGTTCTTTAGTGTCGCTTTGACTTTTCTTTGTATCACTTAAATTCTCATTTCCTACTGGTTCTTTTATATTGCCCAGATTGTCGTTTGGTTCACTGGCATTCTCATTGCCCGCAGGTTCTTTAGTGTCGCTATGATTTTTCTTTGTATCACTTGAATTCTCATTTCCGACTGCTTCTGTAATATTGGCCTGACTGTCCTTTGTTTCAATTGAATTTTTATTTCCGGCAAGTTCTACAGTATCGCCGCGATTGTTCTTTGTTTCACTGAAATTTTCAATTCTGGGAGGCTCTTTAGAATCGCCACGACTGTCCTTAGACTTACCAAAGGTCTCATTTTCCACAGGTTTATCTGTATCAGTATTACTATCCTCCTTATTAACAAGTTTATCTTTTCTATCAAGCTCACTAGAATCACTAAGTGTGTCCTTTCTAGCATGGTGGGACTCATTTTCATTAGTTTTTTCGGTTACATTATGCCTTTCAATTTTATCACTTTCTTCATGTTCAACAGAATCTCTGCAACTTTTTCTTTGATCACTGAAAGAATCATTTCCGTCTTTTTCACTGGTATATTTATTATCAGTGCAAGTTGTTTCAGCGGATGTTGCAGAACTATTTCTTGTCTGTATATTTTCCAACTTTAAATCAAGTGACCGTCCTGTTGCTCCTTCTATCTGGATATCTGTTCCCTTTTCGTCTGAATGCACGATATCAGTGACAGTAACACCAGGGCTACCACTGGACTCCCTTTGAGTCACTTGCTCTGAATCAGGAGATTCCTCCCTTTCTTCTTTGACTTCATCAATCTCATCTTCAACATTCTTCTCGTCTGCTTCATTTTCTTCTCCATACGGTTTTCCTTCTTTTTCTTCGTTGTTTATCATGTCATTAGCGTTATCATATGAATACTCAGATTCACCTACCACACCACTTCCGGTACCTTCGTCAGCTGTTGAATCAACAGAAGTAGCTGTGGTAGTATCCATTGTGTTGTCTTAGTAACTAATAATACAAAAATCAGCTTTTGTTCTATATTAAGAAATGTTCCGTATTGATTTTCGTATTGAAATGTCGTAGTTTAACATCCGCGTTATTTTAAGTCAGCTTAAGTCAACTCCATTTTTGCCTTATCAAAACCACATTATATTTATTTGACAAAGATCTTAACACGTATAATAAGACCTGTTTATGCGTTCAATCGATAAGCCCTTTTATCTGACACATATTACGTTAAACAAATGCAAACCGAAACTAGAAGCAATGTAAACGGAAAACGAAAGTTGACTAATTAACAGTACACAGTTTGTATCTGTGATACAATTCACAGATTTCAAGGAATGTACAGATATATCTGGTTACCTTGGTAGAAGCACCAGCACCCATAAAGGCGATTTAAACTCCCTAATGATTCAAAATTACAACTTAACTGTACTCAAAGGAACAGACCAAATCGAAGTCGCCTTTGATTAAATTCGATACGCATGTGCAGAAATACAAAAACGACTCCTTAATAGCCAAACTCCACGCAGTTCAGTAATTCAAGTAAAGTGAAGGGGAGATCACTGCGAGGAGATTGTTTATATAGAAAAGGGTGATAAACGTTTCGTAAGACATTACAGCTGGTGAAGAAATTTCAAAACGAGTGGGTGGCGGGATGAGACTATCGGATTCACAAGGAAGGAAAATAAACTTTCTTCACGAAGCAGTAATTATGCAATTCTTTGGTTAGTCCAGATAATGTCAGCCCGTATCACTTAACACTTTTAATTGCATGTTATTTAGAATTGGTAATTATATTTATTTGGCAAATAAAAAGAAGGGGATTATGTTTACAATCAATCTAATATGTGACAAAATAGTATATATATATATATATATATATATATATATATATATATATATATATATATATATATATATATATATATATATATATGCAATAGTATCAACTGTTAATGTCATACATATTATATACAATATTATATACTAGGTAAAAAGTGTTTAGCAAATATTAAATACCTATATTCCTTTTGGTTTATTATGTACAAAACGAGTTCAAAAGATATGGTTTATGAACGGCTACATGTGCGTATACCTGAACTATAAAAAGCCGGTCAATATTGAAAATGTTTATATACAAAACGCCATTTCCCCGTGCAGAATAAGATTACGTCTCAGTGACTGATTTTGTTCACGAATCAATAAGTCTTCAAATAAGTAGAGGGTAGATTCTGAGGGTAGACACGTATAAACAAAAAATCATAATGGGGCGACGTCCTGGGCTGACATTAGAGCAACGTTCAATGGTGGTAGGTATGTTGCAAGGCGGAATGGCCATTCAAGACGTTTGAGTGTTTGAGACGTTTGGCATTTGAGTGATGCTGCAAATACTATGTCACGTCTCTAGGGTCGTTTCGAACAAACTGGACAAGTGAAAGACCGCCCGCGCTCGGGCAGGCCACTTAAAACGACGCTTATGGAAGACAGATACGTAGTTGTGACGTCACGCCGGAATCGTTTTATGTCGGCGCAAAAACTTGTCGAACACTTACACAACACATCATGTGTCAGGGTTTGTGCGCAAAGTTGACTCCATACCAGAGGTTTGAAAGGCATGGGTGTGGTACTGACGCCACAACATGCACGTGCTCGACTGAAATGAGCTATAGCTCACCGTAACTGGACAATTAGACATTGGAATAACATGTTATCCACAGATGAATCCAGGTTTTGTGTGCGATTTTCAGATGCTGGGACGTTTGTATGGCGGACTAAGGGAGAACGTTTTAACGTTGCTAACGTACAGCAAGTGGACAGGTTTGGCGGCGGATTTGTGATGGTCTGGTGCGGGATATGCAAGAACGGAAGAACTGAACTTTTTATTGTTATTAGCTGCGAGATATTGCGACCAAATTGTTCTTCCCTACTTCGTTCCATATTCTAGCAACGTAACGTCATGATTCTGCAGCAAGATAACGCCCGGCTCCATGCAGCTATTCACACACGTGGTTTTCTAGACGTTAACAATGTTCAAACAGTACAATGACCTTCAAGGTCACCCGACTGATCTCCCATAGAACATGTTTGGGACAGTCTGGGCAGGTGCATCTACGTTAGAAATGACGTTAATAACGTACGTCAACTTGAGGCGGCATTGTGAGAAGAATGGGCCAGCATTCCCCTAGGGGCTGAAGACAAGATGGTAAAGGGCACGCAGAAGCGTTGTACAGCCGTAATTGAAAGTACTGGTTACCATACTCGAATGAAATACAAATATATAAATAAGTTGCAAAACTTTTTTTTACCTAGTATAGTTTATGCCCCCCCTTTTTTTTGAGGGGGGGGGGGGGGGGGGCGGGGGTGGAGGGGGTGGTATTGTTAGTAACATTCGCTGTATACCTATGGTGCTGATGTTTATGTCACAAAATCTTTAACATGGCAGAATATCTGTTAGAAGTTAAAACTTCAAAAGAAAAAAAGAAAGAGAGAGAGAGAGAGAGAAACAAAAAAAGAAAGAAAAAAAAGAAATATCGCTCACCTTGGAAAAATCATTGAAAACTAAACACTTAGAAAATACAAAAAAGGTCAATGGTAACACGCACCCTCGCGTTGTAAGGCCATATTTGAATAAAAAATGCACAGGAAACAGTTTTTCATTTCCGGTCAATTGTTTGTTTTTAAGATTTCCTCCATAGATAAAGGAAGTTACAACGCTACAAAATAAGAGCGAAACAGCCTATAACGGTTGTATTTAATGGTAAATATCTGGAAGTTACAAGAAACGTCTCTCTAAAATGGTTAGTTTTGTTTGTTTTTTTCTGACACGGAAATACCAAATAATAACAATAAAACATCGAAACATTTGAGGTGGGGAGCTTATTGACGGTGGGGGGGGACAGTCATTTTGTCCAACAACTGGATAACCTTGATATCACCGAACCTTGATACAGAATCAGATTCAATTGGATACGCGCTACATGTACATTAACTAGATAAGTGAAATTCACAATTATTGAAGATAATAAATTTATGAAGATAAAACGTGTAAATGTTTATCGGCGAGACACAGCACGTGAGAAATGGCAAAATTAATAGCATAAGATTATTAATAATGTAGTCCTATTAATAAAAGATGGCGAAACAAAAAGGTAGTGTGAAATGGATACGAAATGTATGTTTAAATACACGTTATTTCGGATGTTTGCTCGGTCAATACTGATGTAAACCAAAAGGCATCAATCCCTGACAGGACAGGACTGAAGCCGGATCCGGATGAAAGAGTAAAGTTGACCCCCAAGATGGAAATAAAACAGCCATACCATTCATATAAAGAAGAAAGTGACGCGGAAACTGTTTCGGAAGATACAAAATTACTTCCGGGAAATGACTGTTTGAAAGATTTGCCTTCACCTTCGAATTCACAAAGTCAAAAAAGCGATTATAGATTTTACATTATAATAAGTATTATTTTGATTTTTATAAGAGGTTTTCAGGAAATGGCATCAGTGACTTTAAAACAATTTGTATATTCATGGTGCTTGAATGAAGTTACATCTTACAATAATTCTTATATGAACAGTACTAGTGGCCACAACTCAACCGATGATTGCGGCCACGAAGGCTCAAAAGCCACCGAGTTAGCGGCGCAGAAAATGGCGTCAAATTGGGAATTGTATTTTAATCTCTTAAATGCTGTTTTAGTATTTGTAACGGTATCGACCTTCGGGACTTTGTCAGATTACTTTGGTAGGAAGCCTTTCTTTTGTATAGCACAGTTAGGATATGCCTTGAAATCTGGAATTATTGCAGCAGTGATTTATTTTAACTTACATATAGCTTGGATATTGCTAGCCTACGGGATAGATGGACTGTGCGGCTCGGTCTATGTAGTAAGTATGTGCACCTATTCGAGCACTGCTGACGTCACACAAAGGTCTGGGTCAAGGATTCTTGCAATTGCTCTGATGGAAATGGTTCTTGGAGTCGGAAAACTTACCACGCAGTTCGGAAACGGATATTTTATACAGGAGTACGGTTATTTCTACCCAATGTTAACCGCGACCGCAGGGACTTTATTCAGTTTTTTATTTACCATTTTGGCGTTCAAGGAGACAAACGTACAACGAACGAGGCAACAACATCCAACATGTGCCAAATTAATATCAAGATATATAGGTTTTTACGTAACGACGGGTTCGAAAAAAGACAGACGCATTTTTTGGCTCTGTCTTTTGGTATTTGTACTTGTTGAAATTTCGCTACAAGGTCGCTCAGACCCAGTTGTACTTTATCAGCTAGGCAGCCCTTTTTGTTTGTCACCGGAAGTGATAGGATGGTACGATGCCGTGTCGATACTTCTGTGGTACATCTTGGGTTTACTAATGCTGAAACCTCTACAGTTCTGCATGTCTGCAAACACAATTTCCTGCCTTGGTATCGTGTCAAGTGCAGCAATGTTCGTCGTCACCGGACTAGCGCCATCTACATTGTGGATATTTATAGGTATTACGTCATTTTAACAGGTATCATCCTTTTTTCTTTTGAATATTCACTGATATACTCAACAGAAGGATTTATAGATAAAAACATTTCAACTTACTGTCATTAGACCGTTTGAATCAGATTTTTTTATGTTGCACTACAAGCGTACAAACTTAAATAAAGGTGTCATGAAGATAGTTTGCATGTAAGTTAAAACTGTAAAAAAAAAGAACAAAGAGCAAAGAGCAAAGTACTGTACAATCTTCTCAGCTATAAATGAAAGCCAAACGAAATCAGAATTATCAGTGTTGTCTGTTTTATTTAGCTGTAGGATTTGGGTTTATTATGGTACTCCCGAAACCAGTTCTGCGTGCTCTTGCTTCCTCTAAAGCTTCCGAAACGGAACAAGGTAAATATCATTTTCATTTTTTATTTCACGTTTGGGATGGTTTTCCGTTACGTCTTGTGATTTCGCGCTTGTTTTAACTTCAAATTTATTTTTTATACTTTATCGCCAAAACGCGAAAGATCAAGTTTCTTTCTCGTTGACAATTTTTCCTGCTCATTTATTAGGGAAGGGCAGGGGAAAGGGTCAGTGGTTCGAATAACGTCACCGATCTTAGTTTTGATTAATTTACAAACTTTTTATGAATGATATCAAATTCTTTTCCCTGTCAACATATCTTTAAGCATATTAAGCGCGTTCATTGCCGGACTCCAACTTTCCACAAGATTTAAAGTCCTGCTCTTCGTAATCAATACTTTATTTTTTGTATTGCAGGCGCAATATTTGCCGGACTCCAGTCATCCGAGCTTTTTTGTAAAATGGTGTCAAGCCCAGTTTCCCTAAGCATATATTCGGCTTCACTCGACACTATGAAAGGTCTAGTTTTCCTTTGTCTTGCCGGAATAGATGGACTTGCCCTTATTTTTATGATGTAAGATGAGGTTTGATTTGCTTTTTGTTAATTTTCTGATAACCGCTAGTAATTCCTGTTTTAACACTGCAACAAACGTTTCATTTTTGCGCAAGAGTTGGTTACAGAAAGACAGGTCCTCTTTAAACTGTATGTATACGTGCTTCAAAGTAACTTGTTCGCTAGCTTGCCTTCTTGGAGTCTGATTAATGCTGGTCTTACGGATGAATGAATTAACACACACAATCAGTTATACTGACTCATTTCTCTTCCTACATCATATAAGAACAAACATACCTCTAGTTTTTTATTATTAGGAAGGAATGATGGAAGCCAGACAAACGAAAGTGAAAGTTCAAACTATGGCTAAGTAAAAAGTAACTAACTATCGCTGTGCGACAGAATAGGGAAGTGTTTCCCGTAAACTGCCGTATCTTGCCGAATTTCACCGAAACATTTTCTCTTTATTATAGTTATCTCACAATTCTACTGAAAAGAAAAACGGAAGGACAAGTCTTCACGGTTATTCAACACACAGAATGACAAACAGTTCAAAAAGTGTAGCGTGTGTTGTTCCTAGAAGTGGCGACTCACGCTATCTTGTGTTTTACTACATGAAAACACCGTGGCTAGATACTAATTAGACATTTTTGCTCACCAGTCAATTGGGAAGGAAAAATCAGCAAAAAAGGCAAAACCAAACAAAAATAACAACAACAAAAACAATAAAGTATGTGACAATGTAATATGTCCTCACTGTCTTAAGATTTTAATGTTTCCTATTTAGACATTAAAACAAATCCTGGAATGTAACATGATAACAAACAAAAGTAAGGCTTTACGCCTGGAATGTGTTTGTTATCATTTTTTGTCTGGTCGTTTTTAAATAATCTCTTTTTAAATTTTTTTTTAAAATTTTATTATTATTATTATTATTATTATTATTACATATCGCTGGCCGTTGAATCAATCAGAGTCAACAAGATTTAATTGTTTCTCAAAGTCAAGCCAAAACTATTATGGTTTCATTGTATAATTATTCAGCTTTTTGGAGGGGTAGAGCGCTGGACTTCCAATCCGTGGGTTGCAGGTTCGTTAGAATGAGTTACTGTCTAGTGTATACCTTCCTATAATTGTATGAATACAACCTCAGACAACTGCGTCAGTGAATCGATTCTTTGGCTCAGTGGTTAGTGTGTTGGTTCTTGATGCGCTAAGATTGAAGTTCGAATCTCGCTCTGGGTTGTGTATTCTAAGATCCATTGCAACTTTCTGTTAATGACTTTCATGTTTATAAGAAATACATTAGATTACTGCTATATATGATTTTAAATCTCTCAAATGCTTCTTTTTCTCTTTAATTGTATTAATGAACTTTTTGTTTGGCCCTCATTAGTTATCCAATCGATGCAAAAAAAGGTTTAAACTAAAATTTCGGTGCAGTGCAACTGACCACAAACGCGCTTAGTAAAATACATTGTTAAGTTCCGCTAATAATGGTATATATTCCGTACAACTACATTATGTTAACATAGTTAAACGGAATGGTTCGAACGTGGGATTCCGTCGATGCCAGTTTATAATTCCGTCTCAATAAGGTATCTCATTTGTTCTAAGTGGTAGAGTTTGGTTTTTTCAAATTGCTTCTTTTCGCACGGTTTTGAAATAATCAAGGAGATTTTATTAATGGGACTTAACTGTAAGACATTTAATTATATACGATATAGAACTTGAAAAACTAAAAACGACCTTACTTAAAAAAAGCGGTGTCAATTTTAGGCACATGAAGTGGGCATTTTTTGAATACCCCTTGGGCTCTCATCATTTTTTGCCTTTGGGTTTCGAAATGGTTTGAAAATAGTGAATATAACATACACAAATATGTTATCATAATTAGAATATTAATGGCAGACGCTTTTGCACCCCCGGTTCCATGCAGTATCTTATCCCTTTCTCTGTTACTTCCGAGCACTAGTAGATGTTCATGACTTGGAACTGTGCATGTGCGAATCGTGTTATTGCACGAGCGCGGATATTTCCAATTGACGTATGAGCTAGGAGCGGATCTCCGGTCTAGTGGTAACGCGCTGGACTGGTAACCCAGTGGTCCCGAGAGCGATCCCAAGCTCCTCCACTAACATCACTAATTGTCTTTCGGATTAGACATTAAACCCAGCTCCAATGTATCAGTGCAGAAGAACCAGGGATGTCTCTGGAACGGTATGCTTTGTGAATCCTGCACTATCCCCCACAACATAAAATAACTAATCTCTGCAGGGGGCGTCGGTCATATGGGCAACCGGTACCAACGATCAATAGACTCAAATAGATAGATAGACGAGGTTGGTAACCGTCTAAGCTACGTCATCTGCACTGAATAGTTTGTAAGAACTGTGTTTTGCTTACAGTTTTCAATCGTTTAATTCCTTATTTCTTTTATAAAATAATAAACTTGAATGATTATAATTTAGTTTATAGCATATCTTATGTTACGGTCCTATATTGAAATGTTATAATTTGACCATTAATGTTTTTTTAAGGGTAAGTTGAATGAATTTCAGTTTCATTTAAGCCTACATTCGAGTTTAAAGAAAAAAAGGTGTGTGTGGGTGTGTGTGTGTGTGGGGGGGGGGGGGGGTGAGGGACAGGTTATCTTACAAAATGAGATGGGCGCCATTACAAGATGGTAGAAAGGAAACAAAAAAAAATCGAAATCTATAAAAAGGTCAAATTCAAAATCTGCATTTATAGTTCAAAATAAAAATGTTTATTGTCTCAACACTTCGATTACACATAAGAGATTCATAGATTATATTTCATTTGATGTCTTTTAATTCTTAGGTTGTGTAATATGTATAATATATTTTCTTTTCTTTTTCTGTTTTCATATTATTTTATCAGTATTGTTATTTCTGTAATTACATGATTTTTCCCCATTAGAACACGCGCATATTGTCGTGACAATCATTGCATATCGAGGAATGTCCTTTACAGCAATATTACTGTTGTTTTTGCAACATATTTGATTTATGAATTTTCAATGAGATAATGAAAGTCACATTGTTCTAATTACGACGCCATTAATAGCGTTTCTTTCTATTCCTTTTTGGTGTTGAATGTCAAGCAAAATGTGTGTGTGTGTGTGTGTGTGCGTGTGTGTGCGCGTGTGTGTTTTGTGTGTGTTTTTTTTTCGTGTAGAAGTATGGTATAGACTAACTGCGCAATTGAGCGGCCATGGTAGTTTAGTCCATTAATACAATCCTCGAACAATTGACCGACTTCTTTTTAAACTTTTCTTAAATGGTTGTATAAATGAATAGCTGAGACGATGTTCTTCCAAAAAAAAAAGTTATATTTATAAATAAGGGAAATTAGGAAATGATGTTCTTTATTTGAAATTGACCATTCTTACAAGCTGCAAACAGCTCATTTATTTATTATATTAAAACGATCGGTTAAGAAGACAGTCGGGCCTTGTTTGCGAAATTCATCATTATTCTAAAAGTATTTCGGCACGGTTTTCACGTGCAAGTGTCAAAATATGTGAAAAATACGTATATGAGCGAACTTCACGAAAATTACGTACATTTTACCCTCTTCGTTTTCGACTCCGTTACACAAAAAATATATGTTACAATTTTCATGTTCATCTATTCATCTTTTATTTATTTGACGAAAATTTCTTCATACTATAAAAGCTATAAATAGAAACATGTTATGCAAGACGTACGTCAGACAAGGTGTGGATGCAGACATTTTAAAACTTGTAAAGGAATAGGAATTTGATATTGATATTACAATAAAAGAAAATTCAAGATTAAAATGGATCCTTGATCAGGTGAATTTGAGACAGGACAACAGAAAACTTCTTATTCTGTCAGAAGTCACATTTCCATCCACCGCCAAACGTTGCGACAATGTAGAAAGAATAACAGTAAGGTAAGAACACTGTTTGAAAAAAAAAAAGTAATTTCTTGCAAGTTTCTCACCGTTTATGATACTCGTTGAAGTTTGAGGGGTCTTAAGTAGGGAACCCTAGACCAAGATGTTTTGTATTTAATCACTGTGCATGTTCCCTCTTTCCTCCATGCTGCAACAATATTGATATGCTTGATTCTTAGAAATTTCGATTCGGTATGCATTTGATTCAAAACTGTTTCGTTTGCCAACGTCGATTTAAATGGAACTAACTTTGTTTGAAACTAAACAAACCTGTAAATAACAGGTCATTTTGCTGTAGATATCAGATTATCAGACGATCTGACGACAACTCTTCAAGAGTTTCTAATTTTCTCCCTTGTTTGACTGATTGAGTTACCTCCCCTGGGTAAAAAAAATCTTTGAAATTGCAGAGTAATGAATATTGAAAGTATTTCAGCAACTACAGCAATCATTTGATAAACAGTTAAAAACCAGAATAAATGTTTTAGTTATTTTTTAAAATAATAAATATTCAACATCTGTAACACGGTAACGTATTTTGCAAAATACCTTCATGGAATGGCGGAAAATTCGTACTCATAACAGACAAAAGACTGCTTAATCAAGAAACGATCGACTGGAGCGATCATTGGTCAAGTGGTGACCACAAGAATGTTATCCAAGTGTCGCGAATTCGAAAACCCGCTCCTCTGCTAACACTACTGAATGTCTTTTGAATGAGACGTTAAATAGACGTCCAGAATATCACTGAGACGTTAAATAGACGTTGAGAATATCACTGAGACGTTAAATAGACGTCCAGAATATCACTAAGGTGTTAAATAGACGTCCAGAATATCACTGAGACGTTAAATAGACGTCCAGAATATCACTGAGACGTTAAATAGACGTCCATAATATCACTGAGACGTTAAATAGACGTCCAGAATATCACTCAGACGTTAAATAGACGTCCAGAATACCACTCAGACGTTAAATAGACGTCCAGAATATCACTGAGACGTTAATTAGACGTCCAGAATACCACTCAGACGTTAAATAGACGTCCAGAGTATCACTGAGACGTTAAATCCAGAATATCACTGAGACATTAAATAGACGTCCATAATATCACTGCTATACACTTAGCATGTAAACGAACAAGGTGTGTACCAGATCTATATCACGTTTCATAAGACAACAATTTCTATTTTCATTTTATTGCTAAAATGTGTCTACAAAAATTAAAAAGCAACATTTATATCTTCTACTGTAAAGCTATACGAATAACGTTAACTATGAACCCTAAGGTTACACCGCCATTTAGTCATCACAGGAAGTAACATTATACTTCCTTGACACCAAAATAAGCGAAAATAAGCTATATAGCTAAAAAATGCCAGCTGAGGAGGGAGTCTAAATTAACATGACCTTTAAAATCAGGCAGTTTATCCTGGCGTCACGAGAGAAAGATATGACATACATGTGTAAACTACAAATTGCTCCACTGTTAGTAAGAGAGACTGGAACGCCGTACATAACACAGGTGACAGTTTCATTGAGCATACAACCCATAGAGACGACATTACTACTATATATATATAAAAGTGATGATCTGTTATTTACATTAAATATTAACGTAAATTACAATTCAGACAGTACTAGAAACACCGAATTTGAGAAGATTTCGGGGAATTTAACGCAGAAATGAAGTCACCTCACTGATGTTCTCGAACAGATATTTTATAGATCACGTCATTGCTCGTAAGATATTGGCCTGATTTTCAACGTATCGTACAGATAACTTGTTTAGAGAATATATAATTATTGTGAAAATTACAACATTGTCAATGTTGTTACTGAATTAACATAGATTGTGGTACTTCGAAAAAATCGATGGTCCTGCATGAAACACACGTTGTAGATATATTAGTAAAAATTAGTAAAAAGTTTTTTTTTTCGATTTTAGAGGTTTTATGCTCAGTGATACCGTCAACTATGGTACATAACTGCATCACAGTGCTATCCTGACGTACAGAGCGACTCACGTTTCATTCACAGTCATACGACGTCTCGTTGACGCCATCAACTATTTGCACGAAAGTTCTATACAGAAACAGAGCAAAAGATATTCACGTAACAAATATTGTATGCAAGAACAAATATCGTTCTTTGTATTTAGGATTTGGATCGGGTAACTGCACATAGTACATGAAATGAACGAAACATTCTTTTAACCCCGACGTCGTAGGAACACACATCGGGTAAAAATGACGTACAATTATTCGTTTCAAAACAATCTACCCCTCCCTCCCTTCAGTTTCCTAATGCTGAAGATTTCACCTCATAGCCTCTATCCTATAAAATCCCATAAAGTTTTCTATGAAGCTCGGCAGTGATCAACAGATGAGCAATCTATTGAAACTGTTTCACACACACACCATAAAAAATCCATAGTATGAAAGCAGTTTTAAAAAGCGTAAAAAATGAACGTGAATCAGTCACAAAGGCAAAAAGTACAAGAATAAAAACACGAAAAAAAGCTGTCACATGATTAAGTATCTACACTTTCTGAATTCGGATATTATAAAAACAGTATCCAATGACTTCAAAGCAAGGTCTGTAGAAAGCGTTCAACAAGGTTTCGAAGATTCTTCTGATGCAGCGAAGTTCGATTGAGTATGCCTTCATGTAAGGCTCGCAACACCAGATGGCACAGAATGACAAAATGGCGAAATAGATGCCCCAGTATATTGCCAGAGGTAATCCGCAAATAAGGGAGGTAATTCTGTAGCACCACAACTTCACGTTGGTGAAAAGCTGAAAAAAAGTGTTTGATAAAACTTATAAGATTCATAGCCTTTTCCCCTCATTTTGATTAGCACTTCTAAGCTCATGTGCGTTTAATATTTGAAAACAAACACGAAAAGTATTGGAGGTTATCACTTGTCCTTTTTGACGCCATTAATGGCAAAGTTGTGCTTTTTATAGAAGAGTATTGTGTAGATTGTGACCAAAACAACTTTATTCCAATACATGTACAAAAATGTGCACGGTTCTGGGCACCATTTTTAAACCTTTCCCGTAGGCCAAAATGATAATGTCTCTGTAAAAAGGATAAAATTACAAAGGAAAAACAGTATATACACCTTGAAATATATAAGAATTCATGTAAATGTGCCAAAAAAACAACTGCCGAGAATGGTTAGATGGTCAAACAAACGATATGTTTGTATATACATGTAGCGTACCTTAAATGCCCATCTCCAGATGAAATCAAAAGAAAACACTGTCTCGTCCGGTTCTCCAAACACGTCATGAAACTGTACCTACAAATATACAAAGATCTGGGTAATGTTTATTCTATTATAGCTTTCCAAACGACATAAAAACACGTTTTGTTTAATCACAACGCCTGACACCCCACCCGATAGTGGCCTCAAATTTGTATACCAGTAGAAGTCATTTCTACGTTAATGATATTCGCGTGACATTCTTGGAATTAACGACAGATTAGCAGACACTTTCTGGTAATCAAAAGGGATATAATGTTCTACTGCTATGAGCTTAATAGACACACTTGTATCAAGTATGCAGAGAAAGAGAGAGGGGAGATAGAGAAAGAGAGAGAGGGAGAGAGAAAAAGAGAGAGAGAGAGAGAGAGAGAGAGAGAAAGAGAAAGATAGAAAGAGAGAGAGAGGGAGAGAGAGAGATTTACAACAGGTAAGCTGATTGCATTAATTTTAGTCTTTATACAGAGAGTTGGCGTTGTACCATTTTTGGGAGGATAGCCATTTATTTCAAATGGTCTCTCTTTAGGTGTATATATGCCCAAAGGATTTGTTTTTTTAAAATATATTTTTGTACATTATTTTTTTTCACTAAAACGAACCAATCAAATATAAATGCAGTACATAAAAGGCTATTTTTTAGGGTCTGTCCCTTTGTTTTTAGGGTCTGTCCCTTTAAATTGAGCCAGATCGGAATTTATTTTCTGAATTAATACTCAAGATAATGTATGCACTTATCTGTGTCAATAGATCCCCTTGTTCACTGATAACTTGTTTATATAGGAAGGAATGTAATATTTATAGAAGGTTATCATCAGTATTGTGTAAACACAGGTTACATATGATCTTGGTATTGGCCAGTTTTTGTTGGTTTAAGCCACGTTCTTAAAATTCTCAGTTTAACTTGTATTAATCTGAATGTGGGCAGAAAGAACTTGAGAAAGATCCCTTTTCTTTAATATGTATGTTTCCATGATGAAAATTCTTCTTTAAACATCACATTATATAGCATTACATCGGATCGCATCGCATCGCACCAGACAGACAGACAGACATACAATGCTTATTTCTGTCATTTCAGCTAAAAAGCTCATGAAGACACAACATAAGCAGAATACGAGATGTCAGCGAACAGTTGTTTACATAATTAACAGTAATTCTTACATTGGTAAATTATTTGGTAATTTTATCATTTCAACATATATCGTACAATGTAACATATAGAAACATCACATCAAACTATATTACATTATATTATGATTTTATTATATTATTGCAATAAAATATTTGTAAACACATGTAGTTCAGGGTAGACCACTCGATGTATGTGAGTTTCAACCACATTTATAGAAACAATCTTGTTTAATACCGTGTGCGCATAATGTAATGATTATTTTCAACACATTTTAAAACCCTGTGTAATATTGTGATCATGTATAATTATTTCAATATCTGACAAGTATTTTGTTATCATGAAAGTTTTAAAGTTAGCTATGAAAAAGATCCTTTAAAAACATAATAATAATATAAATGACACGTTTGCTTTAGACGCGGAATGGCATTTAAATTGACAAGGACAACAATGCTGTTGGATCCCCTATCACCAAACACAATCTTAATTGTCACCTTCTCCGATTTTCGTAAATTACAAAGAGCACCAGCTTGCTTCAGTGACCAGGGGGAAATAAATACTGAAATGACCTCGGGACACGTCTGTTTGAAATTTTTGTTAGACTTTGTGCACATTTTCTCGGCGTGTATGGTTTAATAGTTTAATGGTTTGTTAAACACAGCTTTTGATATTTTGCACACGGTACTATTTCGTCATAACGTACTATTACGTTAAAACGGTACGCCGGCAGGAGAAATGAAGATTACTGCACCGTCGACACTTCAGTATAGTAAAAATGGCGTCTGCTTTAGCTTTTTTTTTATTAAATTTATGTTACTATCAGCAAAATAAAATATTTCAGCGGCAGTATTGCAGACACGTCTGATTTTCAAAGGATTTACAAATATCTTGAAAGTCTGTTGGACTAACCTAATGATATGGAACGAACAAAGAACAGATTTACAAATATACATAAATGTCATACGGCATATAAAACGGACGCATAAACGAACATAAATGAAATACGTTTAATGGTCGTGACTAATTGCTATTAAAACTATCTGTCTTGTTCTAAACACCACACATACATGGTAACACATGTGATCTGACACGAGTTTCATTTCATATATATAGAGGATATTAATTGAGTGGTCATAAAAGGGTTAGGGATTTATTGCAAGTATTATTTGAAAACGATAAAAAACGAGGCCCTGCCGAGTTTTTATCGTTTAATGATAACAAGTGTAATAAAATCTCGTTTTACATGACCACGAATATAATGTTCTATATGTATCACAGGGGTTTTGTAAGTGAATTGTGATAGAAACTCACGGAAGAAACTGATTGTTTTCTCTGTATACGCGCGAACGTCATAAACGTATTGTTATTACGTTGACGTCAAAGTGTTATTACACCAGTGTAATATCAAAACTATAAACACGCCCACGACAAAAACTTTTATTCAACGGGTTCATGAAAATGTTATTAAGCGAGTCTTTGGCTTAATAACATTATTCAAGGACGAGGTATGAAATGAAAACCCCTGTCCAATTCTTTTTATCACATGACCAAAACAACCAAATGTAGCGATATATATCTATTTAAACTATACTGACATAAACTGTAACAAAACATTCGCCAAGAAAATAGGTCCAAATAAAATGTCAAAATATGTCGGAAATACTGAATATAAAATGCGTCTCTTTGAAAAATGACGTCTGATTGATAACATGTTTTGTTAACAATGTTTTGTTAACCGTTTATATTACACGTCTGTAATATAACAAAATACACAGTAGTTATATTACATTACAAAAAATTCTTTGTCATGGGAGAAAACATTCAATACCTCATGAACAGAATCGAAACTTCCTCAAATGAAAAAGCAAATTCTTATAAATTTTATGAAAACGATACTTTCCGAATACCCGAAATCCAGAATTAGCCGGTTTTCTGTTAAGCCTTTCACAGGTTGAAAAAGATATTCATCTCATTACATTTTCTTAGCTGACTTCTTTAATAATGAAAGCATGATAAAAAATCAATTAATTATCAACCTTTTTTTTACCAACCATGTTTCAGTTATTTTAAGTTATTATCCTGCATTTTATTTCTCTGATAAATCAGTTAAGCCTTGTGCCTAATGTTAATAAATAGCATGCATGTTTTTACCTTCATGTGATCATGTAAATGTTCTGGATCCCTAAATTTCAAGTCAATATTCTGCCCTTTCGTGACGTCAACCTTCACATTTTCTTCACCAACTGTTAACTTAACCTCACTTTCTGCCATTTTTAAAATCTCAAAAATTTCTCATATATATCCTCAGTGTATGCTTCCTTAAATATTTATTTTTTTTATTTTCTTTATATTTTGTCTTTTTTAATTATATCCGTCCTCTTCCTAAAAATCCCCTAAATTCAACAAATGATCAAAATATAACCACGCTTCCTCAAGTTACACAGAAAAATCTGCGGTCCGTTCTGTTCGCATTACCACGCCTTTACTTCACCTTTCACCTTTGTACAGATGGCCAGGGATATATTAAATGTAACACCAAGGGTGAAAATAATCCGCGCGATGGTTTGACCTTTAACCTGCTGTTGGAATGAAGTAAATCCGACACTATTATAACGAATCTTATTATTTCGACAGACAACTATTTAGTGGATTTTGTCAAGTGGGCTATCAAAAATGCGGGTTTACAATGTCTGTGCATTTGGATCACGTTTGGCATATATATAACCAAACAAAATGTAATATATATTGTTTTCTTTTGAGCAAACGAATTTTAGCATAAGAAAGACTATGTTTAAAAATTTTGCTTATTAAAGAGGCTGTACTCCAGATTTGACATAAAATTTTTTTTTTCATAAATTATATATTTAGATGCCGTGAGATTATAACAACATAATATTTTACTTCAAAACTGATCATAAAAGTCAAAATAGAATAAAAAAATATTTTCGCTCCAGCCTGATTTGAACTCTGGACCCTCATGTTAACAAAATATATCCAACGCTTTTACTGTCACCACTAACGCCGCATGTGATATTACAGATATTTACTTTAAATCTTATACGATATAGTTATACCGTCGCGTTTCGGTATAGCACTTTGAAAGGGAAAAAATCAATTTATAATGTAACTATTTGACTTATTTTTTGTCAGTAGGTTATTTTTTAAGCATTAATCATAAATATTACAAGAAATTTATAATACAAGAAAACTTTCTTTTATGTCATCTGGAGCACAGCCCCTTTAAGTTCTGTGATGTGTAATTAATGAAACTAAATATTATGTGTGACGTAGATAACTCGGCAATGTCATCCGGGCATTTCCACATCTTCTTCAAAAATGTTTAAGAATTCGGCAAATTATTTTTTCAAAACATTAAATATTGAAATAAATACTGCGTAAATACTAGACCATTTCAAACACAACGAAATCCTACATAACTTAATGTAACTACATGTAGATATTTACTTAGTATACACAAACATAAAAAGTTCAACTCTGATTTTTCTCTATACAGTTTGTTTCGATTAGACACAACAAACATACTATACTTGCAAAAGAATAAAACATTGTTACCGATGTTTAATTTACGAAAAACAGAACCGTGGGCGTAGCTAGGGGGCTACATTTTAAGTACTCTTTGGAAATTGGTTCTATACACGGCCTGTACCCCGCTTAGGCTTCAAGTTTAACATCATTTTAAGGCCATTTAAAAATTTCATTTTCATAACTGCTGTGAGTATGGGAGTATGCCTGGCTTCCTGCCTGCGCATATAAACTTATTTCATATAAATGAAAGCAATGCATAGATAGTTGTTGTTGTTACTGCTGCTTCTGCTGATACTATGTAACTGATAAAATGATATGATGAAGTCTGACCAATAGGCACGAGAATGTTTTCCAAAGATATGGACTTTAAAGCCAATATCTTGATTATGGTGTTTAAAGCCAATATCTTGATTTTTGTTATAAAAATTATTTACCCCCCCCCCACCCACTGAAATGGATCTTGTTTTTCTGTCTACCGAAAATATCAGGAATTTTATTTTATGACTGAAAATATAAGGTTGGCCATTGGTCTAATACTTATCACGTGTGAGTCAATAGAGACCGATATTCACCTTGATACATTTGAAGTAACCATTGTTCCGTCACATGTTACTCTATTTTATATAAAACTTTTACCTATATAGCGAATAGTCCATTATCGGTCGCTTGTGAGTCAACAGAAAATGAAATTTACCTCACTTCGGCTTCGGTTCCAATACGACTGCCCCCGAACAAATACAAGGGCGATCAGTGATCACATATGTCGCCTAATGATAGCCAGTTAAGCAGTTGTATTGAGAGGTGATTGGACTGCAGTTTGTTGGCTAAAACGCCTTTTTTTATTCAAGGGCCATAACTCAATCAAAAATCATTCAACTGAAAAACCCTTTTAATATGTGCAAGTACTTGAGGCACCGATCAATCCTGTAACATTTCATTCAAATTGCTTTAGTAGTATAAGAGAAGTAGTCCGGACAAACTTTAAAAATAAAAAAAAAAATCATTAAAGGGCCATTACTCTGACAAAAATAATTGGACTGGGAAATGCCGACGATATGCACAATTAGACTTGGTACTGATCATCCCTGTAAAGTTTGGATGAAATTGCACCAGTAGTAGTGAGGAGTAGTCCGGACAAGTTTTGTGACGTACGGACAGACATACGACGGAGAAGTGATCCCTACTTTGTAGCGGCTACTTTGTAGCAGGCGACACAAAAAGGGCCTATATCAAATCAGTTATTCAATAACACATATTATGGACCTGACGGATATGATATTTACTGGGGCCTCATCCCGAGGCAATACTACATTGCCAGGTATTATAGACACGGATTACTTGATAATATCGAAAGATATCTACTTAAAAGGCAAAAACTTCTCTCTCTCTCTCTCTCTCTCTCTCTCTCTCTCTGTAAGCTGTAAATTATCACTTGATTTTTACAGGTAAGAAACGAAGTTACGACAAAAAAGTTACGACAAAAATGTGTAAGTTACGACACAAGTAAGTACGTATAAGTAATTACATTTTTTGATGAGGAAAGAAAACTGTAGCTACAGTGTTGAGTTTCCGAAGAAGTTAAGAACACCGTAAATTCACCTCATTAGATACCACTTAATGGTTTTTAACAGAAAGATATGTAAACTAAACTTAAACGGAAACGCCTTATAGGATTCAGTGAATGAATACCTCGACATTTCATCTAATAAACATGATCTTAAAGGTTTCAGTTGACCTTATTTATTGTGCAAGTTTTAACGGAAGTATAAGGTTTCAATGAAAATAGTGTATATTGCTTCAGATCTTATGTAAACACGGTTTAAGAGAAGCAGTTTTTGGATAAATATAGCGCTAAAATTGTTAAATTTTTCATAACTTGAATGACTTAAATATTTTATTGAGTAAACAGCAATATGAAAAAGTAAATGAAGTTGAAATTACGAAAGCATGCTCAAGTTTGTAAAATACACAGGGAGGTCTGTGCAAAGTTGCCAGGTATATCCAGGAACAGACCATTCTATAAACCAATTTGTACAGGTCATTGCTAAACAGGATAATTCGTAGCTTTCCTTATCTGATTGCAACTACCTTGGACATTTTATATTCAGTTTAGCTCAAGGTTGTTAGAAAGAAAACCAAATGCTACGCATACATTGAGTATTCATTTCTGTGTCAAAAATCTGCCGCTTATGTTAAGAATTCGAAAATTTGAAATTCTGTACAAGAAATGAAGAAAACAGCCATTTTAGAACTCTCCGATGTAACCTTTGCGAAAACGTTTCCATTATTGTTAATGTATAGGCTTCGAACTCACAAACCGAGAGTTTGATAAGGTGATAGAGACAAACCCTTAAATCGCCATGGAGCTGTTCGGGATCTCTCGCTTTAAAGTCGACATCTTGACCTTTGGTGACGTCAACAGTCGTGACCTTTTCTTCCCCTACCGTCAGACGTACGCTCGTGTCCGATGCTGCCATTCCTTACCGAGGTTATTCTTTGCACACCTGGCTTATATCCTATATGATGAAGCGTTTCTTGTAAGACGGAAAATTCTATAGATTCTGTAAAAGAAGTAATCTTTGAAATGATGTCCTAGACTTGTATGTGAGCACTGCTATTTATCATAACTTACTCTTATCCAGTTCTTTTGCGTAAAAAATCGGGAGGAGAGGAAGAGGAACTGAAACATTGTATTCCCGTCTATTGTCAAACGGGAATTGTCATATTCACAACAACGCCTTGTTGCAAGGTTATTTCTGACAATGTGTCTGGCCATGTGTTTGACAATGTGTCTGGTCATATGTTTGACAATGTGTCTGGTCATGTGTTTGACAATGTGTCTGGTCATGTGTTTGACAATGTGTTTGACTATGTGTTATCCTAAGCGGCAGGGTTTCACTGAATATGAATATTGTCTTATTCTGCTTCTTGCCGTTTTTATTCAGTTTAACTTAAAAGAAACACACTTATAAAATTGTGTTTGCTTTAAACGTTGTCACAGTAACAACAGACATATAATCTATCTTATATGCCGACAACTTGTAATACGCTATCTGTGATTGTAAATATAACAAAGGTATAACCCTATATAAGATGATTTTCTGATTAAAAATATCATTTAATGGTATGGTGATTGACACCAACCACGTGTATTAAATACCCACTGTGCTCAAACAAGATATGACGGAAACGGCGTTCCATATGTCTGTATATTATTTTTACATCAATCCCCTGGCTTTGTCTATCCACAAAATGCGATAAATATCAGAACACATTTCCACTCACATGCTTTGCAATAACTCTGAGGGCTGTGGAGGGGGCATAAAAAGCATAAAGCATTAACGAAAGAATTACTTAAATTTCACTTTTATCGAATATGAAGATTTCAGCGATGCTTTCAAATCAATAAAACTCTAACTCTCAGAAACAGTACTGGGAACATCACTAGGGTATTAAATATACTTGTAAATGAAAATCACTCCACCATATGTTAATAGCTTACTAAATATGATTATTTTCTTATAGTTGTATGAACATTTTGAGTTATAATTGTTCATTTACACGCATGTTTAGGATCCAAATTCTGTTCCTAGAACCTGTGGCTTGTAACGTTAATTTACCTGTCTGTCGACAATCTGAATCAAGGAAAACAATTATGCAAAACATTTCGAAGTAAGTTGCTATCATAAAACTGACACTATTCTCAGGTATTTTCCTTGAGTCAAGCTACACGTTAATCTTCGGAGATGTGAAGATCTCCACAAGTTATTATAAACTTGAAGAAAGTGACTGCTACCTTGCTCGACAAATTTTAATGAATAGAGAAAAGAGTACCTTTCAAGGCCGTTTCTGCATGAAATTTCTCAGCTGAGAAATAAGCAATTTATCTGTCTGTATAATCCAATTTAGATCACATCTGTAAAATGTTATCTCTCCTCGAGTTATTAAAAACAACACTAACGTATACAAACGCAGGCCTAAACATATTAAACTCGGACTACTACCCCCGACAGCTCTGTTTACACAAAGGTTCACCTATGTTTACTTTATAAAATATGGTACGCAACTGTTTTCTGAAGACCATTAACTCCGCGTTGAATTTGTCTAAATGTCAGTTATTTACTCAGACACGTCCAGGGAACATTTGCTTGCTTTCGTATCAATTAATTTACGCTCGTTTTAGAATCCGTTTCTGTCTAGAGTGATCTCCCTTGACTTTATCGTAATGTTTTTTTCGTATTTTCAGATTTTTTTCTTATATGTCTGTTTCTCCGTTGTACATATGTCATGATTTAAAGTGTTTGTTTGTTTGTTTTTGTTTGTTTGATTTTAAATAAATAAATAAATAAAGTAAAAAGTGACATTCCATTCTGTAAGAATAATTTTGAAGCACTTATGACATTAGAATCACAGTCTTCCGAAAGCATTTCAGTATTCACAGGTTCATTAAATCCCCAAATCGACCAATCTTTGTCTTACTGGTTTTAACTGGTTTACCTTTTACAGTCAATGTCATACTGGGCGGGCAGTTTCCCTAATCATCTCTCCTATGGAGGAACAAAACTTAATTCTCATTCTTCTTAAGAAATGCCAACAATTACCACTGAGAAGGTAAGTGGTTTTGAACAAACCAACCACAGATACCAAACTCCACGCAGCGGTTACTTCCCCTGATCACTACAGAAACCACAACCACCACAAGTAAATTCGGTCGTTTTTCACTTTTAATTTTAAATTTTCAGACTTTCTATCACTTTAGTTTTCTTTCATTTAATTGTTATGCTTAATGTACAAAAAAAGTTAAAAAAATATACGTAAAAAAGAATAGTTCGTATAACGTTAAAGTAGCAAAGTGTGACGTAACCGGTGGCTGAGATACAGGTCATAATTAAGAGTGGCAATGAATGAAGGGAGGCAATCGTGTTATTCCTTTCCTCTTGTGTGAGAATTTATGTAACTATCATTTTCAGATTTTTTATTTATCAGTTTCTTTCATTTTTAAAATACAACCAATATATGAAAAATAAGTTAGTTTTTTTTACTTTTCAACAAATAGAATAATGACTTACTATTTTTTTACCAGATAGTTAACGTTTAGAATGTATTAGTTTAAGTGACATTTCATTCGATTAAGTATGTTTAATAAGCTCCAACAAATATGCCATTTTTTATCACGAGCGTGCAAGGATAATCTAACATTAACGACGTGGTATTTAAAACGAGATCTATTCAGTATAGTATAAGACATTTTTAAAACAAATCGTCTAATGTAAAGATCAAATTGAGAGACTGGAAAGACAAATACTTGAAACAACTAAAAACCCGTGAAGAAGTTATGTCAGGGATGTTGTTGACAACATACATTTACATAGACATGTCAAAAATATGAACAATTTCCTCGTTGATTGTTTCTATGCGAATGCCTGCCAAAGCATTGGCGTGTGAAATGTTGCAATATTCAGTGTTCACATTTGTATTCTGTATTATTTCATTTTTATTGCAAAATTACATAAACTTGTATTGTATATTTTTTTTATTAAAACTTGATAATGTTTTTATTTACATGCAATAAATTTACATATGTTTTCGATAATTTTCGTTTCTATTCAATGTGGTCACTTTGTATTCTTTATCTCATACAAAAAGTATTTGTATTCTGTATTGATTAATTTATATCCATTTGTTAAAATCCTATTAGTACTTTATTTTTTCTTATTTGTATCGTAAAAAATCCATTTGTATTTGATTAATTTATATTCAATCCCGAACTCACTAGTATTGTATACGTTTTAAATTTCTATTCTATAATTGTATTCTGAAATTTGTTTGTTGATTTTGTTACGATAGATTTGATTGGCTGGGGATAAACATCCGGGCAGTCTCTATCCAGGTAATGATTGCCAGCTGGTAAGAAACAAGACGCGTGTTTTTCGGTGCTACTTTTTCCATAGGCACTCGGTGTCAGGACAAAATAATATTTGTATAACGGCGTGCTAGGTTCCAAGTCAAAAACAATCCAGTCTACCCACTTCCGTTGCTTGAAAATATGGCGAGAGATCTACCTTGGAGTAATTTATACGACGGATACCGAATTTTACCATCTTGCTGTAAAGAAGTTTCTGTGGGGATTTATCAAAGATTAGGGCTTAAGTTCGACCAAATCAATCATTCAAACGATCGAAGATATAATTCTTTTGTCCTGACACCGAGTGGCTATGACCTTTTCTGAAATAAAATGGTGGTGTACAAAAAAGCATCAGAGGAAACTGTATTTAATGTTTTTGTAGAACAATACCGGACCCGCATTGTGTAAGGGAAGACCGTAAAACGATAAATAATCACAGTTGTCTGTAAGTCTTTTTAATTATTCAAATGTCATAGTCGTTCGTGGTATATAGACAATTGAAAAGATTTTAATGAAGGAACTGAATAAGCAGATGCTATCTGTTGACGTAGTTACAGTAACTTTATGTTCGTCAGAGAATAGTTTCCTGGTATTTTTTTACCGTATATCACACGGGATGGGATTTATCCAGTCTTGTTTATGACGTGGATACATGTTCATCAGTGTAATTTGTGTTGTTGTTGTTTTTTTAATACGATTTGTATAATTAGTTAATCGGATAATAAGATATAAAAAATTGTCTATACTAGTCAAGAATTTAACATCATAGGTATTATTAAAAAAACAACATCTGAATAAGCCATGTTAAATAAGCCAAATGCCGGGGCAGAGAAAACGGCAGTCAGTGTAAAATCCATTTTAAAAGTCTGTCGAAATTCGAACGTTTGACTAAATCGCAAAATGTATGAATGTTTAGTTTTGTTTATCAATAGTTTTTTTCAGGCAGCGAATCTTCCGTACCTATCACATTAAAAACATCTACTGATAAATTTTTATTCACCAGCGATATGAACACGTACTCTGGTTTTGTTGCGAAAAAGTTTGGGCTGAAAAAATATTCATATAAAATAGAGCTCTCGTAGACATGTTGCTGAATAGGTTAATTAATGCAGATATATATAGCTTTAGGGTTCCTGTTAAGATCAGTTGTGAAATCTAATTAGGAAGTTTGTTCAAGAATTTGACAGGTTTATTTTATATGACACACTGCTTTAATGGCCTTGTTCTAATGTCTTCATAACCATAGCACCAAAAGATCCTCTAAATTATATCCGCTTTTCAATTTACAACGTAAGGTGAAATTTCTGCCTAATGACGGCAGTAAAGTCTTGTTAGATATCTTAAGATTTTTTTGCACTTGTTTATGCGTTATACAGCTAGAACAGACAGTGTATGGCTAAATATTAGGACCTATACAACTCAACACCTTAAATTACCAATTGTTTTGTTTTATTGAGAAAGAGCTAAAAGTACATACGCTATATATATATTCAGTGAATGCTCGATACATACATTTAAAATCTATGTCAGTCACGGGTACGTTCCTTTAACAGTGCTTAAGGAGATAAATATTTAGTTATCCATAAGGAATGTTTCGAATCAAATCAACAGTATCTAAGATGGTCTTCTGAGGTCCGAATAAATGTTCCTTAGGTGTAAAACAAGGATGTGTACACGTCATTTCTATATGCTCCATTGCAAAGTCATGACAATTTTTATTATTTTATGACGTCATATCTAAACGATTAAGTGTCTAAAATAGAACTTCATATTTGCCTGTTTATTAGGAAATAGAATGGCAGAAAAACAAAATGATTAAATCTTCCAGTAAACGAAAATGTAGAGCACACACTTGATTTTGTCTTACTTTAGTTTCAAATAAGCTGTCGTAATTTCTTTAAAAAAAATCACCCTTCCTGTAAAAATCCAAACAAAGAAAATAAATAATCTTATTCATAAAAAATATAATTTTCTATGTGACACTGCACGCGCACTTTCTGATGAAGAAACACAATTACCTTTATATCTTAGATGAGAGACCTACATGAAAGAAGCAAGTCAATAAGATATTTTGACTCGGGTACAGCAGTGAAGCGAACTTTTATTTCTTTAAATCGGTATTTTCCGAAACTGCTATTGTCCCTTACTTTACCTTTCGGTGACTTTCCAGTTCTCTCTATAGATATATGTCTCCTGTTCACATTTCGCAAACTTTATCTGAAATATTCGACCTTCTGTACAGAATTTTTATAGGCTTGCAATTTTAACTTAAACTTAGTTCGCCGACATTTCTCTGATTTGCAAGTTTCTTGAATGTGACTTTTAAAGTTATCTTCACAGACTATAATTTTGCAATTCCATCAAGAATTATTAATCTGGGTTTCAGCCAACAGAAATGATATAAAACATTGATATATATATATTGTCTCGAATATGTTTAAATGTATATGTTAACTATATGTTTCTTGAAGAAAAACCACTATGACAGAGTATCTCTGCAGAAGTGTAGAAACAAATGTCTAACTTGATTCTTCACTCATTGTTTTGAAATATTGATATTTGTATTGCATGCTAGAGTTATTTATAATGAGTGATCTTCTTTCTTGTTGTTTTTCGTGCACTTTGTCTGTTCACAAATTGGCTTAAAGGATATTCAAGGAGAAATATTTCTGTAATAACAGGTTTTTTTCTCAGATATAACTGGTTCTTTGAAAACATTAAAAAATCGGTCTTTTACGAAATAAACACAACATAACATAAACAGAAAACCTTCACCCCACCAAAATAAAATGCGTGTTGTTAGGCAGTAAGCACAAACTAAAAGATAGTTTAGAACTACACCTTAATATAAATGGTATACAGATTGAAAATGTTTCTGACCACAAACTCTTAGGTGTTTACATTGATTGAACATTTAACTGGAAAAACGCAAGTAAACAAAGTTTGCGAAAAATTTAACCGCAAACTGTATCTTTTAAAGAAAATCATATGCCATTTATCATATGAAATTAAACAAATGTTTTACAATGCCTTTTTATTATGTCGACATTTGACTACTGCTGTGCAGTTTGGGGAGAAAGAACTAAGTCTACAATTAGTAATATAACAAAGTTTCAAAAACGAGCTGCGAGAATTATACTACATACAACAATAAAGACGCCATCCAAAGATCCGTTTAGTGAGTTAAAATTGATGTCTTTCATACTGAGATGTAAATATCACACTGCAGTATTAGTTTATAAATATTTGAATGAGCTAGCCCCATGTTACCTGTCCGAACCTTTAACATTCTCGCATACGTTATATGTTGTTTGTTTATATTATATATTTAATCTGTTGTTTCAGAAGGCCATATTGTAAATAAGGTCTATGTATGTTTCATGTATAACCTTAATATATCACCTTCTTTAAATAAAGATATTATTATTATTATTAAAACAAACACAAAACTTATTTCAAAGTTCTGCCATTTTTAAAGTATAATCTATGTTACTACGATTTATGTTAGATAACTTGAAAGAAAACCTAATTAGTAAAATGTTTGAACTCTTCATTAACCTCACGTTACGCGTTTATCACTTGCTACAAATAATCTTTTCATTTTGTTGTTGTTGTTGTTACGATATTGATTATATATAAGTTTAATTCGATAAGTTTTGACATTTAATTGAAACCTTTGTTTCAATCTTTTGATATTTGCCTGTGATAAAAATACAGCTACGCAAAACCCCATGTGCAGCCCGCCCGCTTAGCTCAATAGGTAGAGCACTGGAGTAGTAATCCATCGGTCGTTGGTTCGGGCAGGGCACAATTTCTCTGTGACAATTGTTCTCAGATATTGTGTCTTCTGTTCATTTGTCTCTCACCGCTGATTCAGAGTAGATCATGTGGGAACAGTAGTCAGTCACTTGCGGAGAAATTGGCAATTACTGGTTAGTTATCCTTGAAAACCGATTAGGTGGACTGACCGCCGAGATATAACATATGTTGAAATCGGCGTTAAAGCTGCCCCCCCACCCCACCCCGAAAGAAAAAAAAATCCATTTTCCCTTTAATGCAATTTTACACCAGCTTTAACCGACAAGATGAAAATTGCTATGTCTTGGGAAAAAATATTTAAAACATTTTGTCGAACAATGACGAATTCATTGTCCGTGACAAACTACCGTAAAACGTGCTATAAAGAGAATCATGTATCTGAAAACGGATGTTCCAAAGTCCTGATAGTTCTTGTCACATAAATATTGAAAACTCTTTAATTTGAAATGAATTTATGACATATTGTCTAGATGTTATATAACAATTTGCCCGATTTAAACCAAATACGTCAATAAACACCAATAAATACGACATTCCTGACCGACATTATTTCAGTGTTTTCATGATCAAGTTTTATACTTGCCAGACAGTAGCTGTTCTGTGAACGTGGGCAGTCAGCCTAAAAGGTTGACTGCCTTTGTCTGCATGAAAACGAGATAATTTACTGAATATTTCTACCAAGAGTTTAGACAGAGCTGTGTCAAATTTACCTTCTGGCCATCGTGTTGATATACAAAATATGTCTGTTAATTATTGATAACAGTTTTGAAATTCTTAAAAGATGTCCAAGAGCAATGAAGCGGACAAGAAATGGGGTGACGGACCGACAGACGAACAGACGGTCTTTATACTGTATGCCTGTATTCAGGGACAAACAAAAACAGGCAAAAGCAATCGTTCTCTTCCTTTGCCTGTTTTTGAAAATGAATAAAGCCCATTTAATGTATGTCACGACATCTTGCTCTTACAGTGCATTGCAAGAACAACCGTAATAAAAAACAAAAACTGCATAGTTTTATCTCTGTCTAAGATTTTTGCAGTTTATTTATAGCGGCGTCAATAATAATTAAATGTTATTAGTTGTAGGAACATTTTAGAATAAAAGATTATTGGAGAATTCTGCAGGTACTATTTGAGCGAACGTTTAATGTTAAGAGGTTGTTAATGTATTACCAGCAAATTCACTCCATCAGCGTCATTAAAAGCCATTCTGATTAATTGATTCTCAAAGTATCGGTATATTTCACTGTCTTTTGCCGCCTGCAGGTGAGCATTTCCACGTGGCAAAAGTGCTCTTTCGATTCAACGGCGTTATAAGTAACAATGCAGACGAGAAAATAATAATTATGGTCTAATTGTTTTACTGCTTAGTGAAATAACATTCTTACCTATTTGAATTTAAATTTCAAAATTGCCCCCTTTTGGAACCCCGATCTTAGCTAACACATGTAATGCATCATTTACTCTTGCACGTTACAAAACATGTTTTCATTGGTCCCTTGTAGATCTCATTATCCAATGACATGTTTGTGTGGACCAGTTGCTGGTAGAGACATCTACTTTTATTTATTTTCGTAGTTTAAGTTTGATATAAACGATATAAGAACAACGTAAAAAATATGTTTGTCGGAAATGAACGCTTTATGGACTTATGCTTTTTCTGAAAGTCATGTAATTGTTTATGATTTCTTATCGATCAAGAGCGTTGTAAACGATAATTTGACTGTCATTTGGATATAGAATACTGAAAATTGTTGAACAGTCGTTTTGGAAGAAAATATAAGACAAACCCCGGTTTTCTTTTTAATTGTTCTATTTGGCTAATGTTACCATCTGAGAGATTAACATTGAAAACTGTTTCAGTGATCTATTGTTCTATGTTGTAGACTGGTAGAAACTAAATATATGTTTGTATCTTTACCTTAACAGAAATTGTGCAAAGTCTTGAGAAGTCTGTGAAATCTATTCTTTAACATAAGTCTTTTACCAAACTCTACACATAAGTTATCACACTTAATATGTCAGTTATCACACTCTATACAGCAGTTATCACCTAAACACAATTAGCACACTCGACACATAAGTGATCACATTCTACGCATCAGTCTTCACATGCTACACAACAATCTACACAAAAAATCATACTCTACACAGCAATTATCACAATTTACACAGCAGTTACCACACTCGAGATAAAAGTTATCACACTCTATGCATGTGTTTTGCACACACAAAACATCCTTTATCATAACTGACACAACAATTATCACTCTCTATACATCTGCTATAACACTTAACACATCAGTAATCACACTGTTCACATCAGTGTTCACTTATACACATGATTTTTTACACTTGACTCATGACTTATCACAATCTACAAGTCAGTTGTTACAATAAAGCAATTAACACAGTGTACACAGTATAATGATCAACTCTTCACAGCAGTTATTTTATTTTTTGCAATTATCATTCTGGTGACATCAAAGGAAAATTTCTGACTCTATATAATGGTCTGAATAAGCCGCTGAAGTTTATTTATCTAATATGAGAAAAAAGCTTCCGGTGAACATCAATATTCATGTCCAATTACATGAACTTGGACGTCCGTTGTATTTCCGGTACAGATATTATTAACGAGGTCTTTCTATCAGTGATTTCGCCCTTTCAGACCACCACACAGATGAGCAAAAATCTTTATTTTCTCGTTTTCTTCCCAATCGGTTTGTTATTTTTGAACTACTTAATTCTGTTGACGCAAAATCTTGATCAAGATTTCAAACATATTGAGACGATGAATGTTGTGAACAGTTACTGAGAAAAAGTGTCTCGGAAAAGATCTATGTAATAAAAAATGATTATACTGCTAAAAGAAAAGCGAATAACTGCATCATGATATAAGACTTTGAGGTAGAGAAAATCAGTCTTTGTATTTTCTCTCAGTTTTCTTTAATTGATCTTTTTCCGTTTGTCGGTTTCAGTAATCTTACTGGGGAAATAAATCATTATAAATTACATTTCTACGAAAACACTGATAAAATTAAAATGCCAGAACATTTTCTTTATTTCGTTGTTGTTGTTTTTTAGCTGTTGTGTTTCTTTTAAGTAGCTGTTTAACCCACGGCATTAGACATTCAACATTTGAAACAACCAAAATTTGAATGTTGTGCCAGCATGACATTCGAAATACAACATTCGAAACTCACGAAATTTGAACGTTGTGCTAGCACGACATTCGACATACGACATTCGAATCTCATGAAATCTGAATATTGTGCCAGCATGATATTCCACATACGATATAACAATTTTGAATTTCTCCTGGAATGTTGTGCTAGCACGATATTTGGCATTTGAAATATCAAAAATTTGAATGTTGTGTTGTGTCAGCACGACATTTGACAAGAAGTAAAAAACGGGGGTGGGGCAGGGGGGGGGGGGGGTGGGGGGGGGGGGGGGGAAGAGAAATCACCACATTTGTGTAAAAGTCAAAACTGCCATTAACTTCATTGGAACTAAAATTCCTTAAAGAGTACCCCAAAATCAGTCGCAGACCAATGAAATGGACTCTGGATGGTCCCTTGAAGTCAAACATGTCATTATCTGCATTTGCACCAAAACTTCCTGAAAGTCTGCGAGTGCCTCAGAAACAGTCGCAGACTACTTAAATTGACTCTGGAGTGTCCTTTGAAGTCAAAAATGTCATTATATCCACTGGCACCAAACCTTCCGGAAAGTCTTCGAGTGCCACAGAAACAGTCACAGACCACTTGAATGGACTCTGGAGTGTCACTTGCACTCCTCATACCGGCTCTTTGACTCCTCATGCCTCCTCTTTGATTCCTCATGTCTCTTCTTTGACTCCTCCGACTTTCAGGAAGTTTTGGTGTCAATGCAGATAATGACATTTTTGACTTCAAGGGACACTCCAGAGTCCATACAAGTGGCCTGTGACTGTTTCTGTGGCACTCGCAGACTTTCAGGAATTTTTGGTTTATGTTTTTAGTTATGTGATTAACCTTGTACATTTAACCAGGACTGTTAGATAAACTAATTTAGATTTTTTTCGATTTTGTATGGTGTAAGCATGATGTAAAAAACTTCCACTGGAGTTTGGTTTGCTTTTGATTACTCGATGGATTTGAAAAAAAAATAAACCACACAAGTTGCCAGTGATTGACAATAAGATCTGTTATTTTTGCACCCCCCCCCCACACACACACAAGCGATGTTCGAATCATTGGTTCCCTGTTTCGTGGTAGAAATATAAGGTTAGCTACACGATAGGCAGGCTGTGCGATTTTGGTTGGCGCTACCCCTAAACCTTGTATAGATCGTCGATTCCCTAAACTATCGACCACTGTATTCGAATCATCCTTTCTCAGTTTCGTGGTAGAAATATAAGGTTAGCTACACGATAGGCAGGCTGTGCGATTTGGTTGGTGCTACCCCTAAACCTTGTATGGAGCGTCGATTCCCTAAACCATCGACCACTGCATCACCGTACATAATTGCTTGATGTAAAATATTAGTACTTATCATACTGTTGGGTAACGACATTTCTTGGTAATATTTAATCACTTTCCGATCTAAATATATTTTGACAGAATTACCTTAAAGAATCAATATTATGTTGTTTTGATATATGTCTTTGTCAGTAAAAAACTGCTGGTATTCCGTCGTTAAAAGAATACAATCCGACTAGTATTTGTTATCACATTGTGACATTATTTACACTTTGACCTGTCATATTTCCTATAAGAAACGCTCTACTGCCCTTCCGAACGTAGCCCTGGTTAGAGAATTAAACCCTTTTTTAAAGCTTTCTTTTTTCAATAACTTAGTTATGATTAAGGTTTTCCTTGCTGAAGATAGATCACGAGCGAAAATGCCCTCTGTGATGCTATAATATTATTCTTAATAGCATTACTGAAAATAGTGGATATCGTTAATGTTCTGAATTCTAAACAAGTATATTCATGTTTTTTCTATGGAAAAAACAAAACAAAAACGTGTGAAAGGGAGAAACAACATCTAAGATGTATATAAAAGGAAGAAGAAAGAAGTGGTAGCATTAAAGAGTGAGTAATGTTTGGTGTTAATGTTAGAAATCATAATCGTTAGAAAAAGTAAAACAGTTTTCCAAGAAATAACTGTTAATTGTAAAACTAATTATTTATATATAAAAATTCAAATTCCGATCTTTCCATTAGCAATTTGTTCTACACTGACAAATATTTTGGACGTCAAAAATGCATGCACCATTTTTGCCGTGAGATCTATTTTATGATACTCGCATGAGCATCGAATCTTTATTATAGAACCATTGAGATGAAGATATTAAAACACGGCACAGCAAGTCAAGTTAAAGTACAACAGTTTAAATTCGAATGGCAAATGTCATTATGGCACAACATTAAAATTCCACGTGTTTCGAATGTCGAATCTAGTGTTAGCACAACATTCAAAGAAAGCAAATGATTCCAATTTAGAATGTCGTACGTCGAATGTCGTGCTGGCACAACATTTAAATTTCAGGAGTTACGAATGTAGTGTCAAAAGCCTTGTGAAACAACATACACCTTTCATGAGTTACAAATTTCGTATATTAAATGTCGTGCTGACACAACATTCAAATTTTGGTTTCATATGTCGTGCTAGCACAACATTCAAAGAAGCAAATAATTCAAACTTTGAAGGTCATAATTATGTTGAATGTCGTGCTAGCACAATAATCAAAGAAGCAACAATATTAATTTAAAATTTGAAGGTCATATGTCGGATGTTGTGCTGGCACAACATTCAAATTTCATGAGTCACGAATGTTGTATGTCGAATGTTTGCTAGAACAACATTCAAATTCCACGTGTTTCGAATGTCGAATATAAAATTTCGTGCTAGCCCAACATTGACTTTTGGAAATGTCGAATGTCGTATGTTGAGCTTCACACAAACGAAAAAAAAGTGTTATAGCTACTTATCCAACAGGGTGTCTCAAAACGGAAATCAGAATTACAGAGTAAGACTCAACTAACAAATTCAGTGTATGTTGTCCACAGTTCAATTCCCAACAGCGACGAAATTCGTTTGTTTGAAGATCTTTTTTGTTACAGTTATTTGTCCTCAGTAGAAAAACTCATAACTAATAAGTCATCAAGTTAAACTTGTACTAGTTTTTTCAGTAGAATGTACATTGAAGTTATTTTAGTACCGGCTGTTTAGAACGTGTTTGCCCATTTATATTTGAAAGTTACACGTTTACAAAATTGTCCTTGAATCATAGTAACTTTCATGAATTTGAAAAGTATTACAAAACTTATCTCTAGATTATAAGACTATTTATAATTATATACAGTTTGAATGTTAGCTGAGTGTAAACCGAAATAAGTTGAGGTATTATCACGTGAGTGAAACCGTTGGTGTTTCTTGTAGATTAGAAGGTATAGAGTTGTATATAGCTGTTTAAAGAAAAGAAATTTTCTTTAATCCTGTT
The DNA here is from genome assembly GCA_012932295.1 of Cyclina sinensis. Classification (NCBI taxonomy): domain Eukaryota; kingdom Metazoa; phylum Mollusca; class Bivalvia; order Venerida; family Veneridae; genus Cyclina; species Cyclina sinensis. The sequence continues at coordinate 3,106,642 of JAAONU010000003.1, forward strand.
ATTTCAGTATATTTTATCTTTTCGTTTTTAAAAAAAGTGAAACCTGGCTTTTAATACTCATTTTCGTATCAGTTTTCGATACATGGTGTATTTTTGTTGTAGAAAAGTTACACCAGTGAGCTGATGATGTGTGCATGTTTACATAAAATTTGACCAAGATATAACAGCTCTCACTAATAAATGATAACTATCAAATTAACATTAAGGATTGGTTCTCCAAGTTAGAACAAGGCTTTTTTTTGAAAATTCAATCTACCTTTGTTTCTTTAGTTTCTTTTTCTGCCATTGTTTTATTATTATTTATGTAAGAGATGAACAAGAAAGAAAACCACGACTGCCAACAGCAGCAGCAGAAGCAACAACAACAACAACAAAAGACAAAAACAAAACAAAACACACGAATAAAGGGAAAAATATATATGAATTGATTACCTCCAATATTAATGTGAATATGAAACTTGAAAAAGAATGTAGCATTGCAAACGCTTCCTTGTGTATCCCATATATATCTTGTTAGTGGCTGTGCCCTGTTTGTTAGTGCATGCGTGTGTGTATGTGTGTGCTTTTTTCCCTGTCATTATTGTTCTACAAATTTTGAGAGCAACCAAACAATGGATGGTTCTGGAAGCCCATTCTGATCTAGGACATGGCCCTGTCAGTGAATAAGGAATAGAAAGATTGTCTATTTTTTAAGGCTTCTTTAAATTGTCATCGAATTTGTATTCATTCTAAGTTTCATGGAAACCCCTTCGTACCATGACATTGACTTCAAATCATGCTGGTAATAAAAGCACGATACAGGAATGCGCATCTCCAATTACTGAAGCTTTCCATTAAGTTCCATTTAATTCCGGTCAAAAATTACAGATTACAGATTGAGCTGCGGGCATATTAAAGGGTCATACGCACTTAATAAAAACTTAATAAATCCGGAATGTTATGGCAAGATGTCAATCCCCTCTTGGCACCAAAGCTTTCTATGAAGATTCATTTATTTCCAACTGTGGTTACTGAGAAATTGCGCTGACAAGTCTAGTGCTATATTAAACTATGTGTAGCAAGTCAAAGGGCCTTTAGTGTGCAATATCATCAGTGTAGATTATGGAAGTTATAGGCACATCTTCTTGCTCTGAGGCTTTCTAAAAGACTTTTTTGTTAGTAATTCAAACAAGAGTTGGCCAAGAAATAGCCCGGAAAAGAATGTGTAAAGGATATACTGACGAATGGACTGACGTATGGACGGTCGTTCAAGGTGCATAAAAACGTATTTCGTAGCAGATGTAAAAAAGCTAAGATCAGAATGAATTATGAAAGTAAGTACAATATATGGACAAGTTTTATCCGTCGTCATTTTTAGATCAAAGTAGTTTCCTTTTATATTATTCATAACGACTGTGAACATGTTTCACCGCTGATATTAGTAATATTGTTTCTTCCTCTGCAGTAAATAGATTATTTTTAGAAGACATTGCACTTTTACTATTTTTTTCTACTTTATTGGATGTTTACTGGAAGTGATTGACTTGCCAACGCGGGTGGGCGAGGTGAGAGAAGTTTTTATATGGCTTTAAACGGATATTATCTTTTCAACTATCTTCGTGCGTATGAAAGGAAGCAGTGCTAAGAGAGTAATGGATCTAGAAAACGCATTAAAAAGCTAACCTGAAATATAATGAATTTACAAATGTTGTGATTTTGCAATATAAGAAAAATAAAGGTACGACAGAGTTTTTAACAGAGATTTCGGCCTAGCTCTCTTACCAAACTTTTGACCGTCTCACAGATGCTCAGGGTGAGCTTTTATGATTCTGTTCAGCGTCTGTCTTCCACCATCACAAACAGCATCTTTTCTGAAACCATAAGGCCACATTTGCTGAAACATTGCAGGGATTTTTCTTTCTTTTCTTTCTTTATATCTTTTTTTCTTTCTTTCTTTCCTTCTTTTTATCTTTCTCTCTTTGAAGCTCCGACAAAGATGCTAAAAAAATCCATTCTATGCAATACTTAAATTGGGAAACTTAAGAAATATAAAAAATCCCAAAAAAACCCCAAAAACACGATTAGTCGCAGAACTCTACAAATGGGTATGAATACCTTTACCACATAAATTATTTAAATTGTATCACTAGGGTTACTACTAGCTCAACCAAGTGGTCATTGTTTTAAATGAACAACAAAAAAAACTATATAAACAAGCAATGTAAGTAGGTTAATCCCAGTTTATCTTAAAACATTTCGGAAAAAATGTCAGATGATTAAGACGATGTGGAAAGTTTTATTCTTGTCCAATTAGTAGACATTTAAAAGACTCAGTTAATTTTCTCGTTCGACAACCCTCAAAGTCTTGGGGATCTATTGAAATACTTATGACTTGTTCATTATTAAGAGTTCTCAAAAACATGACCAATTACTCAGAGGAATCAGCGTGTGGTCAAGGAAGTACAGTGACATGAAAATATTGGTGAAGCAAGATAACTAGCAGTCCGTATTTTAGAGAAGTAATAACAATAGAACCATTATAACAATATATATGAATTAAATACACCGTGAAGGACTAAATAGTCGTTTTTTACATTTCATAGGTATTTTTATCTACAAAACATTACCAAAATTTAGTCGAGAGCTTACAACTAAAACATACGTCGCCATCTGATATACGTGATGTTTTAACTTTTTAGCAGACGTCCGAGTTTTAAGTGATTATTTATGACTAAAAATAGAATTTGTTTTAATGTTTGTTGTAGAATAAACTTCCCTTTTTCACTTGTGTTTAAATTCAGTTGAAATAAAGTTTTGCTGGTTTAATTTAGGGGCCAGCTTTAATTTTTTCATTTTACTTAGCGCCAATATCAAACGAGCACTTGCTTTGAAATAGGCTCTTGTGTGTGGTTGACAACATTCATCTTGCAAAGTCTTCCTTTTTACGTTCTGGATTGCCATGTCTCGATCAAAATATTGTTCTACATTTAGTGAATTTTACAACGTATCTTCTGACTGCTTTAAATAATTTGATTAACAGACTAAAGTTCAGTTCTTATTCTTTTCCGATTGTATATGTGTATGCGTGCAAAATGTTATTTGCAAGCGTCAAGCGTTGAAATAATTTTGAATTGATTGTGAAACGTTTATTTCTTTTCTTTTTTTGCAAAACATAAAGAGTTGTGAAGATAGATGTGCTAATGATAACAACTGGTTATATATGAATTATTTGATACTTATCATTTATATTGTGTCAAAATCCAAATTTCTGTGTTGACAGCTTGCGCACAAGAAACCAGAAAATGCACGGGAAAAGCAAACTTGCATTACAAAGTTTGCACTAGTCACAAGAATAATCATATGCAAAACAATGCAATAGTGCACTTTTTTTTAATTTTGAATAAAAGACATCTGAAAATGCTTATAACAGAGTTTTTACAAAATAACTTGACAATTTCTCAAGGCAGTTTTTTCCACGAAAACTTGCTTACTACTCCACAAGTATGTATTTGCACAATAACTTGATAATTTCTCAGGGTAGTACTTAATTAAAATAATTTCACATTTACACGATAACTTGCTTATTTCATAAGATACTGTTTAAAAAAAGAAAAGAAAAGAAAAAAAGAGAAAAAAAACCAACTTCACAACACTACAACTTAATAATTTCCTAACAGTAAGTTGCTAAGTTTACAACTAAGTATTCAGTTAATCACTTGATAATTTTACAGGGTATTTTTTTTTACTTTTGAACAAAAGACATCTAAAAACGCTGATAAATTTTTAACACAATAACTAAAAAATTTCACAAAGTAATATTCAAATTTGTTTCTTTGTTTTCTTTTTCTGACGTTGTTTTTGCTATTCTTTATGTAAGGAATGAACAAGAAAAAAGAATACGATTGTCAACAGCAGCAGCAGCAGCAGCAACAACAACAAAAACAACACAAACCAAAAACACACACTCAGACAAAGGAAAAAAATGTATGAATTGATTACATTCAACATTAATGTGAATATAAAACTAGAAAAAATCTAAAATTGCTAACGCTTTCTTGTGTATCACATATATACCTTGTTAATTCTTGTGCTCTGTGTGTTCGTGCATGCGTGTGTATGCGTGTGCTTTTGTCTTGTCATTATTGTTCTACAAATTATGAGAGCAACCAAAGTAAAACTAAAATATTGTTAAAAACATTTGATGGTTCTCGAAGCCATTCTGGTCTAGGACATATATTTTAAGGCTTCTTTAAATTGTCATCGAATTTGTATTCATTTTAAGTTTCATGGAAATCCATTCGCATCATGACATTGACTTCAGATCATGCTGGTAATAAAAGCACGATGCAGAAATGCGCATCTCCCAATACTGAAGCTTTCCAATTAAGTTCCATTTAATTCCGGTCAAAGGTTACAGAACACAGATTGAGCTGCGGGCATATAAAAGGGTCATACACACTTTGAAAGATAATAAATCCGGAATGTGCTGGCAAGATTTCAATCCCCTCTTGGCACCGAGGCTTTCTATAGAGTTTCATTTATTTCCAACTGTGGTTACTGAGAAATTGCGCGGACATGACCAGTGCTATATTAAACTATGTGTAGCAAGTCAAAGGGCCTTTAGCTTTGTGCAATATCATCAGTGTAGATTATGGAAGTTATAGGCACATCTTCTTGCTCTGAGGCTTTCTAAAAGACTTTTTTGTTAGTAATTCAAACAAGAGTTGGCAAAGAAATAGCCCGGCAAAGAATGTGTAAAGGATATACTGACGAATGGACTGACGTATGGACGATCGTTCAAGGTGCATAGAAACGTATTTCGTAGCAGATGTAAAAAAGCTAAGATCAGAATGAATTATGAAAGTAAGTACAATATATGGACAAGTTTTTTTCCGTCGTCATATTTAGAACAGAGTAGTTTCCTTTTATATTATTCATAACGACTGTGAACATGTTTCACCGATGGTATTAGTAATATTTTTTCTTCCTCTGCAGTAAATCGATTATTTTTAGAAGACATTGCACTTTTACTATTTTTTTCTGCTTTATCGGATGTTTACTGGAAGTGATTGACTTGCCAACGCGGGTGGGCGAGGTGAGAGAAGTTTTTATATGGCTTTAAACGGATATTATCTTTTCAACTATCTTCGTGGGTATGAAAGGAAGCAGTGCTAAGAGAGTAATGGATCTAGAAAACGCATTATCTACGAAGAAGATCCGGAAGTATTGGGGTCCAGGTATCAATTAAAAAGCTAACCTGAAATATAATGAATTTACAAATGTCGTGATTTTGCAATATAAGAAAAATAAAGGTACGACAGAGTTTTAAACAGAGATTTCGGCCAAGCTCTCTAACTCAACTTTTGACCGTCTCACAGATGCTCAGGGTGAGCTTTTATGATACCATTCTGTTCAGCGTTTATCTTCCATCATCACAAACAGCATCTTATCTGAAACCATTAGGACACATTTGCTGAAACATTGCAGGGATTTTTCTTTCTTTTCTTTCTTTCTTTCTTTCTTTCATTCTTTCCTTCTTTCTGTCTTTCTTTCTCTCTTTTTTCTTTCTCTCTTTGATGCTCCGACGAAGATGTTAAAAAAATCCATTCGATGCAATACTTAAATTGGGAAACTTAAGAAATATTAAAAAAAAAAAAAAAAAAAAAACCAACAACAAAAAAAACAACAACAACAAAACACGATAAGTCGCAGAACTCTATAAAGTGGTATGAAGACCTCTACCACATAAACTGTTTAAAGAATATCACTAGGGTTACTACTAGCTCACCCAAGGGTCATTGTTTTAAATGAACAACAAAAAAGAACTATATACACAAGCAATGTAAGTAGGTTAATCCCGGTTTATCTTGAAACTTTTCTGAAAAAAAGTCAGATGATTAAGTTAATGTGGAAAGGTTTATTCTTATCCAATTAGTAGACATTTAAAAGACTATTATAGTAAATTTTCTCGTTCGACAACTCTAAAAGTCTTGGGGGTCTATTGAAGTACCAATGACTTGTTCATTATTAAGAGTGCTCGAAAACCTGTCCGTATTTTACAGAAGTAATAACAACAGAACCATGATAACAATATGTATGAATTAAATACACAGTGAAGGACTAAATAGTTGTTTTTACGTTTAATATGTATTTTTGTCTACACAACATTACCAAAATTTAGTCGAGAGCTTACAATTAAAACATACGCCGCCATCTTATATACGTAATGTTTTAACGTTTAAGCAGACGTCCGTATATTATGTGTTTATTTATAACTGGAATAGATTTGTTTTATGTTTGTTGTAGTATAAAATTCCCTTTATCACTAGTATTTTAATTCAGTTGAAGTGTAGAAGATTTGCTGGTTTGAGTATAGGGCCCAGGTTTTATTCTTTATTTTTACTAAGCACCAATATCAGACGAGCACTTGCTTTGAAATTACTCTCCTGCGCATCGGTCGAATGTTTCACTTTTTTACCTCTGCTAAAATTCAATTTTCAGAACGATATTTTTATTTTTAGACAGGGAAAACCACGGTTACTTTTCAGCCAACCAAAGACTAGCTTACAACGAAATGCCCATACGTACAATTGACAACCCAAAATGTAAACAAACAATGCATGTCTTCAAGTTACTTACGTATTTCACTTTTGAAAGTGTTTTTTAATATGTATACGTAAATAAACCAATCAATCTATCAAAAACATGATGGTATGGTTGTTTTTAGACGTTTAATTGCTGTATTAAGATGTTTACATAAAGACGTAGTTGAAATGTGTTTGCAAAATTGTCAGAAAACACCCGTCTATTTATAATTTTTGGAATCACATGATCGTTTAAACCAATAAAAAATGGTTAAAAGATTTTTCGGTTTTGGGGATATTTGTGCGCTTTCATTGGTTGTTTAAAAGTTCATTGTAAAGGTCAATATCATAAATCTACTGGTATTAAAGCAGCGATGTGAAGTAACGGTAGTGTATTCATTTAGCTGCTGAGGGAGCGTACTTTGAAATAAGCTCTTGTGTGTGTGGTTGTCAAAATCTATTTTGCAAAGTCTTCCTTTGCACATTCTGGATTGCGATCTCCCTGTAAAACATTGTTTTACATTTAGTGGATTTTCCAACGTATCTTCTGACTGCTTCAAATAATTTGGTTAACAGAAAATGTTCAATTCTTATTTCCGGCAAAAAATTATTTGCAAGCGTCAAACGGTGAAATATTTTTTTGCAAAAAAAATAAAGTGTTGTGAAGATAGATGTGGAAATGATTTCAACTGGTTATACGTAAATTTTATGCTACTTTTCATTTATATTGTGTCAAAATCCAAATTTCTGTGTTGACAGCTTGCGCACAAGAAACTAGAAAATGCACGGGAAAAGCAAACTTGCATTACAAAGTTTGCACTAGTCACATGAATAACCATATGCAAAACAATGCAATACTGCACTTCTTTCTTTAATTTGAATAAAAGACTTATGAAAATGCTAATGGCAAGTTTTTACAAAATAACTTGACAATTTCTCAAGGTAGTTTTTTCTATCACGAAAACATGCTTACTTCAGAAGTAAGTATTTACAAAATAACTTGTTAATTTCTCAGGATAGTACTTACCTTTTGTTAACTTAAATAATTTCACATGGTTATGTTTACACAATAACTTGCTTAAGGTCGTATTTACGAAATAACTTGCTAATTTCACAAGGTACTGTTTACCAAAAAAAGTATCACAACGCTACAACTTAATAATTTTATAACAATAACTTGCTAATTTTACAACTAAGTATTAAGTAAATCACTTGATAATTTAACAGGGCAGAGTTCTTTTTTTTACTTTTGAACAAAAGACATCTAAAAATGCTGATAAATTTTTGACACAATAACTAAATAATTTCACAAGGTAATATTCACAAAATAACTTTATAATTTCACAAGGTAGTATTTACGCAATAACTTTATAATTTCACAAGGTAGTATTTACACAATAACTTTATAATTTAACAAGGGAGTTTTTACACAATAACTTTATAATTTCACAAGGGAATATTTACACAATAACTTTATAATTTCACAAGGTATTATTTACACAATAACTTTATAATTTCACAAGGTAGTATTTACTGAGACGTTGATATCAAGGACTTGATACCCACTCAGACTTTAACGCCGGACATTAATAAATGTCGTATTTTAAACTCAAGATACGTCTTTGTTCTCCATTTTGAATGATAACATCAGATGGCATTCTAGGGCAGGCAATTAACGTCTCAGCGCTTCATGGAATTGAATTTCATTAGTAACCCACGTATATTTCTACAAAGCCATTTTTTCAGAAGGCAACCCGACTTAAACAGATGGTCATTCAGCTTGTTTATTCTCTGATGGATCCGCCTGAAGATATAGATGAGACACAGAACCACAGCCAACAGGAGCGCTTGGTCATAGGATATGAAAATGCACAGCGCAAGAAAAGGTGTACAGTTTGCATGAGGTTCGTATATAATGATAATGGCTTTGCAGCGCAGCAAACTACCTCTTTAATTCAATATAATTAGCAGAGATTTCTGCTGAGAATGCAATATTTGTGTTTGCCTCTTGATAATTATTGTCACATCTGTATACTTTTTCCCAATTTAGTTCATCTACTCAAAACATTTAGAAAGAATGTATCTAATTAGCTTTCAAAAGCATTCGTAAACTCACTGCCTTGATAAACAGATTTCCATAAATAAATACTGACAAGCGAATGAGGAGTCACATTCGTAGATTTAATGTCAGTTTATTTTTCTTTCCACAGAAGTCTAATAATAAAAAAAAATAAATGTCGCAATACCATTGCAATGGTCTTTTGCTGTTTAAAAGTTTGTTCAACCTTTCTTGTGATCTCATAAATACAGATTAAATTTTGATTAAATGTTTTGATTAGATGGTTGTTTTTCTTACGATTTTTTTATACGTTCATATCTGTAATATTTCTCAAAACTTACATGAATTTAACACATTTAACTTCAATGTCTTTAACATACACTTAACTTGCACACTTCTCCCTAATAAAAGGTTATTTTATTGATTTGTGTCAATTACCGATAATAAATGTGTTCCCCTGAACCATTTTACACTGGACTCAAAACGAACAGAGCACTCTGATACTCAAGTCAAATAAATAACTCCTTTTGAAATGATACGGATGTTTCAACGGTTTCATCTGAATAATCTTGTCTTGATGAATTTGTTTCAGTTACTTGGATACCTTCTTGACGTTCATGTATTTTTTGTTCCTTTTGTTGATAACAGCAAAGAACACTTTTGAAAAACAGCATCCGAAAGCTTTTTGACGTCAAACAGTAAATGATGAAGTCACTTCCAGAATTTAAACAGATAAAAACGATATTGATGTCAACAAAAAGTAATCTCAGAAAAATATTCTCAACAGACCTGTCCATTGCTGACCAAACGTAAATCACTACCGCTGGTACTGACATCAAAGTGAAAGAGGTTGCCATGGCAATCAACGTCTTGGTCATTCGTTCTGTTTCTAAGCTTCCCCTGCAAACTTTATACTTCATAATGTCCCTGGTTTTGTATAACTTTATTCGAATTATGATGCAAACAGTAGTTACCAGCACGAGAAACAAAGGAATGGCCACGCCAATTACAGCAATGGAGAACAGATATATCATCGTGAGGGTTGGGTGACGAACCGCTGTTGTTGTCCTCAAAATCATGTACATTGTTGTATTTTCCATAGTAATAACTTTCTTTACTTCCACAATAAATAACGTAGGTACCTTCAAAAAAATGTTCAAACAAATCAGAACAAATATGATTCTGACTGGCCGAGCTTCGATACACATTCTTCTTACTCTGAAAGGAAAGAACACTGCTAGGAACCTTTCAATAGATATTACAGTAATGAAATTTGAAGACAAAAGTTGAAACAGAGATCCAAACAAAATTCCACAATACAAATTCCCGTAAGTATCAATCCTTTGGGCGTTGTTCAAATTGAAATGTAAAACCAGCTTGAATGTAAAACGCAGAAACGTCGCGAACAACAAAACTGTATCAATGCATGTTAATGTTTTCAAATATGTAGCAAATGCGTGTTTGGTTGGATACTTATGAAGAATATACAAACTTAGGGAATTTCCAACCATGCCAGTAATTGTAACTATTGGTAAACAAATCAAATATATAAAGAATTTGAAGTGTTCATATTGCTCCAATGTTAGAAAATAGTCCGTTCTATTTTCTCTCGAATAATTCATTTTATCTTGCCAATTAAAATAATGAACTCATGCAAACGTATAGATCCTAGCTACTCCCGTCGAAAGAAAAGAGATACGTCTTTTGTTTGTCACGAGGCACGACATCTGGAAGATACAAGTCTAAAATCCGATAGTGTGCATCTTTGCCCTCTGTTACAGTGAGTAGAAAGATGGATGAAAATAACTACTTTAAGATACATACATGTACACCTTAATGTGTTCATTGTATTAATCTTAAACTCATAATGCAATACCTAAGATTAAAATACGAAATTGATAATTTTAAGATGGCAAAACTGTGGACGTCTAAAATATGTTGCTGCAATAACTAATTGTGAAGAAAATGCTGAACTTTTGTTTCGTATAACACAATTGGCTAGGTGTAGCATTTAAATATTTATAGTTATGTGCAAAATTTTGTTAAGATTGCAAACAGAAATGCGCAAAAAAGATGTAAACTTATCTCGGACCTTGGTCCGAAGGTGCATTTTAAGCAGTCATATCAATCCGACCTACCCAGCCCACAACGACCAAGCAGCTTTTACAAACACTTCTAGAGGTATGGGATGTATCCAAGAGCAGATGATCCGAGAGCTTACTAGCAGCACCTGGATGCGATGCTATCAAGCGGTTACCAATGTTTGTTTCCATCAGACACGTTTCTTAAACTTCAGTTAGCCTCTGTTCATTTTTAAACAACATAGCTGGAGGGCAATGCAATCGATTTTGTAATTATGTATACAAATAAACATCTCAGTTTCAAAAAGTTCTCTTCAATTTTATTATCAGATTTCATATTATAAAGAAGAAGAGAGAAACACGTCGAATTTATAGCTTTTTCTGAGTATAAAAAAAGTTTTGCTATTAAAGGAGCTGTGCTCCAGATGATAAAAAAGGAAGTTTTCTTGTATTATAAATTTCTTGTAATATTTATGACTAATGCTTAAAAAATAACTTACTGACAAAAAATAAGTCAAATAATTACATTATAAATTGATTTTTTTCCCTTTCCAAGTGCTATACCGTAACCGTATAACTATATCGTATAAGATCTAAAGTAAATATCTGTAATATCACATGCGGCGATGGTGGTGACAGTAAAAGCGTTGAAAATGTTTTGTTAACATGAGGGTCCAGGGTTCAAATCAGGCTGGAGCGAAAATATTTTTTTTATTCTATTTTGACTTTTATAATCAGTTTTGAAGTAAAATATTATGTTGTTATAATCTCACGGCATCTAAATATATATTTTATGAAAAAAATTTTTTATGTCAAATCTGGAGTACAGCCTCTTTAAATTTAGGAAAAAACAAGATGAACAATATAATAAAATATATGATGCGTGACGCGAAACCAGTTATGTAGAGAAATAAAGCATGGAGGACGGAGTGTCACGCCTAAGTATCAGGTATGTCGGTCAAAGGTAAACTTGCATTAAGATGTCAAAAGGTAAAACATAATTCATTTTAACTTGTCAGAACTATATCTTTATCATGCATAGTATAACTTAAAAGTAAAGTTATACCTTGTCTACGCCTACTTTTGCTTAAAGGTTAAATTTCAAATATTGCAAGGGCGATTTTGATTGTAACGCTTAACAACTTTTAAGTATGGGTAGTTTGGTAGAACAGTGCTTGTAACTAAGTGACTAAGACGTCAGATATAGTACGTGCGGTTTCCTGTAGTAAGGCTGTAACTTTGCCTTGCGTGTTTGGATTTTAATACAATTCATACTTCAAATAAACTTTTACAGAGGAATATTCTATCATTTCTATGTTAATACTTTTGCTGTTATTTCCTGAATGGCATTGGTAGACCTGATTTACCGACAATTCAAAACGACTTTAATTTAACGTAGGTATATCTACATGCATTTTGACCTCTTAAATCAGTTGCTTAATAGAAGATCGCATATATGTGTCACATGTTTTCATATCCACTATAATATTTCTTAACTAACTCTTTTTATGTTTTTTCAGTCCTTTATCTTAAAGAAAACTAGATGGGGACTCTCGCAAGTGTAGGCTATGAGTAATAAGATAATTAGTTGGACATGTAGCAGGATGCTTTTTACATGACATGATTGATTGAATAATTGTCTGTTAATTTGACTTCCTACCGAAAACTGTCTTACAGTTGTGAACGAACGGAAATATAAATAAAAAGAGTACCGAAGGAACCTGAGTCTTTGCGAATAGATTCCTGGATTTTTTAACGTGTTCGGTATATGGCAGTGCTACACGCAATGTTTATTCCTCTGACAGGAGCGGTTCAACAAGATGTCATCCAGATTTCACAGGAAGCTATATGCGACATTTCTGATAGCTTCTTACAATATTTATAAACCAGTAATTCAGTTTCGTTCTCATTACAGTATAGTCAACACTATGGAACGCCACAGCTGTCTTTTGTTTACGCATTTCGTGGTAACTTGTCAGTGGGACATGTGAAGACATAATGTTGACTTGCAAAACTGTCATTTGAACATGTCTATCGACAATGTTATATTGTTAAAACATCGTTTTTTAATGTCAATATGGCATGTGAACTTGTCGAGATTCTGTAATAATCTGTTAAACCGAGCTGTTAAATTTTCTAACTACAATTTGAACATGTCTATGTATTGAGTGATATTGTTAAACAACGTCTTATTATGTAAAAGGTAAATGTGAAATGCTCAAACCTTGGTATAATAATTTTAAAGAACATTTTAACTTGTCTAAATATCAATCTAATATGTCTATTATCAATGTCATCTTGTTAGAACAATATTCTAAAATGTCAAGAAGACATGTTAATTTGTCAAGATATAATATAATTATGTTAAAGCGCATTGTTAAAATGTCCAAATATCACTTGAATATGTCTAAATGACATTTGATATTGTCAAATTCAAATCTTGTTATGTTAAAAATCGTGTTAATTTTTCAAAACATTGCTACATTATGTTACACCGCAATGTTAAATTGATCAAGTATCATTTGAATATGCCACCATTCCATGTGATATTGTTAAAATAACGTTTTATTATGTTAAAAGAATATGTGAACTTCTCAGGACTTCGTATTAATATGTTAAACGACAATGTTGACTTGTCTAGTTATCATTTGAATATGTCTATGTGCCATGTGATATTGTTAAAATAACGTCTTATTATGTTAAAAGAATATGTGAACTTCTCAGGACTTCGTATTATTATGTTAAACGACAATGTTGACTTGTCTAGTTATCATTTGAATATGTCTATGTGCCGTGTCATATTGTTAAAATAACGTCTTATTATGTTAATAGAATATGTGAACTTCTCAGGACTTCGTATTAATATGTTAAACGACAATGTTGACAAGTTCACTTGTTCTTTTAACATAATAAGACATCAAGTTAACAATATCACATGGCACATAGACATATTCAAATGGTAGTTAGACAAGTCAACATTGTCATTTAACATATAAATATGAAGCCTTGAGAAGTTCACTTGTTCTTTAAACATAATAAAACGTTATGTTAACAATATCACATGACACGTAGACATTTTAAGATAGTATTTTGACATTTTAACAGTGACTTTTTTTACATGTCCTTCGACATGATAAGTTGTCGCTCTAACATCTAAAAACGGCATGTATACATATTCAGTTAATATGTTGACAATTTAACGACAAGGTTTAGCATGTTTACATAATGTCTTGAGAAATCCACATGATCTATTGACAATATAAAACGGAGTTTTAACATTACAACACAGCACTTTGACATATTCAAATGACTGATTGACAAGTCAACAGCGTCGCTTTGCATATTAAGATGATACGGTGAAAAGTCGACATGTCAAACTGACAAGTCAATGTGAAATGCGTCAACAAAAGACAGCTATGGAGTTCCATACAACATCTTAAGATATCTGAGTGGTTGTGTGGGAGTGGAGGCAGGTATAGAGGTTCTAATGGAGTCTCAATGTTAAAAAGATGCGTAATCATTCGAGTTAACATTATCAAGTACATGTATTTATCTACAGAATATTTGTTTCGAGAATCAAGAGTAAAATAAAATTCATTAGATTGTTTTTTAGATCCTGCTGTTTTATAATGTTGTTGTTAGAAAATTTCCCTTTTTTTCTTACACGTTGCCCGATGAGGTACTCATATACGAGTACTTCAGCGACATAGAGAAAACAGCTAAAACTTGCGCAGTTCATTTAAAAAACCGTTCAGCTGTATTTTAAAAGTATAGATTCGTCAGCTATGTTTTTTATCCAGGTTCAATGTGGCACTTGGGTTAACTTGTCAGTTTTCAATCAAAAATTAGTTACCTTCCAGGGGGGGGGGGAAGGGGTAAAAAGTTTAGAGTCAAACAATTGCCGATATATGTACCCTGTGTACACACATTTTAAACATTTAATGTATCCAGCAAACAATTATCTTAATGCATCTTCATTCTCATAGACTATCACAACGTCAACGACAGTCAGAGCCCATGGCTCTTCATCAGGGATAAAAATCATTGTGTACTAAAAGCATATTAATGGTCCGATAAATTGACTTATTTTAATGCTGGGTTGTAAGATTATCTTGAAGCCGTGTTTTAATGCAGATAGCAACTATTCTAGTTGATACATTACCAACATATATAAATGGTCAATTCTATAAATACTGACTTCTTGTGTGAGCATGTGAAATCACTTTCATGATAAAAGGAAAACAATGTTTGTTCGCTTTTAGTACAATATAAAACCAGCTAGAATAAAAACAATTCGTGATGCAGGATAAAAATGTATCAAAGATATCACGCAGAAGGTAAATTTTAAACATAACATTTTACTGAAATCTGCAATATCAAAAAAGCACATTTGGAGTTACTTAAGTTCCTAAGTACCTAAAATAAAGTTAAAACAGTAATTCATTAAGTATTAACAACAATAATCACAAAGTTATTATAGCAAAATAATTACATTGTTTAACACTTACAACTCCGATTTTGTATTGAGATACGCAGAAAATTCGTGTTTGACACGAATATCATCGTCGGAAACCCACGTTCGATCCATTCCGTTTCACTCTATTTATCTACCGTGGGACAATTGGTTGGTAAAAATTTCTTACTCATGAATAATTCATTACCTTCTTTCATTGGTTTCCGAAAGATTTCCCTTGCGTTACAATTTGCCTTTCGCGCCCATGTTTAAATCTTGGGAAATGCGTCTATTTTAAGTAACTTGTCATTATTCCTACTCTTCACACTGAAGAGTATCTATTTGTATGGCGGAGTCTCATTCGACGAGGAGTTACTTCCCTTTGCTAATAAATATTCATAAAAACGAATAATCTGTAGTCAATTATCCCACGGTACATTATGTAGTTGTGCGGAATATGTACCGGGGGTCACCGACGATGCACAAATATAAGACGGGATAAAATCCTATAAAACGACTATAAAACCCTTGAAATAATTGAAAAAAAGATGTTTATTATAATTGAGGAAGAACAACAGCAATCTAACTTACATCCACAATTTTACTATAATTATTCGCAAAAATAGTTTAGCATTCATGAGTCCACCTTATCATAGATGGTGTGATCCAAAACAAATACAAAAATAGGGCAAAAAATGAAGAACAAAATTACGATGTTTCTACCCAAATAAGCACTATGATTAGGAACATCCGCTTCGTTAAAACACTTATTATTCGTGAAAACAATATTTTCGCTAATATTCGCGAGTTTTCTAAGACGCGAATTCATATTTCTCGCGAATATTTCAGATTGTCTATACACTTTTCCGAAATCGAATTCTATCCGAAAATGCGTACACATGGATATGTATGCGGGAAAGTATCGAAACCAGTTTTAGTTACATGATGTAGCTGTACAAGTGTTGCAGTATATACATATTATACGAGTTATGAAATATTTACAGTTTAACAATTTAGTATTATTGAGGAATTGGAAAAAAAAAACCCATTCGCCGTACATTATCTGTGTCATGGAAGGTAACTCTGACTGGCACTAGAATTCAGTATGAAAATAATCAAATACGTCTCATAACATTTTAATGGTATTTCTACTGATTCTACTAAATAAATGCGAAAATCTATCAAAAGTAATGTTACTGTTATTTCTACCACTACACTGACAATTTATCAAGGTCAATGTCTAGTGAAATTCCACTTCAACTCAATACCGGTCTGCTTCCAGCCACGCTTGGTCATTTGATTGTCCGCATTTATTTCCTAACGTGGTACTTAGTAACGAAACATGTGGTAGTAATAATGCTAGAGGCACGAAATATGATCAGAGACAATAAATGACAAACACAGTGAACACATATCAAATAATTATCAAACTTTATTGATATATTTATAGATAGACTGTTTCACTTAACAAGATTAGCAAGCTAAGGGAAAATTGATGCAGATTTAAATGCGTTCGTCGCCCATTAAACGAAGCCAAGTTATTGAACGGACAGGACAGAATATATCCAAACGACAACGCATTTCCGGTTTCACATTTTTCGAGAAATAATAATTTTGGACATTTTACGAGAAAATCGCGAAATAAAGTGCTCGCGAATAATAAGTGTTTTGCAGTACAAAAATAGGGCAAAAATGAAGAACAAAATTACAATGTTTCAAGACCCAAATAAGCACTTTGCTTAGGAACATCCGCTTTAAATGCAACTGTTAAGCAATTTGAACAAGGACAGGATAAAAATGCGAATGTTTACTGAAAGCGTTTCACCACAATAACGCGTGAAAGGTTGAACTGATCTTATTCTATTGGCTAGTCATCGACAAAAATTTATTCAATTATATCATTAATTAACTCTGATTGTATGGCGTGCTTGTTGTTATTCTATAAAGAAGATTATAGATTAAAACCATCCATTTAATTTATATTTACAGGATGAAAAAAAAAAGCCAAGAGGATTTTCAATCAAGAAGTGATGTGTTAGCGGTTTATTTATGGAGTAACTTGTGTCGGAAATGTGAAATAATTGTTGCGAAGAGTTTAAGCGAAAATGTTATCTGCATCTCTGTTTTAACAACATTTTCGCTTCAACCTTCGGTTTGTACTTCAGAGCTGTGCTGTCTAGAACAAAGAACATTTAAGAACTATTTATACGAACAAGAAAGAATCCGTCACCTTATTGTAGTGCAAGTAAGAACGCTTTAGATATCAGAAGTTTACCGAAAAAAAATACTTCTTAGGAGATAACCTTCCATTAATTCGATTTAACTCTAAAACTGGCGTATTGACATTAGACCTCGGCATCTTGTTACAAGAGAGAAGAAATTACACATTTTTTTCTGCGCTTGCTTTTATGATCGTTTTTGGGAAAAAGGACAATCCCAATTGTTATGTAATAGGAAATGGAAAGGAAATGAAAATGTTTGCGGGGCAAACGCATAGAAAATGCAGAGATATGGTACCAGACATCTTTTTTTTCAAAACTCCTGTAACATATATAATCTTTAAATGCGGCTAATTACAAATAATATATAATTATTAATAATGGATACAATCTACGTAGAGCTTTAAACCTATCGTATCGAACCGGAGAATATAGGACTGACCAAATTGTAGAACAATAACCATCTACCATTCTGTCTTGAACGGGGTGTAAATCCGGTAGCAGTTGCGCTAAGTAAAGCCTAAATTTCAATCGTGTTGGTGTTTTTTCTGTTCTACCGTAACAAATGAAAATATAGAGAGAAAAAAAAACAACCGAAAACGCATGTTTTTAATTAATTGGCATTGTGTAAGCCACAGGTAAACTAGCCGTTGACTTGTTAGAGTCACGTGACAAATGGCACATCAAATCAGGTTTCGAGATGAAATCCTTACATTTTGTCGTGCACACCTGGTGACATAGGTTATTCCGCCCAATAGTAAAGGCTTTATCGTGACATTATGACTTTAATTTTCTTCAGCCAATAAAAAAATTCCGGATTTCTATAAAATGATGTACAATACCGTCTTAGCTTACACATACATTATAAAATTACAAGGTACAATTTGTCATCCTATTATAACTTTATTTATATTCTTGACCGTAAACAAAACCAGAAACAACTGTAGACTTGGATTTGGGTAACACCGGGAATAAAACTATATGTAATGAAACAGTTGCATTTCTGAATCGAAAGTTTTCAAAAATCTGTTCAACTCTTATCTTTGCTTAGCATTACCAGTAACTAAAAAGCTTTAAAACAATATCTGTATTCAAAATTTTAAAACAATACTTGAAAGAAAACTATTTTCACAACCTCGACATGAAGACTTTAACTAAATTAATTGTTTCATCTCTTATCATCAATAAAGCATCTGACATGTATGGTTGATTATCATGATTCATTCTTTTCTTATAATAAGATTTTGTAGCATGCACAGATCCCTTAAAAACTACTTTCAGCACATTCTTAAACATTTGCGATTTTAGAAATGTTCCGCTTTTTCTCAAGAACATTTGAATATTTGTAATGACGAAGGACTTTTCTTTACACTACGAAATGTATTCCATTCTGTTTATATATGTTTTTCTACACAACACTCACTGTTTTCTTGTGTTTGTCTTAAAGATGTTGGTGTTTCAACGGTGTCTGTGGATTCTTCTTGCCTTCCAGAAATTGCCTCAATAGAATGAAAGTCTTCTTGACGTCCATGTTCTGGTGGAACTTCTTTACAATCACACAGTACACTTTTGAAAAACAGCTTTCGAAAATTGTATGACGTCATGCAATATATTATGAAATCACTTCCAGAGTTAATACAAATCAAGGCAATGTTACTATCCAAAAATAACTGTCTCAGAAAGATAAATTTCTCTGATTCGTCCACAGCCGACCACGTATAGATTGTAACCAGAGGTACGGATATAATTGTAAAGAAAGTTGCCATGACGATTAATGTCAAGGTCATACGTTCCCTTTCTAAGCTTCCTTTGGACGCTCTGTGCTTCATTAGGTCTTTTGTGTGATGCAGCTTTATTCGAATAATTATGCAACAAGTGGTTACCAACACGAAGATCAAAGGAACGGCCACTCCAAGAACTGCAACAGAGAACAAGTAGACGATGGTGAGGATAGGATGTTTTTCGGCTGCATGCGTTCTTGATATATAATACAAAGGTGTGCGTCCTGGCAAGATAACTTCGGTTACCTCTACTAAAATAAATGTTGGTATTTGAAGCACAATGTGGCAACAAAATACAATGACAGTTATCCTCACAGGCCGAGCTTCAATCAACATTGTTCGAATTGTTATAGGGAAACATACAGCAAGAAAACGCTCAAGTGATATGACTGTGATAAATGTCGAGGACAACCGTTGAAGTATAGATCCAAGTATAAGCCCACAGTAGTAGGTTCCATATGTATCAATCCTAGAAGCATGTTTCAAATCCAAGTACAAAAGCAGCTTAAAAAGTGACCGAAGTAAAGCTGTGCACAACAAAACTGTATCAACACCGGTTAGAGTTTTAAGATACGTTGCAAAAGCATGTTTTGTTGGGTACTTATAGAGAACGTAAATTCCCAACGAATTTCCAACCATGCCAACAATTGTGATAATCGGTAAACAAATCAAGTATATCACAAATTTATAGTCCTCATACTGTTCTTTTGTCATAAATAAGTCAGTAGTGTTCCCCGTTGAATTATTCATTATGCTTTTGAACAGTCTATAATCAAGATATAAACTATTTCAATTTTTTTTCTGAGACAGATATTAGGACTGAGTTTCTCTTTGGTGAATTACGTCAACACATACAATACGTTTTATCAGTCTCAGCATGTCCAGACAATAAGCTTTACTGATGAAACAATAATTCCAATATTGACATGCTTTTATAAATGGAGAAACTCCAGTCAAACAACCAATGAAATGCTCCATCTTTTATGACAGGACATTAGTATATTGACTTTTTATCCCACTGAGAAAACAAGTTGGCTGTTTAAAAAAGCATCCAATGGGTTATGCGAAATAATTGAAATTTTAAATGTGATCACACCTTGATGCAATATTTCTTGCGATATTGATAGCTGTCTTCTTGCTTTAATGTTTCTGCCCATTTTAGTAACAATTGTCAGTGTGTAAATAAAGCAAGTAATTTTATTACAATATATTAGTATTATAAGTCTTTACAAGCACAGGATATAATGAATACACTATAAAATATCTTTGAGCTGAACTACCATCATCTGTTTTAGAAATAATTCGGGTAACGTAAACAGAGCTAGAAAGGGAATTCAAATACATCAACATGTTTTTTTTTTCATTTAGTTATCACATTTCAACACGTTGTCTATTTAAGTCGGCATCCTGCAGGAGCAGTGGTCCAGTGGTAACGCACTGAAGTTTCTCCCCGCTCCTCCACTTACATTACTTATTCTCTTCCGGAGAGACGTTAAACTGGGATCCCATACATCAGTGCTATATACTGAATAGGGAAAAGAACCAGAGGCGTCATTGAAATGGTATGCTTACTTCTCTTGCACTATCCCCAACAACCTAAAATAACTAACCTCTCCATTGGGCGTCAGTCAAATGGTCAACAGTTACCGACGACAAATAAACTCAAATAGAGCAATACACAGTTAATTAAAAAAAAACAATAACAAACAAACAAAAATAAAGGTTACAATGATACGTTCTTTGTGCACAATGATCGTATATTTTACATTGGTTCACAAAGATCAATCATTCCAATGACTGAAATACCAGAGTACATACGTAGGAGGTAAATGCGTCAAAGAAAAGTTTTGTTTTCTTCTCTTATGAATAAAAGGTAATAAAGCGAATGTGTCTTTACACGTAGTGAACGGAGTGCTAAATCCGCACTTTGAGCAATCTAATGGTGTTCTACATTTTCAATTGTTCATGCTACAGCTAAGTTGAGTCAATGTAGGACGTACTTTTAACAACTAGTGTTTATCTGTCGGCGTTTGTTTTTGTAAACAGGACACGATGACAGAAAAACGTGATTGTTTTGAGGGATATTGGGTAAGGTAAAACGTGCATTGCAAATAAAAACATCATTTAGATAACAGGTACTTAAGTGATGTATATATTTTCATATCGTCTACCATTGACTCGAATTCGTCCGCATATATGGTATAATCACCTGTTTTCGTTTCGGACAGCAAGCTTTCTTCAGAAGTTGCAGCACAATCGGGCTCGTCAATACGACGTTTCTTAACAACGGGCGTTTCCATCATGCACTCAGATATACTGATGAAAGAATGTGACCATTTAGCAGTACGCTTTCTCTTTAAATACTTAAATTTCTAGTGTGTGTGTGTGGGGGGGGGGGGGGGGAAGAGGGCTTCCCAATAAAATAAAAGTATGTGTTTCATTGTTTTATTGAAGTACGTCAAATTTGCTCAACGTGGTCATTGCATCATTATGTTTGTGTTAAGAAACTCGGTTTACAAGAGTATACGTTATGCATTATTTTGTTCCTTATCGAGACAGACAGTCTCTTAACCGTCTCTGATGTACAAAATACAGACTCTTGAATTTTGACTCGTGGCGATTTGTACGAATGGTAACTTCACTAGTTCAATCTGGCAGACTTGTCACTATGCTGCCGAAATTGTTAACGTAATATACCAAGACAGTTTGTTATGATGACTGTTACAGTGAACGACAACACGAGAGTAAAGTGTACAATGCATAGGTGTCAGCTAACTTAAAAGACAGGATTTTCACTACTGACGTTTTGCACATCTGAGAATAAGCTCCGTCAAATGCGCTGTAATGTTATGGCAATCTGTTTCTTTAAGCAACGTGTTCACTCTGGTCAAACGTTGAGACTTCTAGTACGATAAAATTTTGTCTCTGTATATTCAGTGTATCGAGACTGTACCTTATCTGTATGTAGAAGTACACATTTTCGAAACTTGACAATGACCAGTTTGCAAAAAACCGAGACTGCATGGTCATGTTATGACTGTCTGTTCAGAAATTCAGCAAAGAAGTGTAAGCGTCTTTGACTATCAATGTAATTCAAATTTAGAGACTGTTGAGACTGCTGGTATTCGTGCGCACTTAACAGAAACTAAACACTTGACTCTTTATGAGACTGTAAACTGTCGCGATAGGTTAATGTTGTAGAATATTGACAATGGATGATGTTGCACAACTGAGAACAAGCTTTGTGGCCAGATACATCATCATCATCATCATGTTATGACTTTTTTACTGTTCGGAAACACAGTTAACAAGACCGACCATACATTTTGTATTACTTGTTAGGAGCTTGATATCTGTTCAAACTTTGAGACTGCTGGTGTATCAAACTGAGCAAAAATCGGTTTTTGTTAAAGTATTTGACCAAAGAATGTTGGTAACGCGAGTGCTACAATGACATGGTTGTAAGTGAAACCTGTCTGAGTTGCAATGCATCAATGAAATCAGTTCGATATGTTAAGGTATTATGCTCGAAGTTCAGAGTTAAACAAAGCAAACATAGTTTGTTTAGGCAATGTCCGATCAAGTCTCTTATGGTTACCATGGCAACCATGAATCAAGAACATGAAACTTCGCTAAGGACTTTGTGCCTTGCTAATACAATGTGAAATTCTAACGACGTTGTTAAGGTATTACATATAAAGATGTTGTTTTGTCTCTCTGCTGACAGCCGTGGAATCACTATACAAGAACAGAGCAAACTCTTGTTTGAAACAGTCTAGCTCTATGGACAGTTCGCTTTCTGTTTAAATACTAGTGAGGAGGGCGATTGAAGTATAAAACGACTTTAACGTGTGCCTTACAAAAACAAAGCAAAAACACATTTTTGAGAAACCTGTGTTAGTTTTATCGTTACCATGGCAACCATGAATCAAGAACACGAAACGTCGTCTATAACGAGTTTGTGCCTTGCTAAATACAACGCTAAATGCTAACGACGTTGTTAAGTTATTACATCTTAAAGATGTTGTTTTTGTCTCTCTGCTGACAACTTCGGAATCAAAGACGATAAAAACAAAGTATGTGTTTCATTGTTTTTTTATTGCATTAAGTCTCGGTTTAACAACAACAGTTCTGCCATATAGCGAAGAATATATAGAATCCCGTCAAGTTTATTGTCCAAACAGTGACTGCAAAGGAGAAGGATTTCTTCCTTTAAGTTGAGGCATAACAGCCTGTTCGCTTCAAGTGGCTCGTCCCATCCTTGGTCACGGTAGACGTGCCGCATATCCCAGTTCAGCAAGCTTTTACATCCTTGGTTACGGTAGACGTGCCGCATATCCCAGTTTAGCACGCTTTTACATCTTTCCTTTCCCTCGTTGTTCCACCACTCTGAGAAATGGTCACTGTTTCTTTCCTCTACCGCCACGTTTAACACATAATCGTCACAGATGCGTTCGGCATACTCTAGGAAGCCTTCTCGAACAGACGAGGTACATGGTAGTCCCGTATCGCCTACTATTGACTCGAATTCGTCCGTATCTATGGTATAATCATTTGTTTTCGTTTCAGACAGCAAGCTTTCTTCAGAAGTTGAACAATCAGGTTCGTCAATACGATGTTTCTTAACAACAGACGTTTCCATCATGCACTGAGATATACTGATGAAAGAATGTGACCATTTGGCAGTACGCTTTCTCTTTAAATACTTAACTTTCTAGTGTGGGGGGAGGAGAGGGCTTCCCAATAAAATAAAAGTATGAGTTTCGTTGTTTTATTGAAGTACGTCAAATTTGCTCTCGTTTTTGCAGCAGATCTTCTGCCATTTCGCAAAGAATGAAAAGAATCGTGTTGAATTGATTGTCCAAACATTGATTGCAAATGAGAAGAAGTTTTTCTTCATCAGAGTTCAGACGCAACAGTCTGTTAGTTTCAAATGGCTCGTCCCATCCTAATTCAGAATAGGAACACCCTTCGATTTCGCAAAATTGAATTCTTTTCCCGTAGTTTCTTACTAGAATATCGGCAACCATTTGTCCGGAGAAAACACCATCCTTCTTACTGTACTGATCTTCGAAATAACTTCGAGCGAAATTGTTCTGCAAATCCCATATCAGAAAGCTTTCACATCGTTTCTCTCCCTCGTTGTTCCACCACTTTGAGAAATGGTCACTGTTTCTTTCCTCTGCCGTCACGTTTAACGCATAATCGTCGCAGATGCGTTCGGCATACTCTAGGAAGCCTTCTCGAACAGACGAGGTACATGGTAGTCCCATATCGTCTACCATTGACTCGAATTCGTCCGCATTTATGGTATAATCACCTGTTTTTGTTTCGGACAGCAAGCTTTCTTCAGAAGTTGAACGATCGGTCTCGTCAATACGACGTTTCTTAACAACGGGCGTTTCCATCATGCACTCAGAATGTCACACATAAGCAGTACGCTTCCTCTTTAAATACTTAAATTTCTAGTGGGGAGCGGGGCGATGAGGGGGAACTTGCCATACAAACACAAGCACATAGATTAGAAAAAAAACAACGTTTTACGTCTTACTACTGCGAAACTCTAACTCTAACTACTAATGCGAAACTCACTCATCTTTGTTTAACCTTCTCACCATGTCACTTCAAATCCTACCCGTTTACGACCTAGCTTCGCATGTCGTATTGTCACCATTCTCAAATTTCAAAAACGTCTACTCGTTGCCATAGCAACTACACTGGCTTTTCATACCTAACACTATCTTACACCTTCTTACAACAAGTTGCATCACCTAACACTTTTTCACATCAACATAAACAACGCCAACTAAGCAAAAGAAAAAAAAAATACCCCGCGCATAAAGGGGGGGGGTCTTTTCACACATAGCCCCCCCCCCCCCCCCACTTTTCTCCCCAAACATTTTTTCCAACCCAAACCATCACCCAACCCACACACAACCCCTGCGCAACACACGCAAAACAAATCGCAGAAAACTTTTCATTGAGTATTCAAACTTAGCCTCTGGTTGTGTTTGGGCCTTTTTCACACTGAGATTTCTTACTTTATTCTTTTCTTTCTTTTTATTTTTTTTTTTAACTCAGTATTCCAACTTCGATAGTGGAATTTAGTATTCAGTCGTAAACGAAATGGTAGACCTTACTCAAAGAAATAGTTTATCCTTAACATATTAATGCGACCAGCACTAGAACTATTTCTCTATATATTTTATATGTCTGCTTATCGTCTTTTTTGTAGTTAAAATTTAAAAAATATGTTAAAATTGTCCTCTGACCTATGTGAAACTGTAATTGTATTGTATTTGGGGAGGACCGATTTATAAGTGGTAAGCACTTGTGGCCCAAACCTTTTGCTTTTCAAGAATGCAATAAAGTATGTTTAAACCAATGCGACCAGATTCAGGACAGGTTTGAAAAATAAGTTATCGTCCTTGACAAGAGAACTAGTTCTAAATGGTATTTTGTTTTTTCCTCACCAAGCCCACAATAATTTAAAGCCTCATCTTGTAATCAACATTATCATTGATTGAAAAGACAGGTTTCTTACAGGAAGAAAGAAACTTAGTTTGTTTCATCCAGGAAATTACAACGAAGCCTTTATGATAATAATTTGACTTTATCATAACATTCTTCTGCGAAGCAAAACAAAGATTTTGATTCATCTGGAGGTAAAAACAGTAGTCTTAAAAAGAACACAATTACTTTCGAGGTGAGGCCACACCAAAATGATCTCCTGTTCGTCGGATTTCCCGCATCAATTTTCGAAGAAATGAAAAAAAAAATATTTTAATTTTTTTCTCACCGCCCGCTCCTGTCGTAAAATTTGCACTGGGTCGAAATCGCCCGGTGCGAAAAAAAAAGTTATTACTTTTGATTGTAATTTATAGTGCAAATTTCTACAGAACATGTTCTTCGGTTTAATACTCGGTTACGCGACGCGATTATCACTATTCCGCGCGGTAGAGACCCGTTATTGGGCGTTAGGTAATGATTTGCTCGATTACCAAATGAATGTCGTATTTTTGGATCACATCATAAATCAACAAAGGAAAATGGCATCTTACGTGTTTGTTGTTTCCTGTCGCGAGGGTGATGACAATAAAGCCATTTTCCACCGACTGCAGTAGAAATACCTCTTAATGCAGACTTCAACGAACTGTTCAGAGCTGCAGCCGTGTATTGTAATTTAAATTTGTCTGGAGCATTTCTCCAAAAGTGTTTCAACTAGCAACTTGAAACTTCATCGGTGGATAGATCTCATTAAGGAAAAGTGCAGTGCACAAGAAACGTAATTCTTATTTCCATACTTTCTGAGTTGTTGCCCTTTGATATTTTTATGCATATTTTTTGTCAGGAGCATAACTAGAAAAGTATTTGAGATAGAAATTTGCAACTTCATAGGTGGATAGATTGCATTAAGTAAAAGTGCATTGCACAAGAAAGATAACTCTTCCATTTATAATTTTCTAGTTATTGCCCTTTGTTATTTTTCATACTTCTGTTCATACAGGCGTTATGTATTAACAAATTGTGTTCACATGTATAGGCAGGTTCCTTTTAATATCCTCTAACATTGGGTGCAGTTTGGGTCACTAGGGATCATGGTCAAGGGTAACAGTTACTAGCAATAGATTTTTACAATTTTTATGCCCCTGCCATAAAATGGCAGGACGGCATGTAACATTTACCCTGTCGGTTGGTTTGTCCATCCGTCTGTCCGTGTCAAATTTTGTGTCCGCCTCATATCTTTGTCATACATGATGAGATTTCGGAAAAAAAATGATATAAATGATCATAATATGAAGACAATGTGTCGCGTGCATGAACCATGTCATTTGCCCAAAGGTGAAGGTCACAGTGGACACTTAAAGTTTATGCGTAGATGTTAGTGTCTGGCTTATAACTTTGTCAAGCATGACGGGATTTTAAAATAAATTGGCATAAATGATCATCATATGACGTGTAACTGGCATCTTGATCATTATACTTGATGTGCACTCTGCTTATCTGTTCTAACTGAATTGTTAAAATACATGTATATATGTTGAGCTGTTTTTCTCAAAAAGGCTTTGTCATGTTTATATCATTCTTTTGAAATCGATAAATTAAAAGTGGTTTTAACATACTCATTTATACGATATCATGGTTTACATTTTTTTTCTTCGCTATTCGCTCGCTCCACTAAATGACTGATCAGAAAAAAAATATTTTAATTTTTTTTTTCGCTCGCTCGCCCCATATTTTTCTCAAAAAAATCCGAAGAACAAGGTATTAATTTGGTGTGGCCTGAGCGACATGCAAAAAAATGGTACATTAATGTAAAATAGGGTTAAAATCGTTAGTTTCTTTGACCACTAAATATTGGACTATAGTAAGTAGCAGTTTATAAAGAAAAAATCTAGTGATCTTGTAAGAGCTAGGAAAACTAAAGAAAAAAAAAAAAAAAAAAAAATCAGCTATTATGTACAATTGAAATGTAAATTACGGAAAAAACAAACAAAAAAGACTTGCATTCCCGTGTTCTCCTAGTATATATATATATACAAAAAAAAAACATTCTCTGTTTAAGGAATTCTCTTAAAATATTCTTTATTGTTTGTGTGTTAAGATGATTAGAATTTATTTACAAATCTACGGTAAAAAAACTCACTTTTATGATGTATAGAGCATCTTAATATTAAAGATTATTACTATACATTTGCCTGAAGAAGACGTTTTTAGAAACAAACTGTCACTAAAGGTGATGAATACCGAAAGATACCGCCTTGACAAAGCATGATGAGGACATGCAAATCTAGGATAAGTACTTAAGATGTATGATTATACCCCAGTTAATAGTAATTGCCGAAAAAAGCACACAGACAAACTTACACTCGACAAACCTTTTGTCTTTTATTTATAAAAGATCAAAGGACCATAACTCAGTGAAAATGCATTGGATTGGAACAGAACAATGACTTGCACAAGTAGTCCTGGTAGTTATGACTCTTGCACAGTATCCGACAAATGTATGTATTAAAACAATCAAAGGCCCTTAATTCAATGAAAAAATCATAGTAGTAGAATGCAGCAACAATATGGACAACTACGCTTGGTACTTATGATTCTTGCAAATTATTATTAAAATCTAGCTGCCGAGAAATAGCATGGACAAATTTAAGTGTAAAAAAAACAATGGCCCATAACTCAGTGAAAATTCAGGGCAGTAGAACGCAGCAACAACATGCACAGCTCCCCTTAAGCCTTTTGATTCTTGCAAAGTATTATTCAAATCTGAATAAAAGTTGATGAGAAACAGTCCGAACAAATGTGTAAAAAAAATATCAAAGGTGAAAAGTTATCGGAGTGGGACGTGACAACGATATGCAAAACTAGGCTTGGATACTTGCAAAATAGATATCATTAGAGTCAGAAAGAAGTTGCTGAGAAAAAGTCCGGACAAATTTTGTCTGCGGCTATAAATATAAATCATCCATTCATTATGCTTTCCCTTCGAAAAAAGAGATGGCAAAATGTTTTTTTTTTCTTTCAGTCGGATTATTGCTAGACCACTTCTTTTCCGACGGGATTTAGTAAATAATTTGGGCATGTTAAATTATCTTGGGGATTTCTGATGTGCTTAAGAGGGGGATGGGGGGGGGGGTCAGGTTCATTGTTACCTCTTCAGTTATTCTTCTGTAATATTCAGGACCCTTAAAAATATTCAGCACCTGACCTTTAACATAAGAGTGTATGTGGCATGCACATAAAGAGTCTTCTAAATATCTATAACAATTCAGATCCGTCAAAATAATGTGATACGGACGCCAAACGACGGACCTAAGACGGACGAATACAGCGCAAAAGCACCAGATTAGTTTCCTCATACAGCGCAAAAGCACCAGATTAGTTTCCTCATACAGCGCAAAAGCACCAGATTAGTTTCCTCATACAGCGCAAAAGCACCAGATTAGTTTCCTCATACAGCGCAAAAGCACCAGATTAGTTCCCTCATACAGCGCAAAAGCACCAGATTAGTTCCCTCATACAGCACAAAAGCACCAGATTAGTTCCCTCATACAGCGCAAAAGCACCAGATTAGTTCCCTCATACAGCACAAAAGCACCAGATTAGTTCCCTCATACAGCACAAAAGCACCAGATTAGTTCCCTCATACAGCGCAAAAGCACCAGATTAGTTTCCTCATACAGCGCAAAAGCACCAGATTAGTTTCCTCATACAGCGCAAAAGCACCAGATTAGTTTCCTCATACAGCGCAAAAGCACCAGATTAGTTCCCTCATACAGCGCAAAAGCACCAGATTAGTTCCCTCATACAGCACAAAAGCACCAGATTAGTTCCCTCATACAGCGCAAAAGCACCAGATTAGTTCCCTCATACAGCACAAAAGCACCAGATTAGTTCCCTCATACAGCACAAAAGCACCAGATTAGTTCCCTCATACAGCGCAAAAGCACCAGATTAGTTCCCTCATACAGCGCAAAAGCACCAGATTAGTTCCCTCATAGGCAACTGTTGTGCCTTGCAGGCAAATCAAGTCCTCCTGTGCTACATGCTGTATAAAGTTTACCCTTTGATAAATGAAATTGCAGTTTTCTGTTTAATTAGAGTTTTAACATCACCATCTTTAAGTCACAGTCACCTATAGAATACAAATATCTTTTATTTAGAAACTTGTCTTGTCATTATTCACAAATTTGTCACTTAAATGGTCATCGTTTCCGTAATAAACGGAGCATTCTGGCACAAAGTCTCATAGTTTGATACAACTACATTCGTGATAATAACCTATTTTTAACATTTTAGAATAAGTGAAAAACAAAAACACCACAAGAATACAGTAACAAACCAGATAATCTTTATTAACTGACTTTTAATCTAAGTTCCATCACGATCCCGTATTAAAAAGACTAAGCATTGAATAAAATCATTAAAAATGTCACACAACCACAACAAATTGCAAACACGCTCTACACTAAAAACAACCACACCGTGACAACGTAACTGTATTAAATGTCAGTCAAGCGTAAATACGTCATCGAGAGAACGAAGCGTGGTGTAATAATGATGTTAGTTAATTAGCACACATGAGAAGCAAACGATTTTGATGTACGTATGTAATAAGTACGGTTACCGATAAGGCTCATCTGATTTAAGGTAAGGGCCCAAAAACCTAATTTTACGAAAATACTTATAAAAAGCATTCATTTAACCGATTTGGTAGCTCAATTACATATATAATTGTCTTCAAGAAAAGGAATTGCAAGTTTTTATTGTAAGATGTAAAAACCCCAAGTTTTTGATAATTAATGGTAAAATGTGCATGATATTTTCTGGAACTCAAACATTTGAATAAGAACATGTTTAAAATGTCTTAATACTTAATTCATTTTTTAATTCTGTTTAAAAAAAGTGCCAACGTTGACAGGGATAATATCATTCTGACAGCCAGGAAATTGAATTCTCGTAAATCAGTTAATCCAAATATGTAGCAAAATAGGTTGAGTGAAATAATGAGTAAATACTTGAATATTTTGAAATATATTGAAACGGAGCCACTGTCCTTACCTATTGTTCTAACTGATAATAGACCAACTACAACAGTTGGATTATTATACCTTTCAGTTAGATACCTTACTTATAAGAGACCTAAAACAGCCTTATCGATGACTGAACACCGAAAGCAATCGACAGTCTTTTGAAAACTGAACGTTTTGTGAAGATCCTTCTTAGTTTTACCCTGTGTCATGGTTGGGTTGGATTTTCCTTTCTTGCTTGCAATATCAGAATATCTTTGCATGAAGAATAATATAGTCTAAAGCCATTATTCTAATCGACCAGAGCATTTGCCTTAACGCTAATGAACACCATTACAAACAGTTAATGATAGCTATTTTGAAATCACGCAACAGTAAAGAAAACTATCAGAAATATAAATGAAAAAATAAACAGAATATCACGAATCGGTTTCCGTAAACACATAATAACCTGAGAATCTGATCACTACCACGGAAGCGAGGATGTAGTTTTCTATTGGCGTTTTAATACTTCGCACATTTTGCTTCCTCATTGTGGCATAAACGAGTTTAATGTTTATACTACAGAAAAAATAAACCGTGCTTTACGAAAATGGTATGCAATTTGAAATAATCGCCATTTTTATTTGTTCGATTTTTTTGGTCTTATTACGATTCGTATTGCACTTTTTTTCTGTCAGCGTACTGATTACTGTTTAAAGTATAAATGCATCGTCATCATCATCATTTCCAGCATCATAATTACATTATCACATCAACATTATCATTTTTTCATCATCATCATCATCATCATCATCATCATCATCATCACCACCACCACCACCATCATCATTTTTATCATCCTTGTGTTGTTTTACATGATTATTCTGAATGATACTTTGAAGCTTAAGCCCAGCAGCTAAACAGAAGCACATCCACGTAACATGCCAATACGCTCAGGGTAAAAAATTAGGCTAAATCGTGCAATACAGACCAATTCATGACCTAAATATCAACATGCACTGTTTAAAGGTGAAATGATTGAACGTATAGGTTAAAAGCTTTTTTCAATATCTTTTTACATAATGATCGCAGTTATGACATGGAAAACCCATCAGCAAAGTTAAAATAGCTTGGTTCGAAAATAGATTAACATGGTACATTTAAAAGTTAAAGAGTGTAGCAAAAACGTTATATAAATGTATATCAGGTTAACTGAAGCACTTAGTCCTTCCTACTTCCTGATATCAAAGTATCAGTTAACAGATGCAGACATAAAATTTGTTGCTAGCAAAAAGGAATTTATTTCATTCTTGTAAGTATCTCTTTACAATGTTTCTTAAAAGCACATGCTTCAATGTCACGTCATACTTGATGCTTCGGACACTGCAAAAATCAAACAAATTCAATTTATAAACAAGATCCATGTAAGACTCAGTATACAGAAGAATCAATATAAAAGCAGTTAAACTAATGCCTTGCCAAACATGTTTTACACTTGCAAATGGAATGTCATTAACGTTCAAAAATAGTTTCCAATATGGCAGTTGCTTTAAAACCATAAAGAGCTGACACCTTTCAAGTAAACAGTATTTGTTTACGTTCAAAATCATGCCAGAGTCGAGGAATAAAGAAGCTCTTGATTGTTTGAGCTGGGAAAAAATGTTTAAGAAAAATCAGACAAGAATTTTCAAGTGCATTTGTTCCTATTGGGTTTAAGTTTAAGAGATTCTGAACAAAAAATCTCAAGTTGATCATGGATTATGTTTTATTCAAGTTAGTTTTAATTACAAGTTACTATATATAAAAGTGAATATTCTTCTCAAAATAAGAACTTGAAATGTGATTTTCTAGATGATAGATGCTTAAATCATTACAGATTTTTATTTGACTGAAAATCAAATTTATTTATTTATGGTAGCAAAGATGTCAGGAAGTTTAACTACATCATGCAGTGTTGTTTTGATATTGGTAGTTTGGTTAACATTTTCTGCGGCATGCCGATGCCCTTATAAAACTGACGAGCAGAAGTTTTGCTCTTCTGAATCAGGTACAAGTGTTTCTTCTATTTATAGATTGTTACATTTTATACTGTAATGTTTCTTAAGAAATTCAAAGAAACCGTAGCAAGACTGTGTTTTTGTTTTAATTGGTGGCATCTTTTTCTGTCACATTTGAAAGAAAATGCGGATCTACGTTTTATATAAAAACTCTGTAAATGAAATAAAATGTAACAGTATTTCCTTTTTATCCTTGGATGCAAACAGAGAAGTATATGTCCAGAAATATACATACATTATCTAACAGTTTGTTATATGTAATCAAAGCCTTTTAAGCCTTAATTCAGTCGCTTAAAATACTGATTAAAATACTGAGAACACATTTATTGCTGGACTGTAGTAGCACAGGATACCAAGGCGATTTTCACAACTTGTTCAGAAAGCCATCATTCAATACAAAACGCAGGAGCAGACTTTGCTGCAAACTCTTCATTATAACTTGCTGTTCTATAGGAACTTATTCCCGTACCTTTTCATTGCCTTATTGTTCAGTTCATATAAAATGTTTTTATTTCTATTTTTATTTCACTTAGTTAGCTTAGTTCGAATAAAAGACCATGGCACAGTGATTGGTTCCAACAGACGATATCAGGTGGACCTTCTGTACCAATATAAAGTATCTAGTCTGGTAAGCCACAATCTAGCGATACTTATTTTTCTTTGTTATTCAAAGACTATATATTCTTCATTTTAAGATGGGTAAAGCCAATGTTCATCAATTCGTTTTAGACATTTAATACAATTGTTGCGTATCTCAGAGAACTTTTTAGCGGAAAAATGACTCTGACAGTAAATCGTATAATAATCTTCAGTTCTCTTGAACATACTTAGAATTCCTTCTACTTAGCCATATCTAACAGCTGAAAAGGGAAATTCAAAGACATTAAGAATATTAACAAGAAATTATAGCATTGGAATTTTATATAATTGCAAAATAATAAGTGCATTATAGCAGGGACTGGCTACTGAAACAGAATATGTTTACACACCGAAGGAGAACAGTAAATGTGGCGTCAAATTGCAAAACGGAGCTATATATGTAATTTCAGGTAATTAACACAATATTTCAATAATTGCTTCAGGTGGTGCATACAAAATTAAATAATTAAATGATAATTTTTAGAGTGGTTTCTTTTTAATTAAATCATTCCAAAAGATTGTTGTTTAAATCATGCATCATCATATGTATGACATACAAAGTTGGTAAAAGTATGCGCATAGGGTAAGTTAGTGGAATGAAACATAGGTTTCATTTATTGTTCTTTTTCTTATTATTTAATGTAACTATAATTCTGAATTGTTTATTGATAATAAGAAAAGCCGGTAGCCCTGTTAATTGATAAATAGAAACAAATCTTAATTTGTTCAGTATGGAAAACTATCTTTAAGCATGTGGATATATTTTCAGCTTTAAAATATATCGCTAAAACTACTGCCGATTTGTTTTGCATGATAAAAAATGGACTTGGGCAAAATAAATTACATCATTTCATTCAATCTCCAAAACCAAATATATCAAAAGTATTTTTCATTGTCTATGAATACATTTGAATATTTTATAATTTAACAACATTGTTTGGATTTTCATCTAAGAAATGCAATATGTTAGTACGTGAATGAATTTTTTTAAAAAATCATATTTCAGGTCATTATGCTTTATCAGCATCATTCCAGTTCAGGTTTCTGACCAGCAGAATGACCACTACGTCATGTGACCTCCAGAAAATGTTTGAACCTCCCCAGCCATACGTACCACCAAAATGCTAGCTGTTGTTACAATAATTTGATATCTGTCTCTCCTTTGTGTCGCAGCCCACTTTTTATAATAAATGTTGTAAATTGCTGTGATGTATCTTTTAATTTTTGTAACACCCATAATGAATGACAGATTCAAAGATGTTAATGCCAAAAAACCTCATACTATCATTAATAGAATAGATCCCTGAAAAAAATGTCTTCATTTAATATGATAAGTTATTGAGTGGTTGTCTAAATGGTGATGCAGATGCACAACCTCTGTCGACTTATATGAAGATTGTATAGAAAATGCATTTGTGCCATCTTAAGAAATTTGTTATTGATGGAAATGAATGGTGACTATTTCTTTTTACAAACAAATGATACATTGATATACTAATCTAGAAGAAAATCAAAAGGTGCGATTTAATATGGCATTTTCAACCAAACTGTAACAACATGCTTGTTTGCATATAATCAGTATACTTTAATTTGTTTCTATGAGATCGTCAGTTTGAAATTGCATCAGGAAAACAAACTACTGAAAACATAAGAAGTTTACTTCATTTCTTTTTGTTTCTTTAAAGTTCATTGTCATTAATCAGTCTTAAACTGTAAAACCCTTGATGGTAACGGAAAGGAAACAATACATTTACCGAAAGTTATAATATAGAAACTGTAGACAAAGGTTACGAAGGTATCTTAGCATTACAGTTTGTCAACCGTAGTACTGATGCAGACTTCATTGTATTTTTATCTTACTTAGCACCCCTCCCCCCACGCTCACCACCAGAAGTCGCGATGCATTTTCGTTCTCCGAGTTACATCGTATAGCAGAGAACATTTTTCTCAACCAGTTTGTATACATACAAACTGGTTTGACCAGTTTAGTCACGCGACAGTGACTATTCATATAGTTTGAATTGAAGAATAGTCAGTTCTACGCAGACCGTTCTATGGTTAACATCTCTGCATTGCAACGGCTTTTCTTCTTTCTTTGTTACATTCATACTGCTTTGGAGAGTTATCACCATGGATGATATTGTTCAGCAGCTTATTCAAGATACTGTTAGGCAAAACGTGGACGCAAGCAGACAGACGCTTTTGCAAGAAATTGGAACACTCTTTAAACAGATAAGTGAACAAAATAATAATTCTCATTTGACGAAAATTAGTAATTTCGTGGCTTCAGAACAACCAAAATCATAAGAAAGAAACAATGAAGAGCAGTTCAAAGCAAACAGCAAAGTTTTTGATGAAACTCATCGAGGCAAACGGGAATTTAAATCAACAGACGTTCCAGAAGCTAAATCAAAAATAACTTAAGGTTTGCCTTCTATTTCTATCAGTTATTTTTAGTTAGCGGTAGTGAAACCCCGCTTTAATTTATAGAATGTTGTCGGATCTACACATAAGATCTAAAATCCTATAATAAACGGAAACTCATTTTCATTAATATAGAGACCGAAACTCTAAATTATTTCGAATAGAAATTGCGTGGTCCTAAGCTGATATGTTAAATGCAATGTATAATGCATTGATGATAGCTTTGTTTTGCACCAGTATTTCAGCAGGTTTTTGACGTTTTTGAAAGTGCATGCTGCAGGTTTTACTATACCCAATAAAATGTCTGTCACAATAAAATGTCTGAGGTCATATGCTAAAGACAGAGTACATTCTATTTCCCGTGTTGGGAGATTAAGGAGCCTTTCAAGTAAATGGCATTCAGTTAGCGGGGATTCATACATTTTCGATGTTGTTTAGAATGGGTATAAAATTACCGTTTTTAGGCTATTCCTCCTGGCGTAAATTAGATAAATAAAAATTGGCCAGAGATAACCCATCATTTGTGACTACCGAAAGTGGAACTCAGATTTACATATTCAGCAATAGTGACAGTATATTTATTGGCACAGACTTTAATTCACGAATAGGAAATAGCAGTTGTCATATGTGATTGTGTTTCAGTTCCAAGCTGTAATGTACTGAACAGCACTGTCAACCAGCATTTTCGCGACTTTGTCGCTTTTTCTTACTAAATCAAAATTATGTGTATTAAACGGCCGTTTCATTCAAGGCAATTATACGTCGATTTCACGAAAGGAAAAAGCCGTTGTGGATTATACCTACGTTCCGCATGACACATTCATTAACTGTAGTAATGGCACAACAGATCATTGATCAACATGTGTTGCATGGAATATTAGGGGATCGCTCGAGACCGCCTGAGCACTCTGTATTAGTGACGGAGTTTGTGGGTTCTTTCTCTTACCATCGTAATAATAGCGTTGATTACCAGGTTGACGCTAAAGTTAAGATTTAAGCTACGACAAATCCCACGGATTTCCTGGAAAGCGAACTAGCTAAATGAGCAATACTTAACTTAATAACGCGAATCGAAAGTTCCCGTGAAACCCAAACTGAACTAGACTCCATCTATCAAGATTTTTGTGCTAGCATTATATCAGAAAAATCCCTTAAATATCAATATATATTCCGTCCAAAGGAACAAGTAAAAGACTTAAACACTCAAAAACATACTGGTGCGATGATCTCTAAAGCCTGTGGAAAATATACACGATAAAGAAATGACTTTTTTTCACAATAAAGCGAAAAGTCGATTGTGACTTGTGTATATTTATGCACATGATGTATTCGATAAATCCTTACGTCAGTCTGAGTGAGTTTATAGGTGGTCACAGGCAGTATATATTGAGCAAATGAACGCTTATAATCCGACGGAATTTTGGTGTAAAATTCAACAGCTTGGTCCTCGGAAGGACAAATATATTCCCATCGAAATAATTGACGGACAGGGCCGAACTGTGCGGGATGAAAAAGCCGTATTCAATCGATGGAAAATGACTTTATGATCTCATATAACCGTAATGACAATGGCAACTTTGATGAGGTACATTAAATAGATTGAAAATACATATAAGTATTTACTTGAACAAAACATGTCAGACCCGTTGTACAAATAGCAATAAACCAAACACTTAAACCGTAAGATATCCTTGGACGAAATTTCAAAGATTATTACGCATGCAAAATGCGGATCAGCTCGTGCCATTGACAAATTTCCGTACGATGTTCTCAAGTTCCCACCTATTGTCGTTGTTTTGCAAAAGATTGTTCCAACTTGTGATCGATACCAGTCTTATTCCGTCCGAGTGGAGAAGACCCACTATTTACCCTATTCTGAAGGACCCAACATCAGATAAACGTACCCCATTACATTACCGCTTCATAAGCTTTCTGTCATGCATTAGCAAATTATACAGTGCATTTACTAATACACGTTTTACAGACTATTTGGAAAGGCACGAATCGCTTGCTAATGAACAGAATGGATTCAGAGCTAATCGTTCTTGCGAGGGTCATGTTTTCAGGTTAAATAGTATCATTAGAAACAAACCATCAGCCTTTACGGCATTTATTGATCTCAAAAATCTTTTGACTTCATTGACAGAAACATGCTCTTATATAAACCCCTTCTTCATAATATCGAAGGAAAGATCAGTCTATACAGAATGTATATGCCAGCACTACTTCATGTGTGCGAATCTATAATATGATGATCGAGTGGCTCGATTGCTCGTCTGGGGTCAGACAAGGCTGTAATCTCTCGCCGAAACTTTCTGAAATTTTCGCAAATGAACTTGTGCATGAGGTCAATGACCCCCACCTCGGAATAAAAATGGGTGATATCACAGTTTCGCTACTTATGTACGCGGACGACATAGTTTTTATATCAGATTCAGAGATTAAATTACAAACAATGTTAAATACGTTACAGCAATGGTGTAAAAAGAAACGACTGCCATTATTCTTATCCAAGAATATTCTTGTAAAACAAAAGCAAAAATTAAATAAAAGCTATTTTGAAGTCAGGCAACAGCAAAGAAAACTAACAGAAAAAAAGAAAATGTAAACAGAATATCACAAATCGGTCTCCGTAACAAAGTAATTAAAATAATAAGAAAAGAGTCTGTTAACTACCACGATAGCGAGGATATAGTTTTTGTTAGCGTTTTAATACTTTCGCTCACGAATTAACGGTTATACTACAGAAAATAAAAATCTTTTTTTACGAAAATGGTTTGAGTTTGAAATAATCGTCATTTGTATTTGTTGGGATTTCTTGTTTTATTTTAATTTTAATTTCCTTTTGTTTTGTCAGCGTATTGATTACTGTATAATATGCAAGTGCATTGTCATCATCATCATCATCTTCTTCTTCTTCATCACCACCATTATCATCATTACCCCCATTATCATCATTCCATCATCATCATCATCATTTCCATCATAGTCAATGCAATCATAAGTACCATCATCATTATTATTATCATCATCATGATCATCATCACCAGCACTGTTGCTGATGATCTCCCAGACTTCCATTTAGTTGCTTTGCACTCATAGCTTTACAGAAGCCCACCAACGTAACATGACATGACGCTCTAGGCAAAAAGTCGGATTTCTTCATGTAAGGCAGGCTTATTAATGATGCAAATATCAAAATGCACTGTAAAAAAGTAAAATGATTGAAAATATCCGTTTTTTTCTTGTTTATTCCATAACTTATTACGTCATGATTGCAGAAAAAAACAGCAAAATTGAAAAGCTTGGTTTGAAAATGATTAATATGGTTCATTTAAAAGTTATAGAGTGTATATTTTAGTGCCAGGTTTACTAAAGCACTCATTATTTTCTTGCTGATACCACAGTACCAGTTAACAGATAGAGAAATTAAAGCTGTTTCTAGCATAAATGAATTTATTTCATACTTTTATTTCTCTTCAATGTTTATTAAAACTACTGCTTCTATGTTACATGGTATTTGATTCTTTGGACTCTGCAAATAACCATCAAATACAATTTGTAAACAAGAGCCATGTCAAACTCAATATAAAGGTGAAACGATATAAAAGCAATAAAACTTATACCTTGCCGAACGTGCTAATGGAATGCCATTAACGTGAGAAAATAGTTCTCAATATGATAGTTGCCTAAAAACCATAAAGAGATGATACTTTTTTAATTAACAATGTTTGTCTACGTTCAAAATCATGCCAGAAACGCGGTAGGCGAAACCTCTAACAGTGCAAAACTGGAAAACATATGTTACAGAAAAACAGACAGAAGTTATAAAAACGCATTCATTCGTACCTATAAGGTTTAAGTTTGTGAAATTCTGAACGAATACTCGAAAAATAAACTCAAGCTGATCATGGATTTATTTCGTTTCCATTTAAATAACACACTATGTAATTATTAAAGTATGTGAATATTTTGTCAAATACAAAATTGAAATGTAATTGTCTAGTTGATATACGTTTGAATAATTAAAGTTTGATATTTTGAGTCATGATTAAACTTATTCATTTAAGGCATCAAATATATCGCGTAGTTTAACAACTGTACCAAACAGAATTACTGCAATTATTCCATCTTGCTTAGTGACATTGGAACTTACATTATGCTTGATTCCATCTTGCTTGATAACATTGGACCTTTCATTATGTTTATTCCATCTTGCATGATGACATTCGAACTTACATTATGCTTGATTCAATCTTGCTCGATGACATTGGACCTTTCATTATGTTTATTCCATCTTGCATGATGACATTCGAACTTACATTATGCTTGATTCAATCTTGCTCGATGACATTGGACCTTTCATTATGTTTATTCCATCTTGCATGATGACATTCGAACTTACATTATGCTTGATTCAATCTTGCTCGATGACATTGGACCTTTCATTATGTTTATTCCATCTTGCATGATGACATTCGAACTTACATTATGCTTGATTCAATCTTGCTCGATGACATTGGACCTTTCATTATGTTTATTCCATCTTGCATGATGAAATTGGAACTTACATTATGCTTGATTTCATCTTGCTTGATGAAATTGGAACTTACATTATGTTAAAAACAAACTGCCAAAAAGTCAATACTGACTATATTAGGAAGGCGCGTGTCAGGAACTTTAAAATAAACAAGATCTTACGGATCTTACTTAAACATTTATTGTGATCATGTTAGGATAGATAAGCATTTTATGTTCACAATA
This sequence comes from Cyclina sinensis, assembly GCA_012932295.1. Lineage (NCBI taxonomy): Eukaryota > Metazoa > Mollusca > Bivalvia > Venerida > Veneridae > Cyclina > Cyclina sinensis. The sequence goes on from JAAONU010000003.1 coordinate 3,147,198, forward strand.
AATGTTAAAGTTAACTAGTCAACCTTTTTGGGGGATGTTGCGATGGCCTAGTGGTCTTAGGTGTTCCAACTTTGTTTTACTTGGCGGTTTGTTCAAAGCGGGCTCGATTCCGGAGGCTTGAATATTTATAATAAATAAAAAGTTTAAAAAGAAAAAAAAAAGTTTCAGTAATAATATCAACTTGAAACGTAGTGGCTGTCCACAAAATGTTAAGCTGAAATATTCACATGGCATTGTGCCTGTTGTACGACTGTAAAACTACTATGACAAATTTTGAATTTGCAAAATGTAATGTGCATGATATCTATAAAAAATTATTTCAGTAATTATTTATTTTATTTAAAATTTTGAATATATATCATGCTGTATAATAACCTTTATTTAAGTAATGTGTCATTTAAAAAACAACAACATGTTTACTAAGTGAATATTATTCTGGTAGCCCAGAATTTGAATGTTCGTGAGTCAGTTAATCCTACATAGTGTAGCAAATCAGTTGAGTGACTCACTGAGTAAATATTTGAGTGTTTTCGCAAAGCGGGGCCATGTTCTTTTGCTTAGACATCCTTCTATCTATTAGCTATCATAAGCTTGTGTTGATCTTTAATTTTTAACAAGCTTTAAGAAGTCGTACAAAAACAACTCAATTGATCGACATTATTTTGATAAATATAATACGACTTGTGAAGATCCACCAAGTTTTTTTTTCCGGATGCCATAGATGAATTTCCTCACTCATTCACAAGAAAGAAAACACCGGTAAACAAGATGTTTTTGTAAAAAAAACGCACGTTTCCCCCAGCGCATCATTGAAACAGGGGCACAAAAGTGATGACAGTGGCCCAAAATCATCAGGCTTCTTTTACTCAACAAGGACAATCACACTATCAAGATTGAAGACTCTGGGTCAAAGAGATTTCTAGTAATTGAGCGGAAACTATTTTCGTATTTAAGGTCACTGTGACCTTGGTCTTTGATCAGCTGACCCCTAAAACAACAGGCTTCTTCTACTCAGCCAGGACAATCATCCTTTGAAGTTTGAAGACTCCGGGTCAAAATGAGCTCAAGTTATTGTGCGGAAACCAATTTCAAGTTAAAGATCACTGTGACCTTGACCTTTGACTGGCTGACCCCAAAATCAACAGACCTTTGTTTCTCATTAAGGACAATCATTATATGAAGTTTCAAGACTCTCTGCCAAATGGCACTCCATTTATTGAGCAGAAACCAATTTTTACATATAAGGTCACTGTGACATTGACCTTTGACCTGCTAATCCCACAATCAACAATTTTGTAACTCAATGAATACAGTCATTCTATGAAGTTTGTAGACACTAAATGAAACAGAACTCTAGTTCTAGTGAATCATTTTCACATTTAAGATCACTGTGAGCTTGACCTTTAACTTATATACTTCAAAAGCAATAGGCTTCTATAATTCAATAAGGGCAATAAGTCTATGAAGTTTAAAGACTCTATGTCAAAAAGTACTCTAGTTTTCGAACGGAAATGAAGCGTGACAAGCGGATAGCCGGACAGACGGACAGTGTAAAAACAATATGTCTCCCCCATATTAGTTTATCTCACACTCCACATGCGAACTACTTTTCGTACTCCTACGAGCTGACGGAAGAAAAGTAATACCGTATTAACTATTTCGGTAAACATTTAGGATTTGTCTCCCATTTCATGATAGAAAGAACGCCAATCTTAAAAAATATAAAAGAAGTTAATGCTGTTACAGAATTTAGCTTACACACCGTTACCATAGCATTTCAAGCTAACATGCTTGAACCATCACCTGAAAAAGAAAAGTACATTGCTGAGAATAGAAACGAAAAACCAGAATAAAACCATAAAACCTATATGAGAATCGCCCAATCTATGAAATCCATGCTAATGACCTCAATCAGAGTCTTAGTTAGTTCATGGTCTCGTTAGAAAATAATTCAAAAAAGAAAAAAAAAGAAAATGTAAACAGCATATTACGATTCGGTTTCCGTAACCACGTAATTAATAAAATATCCAAAGAGTCTGGTCACTTCAACGGAAGACAGAATGTAGTTTTCTATAAGCGTTCAAATAACTTCGCAAATTGTGGCATAAATAGTTTTTATACTTATACTAATAAAAATTTCAATCGTGCGCGAATGGAATGATATTTAGCGTACTCGTCATTTTAATTTGTTGAAATTTGTTATTTATCATTGATTTAATCTTCCTTTCCTCCTCTGCCAGCGTATCTCTTTACAAAAATATAAGTGCATCGCCAAAATTATCTTTTTTTCAAAATCGTTTTCATTGACGTGATGTGATGTCAAAATTATGATTTTTATCATAATCATCATGATCATCATTAATAATCATCCTTGTGTTGTAGTTTATGATCTTTCTGAATGAGACTTTGAACCTAGCCACTAAACAGAAGCAAACCTACGTAACAAGTCATGACGATCATGGTAAAATGTAAAACTAACGGCAATACAGACCAATTCATGACCTAAATATCAACATGCAATGTTTAAAAGTAAAATGATCGAAAATATCGGTTAAAGGGTTTTTTTAATTACTTCTTATATCATAATCGCAGTAATAACAGGGGAAACTAACTAAAGTTAAAGACAGTTTGGTTTGAAATTAATCTGGATGCATACAGAGAGGTACATGTGCAGGAAGCAAAACCTTTTTAATCTTTATTCAGTTGCTTTAAATGCTGACTATGTATGAGAACACATTTAGATTGTAGTAGCCCAGGATACCAAGATACTTTCTATAACTTGTTTGAAAAGCCATCATTCAGTACAAAACGTAGAAGCAGACTTAGTCTGAAAACTATTCATTATAACTTGTTGTTCTATAGGAACTAATTCCCGAACCATTTTATTGTCTCATTGTTCAGTTCATATAAAAGGTTTATATTTCTATTTTTATTTCACTTAGTCAGCTAATAAAAGACCATAGTACAGTGACTTGTTCCAATCAAGTGGATCTTCTGTACCAGAATAAAATGTCTAGCCTGGTAAGCAACAATCTAGCGGATAAAAATAGAAATACTTTATTTTCCTTTTTTGTATATTATTGTTTTCAAGATGTATAAAGCCTATGTTAATGGATTCATTCTTTAGACATTAAATACAATTACTGCATATCTCAGAGAAATTTTTAGCTACAAAATGAGTCTAACTGTTAATTGTAAAATAACCTTCAGCTCTCTTTAACGTTTTGAGAATTCCTTCGACTTGGCCATATCTAACAGCGGAAAAAGGAAATTCAAAGACATTAAGAATATTAACAAGAAATTATTATATATTTATGAAATAATAAGTGCATTAAAGCAGGAACCGGCTATTGAAACAGAATATGGTTTACACACCGAAGGAGAGCAGTAAATGTGGCCTCAAACTGAAAAACGGAGCTATTTATAAAATTTCAGGTTATTAGCACAATAATTCAATGATTGCTAAGTTTCAGGTGGTGCATACAAAATTTGATAATAATTTATTAAGTGGTTTCTTTTTTTTAATTAAATCATTCTAAAACATCTTGTTGTTTAAATCATGTATCATTGTTATGTTTTATGTACACACAAAGTTGGTGAAAGTACACACATAGTGTAAGTTAGTGGAATGAAAAATAGGTTTTAATGGCTTTTTTCAAAGGGTTGCTTAATGTACTATACATCTGAATTGTTGATTGATTGCAAGATATGCTGGTAGCCCAAGAGAAGGTTAAATGAAAAAGTCTTTGTTCCTGCCATCGTGTTCTTGATGATTTTACTCTTAGTGCTCTAGTCTAAGTCAGGTCATTGAGTACCTACATTTTTCACTCTGCCATGTCATTAGCTTTTTATGTTTTATATGTTTATTTGCTTTTGCGTGCAACATTGTAGAACTGATGGGTTGGTTGGAGTTAATTCACCAAGGCAACTTATTCTTGTTTTTTCTTATAATAACCTGTTGAGGCAAGTGTGATGTTGATGCTACCTACAACCTGGTCTGAACCCCCAGTGGCAAATATTTTGCCACTAACCGTTCCATGGCGGCAACCCCTGGGGTTCTCATTTTTGTTCTTTGTTTGTGGTGTCACCCTTTTAAAAAATGAATTTATGCTGTCTTTTTCTCTACTTTTTGACGGTAGGGAGGCTATGTTTTTTTATTGTTTTTTCCTGATATGCCTTTTTCCACTTTGTTTAACGATGGAAAAATAGCTTTAAGCATGTTGATATATATTCAGTTTCAGAATATATGCCTTATAACTACTGCCGATTTGTTTTGCAGGATAAATAATCTAAGGCAGACTATTTTAACTCATTTCATTCGTTCGCTTAAATGAAACATACAGAAGGATTTTTCTCTTTGACTTCGAATACATTTGAAGATTTATTTAAGAAATAAAAAGTGATCCCTATCGAATTTTGAGAAGTATATTTCAGGTAATTATGCTTTTATCAGCATCATTCAAGTTCAGGTTTCTGACCAGCAGAATGACCACTACGTCTTGTGACCTACAGAAAATGTTTGAACCTCACCAGCCATACGTGCCACCAAAATGAGCTGTTGTTACAATAATTTGATATCTGTCTCTCCTTTTTGTCGCGGTTCTCCTTCTATGATAAATGTTGTGAATTGCTGTGGCGGGACTTTAATTTAATTTAATTTTTGTCACACACGTATGAATGACTGATTCAAAGACGTTTATGTAAACACCGCATACTATAATTAATAGAAAAGATCCCTGAAAAGATGCAAACCTCGTTAAGTATGACAAGTGAATGGTTGTCTAAAAGGCGATGCAGATGCACATCCTCCGTCAACTCATAAAAAGAAATGAATGGTAACTATTTTTTATCCTACAAACAAATGATACATCCGTGCACGCGTCTGTTATATTTAAAACAAGTGATATCAGTATATCCATATCTCAGTTTCATTTTCTCCTACGAGGCCCATGTACATTAGTCTGGTAACCCGTTTTAAAAAGAATATATATGTATGGACAATTGACTATAGTTGAAAATAAATTGGCATTTAAATAAATGAAGAAAAATCAGAAGGAGCAATTTAATATTACATATTCAATCAAACTGTAATAACATGATTGTTTGCATATAATCAGTATACTTCAATTTGTTTCTATGAAATGGTCAGTACGAAACTGCATGAGGAAAACAAACTACTCAAAGCTTTAAGAGATTCACTTCGTTTCTGTTTGTTTAAACTTCATTGTCATAAATCAGTCTAAATCTTTAAAATACTTGTTGGTTACGGAGATGAAACAATACATTTAAGTAACGACTTGCTTGTGTTAGACTGAACTGAAACAATTTACTGCTATTATTAAGACTATCTTAGAAATGCTTCGTTTATTGTCACGATATTGAAGACTACTCAAGCAAACACGAGGAAGCTTATTTGATAGCTTATCATGTATATTTGATTATTTATTAAGCTCAAGTACTTCATTTTAAAACAGAGATTTATTATAAATGTTAAAAGAACAAGCTTAAGAAGGAATATTCATGCGACACGATGTTGCATTTTGACAGCTTGACAATATCTACTCATTTGCAAAGCATTGTTCTAATTTTTAACTCGCAAAGAACCTAATCTCTTAATTACATCTCAGCTGCAATAATTGGGCTAGATTTGTCTGTACTGAAAATGCGCATTTTAGCAGGCTGAGACACGCACAGGTGGGCAACAAAAGGACGGGTCTTATCATCCCATGATACTTAAAAATGTAACTTTCCGCATCAACGTTCAAATTTATTAAAAGCAGTAGCATATTGACTGTATTTCATAGTCCTATTATTTTGCCAAAGAAGATTTAAGTTTAATTCTTTTCACGACAAACATTAATATACGTTGCTTATAAAGCAATAGAAGAACTATTACTTCAGCCAGGCGCTATTATTGTTTTTTTCTTATAGTCTGATTTGATAAAAAGATTCTATCAGAATTATGAAATATGTTTATTATTTTGGCAGTGCATTGTATCCCTATGCATTTGAAACTAAACTTCTTTCTTTAAGGTCTCTCGATTCATGGTTATACCTTTATTTAAAATCATCTCGTTTTTCTAGAGAGTCATTAGTTTTAAAAGAGATAAACATTTCCACCAATAACGCATGTTTTGGTAGTTATTTACCGTAGTATCAAACATAAATTGAAATATCTAGACAGATTTTAAATTTGTTTTGTTTTCTTTAGCTACAAAACTACAAAGTATATTTTGGTACACAGTCAACTTTCTCCTAGCGAGGATAAGGATTTCAGTCTAAAGTACTCCATCATTTGCCTTCTTTCTGAAGTAAATTTAAGATATCAGTCTGTTTCCAGTACAATTTCACGATCTATTTTTACACGCTCAATTTAACTGACAAATATCACTGCTTTTTATATTTAACATTCAGTTTCATGTAAGAAAAATTTGTGTACATTTGGTGGAGCAGTAAAAAAGGTAACAAGAGCAGAAAAGATAATTTAGGATAAGGTTCTATTCTGCACGAAATTTTGCAATTAAAGTCTACTACAGTTGTTAGAGAAGACCCAAAAGTAACCAAGACCACTTGTTTTCTATTGGTGTTTGAATTAAAAGGCTATCGTATTAAGATTTAAAACAACAACAACAACAACAACAATACAAAACAAGGGAAGCAACAATAAAAAGTACAAAATTTCTGAAAATGTGACTATTAACTCGATTCAAACAACCACTAGTATGATATTGGAACAGGGCCATACATCTCGAATATGTGCTTGTAAAATTAAATTACTTGCATTATTATTTTCGTTCATATATTTGCGTTAATAAGATTTTATTTGAGAAAATTGATGTACATTACAATCTCCGTCTTAGAAGAACGTGTCAGAAAATGACTATGCTCCATAGAGAATGACGTTAACGTTTAATAACTAATTGTAGCACAGTCATTTCTTTACAAACCTAGACTGCTGGTATCTAAATTATCATTTCTCACTCTTGACATCCGTATTTACGCATTCATCTGAAATATATTTATCTTGATTTACAAAAATAATCTTGTACGTTACTTGTTATATCTAGTAACTATATTGTAGCTGGTCTTTAGAAAAATGTGTGGGCGAAAGGCAAGTGTGCCTGATACCGCTATTAATTTAAGAAATAATACAGTTTATTGTGATGTTTTTATTGATTATTATTCCGCAGCTGCAACATTTTCTTTTCTATTTTAGAATGTACGAAGTGTATTACGTTGTCATGTGGTCTAAATCTAACGAATCTTAGGTCCAAGATTCATGTTGCCTGTTGTACCAAATAAATAGCAAGTTAGCAGCTTATTATTACTAACGTAACAACAATATTTTCTATTTACATGGCGCATTATACTTAGCCGCCAAACCATTAACTGGCAAAATGGTGCCGATCAAAACAATGGTTTTATATTACTAAATTTTTACTCGAATTTTAGTTACTCATTCACAAACTTCAAGTTGAATACCTTTAATGGTAACATTTGCATGATAGTATATATGAAAAAAATTGAGTAAGAAAAAAAAGTAATGTTGACTGGGTGAATATTATTCTTGCAGCCTATAATTTAAATTTCCGTGAGTCCTTTAACCTGAATATGCAGCTAAATCAGTAAAGTGAAATTCTGAAAAAGTACTTGACTATTTTCTCGGAACGGGGCCCCGTTCTTACTCTTACTAGTTATAGACATACAGCTATTGTCCTGGTCGTCAAAATATTAAGTAGACATCTTACTTAAAGAGACCTTTGTCGTTTCTATTAGCGATAATAAGCTTAACTTGATCTTTGTATTTTAGACAAGCATTAAAAAGTCAGACAATTTACAGACAATTGAACATCACAGTCAATCGACTGTGAAAAAAGAAAACGACGTGTTAATATAAACATAATTTTTTTTCCGACACCATAGTGTGATTTTCCTCTCTTGCTCGCAAAATCAGATTATCCTTGCATGCATAGTGATAGACGGTAACAACAAAAATGAAACGGTATTTGAAATAATAAGTGCATCATCATCATCATCGTCATAACCTCAGTCATCATTAATTTAATCATAAGCATCAACAACATTATCATTTTTATCATCATCATCATCATCATCATCGTTGTTGTTGTTGATGATGATCTCCCAGACTTGCATTCAGTTGCTTAGCCCTCACAGCTAAATAGGCAAAAATATCAGACTTATTAAAGAAAGGCAGACCTATTTATGAAACAAATATCAAAATGCATTGTTGAAATGTAAACTGGTTTCGAATGTCCGTTTACATCTTTTTTCCATTACTTATTCCGTCATGATCGCAGTAATAATAGCAAAATTAAAATAGTTTGACCATGGTACATTTTAAAGTTAAGGAGTGTAAAACATCGTTATATATCTGAACTTTTGTAAGTCTTGTAATTATATGGCTTTAAAAATTAGTTTACAATCTACCTATTTGCAGTTTCTGAAGATCTAAGTAAAAACGTTTTGTTGAGACAAATAACTTTGAGGATAATATCATCGAAAGATAGGGTAACTTTTAAAAGTTCAAGATGCTGTGTCATGATAAAATAAACAGTTGCAAAGAGAAAATTGTAGACATTTGGGAAGATCTTAGACTTTATTCATTTATCATGGTATTATAGCAGGTGCCAGCCATTTAAAGGGAATATGTGTACACACAAAACGACAGCAGTACCTCCAGGTTAGGTCGCAAAACAAAACTATATGTGTGATTTCAAGTATTGCTAACTGATACCATAATTTATTTAATGTTACAGGTCATCAAATAATTATCTCACTGTAAAACAGTTGTCTTTTTGTCAAATTCAATATTCACATTTTGTTCTATAACTATTCCATATATTATGAAAAAAGAACCACGTTGTTTTAACAATAACCATCTTTTGTGGTTAATTCTACTTTTTGGTAAGTCAATAGTCTAAGTAAATAAAAGTTGGTTCTGTATGAAATACTGCCTAAAGAATGAGACAATCTGATGACTGATTTTATAACTACTGAGAGCTTATACACTACTTTCGAAAAGTTTTGCAAAATTGTATTTCAAAGCAATTTGTGGTTATTACCTGTGCCTGTATGAAGGTAGGACGGGTGTTTAATAATTTTCCCAACCCTCGGTTTTAATTATTTGTTATGGCAAATAAAATCTATCTCATACAAAATATTTACTATGTGTAGATTTTTGAACAAGAGATTAATGAGATATTCAATAATAGAAACCTAATAACTCCTGACATTAACACTCTAAATGTTAATCAAACAGAGAGAACTAATAAAATGTGATAACAAACATGGTACCAGTCATAACAAGAGATACAATTTAAAACAATATTCAAAATAATTCAATTTGCTGAAATAAATCATATGCGTAGCCTCTTCTGAACATTAAGGAATATATAAAAGAAGTTTACTATGATGTAGTTTTGAAATGTCTAGTTATTACCATTGTCAATATTCAGTTTTCATTTATTTGCGATGTTTTAAAGTGCTATAACATTCGGAATATACTAAAACAGAAAGAAACAATTGATCAGTTTTATTCTAATAAATGTCAACTTTTATAAACAAAATAAAAAAAAATGAAAAAAATAAAGAAAAAACTAAAGGTAAAAAAAAAGATATTTGATTGGCGATCGAACCCAGGACCTTCGGTGACAACGTATCTAACCAACCCTTATTAATGTATTTGAGTATTCTTTCGGGAAAGTGTATTGCATTACAATACATTTTAAGTACATTTTAAGTATATTTTAGCTCATCTGACCGAAGGTCAGGAATAGCTTTTAGTATGCTTTCTGTTCGTCGTCCACAATTAACTTCAAACGAGATCTCCTCGATATAACACTGGGCCAACTGCAATAAAACCTTCACTCACAGGAATGATCGTTTTATGGTCCCTTTTCAAAATTATATAAAAAATAGAATTTCATAAAGAAATTCGGATCAATGACAACTGAAAAGAAAAAAAAAATCACTCTTCTTGATTTAAACCACAAGGTCTAGACTCTAGACATTTGGTTTGTAGTTTCATCTATTGGACTTCTTACCAAAATGCTATAAATCATGGCGCTCCAAGGTCAGAAATGACCCCATTCGGAGAGTCACTTCATTTTCCATAATTTTTCATAGGAAAAGTTCAATTTCAACTTCTGCTTATTACTGCCAAAAGTCAATACTGACTTTACTAGGCAGGCGTGTGTCAGGAACATTAAAATTAAGAAAGTTGATAACAAAGAAAACAAACTTTTACTAAAGATCTTACTTAAACATTTATGTTGAATATTTAAAATCTATAAAACTTGTTCAGTCCACTGATAAAAAGCTGGCACAGTTAGGGTAGCCTTAATCTCAGTCAGTAATTTGTTCCAGAGTCGTATAGTCCTTGGGAAGAATGAGTTCATGTGATGTGTTTTGCGGGATGAGGAATTTGTTGTTTCTTGTGTATGCAAGGTGATTGTGATCGACATTGACTTGTTTGTGTTTTTTTGTGCTGGCATGGTTTCGCCTTTGTTCTAATGTTGACTATTTTAGTCCCTTAATCGTGTTTGTTACACTGCTTGTATAGTGGTAATCATTACGAACGTACCTTGCAGCTGACCTCTGGACCATTTCTATTATGTGAGTGAGATATTTCTGACATGTGTGCCATATGGTTGAGCAGTATTCGACCTGTGGTCTTACATACGTTTTGTATGTTGCTTCTTTGAGATGTTTGTTTTGTGTTTTAACATTTCGTCTGATGAAACTTAAGCAGTTTTTTGCTTTGTTTGTGATATTGTTTATGTAGGATGACCAGTTCAGGTTACTACTTATAGTAACTCCTAAGTATTTTGCATTTTCTGTAGTTTTCAGTATAGTGCTATGTAGGGTGTAGGGAAAGATGACCGGTTTCAGAATCTTTTCCTCTCAAGCTTAAGGCCAATTGCAATAACAAGTTGGATAGTTCCCTTTCAAAAGTATATCAAAATGGAACTCAATTGAATGGGAAAAAAATTCAAAACACTTGTTCTCAGAAACTCCTGGCCCTATTTGAAAATAATTTGGCACAAATGTTCTTTTTTAACGATCTATATAAAATGTGAAATTTATTCCAATCTATGAAAAATATAACCGCCAGAGGGAGGGGCTTAGTTTGTGTTATATGTCTATATACTATACTCTTCATAGATACTGCAAGTCGAATTTGAAAATAATTTGGTACGAATGGTACTTCGGCGACCTCAAGCATATTCTATATATCGTTTTATTTTAAATTTATTTCGATCAGTGTAAACACATGGCCGACAGAGGCGGGTCTTAGTTTCCTAATATGTCTATATAGAGAACTTTAAAACATCCTATTTTTGGACACTTAATTTCCAGTTTGAAAATAATTTGGCACAGATGCTGTCTGAATAAATATTTATATAAGTGATATTTATTGCAATCCTTAAGGAACATTGCCATCGGAGGTGGGGCTTATTTTCTTTTGCGTCGTTATGGGAGAACTTTAAAATCTTATTATCCCCTCGCTTTACATTGTTTATAGAAAAACCTTGTGACGCAGACTACTACAACTCTATGATTATTGATTTGAAAATTGATTTGCAAGATCAACAGTAAGTGTATATATGTGTGACGCGTTTTATAGTTCCCCTTTTTCTCCGACAAGGCGGTATGCCGGGGATATTAATCACATTAAATGCTAGCGCTAGTTCTAAGATACCGCTTTGACCGATTCGAAAATGATTTGGCAGAAATATGCTTTGGGTGACCTACCGTATAAATTGTGAATAAATAGCGATCCTTGAAAAAAATGTGGCTGCTCGAATGTTGGACAAGTTTCACCTCTGATTCTTGAGAAGAAACGTTTTTCTCAAAAAGTTTCTATTTTTAATACTACTCGGCAGATTGAAATTTGTTTTAAATGGTGTTATGCATCCGTTTGAAGAGTTTTAAATATGTGTGTTTTTAATACCTATATATCAAGCATTTTGCTTAAATTAGATGTTGGACACATATTTCTGTTGTTTACATGCACGAAAATGTACTTGCAGATATCTATAACCTGGGCAACAAAAACAGCAATAAGGTAGAATATTTACAACCGAACTATGGATTTAGTTTAGTACATTCATGAATAAGCCAATTATTTATGGCCACAGCAATATATAATTTTGCAGGGCAAGACCATTTTCAGCTACGCTCTCTAATTTCTTTTGTGGCTGATGATAATTATTTTCATTCAAGTACTTTAAAATCTTTAGATTTACGTAAATGAACCAATAAATAATTCTAAGTATGACCTTTGATGACAGTTTGAACAATTCTATGTCAGCGTATGCTCAAGATGAACTGATACCATAACGATAGTTAAGATTGTCGACATTTATTGCTGTGACACCAAAGAGAACCGGCTCTGAAGACAAAAATAAGAGAAAGTTGTAAATTAAATAAGTCACTTTTTATAACATTGCTTAAATTCGTGCTCTTTGTGGATAATACAACTCGAAGTTTGCTATCATTAAAACTATAAAACTGCTCATCACACGTGTAACAATCTAACTGTAATATTTATTAGCTCAAAAGATCAAAGAATAGATGATGTCTTGGAATTTGCCAAAATACTGAAAGAGCAAACTTACATAAGATTTAATGGAGCTTATAATTCACCTTAATACTCACTTTTGCCTCTTCCACTCATTTAGTTTTGATTGTTCATTACTGAGTCATATTTTGTGCTAAGACACGTCTATCACCAAACTTTTAGAAACACATTTTTGATACACGAGATGGAAGTGCTGACTGTATCATTTAAATAATCCTGAAAATCGCACAGAAAATTGCTGACACTCGATATTTTCCTATCTTCCTGTATTATACAACTCATTTCTACTGGCAGATATGCGATGCCCTATAAAAGTAAGTAAACTAACTATCTAAAGTACTAGCATAAAAACTAAAATGATCATTAAAAATTGCATCTAGTTAAGCAAAACGTAGAACTTCGTTACCCGATACAAACGTTTCTGACAAAAGCTTTTAGTTTGGTCGACTTACTAAAATTTTTCAGAGTATTTTTATTAACAATTTTATTACGAATCGTTTTCACTGTAAACCATGTAATGCAATTGTGTCAGAGACTTTTTATAAGTATTCGTAGTATTTGCCTTAAACACGAGTTTTACCAGTATTCAATAAGTCATATTTTCAAAACATTTTAAACTTCTAGCGCTTCTGACAGGCGGTGAACGTAAAGTAAGCCATACTTACCTGCAGTGGTACATAACCGTCTCATTCCAGCAAGACACAGATGTATGTATGGGTGGACATTTAACGTGCAGCGTTAACCTGACTTTAAATATTGCCTGACCTTTCTCCATTTATGAGAACGGGTATGAGGTGGGAGAATCAAGGTATATGATATAAATGATATTTTGATTTTGTCTTAATTTTGGTTCCATGAATGTTTGAACAATTAACCTCCGAGTAATTACTTATCAGGCTTGATGAAGTAAATATAATTTACAGTAGATATTATAACGGTTGGTATGAAAGAAGGAGAGTCATTATCGCCGCCGCTTTTTATACTCTTTATTAATGATATTACTAAAAACATAGGTTTTAACTCATTAAAAGATAAAGGCTGTGTGTATACATATGCTTTTATTTGCGGACCACATTATGCTTTTCACAATGGACCCAAAAAGTTAAACAATCAGACCAAGATGCAATACACCAGTATTTGGAAAATTTGGGCTAAAATTTAAATTAAAATTGTTAATAACTTTTTACACCTTTGTATTAAATCAACAAATACTGGCAATATGATCCTTGCTGTCAAAGCATTAGAAGATCAAGCAGTAAGAAAGTAATCGTTTGAGCGTGTTTAATAAATTCTTCTTGATGTTAAAACGAAAGTGTCTCTTTTTGTCTTAATGATTTCTCCGATCTTTACTCATGGATGTGAAGTATGGGTGTATTCAATTATAAAGAGATATGTTACATATTCGTTTTTGTAAATTTTTATTAAATATGAAAAATCAGACCCCGACTGATGCTGTTTACGGAGAACGTGGTCGTTTCCCCTTATCAGTTATTTATTAAGTTAGGGTAAAATATATGAAAAATGCTGTCTCACCTATTTATCTTTTATATATGCAACAATAGCACTTTCTTCGTGGACTAAAAAAAACTATATACTTTCAATTATTGATCCTCTTGGCTTTTCAAACTTAAGATAGATACAGATGTTAATTTATTACAGCACATAAAAAAGAGGATTTGTTATCAGTTCATATAAAAATCAACGGTGTGTTTGTGTAAATTCTATGTCTTAATTAGATTGTTATAGTAAATATAAAACAGAATTTTGTTTCGAACAACATCTTTAAGTTTTACAAAAAATTGCGTTACAAAAACTGTTGACTAGGATACGTTAAAGTTAACACAACTTAGAAACAAATTTAGGGAGATATAACAACATTGATAGAAAATACAGATTTTAAAATTTGTGTAATAAAATTTTCTTGGGTCATAATACTATTTTATATTGTTTTGCCCTATGACTACATGTATAAGATCCAAATACTTAGCTCCAATGTTCATGGCCTAGCTATCAGAAGTTTAACAAGGCAGTCTGAAGGACAGCTAAATCCCCTTCCGCAGCGGACATGAATGTGTACTTCTTGACCTTTAACCAACCATGACCTTGATGCTGTGCCATGCATATTATAAGCACATTCTCATGATAGTAGTTATTTGTGCCAAGTTATTTAAAATCTTCCATAAAGTCAAAAAGTTATGGAGAACATTTAACCTTGACCTTGGGGGTAGCAACCTGGATGTTGGGTTCTGCACATTGTGTCATAGTGGTGATCATTTGTGCAAAGTAATTAAAAAACTTTTCGTAAGCCAAGTTAGTAAGTTATAGAGCAGACGTGAAATGTGGATATTTGACCTTTAAGTGTAACCTTGACCTTGTGGGTTGCAACCCAATTATTGTTCTCTGCAAATCGTCTCATAATGGTGATCACTTGTGCCATGTCATTCAAACAATTTTCAGCGGTTTAGAAGTTATGAAGCGGACACGAAATGTAGACTTTTTAAAAGTTGAGCATTAAGTGTGACCTTGACCTTGGGGGTAGCAACCCAATAATTGCGCTCAGCAAATCGTCTCATAATGGTGATCACTTGTGCCAAGTTATTTCAAAAATAATTCAGCAGTTTAAAAGTTATGGGCGGACACGAAAGTGTTACGGACGGACAGACGGACGTACGGACGGGCTGACAGACGGAGGCCATTCCTATAATCCCTTCCCCGCTTTGCGGAAAGGGATTAATTACTTATTGTCGTCAAAAGTATACCACGATTATTAAACCTTGCTAAATCATTTAAAGGCGCATTACAAACACACAGAAGTACTCCTCAAAATTTGAATGTCCACTTATCTTTTTGAAATTTATAGTAAGGTATATTTTCTACTATATGCTTTCTCACTTTTAATTATATATGGTCTTTGCCATAAGTTCTTCTATCTCTGTAAATGGCCAGAGGCAAATATTTTGCTGAATTCAATGAACTTGAAACTTTCATATTTTCTTAATTCGCAGCTAATAATATCTCCCAATATAATTTTCATGAAATAATTTCATTATATGTCTTTAATTGAAATGGTATTTTCTTTAATTTTCAGGTTACCGAGATGCCTAGATTAAGTAAGAGGAAATCGAACTTCTATACCAACAAAAGAAAAAAAAGTCTAAACACCCCACCTACTTTTTCTGATAATCTTAAAAAATAAAACAAATGCAGAAAATGAATTCATGAACTTAATTTTAATTAACCAAAACTTTTTTCTTTTATACACTGCATTTTTTCAAAACCTATCCAGAACTGCATACTTACGTTATAAATGATGGTAACTGAAATATAGGGCAGTAACCATGTCTTGAATATGGATAAAGTCAGATCATTACGGAGTTCAAACTTCTTATAAGATAAAAACAACTATTTTCGAAAGCAAAACAATTAAAAGTTCTGAAATAAATATTGACCGGATAACGACATGGCTTTAAACATGATAATAGATTTAAAGAAGAACCAATGGTTTCCGTAAATGTCTAAAATGAAATTTGTTGGAACGATACGATTCTCTACCGTCGAGCTGTAAGCTGTGTGTATATAAGTCAGGTCTTCAAATATACATCAAGTGAAGTCATCCACCAAAAATGGGGATAAACCTTTAATATTTGGCCATCAAACATCCAGAATTATAGAAACAGTGTCCAAAACCTGTTACCATATTGTGCTCAGATGTTCAGGTAATCGATTTGAAATAATGAATTTGATTGTGAAATAACATCTTGTAGACAACAGGTATGACGAGTGAAAAATTCCTCAAATGATGCCGAAAAGAACACTTATCCGCAGTTATGGAAATGAGGTCTAAAAATTCGAGTGAGTGAGTTGGGCTCACTTAACGCACCCCCGCCCCCCCCCCCCCCCTTGCACACACACACACACACACACACACACACAACTTGTCTAAGCGATGCTCAATGTCAGCTTTTTGGCGGTCTGTTTTCCGTCGTCTTTCGACCAACGTGTGTTGTGCGATGTGCGTCGTCAACAATTTACCTTGCAAACAATCTAGTGACCAGATTTGTTATCAAGTTTAATTACGAAACTTGCTCATAATGTTTGTCTTGATGATATCTCAGACGAGTTTAAAACTTGCTCATGTAGAATCAGTAACTCGTCACCAATCCAAATCAAAAAATATAAATGATAGGTCAGAATATTTGTCTTAGTGATTTTTATGTCGAGTTTGAATATAGAATATATTGGGGTCAAAACTGAGTCACTGGCATATTTTGTTAACCCGATAGAGACCACATTATAAAGTGTCAATCGTCCTTATTTTCAATAACAATGTTTTTGTTGATGATTTTCAGGTCGAGTTTAAATATTTGTCATCATTAAAACTAGTTCAGTTTCTTATATCGAAGAAAAGTCTAACTGCCACTCGAGATGCTACTTTTTTAAGTCCGTCATCATCATTTTCAGTTGCACTGTTTGTGTTGATAAATCCTTAGTCAGTTTTAAATATATTGACATGAGGTCAGAAACTAAGTCACTGCCTTAAATCAAACAAAAATGTTGTTAACACTCGAGATGCCAAATATTAAAGTCAGGCAACGTAAATTTTAATAAAAATGTTTGTGTTGTTGACGCCTAGGTCAAGTTTGATATGGGTCATCTGGCGTCAAAGACTAGGTCACTGGCTTAGATCAAAGGATAAGGATAAGGATAAAGCCACATTTGAATTTAGATATCATTTTTAGACAGTGTTTGTCCTTGTGATCTCTAGGTCAATTTTAAATATGGGTTATCTTGGGTCAAAAGCTAGGTAACTTACTTAAATAAAAAAAGAAGAAATGGTCTAGTTTTTGCTCAAGGGCAGACCTACAGCGAAATACTCAGGTAAGTGATTCAGAGTTCTGACGGCGCTTTTGTTTTATACAGTTCTTTTACACCCTGTGTACAAACTAAGCCTCTTACAATTGTGACATGACATCGGTGCTTTGGCTCAATTTCTCTAGATTATTGGTTTATCAAACTACCCATGAGCCAACTTAACAAACATAACCTGTCTTTGCTGTTTTTAAGATAGGGGTTTGTCCAGGATGACCGCTCCCGGAAACCTGTTAAATAAACTTCTTTATTTTTAGCCTCGGTGACCTTTACCCTAGTGCCCGCAAGCCCAACCAAAGGTTAAAAGGCCTTCATACCAAATATTGAACATATCGGTCCTGAAATGAAGACCTATGAGGAAACGTGGGGAAATATTTTTTACTTCTGTTACATTGACTGTGACCCCAGAAAATAGCAGATATTCATGCTAAATGCTTATATACAAACTATCTAAGATATTGATCAATATGTAAAGGCTCTTTGAAAAAAAATCAATGATGTATATTCAGCCGTGGTGACCCTTTGGCAAATTTTGACTTCAGAGCGAAGATTTGAAAAAATGGTAGAGGTTCACTAGGACTATACATTTAATATCTTGACCGACACTAGACATTGTGTTTTTTTACAATATTTCTTTTCCTATGCAAGTCTTTCAAAAATATCAAGTGACCCGATTATTGGGGTCTATTTTGAGTATAAGTGAACAATTTTAGTAGATGACCTCTATATGATATTCCATGCCAATTAACTAATCCCCAGGCTGGGTGGTTTCATAGAAGATAATTTTTAAAGCTATCCCTATTAAAGCCTCTATTAAATCAAGTGACTCAAGATTTTCCACCTGTAATAGCCTATGTAAAATCATGTTTCAGCTAGGGCGGGGCCAATTTTGATCTGGGGTCATGATTTGAAGAATCAGGTAGAGGTCCATTAGACATTGCGAAATACGAATTATCTTCTTTCTAGACCCTGCAGTTTCGGAGAAGATTTTTTAAGTTTTCACTTTTAAAATTTATTTCTAGCTCATGTGGCCCAGATCTGAAATGGACTGAAACCATTTGAAAAATTTTAAAAGAGCTTCATGCAAGGAACTGTTCGACAAGATTCATTGAATGTGGCCTGGTGCTTTCAGAGGAGATGTCCTCTGAAGTTACTGTGGAAGACAGACAGTCGACAAACTGCCATCGATCCTTTAAGCTGATATGAGCACTATATGCTCAGGTGAGCTAAAAGATAAAGGTTATTTGAATCATTGTTTTTTTTTATAAAACATTATAATCAATGTGAAACATCATGTTTGAAAATGACTTTTCGTCAAAACATGACGCCCCGCCTCCAAATAAAAGACATACAGTATCTAGAGTACATGCGTTTAGCATTGTTTAGCGCACGTGCATGAGTGTGTTTGCGTATAACAAGGGTTGTTTAGTTCAACCACTACTCAGTTTTACTTTGTATTTGCACTTATTTTGTATCTGAATCTATTTTAATGGACTAACCGCATTAAATCACGGACAGAATTCAATATGTTTATGTCTTTAAATGTTACAGAATTGAACAGGGTTTTATAAACTAAAGAAAAATTCTTACGTTTCGTGAAGTACTTACTCAGTGGTTCATTTTGTGTTGTACATAATTTAATCGTTAACAAGACTTTACTAAAAAGCTTCCACACTAAACAACAAGATGTCGTTTAAGTTCACTAAAATTATATTTAAGATTTGTATGGTTAATTAAGTTGTGTGCACGCACAATCAAAATGACTATTTTAACCATCGATTTTCGTTCCTTTATTGTAGAAACACGAGACACATTTTAACAAATCATTGTCAAATTTTTTGTGTGTGTATGTTGTTTTATGAAGTGTGCAGCCAATGAGAGTGTCGACAAAGTCATGTTACTATGATATCATCGCTTATATAATGCATTACATACAGTCGCTAAAACATTTACGGCGGAAAGGGCTAGTTAGAACAATGGTAAACAAAACGTTTTTAATTCAGATAATTGTTTGAATCAACATTTTTTTGTAAATTGACGCATAAGCTTAGCACATGTGTTATGAACTTTATATTATATGAGTATTAGTTTAAAAATGTATTTTCTGCATTCCTAGAAGTGATTATTCAGGTCATGTTAATAAGTTTAAAGTATATTTTCTTGTTAAACTGTTCAATACACAATTTCAAATAAAAGCTTTCATTTTGATTTTTTGAATTGTTAAATTGTATTACTCTTATAATTTTGAATAGTTGAGATTTTGTCAACTTAAACCTTATAACTAATGTCATTTTCTCTTAAAGTATTTAATTTCTAACAAAATAACGATGAAGGATAATTACTGGTTGATATATTTGCAGAATGAAATTACGTTCTGCTTGTTGGCTTCTTTTGTGCTCATAGGCTATGGAAATGCAGGTATATTAATTAGTCTTGCTTCATTTGTGATATTTAGATTATGTAATATGCTTGCGCCCTTCGATGGAACTTTTATACGAATACATAGGCCGTACAAAAATGAAAAAAAAAAGTTAACAGAAAATGGTACCTTTCCTGAAAAGTACAGGTATCTTGGGATATAAGTTCACAAATAAAGACAAAACAAAACAAAGCTCTCCACCCCCTCCCCTTCCCACATTTATCACTGTTTAAAATACACTAATAAATCATTAATATTAATCTGAATTTTCCATAAGATACATGAAATCGTCAATGGCAGTGTATGTGTATTGAATTATGAAGCAACCACAGCTAAAGTATACTACAAACTTACATATCATAGAGAACACTCTATATTGCCTTTTAAGTCTAAAATACACTATGCAAATCTAAAAAAGTCAAAATATGTTAAATGTATCACACAGATGTGCTGTGACTACAGGTTAATGATAACAAGTTATGCTGCTTAGCCATGGTCTTTTCATGACTGCAGAGTTTTCAGAGGTTTTGCCCTGTGTGATCAATTTGAGAATGGAAGGCTATCAGTGCCATAAGTATCATAACTGCATCCTTTTTAACAAAAACGTTTACAAACAATTCATGGTAAGTTCATGGTACAGTAACGCGAGAAACACTTTTGACAGACAACATGTTACGACATGTCACTGTGCCACTTGTTTCAAGTAAAATCTGTATTCCATTGAGTACGTACACAAACAGTTTTATAATCATGACTAACTTCACTGGAATTAGTTTGAACACGGAATACAAGGTCTGAGCTTGAGAATGAAAAAGGTTTATAATCACGGGGTCAGGTTAATCATACAAACAAAAGAAGGATGTCGGGCTTAAACAAAATGTGTCTTTTCGCCTTTGAAACTCTTTATTTACCATTCTAGTCTGTGAAAGCTATTTAATATGTAGCCTTTGTTATGTTATATATATGTGTAGCTTTAATACACATTCATATTATGATATGATATGTCTTTATTTCGTAGTATGTCCTTTTTAATTGTAGGAGTAAATTCTATTGAATGATGATTGGTTGTTTAACACACTAACATTACCTCTCTTTCCTCTCCCTTTTCACACTTTACTAAGTAAATTCCCGCCATCTATTCCTTCTCTCTGTGATAAAAAATATTAGTGATCCGCTGGGAGAGGGGGGCGTCGATGAGACAATTCCTCTTTTCATCTACATTGGTATTCTACTTTTATGTATCTCTGATAGATATTCATATTCATATAATTCAGGTAAACTTGTTTTCTTGTCTATCGACCTTGAGACGTTTATTTCAACACAAGCCAGGTCTTCAATCTTCAATTGTACTACGCCATCTTCTACAAGAAATATTAATATATCCTCATATTTATTATTTCAAGACGGAGAAACAACAACTTGATCAGCATAGGTTTTTATGACCCTACTACTTTGGGGGTTGGGGCATACAGATTTGCCCTTGTTCGTCCGTCCGCTGTCACGCTGTCCTATTGTCCCGCTGTCATGCTGGTTTGTGTCGCGTTTATATCCAAACGTATAACTGCTAGAGCCATTAAACTTTTTTTCTTTAAGTTACAATGTAAAGTACCTTTCCATTTTGAATTCCCGACCTTTTAGATTCTGATGTTTGATAGGATTTTTGTGCCTTCACTATTACTTTAAGCAATCAATTTCTGGGAACAGCAGTAAACTTATATATCTAACATAAATATTGGTGTTTGCAATTGTATTGCTAATTTACTAATTGGTGAGTATTTATATATTAGTATATTGACATATTTGCCTGATTTTTTAGATGCAGAACGGTATGAAAACTGAAAATGCTGTCGTAACTCAAATACATACGAATACTTGTTGCCTGCATGCTCTTCGGAAGGATCAGTGTCCAGATAGCCTAGGGTGTCAACCGAACATTAAATAGTGTAAACCCTTAAGCATCATTCCGTGTCGCTTTGTACGACAGTACAAGTGGTGCAACGTAAGACTTCCAGTCTTATATTTAGGATTCTTCTAATGTTTCCAATGTGTTTAGCATTGTCAAGGTAAAACGTTCCGGCTGGCCATTTCCCATCCGAAGGTATAGGATAGTTGAAGTTTTACGAACTCCTGCTACTTTGCAGTAGTCCTGACTAGTACAAATGTCAAAGTTACGACTTTGGTCACGATGAAGATGTACAGAAAATCCGTAGAAACGGAAGTAGTCAGCATATAATGTTTTGCAGTGGTTTTCACTGTCTGGTTATGTCGCGGAATGGCCTGCACGTAACGTGTAAAATGGTTAGTAATAACCTAATTCTTAATGTCGCGTTTGCTGGATTTCAAGCTTAAGAAAGTAATGCTAGCAAGGGTATTTTAGGAACAAATGGGACAAGTTCAGCAAAAGGTTTGGCTTGTGTCTTCTGACAAATACATTAGTCACATTGTTCAATTCAGTGAGGAACATCTTGTTTCAAGTCCTGACCAATTAAAACGTTGGAGGGCAAGCAAGGAATTACAATTTTATAAGTATTTGTATTCTTACTTGTCTCCACTGGTGCTAGAAATGAGCTAATCTGTGTTAAAAATGAAATGCGGTCGGAACAAAGAGAACTATTGTACGATGAGAAAAGAAATATGGCTGCTAAATTCTGTAACCTGCAAGTTTCTAAAAAGAAGAAAGTAAACATACCATGAATAGTGACTTGTTTGTCGTGACAGACATGCCAAATAATGATATTCCAGTGTATTTTCTAACGAATAAATGAAGTAGACTTAGCTTACTTAAAAAAGATATTCTTGAAACGGGATCAAGCTCTTACTCTTACACCTAATAGACAAATTACAATTATCTAGGTCGTCAAACCTGTCGATTAGACATCATACTTATAAAAGTCCATCGTCGTTTTCATCAGTCATTGTTAATTTATTTTTATTTTGACAAGCTTTAAGACTACAGTCAAAATCAAAATTATTTTGGAAAGTGTACAACTTTTGTATTTCTTTTCCGATGACAGGGTTTGCTTTTTCATTTCCTTTTGCAATATTAGATTATCTTTGTATGCAAAATAGATTTATATGAGTCCGAAGCCATTATTCTAATCGACCAGGGCCGTTGCTATAAAGTTAATGATCAACCCCCTTGTTGAACGAAAACAGGAATGAAAGGAAAGCTATTTTGCAACAGCAAAGCAATCAACAAAGAAACATTTAGGAAATTGTAAACAGAATACCTCAGTCTGTAAATAAGTAACTAAAATGATAACCAGAAAATCTGATCACTTCTACGGAAGCGAGGATGAAGTTTGATACTTTGGCCCGTTTTGCTTCCTTACTGTGACATAAAGAAATTTAAGGATATACTTCAGGACATAGTAATAACTTTACTACTTTTACTTCACGAAAATAGACATTATTAACATTTTTATATTTTTGTTTTTTGCTATAGTTCTCAATTCAATTTCATCTGTCAGTAAACATACATCATTATCATTTTGTTTATCGTATTAAACATCATTATCACAGGCATCATAATCATTTTATCACCATCATCGCCTTCATAATCCTTGTGTTGTTGCTGATGATCTCCCGGACTTGCATTTAGTTGCTTAGCCATTGCAGCAAAACAGAAGCACGCCGACGTAACATTTCATAACACTATGGGCAAAAACATGAGGCTAAATCATGTTAGACAAACCAATTCATGACAAAAAATACATTTCTACCAACCTAAGATACTTGTTATTGGTTGCAGTGTATGCTAAATGCTTTATTTTACTGTCTGAATAAATGGAACATTTATACACGCATTTTCCGTATAAACATAAGTATATTGACTGAATATCCAAGTCCTATTTTTTGCCAGGGAAGGGTTTAGTTTAATTATTTTCACGACAAATAATTATGTTCGTTGCAATAAATTAACTGGAGCAATTAAGAAATATTACTTCAACCAGGTGTTGTAATTTTGTTTTCAGAGACTGGCTTGTTAAAAGGTTTCTGTCAGAAATATAATCTACGTTAGATACTTTAGCTGTGCATTTTAGCTGTGCATTTTATTCATATAAATCTTTTTATAAAGTCGCTTTATTCATTCTTTATACCATTATATAAATATATTTCGTTTTTCAAGTGGGTTGTTTGTATTACTGGAGGTAAAACTTTCCTCCAATAACGCATACTTTGGTAACTGTTAACTATAACTCAAACTGTGACACAAGTATCAAATAAAACGAAATATATAGATAGATATTAAATTTAGTTTTCTTCTACATAACTAAAAGAACGTGTTTGCACTTAGTCAATTTTCTCCTAGCAAGGCTAAGGACCTCCGTCTCAAGTATTCCATGATTTTTATCTTTCTGAAGTCAATTTAAGATGCGACTCTGTTTCCAGTTCACGACCTGTTTTAGCAAGCTGCTCTCTAACTAACAAAATACCTCTGCCCTTTTTTAATTCACATTAGTTTCATGTAATAAAGGATTGTTTGAAATTTATAGCAGTAAAACATATTTGTCATGTAGGTGCATATAACGCAACGCAATAACGTCAATTTAGGTTCAGGTTCTATTAATATGTATGTTGGTGCATTTTTCAATTATATTTTACTGGAGTCGTTAAATAAGACCCAAATGACAAAGAACACTGGTTTTCTATTGGTGATTGAATTTAAAGGCAGATAAAAACAAAAACATACAAGAAAAAAGAAAAAAATAAACATTTAAATAATCATGAAAAAGTGACTATTTACTTGATAAAAAGAAACAAAACTACTTTGATATCTGAGCGAGACACTGACATCTCAAATACACTTGTAAAACAATGCGAATTCATGTTTTGTAGACTGGTTTCAAAAGTTATTATTTGGGAAAATGAATATTCATTACAATCTTTGTCTTATAAGAACGTGTTAGAAATCGATTTGCTCAATAGTAAATGATGTTGCGTTTAATGACCAATTGTTGCTCAGTCATTTCCTTTGCGAAAGGAGGAAGTCATTCGTATATTTTTTCGTTTGATTTAATTCTTTAATTATAGAACGAAACACATTTTAACGAATCGTAGTCAAATCTATTTTGTGGGTGTGTTACAAGGTGTGCAGCCAATGAGACTGTCGACAGATAGCCATTTTACTACGATATCATCGTTTATATAACGCATTACATACAGTCGCTAAAAATTAACGGACGGAAATTTCAAGTTAGAAAATGGTAAATAAACCTTTAAGTAATTGTTTTTTTGTTTTTTTTTGTCAAAATCTATTTGTAAATTTACGCATAAGCTTAGCACATGTGTTATAAACTTTGAAATATATGAAAGTGTTAGAGTATTTTCTGTATTCCTAATAGTGTATATTCAGGACATGCTCTAAATCTTAAGTTAATTTTCTTGGTTTGTCCAATACAAAAAATTAAATATCAATTTACATTTTGAATATTTTAAATCTTAAATTGTTTTACTTTAATTATTTAATTTTGAATAGTTTAGATCTGTCAATTCAAAACTTATAACTAATATCTTCTACCCTTAAACTACATAATTTCTAACAAAATGACATGAGGGACAATTATATGTCAATATAATTTTTCAGACTGCAATTCAAATCTTCTTGTTGGCTTCTTTTGTGCTTATGGACTGTGGAAATGCAGGTATATTTATTTTCCTTCACGTGTGATGTTTAGATTATGTATGCACTTCAGTTTATTGTAAAATAAATATAAATCATTATTACTATTAGGAATGTTACAGTCATATGCACTAGAAAATTAAATGCATTGGCATCAATTTACATTAACTGTATTATGTATTTCCTGGACTTAACTGTAGAAATAACTATATTTCTTTTGGGGTCTCAAATTGTCGGTATTCAGTTGCCAATTTGAAAATATCTCTAACATTTGCAGTTATTAGTTTTCAAGTTGGAATACATTTTACAGTATTCTATAATTAGAGTGGGTGTGTACCATATATATTAAACTCTTTCATGCCGTAGTAAAACTTAGTTAATTCATTTCTACATATTTACAATATCGTATGCCTTTACGCCGTAGCAGCGACTGTACTGGTTATGAAAAAAATGAAAAAAAAAATGTAAAAAATAATTGGCAAACCTGCTAATATTTTTTTAAGAATGACGATTTTGATTAAAAAGTAATGAATTTCACGATAATTTAATTATACATTGCCATTTTAGATTTATGATTTCAAGAACATGACATAATTCTATTCAGCATTGCTTACGACATGCAACACTGAAAGTGATTGCACTACTAACGGGGATGCAAATTCTGAATGCGTAACTGATACCGATGGGACTAAGAAGTGTGCTTGTTCTGCTGCTTACAAAGTCGATAGTGGAAATTGCGTTCTGAAAGGTAGCTGATTAAATCCTATTATCAAAATGAATAATAATAAAATAACATTCATGTAGTCTTTATTTATAAATAAAACGATAGTGGCTAAGTTACCAATAATATACCTGCATGTTTTGAGTAATTTAAAGTTCAAATGAAAGTAAACCTAAATCTTTTTCTGTGACAAAATCCCGATTGATTTCAATATATTAAATCATCATTTTTTCTAATTGGTTTCGTTCACAAACTAACTCGCTATTTATTTTACTCTCTCTTTTCTTTTCTTCTATGGGTGTGGCGCTGTACTATGTTGATTATCGTTCGTAACAGTGTAAACATTTAATGAGTAATATAACTTCCGTAACTTGTTTGTGCTTTTCTTTTTTTCTTTTCTCACAAATAATAAAGAACTTAAAAATATGTTTGTTCCACCGGTTACAAAGATGACCTTAGTGCGACTCGTGTTTTTTATGTAACCATTTTTTCTGATAGGGTTCTTGTAATCCGTTCATCACTACAAAATCACAAGTGAATAAAACACAACGATGTCAATTGTAATTCAGAAAATTAAAGTTTGGTTTTTAAAGGATTTTCAAAGACTTACACTGAATCTAAAAATTCTTGGTATCTGTTCTACTGAACTGTTACGATTTAATGAGTAGTACATTTTCTTTATAATATCTACTATGATGCTGTTATCAGAAAACGTTATTGAGCAACATACCGTATCATGTGTAGATACTTAAGACCATATTATAGTTATAAGTGCTCAATCTAACCGTCCACCGAACTTGCTTTTTGATATTATCAAATACAGGTTTCTTATAAAGTTTTAAATAAAATAGTGTGCTAAGAATATTTATGTTCATTCCTGATAACGTCTGCTAAAACGTATAAATACAAGTTTTATTTTGGAAAAAAAAATCATCTGCTTTTTTATATTTTGAGTATATAAAATAACTGTGAGACATTTGTTTATACGACACAATGTGTGCTGGGATGCTAAGTGTGAAAACAATGTTTATTCTTGTACTGATGCACTCGCACCAAACAACAGTAGCAGTTGTATTTATTATCGTTTAATCTGTTGATGATCCGCCAAAAAGTGCCACTAAATCTATTTCAAGAAATATACTTAAGATACTATCAACAGCATTTTGAAAAATAAAATGCAAAATGCATTTTATTCCGGATGATATTGCTATCATTTCTGACACTGTAAATGGGTATGCTGTGTATTAGTATTGTTTAGATTTAAACCGTTTAAAATATGTAACTAAAATAAAAAAAGATGATGCCTTGAAATATTGTTGTAAATTGCCGAAAGATTATGAATTGTTTGATGATAATACTCCACTGAAGGTCTAATTGTTTCACTATTGCCCGGAAAAATATTATTATTTTTTTATTATCAAGGCGTCGGTGACACATGCAGCGGTGCTACAGATTGTGAATCTGCGGCACATTTAGAATGTACGAGTACAACGTGTTCCTGCGTCGCGGGATATAAAGCAGATGGAACAAACTGTGTCAAAGGTTTCGTTTTGTTATTATGAGGTTGAGTTATTTAGAAACAATTTGTCAGACTCGTATATTATCAACATAAACCGATATCTTATAAAAGTCAAACGCAAAAGAAGGTGTGCACTTTTATATTTCATTTTTTTTCAATTTTATTAGTTGCAGACGGTATAAATTTGTTGAATTTGATATATAAAAATAGGTCATTATAGATTGTAACCACAACTAAAATATCAGACAAATTTTGTCTGTTCATACGTTATAGCCATAATTGCCATATTTTAGGATTGACACGTGCCACATATATAAACTAGTTACCGTGTTTTCTCTTCATTTTTAGCTGCACTTTTCGAAAAAAAGTAGAACTATTGTCATGACTCCCTCGACGGCGTCGGCGTTGGTTAACCTTTTTGATAAGGTCCATTTTCTCAGAAACTATCTAGCTATTTACTTCAAATTCAGATTACCTGTTCACCATCAAAATGTGACTCCATTTTTAAAGGGCAGATAATCCTAAAATTTATTTTTTAAAAGTTAATCCCTTTTTTCAACTTAGAATTACTTGGTGAGCCTTTTTTGTTAATGTCCATTTCTCAAAAAAAGTGTCAAAGATATTCCCTTCAAACTTGGAATACTTGGTCATCAGCAAGACCCCTACAATGAGTGTTGGTACCCGTGTCCCTGGGGTCAAAATAAGCCCCACCTCAGGGGTCCTTTATTTTTGCTTAGACTTATAAATAGGAAAAAAATCTTCTTAGCCTAGAACTGAACTATTTAATTACATGGGATGCGTAGGTACTCCCCCCCTCCGCATGGGACCCCCATTACCCCTTATGCGTTACACCCGATTTTTTTCATTATTTTTTTAATACATAGGTACTTGAATCGCCCACGCGGAGGTTTGAAACTTCAGCTAATAATTACAAGTATCTGTTGAGAGAGTTGCTTAATACCCCCTTCACACTTGCGGATTTTTCTTACGAGTCCTTACGGATGTCTCATATCCGTAAAAGTACACGGATTGTTACGATCTGGCCGCATTTACGAGCGGTTTACAAGTAATGCATGTCCATTTACGATTTATTACGGGTTGTTACGACGTATTAACGGCAAATATCTACGACTTGTTCCGAGTTGTTACGGACAAAAACGAACATGATACGACATTTTAAGAACTGTTTACGAATTGTTAGGAGTATATTAAGGATGGTTACGTTTAATCTAGTCATTAAC
This sequence comes from Cyclina sinensis, assembly GCA_012932295.1. Taxonomy (NCBI): domain Eukaryota; kingdom Metazoa; phylum Mollusca; class Bivalvia; order Venerida; family Veneridae; genus Cyclina; species Cyclina sinensis. The sequence goes on from JAAONU010000003.1 coordinate 3,176,194, forward strand.
TTGTAAATTACGACATGTAAACGTGTAAGTACGAATAGTTTAGAGTAAGTTAGAAGTATTTACGAGTCCTGTTTTTTGTGTGCAAAAAGCCTGCAATTCTCTGTGTATCATCATTCAATAGCTGGCATCCAGCGAAACAACATGGCGTACGAAAGGCACAGATTGCAATTATTTCAAAACTTTCTTCAATTGCTCCATCAACTAGCAGAATGGGAAGAAGCCCAGCAGCAAATAGAAATTTCTAGGCAGAAGAGACGTTCAGCACGAAGAAGATTTTGGTGCAGGACATGGCTGACACGCAGGACCCTCTTTGGGCAATATGACCATCTTCTGCATGAGCTGAACCGAGAAGACTCTGCTGGCTCAAGAACTTTCTTGAGCCGATTCTGACTTGTTTGGGGAAATTCTGGACAGGGTTACCCCCGCTATCAAGAAAAAATCCACACGTTTTAGGTAATACTATAGATGATTTGGTGACACGCTTTTATACCATTTCTAAGTCGTAAAGTGTACGTATATATTCGTAAAGTACTCGTACATATCCATAAGGTGCTCGTAACTAAGTCTTATCAATCCGGAAAGCAATCGTACTGAACGCAGTCAAAATCGGTAAGGTCACTGAAGCACTCGTAATATTCCGTAAAAGAATTGTAAACTGTCCGTAACATATCGTAAAACAAATTGTTTACGAGACATGTACGGATTAATGCGAGTAGTTTACGAAGGGTTACAATCGGTTTACGATACTTACGGATTGTTACAAGTTATTTACGAGTTAATTACGGAAACTTTTATCCGTGTACACTCGTGAAAAAAATTTTGACATCAAAAATTTTGTCTCTACTTTCACGGATCATCACGAGTTTCTGCAAGTTGTGACGAGTACTTAACGGATGCGAACGAGTTATTTACGGATGCTTGCGATTGACTACGAGTTGGAAATCCGTAAGGACCCGTAAGAAAAATCTGCAAGTGTGAAGGGGGTATAAAGTATTAAACATCAACACACCAACAATTTTACACCAATTTGTAATTTCACTTAGGCATGTCTTTTTTAAAGCAGGAATTTGTGTAGACAATATATTCGGGGGAATTTTTCACCGACATTGCCAGAACTTGTGCTTTTGTAGGATTTCCTGCTACGTGCACCGCTAACAGTGACTGCACTGTTGTAGACCAAAACTCCGAATGTAGAGCTGGAGCCGATACAACTAAAACGTGTGTGTGTTCGACTAGTTACAAAGATGACGGTAGTGGGACTTGTGTTCTCAAAGGTGACACTTTTTCTGATTGGTTTCTTGTATTCTTTTCAAAAGCACAATCAATCGCATATGAACTTATAATTTGCCATTTCACTTAAGCAATTCTGCTTTAAACCAGGCACTTGCGTAGACAGTACATTCGGGGCATTTGTCACCGACAGTATCATAACTTTGCGTTCTTTTTGTAGGATTTCCTGCTACGTGCACCGCTAACAGTGACTGCACTGTTGTAGACCAAAACTCCGAATGTAGAGCTGGAGCCGATACAACTAAAACGTGTGTGTGTTCGACTACTTACAAAAATGACGGTAGTGGGACTTGTGTTCTCAAAGGTGACATTTTTTCTGATTGGTTTCTTGTATTCTTTTCAACAGCACAATCAATCGCATATGAACTTACAAATTTGCCATTTCACTTAAGCAATTCTGCTTTAAACCAGGCACTTGCGTAGACAATACATTCAGGGCATTTGTCACCGACAGTATCATAACTTTGCGTTCTTTTTGTAGGATTTCCTGCTACGTGCACCGCTAACAGTGACTGCACTGTTGTAGACCAAAACTCCGAATGTAGAGCTGGAGCCGATACAACTAAAACGTGTGTGTGTTCGACAAGTTACAAAGATGACGGTAGTGGGACTTGTGTTCCCAAAGGTGACACTTTTTTTCTGATTAGTTTCTTGTATTCTTTTCAACAACACAAATAATCCCATGTGAATTTAACATAAAGCTTTTAGCAGCGCTTCAGACTATTTCTGAGTGTTTTGGTTTTAGCATCAAATAAAAATTTAGTTAAAGGATTTAAAACAAAATCTGATCTCCGATATCTTTTTTATATCTATGGCATTCTAGTTAACTGTACTGATTAATTTACTACTTGAATTGATAAAATGAAGGCTTCATGTAAAGATTTTTTTCAAATAGAGTGTGCTAAGAATATTTATGTTCATTCTTCACAAAGTCTCCTAAAACATATTGTATAAATACAAGTTTCGTTTCGGCAATACATCATCTTCTTTATAGTTTGAATATACAAAGAACTGGATGGTGTTTTTTTTATACACGACACAATGCGTGCTGCTGTACAAAATGCTATGAGTAAAAAAGAATACAATGTATTGATGTACTGGTGCATTCGCATCTGACACTAGTGACAGTCGCATTTATAAACTTCCAATAATTTTTATCTCCTTCACTATTCATTTTGCATTCGTGACACATGAATCGGTGCAACAGATTGTAAAACTGTGGAACATTTAGAATGTGGGAGTGGAACGTGTTCCTGTGTCACAGGATATAAAGCAGATGGAACAAACTGTGTCAAAGGTTTTGTTTCGCTTTCATTAGGTTGAGTTTTATATAAACAATCTTTAAGGCTCTAATATCATTGACGTAAACCGATATCATAAGATAGTCAAACGCATACGAAGATGTGCGCTTTTTATTCTTTTAAGATGTAAAAGGTATAAACTTACCATATTTGATACATGAAAATATAGGAAATCACAGTCTATATGCAAAACGAAAAAATCAGACAGATTTTGTTGGTTTATACGTAATGGCCAGAACTGCGATTTGCAGGATTTTCACGTGGAACATTTATACGTTAAGAAACGTGTTTTCTCTGCTGTTCATACAGTATACCCTTTAAGTAGTTAACATCTTTTTATTTTACAAAACAACAACGTTAACGCTTTAAATACATATCCCACATCTTTCGTTCAAAATCATTAGGGATTTATTTAACATTTTTAGATTACTATACTCGAAAACGTTAAATGGCAATTATCTTAGCTCTACAATTATATTGAATCTGAAAACTATGGATATGCAGCAAACAAACAAAACAAAGAGGATAATTTCCTAAAACCTTGATAAGCATGAAAGCTGTACCTAGCGTAAAAAACAAAACTTTTTCTTCGTCTGTTTATAACACCCACCAGTTCTCGATGGCAGTGTGTTAAGCGCGTCTACAAATCAGAGAATCAAGGTTCGATCCGCAGTCGAGCCTGTCCTAATATGATCTAAATTCTTGAAATGGACCTTATACCTGAGTTTAGTCACTCCCCAGTTAAAACTACAGTAACACAGTTTCTTATCATCATATTTATTGCTGTTGCTGATAACGAAATAAAAAAGTTATTCTAAATAGCGAGAACTTCTGAAATGTGATAACAGACACGGTTGCGATTTATCCCAGCACTTCATGATATGAAAATATATCAAAGCAACATATCAGCAGAGGCTACAAATCAACTTGAATGAATTTCATTATACAGTTCTTAATATTTAGTCAAACCACCAAAGATGTTTATCGTGTCATTTGCCATCATAAGGCCATCATTATTGTTAAAACCCAATTTTCATTGAAATGCCATGTTGAAAAGACATTGTGACATTCATTTTTGTTATAACGAAAATACTAAGCCTGATTTCGATAAGGATATTTCAAAAGAGAAAAACGAAGATAACATAAGATAACATACTAGCTCGAGTGGAGATCAAAACCTCGGTTTTTAGTGAATCTTGGTGTTCATATTAAGTGTCTTGCTGTACATGGATAAATGTTTGATGTAAATTTAGGTTTTGAAAAAAAGACAATTGGATAGTTTCTACCGTCCATAGAAAACTCATCTACATGTATTATTTTTATCAATCTAAAAGATATATTAAACAAATTATCTTTCAACAGCTGCAGAGTCGCATGCAGTTTCAATCAAGATATCAAGTCAGGCGCTTATTGCATCACTTGTTTTCTGTATGATCCGTGTTTTATTCTAGCAAGTGAACAAAATCTCTCAAGCACAGTAAGTCACATTTCATCTATTGATATAAATAGATCAAAATTGGTAATTAAACACTTGCCACATTGATTGATACACATTATCCAAGCTGAAAAAATATGTCTTTGCTTTATAGAAAATAGTCAGTTTTAGTGCTGGGAGAGATTTTTCTTTCCCGATGTTGGTAAATAACTTGGTAAAAATACATTAATATTTAAACGTAAGCATCTTTCTAGTTGTCTTCTCTCTGTTAAAGTATCTCCGACTGTAAGCGCGGACGTTTTCTGAAACGAAACAAAATAGATAAATATACGTATATATAAGCTTTGTGAGAGATTAATTTAAGAAATATTAAAAAGGTAATTTAATAATCCGTTATTCAAACTGACTACAAATAATCATGTTTCTTTTATTTCAGGCTACAGACTTTGCAGCACTTACTATAACATTTAGGCAGATTTTTGTCCAGAAAATATGTAACATTGCATTGTATTTGACATTTTGGTTTCTTCAAATTTCATTTTGTGTGCATATCAATCCAAAGAGTCCGTCAGATGTCGAACAGAATATTAAAAATATGTGCTTTTTTGTGAAACAAAGTTGCACGATACACTCAAACGACACTGATGTCATTTACCTATACCGATGTGAAATGGAATAAAAGATAATGTTTCAGTTACACATATCTAAAGGAATTTGAAAAAAAAACAACAGAAGTACATCTGAAAAAAAAATGAAATTTGATTTCAGTTAAAATGAACATTGTATTGAAGACTGTTTTATATTGAATCTTAAGACAAGTGGTCCTTTCAACATTTATGTGTATTTTCTTTAGTGATTTATCAGACGCTTTCAGCTTTTATAAAAAAAAATCCTGCACTAATTATTTTCAAAACAGTTTCTTTGATTTCTGATAAAAAAAACAACTGTTTAGATTCGTAATAAGTGGTATCTATTTAACATGCGGATATGTTTCAACGAGTTTGAGTGCTTGAAAGCTTTCTAGAATATAAGAAGTAAAGAACTAAAGCTAGCTATTTGTGTTGGAACAGGTTAATTGGTAGTATTGAGTAGTGTCTCATTATAAATATTTAAAGAAGTCAACGACATTAACTTCAACTGAGGAGAAAATTACTCAAAGAAAGGTTGACTGTTATCTATTTTTCTTCATAAAATTTGGAATAAATGTATATTCTCAATCAACGTAAGATAACTGGTTTTGAAAAATATAACCATTTGTTCTTTACACGAGAAACCAGAAGCTATTTTCAAGCGTGTTACATGATTAATCATTAACACAGGTTATGTGTTTCAATAAAACAGCGAATCACCGCATATGAGGCACTGTTCCTGCCATAAGCCACGTGAGCATGGGTAAATGTAGCTGCTTATTCCGAATTACTTTATTTGCATTTTACCAATATTGCACTATCATGTGTATTGTCAAAAGCTATGTTAAAACTGTTATTTTTCGATCATATGTGAATTAAAAAAAAGAACATTACTCAAAATACCTTTAAGAACATGGCTTTTGAAACATTTAACATTAATGTGGAATTTCGAAATATGCTTGTGATTTGAATTATTGCTTTATTTATGTAATAACAAAACATATATTGAAAAAAGAGAAAATATTGCAAATACCATGTCCAACGAATAAACAGTTGTTAGATATCAGTGTCTTCTTTTCTGTACTAATGTTTTATATGTTTTAATAATTGCAACGAAACGATTCTTTCGATATCAAAGGTCTAAAGGCTTGATAAAGCATAACAAATAAAAAATAAAAAAAAGAACAGTTTCAGCAACAATAATGTCATCTTGAAACATAGTTGCTCTACACAAGATGATCGGCTGAATTATATATGATACCCACATGATGTTATAGCTCATGCTTACACAGACATTGTGTTTATGCGACTGTAAAGACAGATTTCGAAGACGCAAAAAAAAAAATATTTGAAAAATACCTTAACAAAACCGAGTTGTGTAGTTCAATTACGTTGACTGGGTGAATATTATTCGGACAGCCCAGAATTTGAATTTTCGTGAGTCTCTTACTCTGAATATGAAGCAAAATTATTTGTGCGAAATAATTATTTAATACTTGAGTATTTTCTCGAATCTTACTATTACTAATCATAGACAAACAAAAAGTGTCACGGTAGTCATACCTGTCAATTTGACACTTTACTTATAAAAGACCATTGTCGTTTCTATTAGCGATCATAATCTAAAACTGATCTTACATTCGTCGACAAGCTTTAAGAAGTCTGAACATCAAACGTAACTGACATTCCTTTGTACGACTTGTGAACATGCACTTTAGTTAATTTACCGATGTCATGGTTAGAAAATCTTTCTTGTTTGTAGTATCAGACTATCTTTGCCAGATATGAGTCCAAATCTGTTTTCTGCCTTGACATAAACGGTATGAACAAATTTTTTGTAACTGAAAACGAAATGAAACAAATAAAATAAAAAACTAGTTTGAACTCACGCAACAGCAAAGCAAACTACCAGAAAATGTAAACAGAATATCACGAATCGTTTCCGTGACTAAATAATCAAAATTGTAACCATGACTTACTCCAGTAAGCAGTAGGGAACAATCTTCGAACGTCCCGGTAGAATGTTCGGATAATGTTCTTATTGTTTCAGCTTTGGAGGTCCAGCTTCGAGAAATGCGACTGTGGCTGCTGCAACTACTTCAGCAGGTGCACAGCATAACATTTTCAGAAAGTATTATCTTAATACAGTATACAAAATCTATTTTGATGTACTTTAACGGCTAGTGCATGATTTTTCAGCCGATATTAAGGATTTGACCTAGATATTTCCACCGTTTTGGATATATTGAATTCATTTTTTTCTGTAAAATGATTTCATATAACCGGACTGTTAAAACGCCATCACCGCCATGCTTTTTAGATTTATAATACTTTACTTTAAATTGTACGCATGTGTCCTAGCAATTCCACGGTGAAGTCTCTACACCACTCGATTAAATATATGTATTGAACACTATTCACATATGATTTAACGTATGTTGTTAAGAGACACACTAAATAAATGATAGGTAACCCCCCTCCCCCTTCACACACAAAGTAATATAAATACTGTTTAATTGTTAATAATTTTTAGTATTTCAGATGTTGATTGTGCATTGTGTTATATTTATTTTACAAATAAATCAGATGTTTGATATCATATATTTAATTCAAACCCCTTGTTTTTTTTATCTAAGCAACACATGAAACTTATTCTAAATTTTACTTATTTATTATTGAACCAATCTTTTGTGATTTATTTTTCCATCCGAATTATTTTCAAGAATGAAAACAATAGTGCTCTAAAACTGTGTTAGGATAGTTAACAGATAATATTCGTTCGCAGCTATTTCATGAAATAATTAAATATCCGAATCGAATTCACAGGGGTAAGAGACATAAAGAGTTTAAGTTTCTTAAAAACTTCAGATAGAAGTGTTAGCAATATGGATATTAAACGAACTTTCCTTGATGATGATACTTTAGATGATTCATATTTTAAAACTATATGCTGCAGTATGCTGTAAAGCACAGCAAACGATTTTTGTGATTTTGCTTTTAAAACAAATCAGGAAAACCTGGCTCATTTTCGACAAGTAGTGTGAAATAGTTTTTCTATCGCTTCGTTGTCCATTACAACTGTTTAAAAGACAAAGAGAAAATCAGTTTTTGTTCCATTTGCTTCAAAAAATTGAATATTTTTATACACTTTGGAAATAAAATTGTTTTGCTATTGTCATTTCCCAATCTCTTCTTTTTGATATTTTATGCATCTCCTGTCCCTCATCCCCACAAAAGGTGTCGGTCGATCGATCGGTAGAGATCTATCTAAAGAAACCAGGTCCCTCAAACATTGTATGAATGTTGGTCATGATCAGTGAATAACCTGATAATTTTTTCAGGTCACCAAGTCAAAGGCCAAGGACACAGTGACCTTGAAAAGCAGAACAATTTCCGATCAATAATTATACAACGTTTAGATCCAAGCTCCTCAACATTTCATAACAGGGTGGTAATGGCCAGTAGATGACCCCTATAGTTTAAAAAAATCCCATAGATGTCTAGGGAATCCTTAGGCAACAGTTCCTAAAACTTGGTAGGTAGTTTGTTCTCGACCATTAGATGAATCTTATAGTATTTCAGGTTACTAGGTCAAAGGTCAAGATCACAGAGACAATGGAAGGTAAAACGGTTTCTGATCAATAACTATAGAACGCTAGGACCTAGTCTTGCCAAAAATAAATAGGCATGTTAGTCATGACCAGTAGATGACAACTTTAGCTTTTAGGGTCATTAGATCAAAGGTCAAGGTCATAGTGATCATTAACTGAAAAATGGTTTCTGATGAATAACTACAGAATGCTTAGGCCTAGGGTCCATAAACTTGCAATGCTGATTAATAAAGACTCATATTGCTTTTGAGGTCACTCAAAGTTCAAGGTTAGAGTGATCATTAACAGTTAAAAAATTTCCAATCAATAACTAGAAAACCCTTTGGCATTGGCTACTCTCATTCATGTACATGCCACGGCCAATAGCTTTTAATATCAGAAGCCCCATGCATCTTCAACTTCATCTACTGACACAAGTCCCTGTCCTTCTTCTACCTTCTTATACTTCTATGTCTGCCTTTAGCGATAAGGCGCTAGGTGGCATTTATGTTTTACAAACATCTCTTGTTAAAATGAAATCTTATTTCTATTTTTTTTAGTCCTGTAACACCATATCCAAATACAGAACAGAAAAAAGATATCTGAAATAAAATAAAAACCATCAGTACAGTTTTCTCCCCGCCTCCCTCTCTCTCTCTCTCTCTCTCTGATTATAATACATTCCTGTTGATGAGTTAATGCGTGTCTTTTCTTATGAAGAACAGCACATCATAATTAAGTCTCTATGATTAAATGTTTTACTTCCTTCTAGTTACATATCCACTTCTTAAACGGAAAATTAAGAAACGAGTTACATTAACTTAATATGATTATCTCATTCCTGTAACAACATGTCTTATAGAAGATGTTTCTATGAAGCCTTTAATTAACTAAGCGTAAAGGTAGATTTGTTTTTGTTCTCGTTGGTTTGCCTTTTCAGATATATCTTTCAAATGCTTCGTTTATTTATCAAATCTTTTTTAAAGAACCCCCCCCCCAAAAAAAAAGAAAAAAAAAATGTTTTTCCTTAATTTTTGCATTTTTGAAGATCTCCGAAAAAAAAAGAATTTTGAGCTTAAAGAAGGTGTAACTTAAGATTTAAGCAAACATATCGTCTGAAACTAAATCTGATGAAAGACTAGTAGATTAAAGGTTATAAAATAACGAAATCAATAGTACTGTATTATTGGACTAGATTGCGCAATAGATAACACTTGTAACAAAATGCTTACAGACATAATGATAAATATATTGGACAAATCTTAATCGGAAAAATGACTTACTTCAAAATTTAATTTAATGTTATATTATGGGCTATTCTACATTAAACAGATTACAGTGCAGTTATATTAAGCTCACATTTGACGTCTTTATCATTTGACATTCGAAGTGTTTAAGTACATCCAAATAAATGCAAGCTAAATATGCCTTATCTGAATTTAACAATACAAATATTTAAAAAAATACGAAATAGAAATGCATTCATGCTTAATGAACAAAAGTGAATAGCAGTCTTTTCTTGTAGTTCAGGTGCAAGAAACTTGCTAAATCGCAGAATGTTTCATTTTTAAGCCTATACTCCCCCGTCCCCTTCGCCCCCTTCCACACACACGCACACACACACACGCACACCCACACACACACACACACACACACACACTTCTCTGTTTATTTTTAGATTAAACGTCATGAACTGAGACTGCGTTAAAAATGAATTGCTAACGATGACTCCAAAAACAAAATATAGCATATCTCAGTTAGCATGTCAGTACTATACACCGTTGGTACAAAATCTTTGTTTCATTTTCAAGAGCCAGTGTAAATGAATTTGAAAGAAAAAAAACAACACTGAGATATCTGCGTATTTCCACTCGCTTTATTCATAAGCTTTGGTACCTATGTTAAACATCACAGCACGTTTTATATTTTGGATCGTTTCCGGTTTAAAATGACAAGTCTCGATGGTTAGTGCACTTTTGTTAAAGCTATGGATGACAACTGCTCTTGAAGTGGTGATTTTGTCCGAAAAAACAATCCGTGTAACTATACTGTTTTATAAATGTATCAATGTTTATTTAACGATCTCATAAAACTTGCGATGTTACACCGACCTTACACCGAAAGAATCATAAACTCTTACCTAAAGTTTACATTGTAAATAAATGACTCTGTTAAAGCCTAATCAAATAATTAAGAAAAACTTAATGAAGATTAAGATGTTTGATATCTACATATAAGGTATAATCATTCAAAAACATTACAGCAACCCTTCAGCTATATATCGTAACAAACACTGTAAGGAACATTGTATTATAAAAGTAAATTTGTTATATACTCAACTTTGATTGACAACACTATTTGTAATGGGATAATTGTATAATAGAAATAATTAAAAACGTAGCAGCGAATCTTGATTGTTCATTTTTTACATACTGCAATGAAAAAAGTAGAGGCACAATTTATTTCGGCCTCAGGTTTGAAATAACGATTTGTTTGTTTCTGACAGTAAAATGACGCTTAGATTTATTTTATACAGTTCTAACTTGAACTGTTGTAAGTTTGTAATTAGGTCGTAAGATATTTTGTAAAAATTACTACCTAAATGTACATCATATCAAATATAGCGAATCATATCGAAAAGGAAAGAACTCTGTAACTCAAAATTAAACTAAACCCTGCCCAGTTCTACCATAGTTACAAACTTAAATAATTTACAAAAATGCAAATACTTCCTAGTTTACAACTTTTTACATGGTGAAGATGGTAAAAGACAGGTAAAAGGAACTACAAAAATAACAACAGAAAATAACAAAAGAAACGCAGACAACCACAAAACTGATATCAGACGCTTGGGATAAAGGTTCATTTATTTAAGCTGGAATAGAAACATGTCATCAATATACATGTAATTGGTCTTGATAAAGAAACATGCCAATGTCATCTTAAGTATACATAATATATCAAATACCAAAATGAGATGGTATTTTCTAGGAGACGAGAATAATCATGTTCAAAATGATTTACGTATACAATAAAGTAAATTTACCAATGGTAATGTAACAACCTTTCTATTTTTTATACAATAAAATAGCAAAGAGACCAATGCGTTCTTAATGTGGGGTGATCATCGATAGCAAACTAATCTTTTGTGAGATTATTTTTGGATGTATTAGACTTTAGTATGAAGTATCTAATATAGGTTATTTCAAAGATCGAAGAATGAATTTAATCTTTTCTATAAAAGTGGCATTAGCCAAAATAGTAAATACAAGCATTTTCAACTGAACTCTTGAGCGTGCTGGTCATAGTGCAGGTTAAAGCATTTCAAAGTATTCTATTTCCTTAAGTAAAACCGAAAATTCAACCTTAGAATATGTTAGAAGATAGGTTTCGGTATCATTGTTTTCTTTCATCAGATAGAAAAGGTATTTTGCATTTTATTTACTTTTTAAGTACAATCAGTGTTGTGTGACATTCAGGTAACTTGAATTTATGTCTTTTTAAAGGCATTGCAACTGTTTTAACTTTTTTACAACTGATTCATTTCGTCCACATTTTATAGATGAAATGAAAGTCATGACTTCTAATGAAGTTCAGGTGCTGGCAAAAACTTTACGGTCCATATGAGCAACGTGCAAACAAGGTCTCGCTATGTAAACATGGTGATACTTTTAGAATATAATTAAAAGATCACCAAAGATCAAAGAGGCAAAGAAAGTAATAGTTTTTATGGCCTTCTGTGTTTAGTTAAAAGACTTTAAAAAATAAAGAAGAAATATTCCAAAACTTTTCAAAATTTAAAATAAAGTTTAACAAAGCCAGTTTTACAGTTTGATAAGCGAACGTTCTTAAAAAAGATTGCCGTTCTAAAATTTCGTGGGGTAATCAGTAGAATAAGTTAGTATCATCTCTGGCATCTATATTTCCTTTTATTGCTCTGAATGTTAGAAGTCATGATAAGCTTATAGATAATCTCGTGATAATATTTGACCCAGGTAAAGTGTCACCGAGTACTCGTACATGTTTACTGCTAAACAAAAATGAACATTTTGTATCTTAATTGTTTCGTCCATTTTGCAACCTTGTAACCAAATAAGTCTGCATTATGATTAGTAACATATTGCGATAGATTCTGATTAAGACAATACGGTTAATTTATAAGTAACTATTCGCCGTGTTCTTGAAAATAATGTTTTATGAAAGAATTCTTGTACCTAGAGTTTAAATTCCAAGATATTGTGTTTCGAAAGCAAACAATGCACTTTTGGTGTCGTAAAAATAAAATAAAAAAATACTAAGGGTCACTTTGTATTCTAGGTGCCGATGTTATGTATTGCAAATGGAAATGAATGTAAACTATTTTTAGCACATTTCATTATTTCCTTAACCTATTTATCAATAAAAATATTGACAGCAACAAATTATTAAAGCATAACGCATTCGCGTAGGATGTATGGTAAAAAGTTTACATTCAAGAGGTGCATGCCGAGAAACGAATTTATCTTGAAATGGAACGTGATTTCTGCTTTTGTATAAATAACGAGTATAATGTACATGACCGTCGATAACTGCCTGACACCGTCGTCTCACTCATGCTACCAATCAATCCCAGGATCTTCTGCTGAGAGATTCGAGTCCATTCACCCAACAACGCTTGTCTGAGCTGCTTGTGTCTTGTTGGCTGCACAAGTCTGACTGGCATGGTTGTCTGAAACAAGTCAAAAACATGATGAATAGGATTGAGACTCGGGGATAGAGATGGCCAGTCCATACTGTCAATACCTTTTGCTTCTAGGTAGTGGTCGGTGACTGGAGCCTTTTGTGCACAGGGATTGTCGTCAATGAAAATGAAATCTGGGCCAATATTACCTGAGTATGGGCGGACATGATTTACAGATTACCAGGAAAGGTAGCATTACATATTAACGACCAACAGTAAAAATGGAAGGGATCTTTTTATACAACTTTAAAAAGGTGGCGTGGCAAATGGACAGAAGGGAACTTCTTTTAAAATGTGCAACATTTCTAGTCTTTTTCAAATTACCATATGGAAATTGCAGAAGTATTTATTATTTGCATTAAAATTATGCAATATATGACTAATTATAAGTTATAATGTTCGTACTTTGTCCAATACTATTCAGCTGTAAGTCGAAGTATAGCGATGTGCACATTGAAAGTGATAAGGTATTCTATAAATAACAGTTTCCTGTACCAAAAGAATTTCCTACTAATCTAGGTAAAGTAATGCAGAGGTAAAAGGGTTCTCAGGACAGCGCCGAATATATAATTGATAATTATAACGAATAAAAAATCACTGATGACACACGGTGACCGGGACCTTTAACCTACTAACCCCAAAAACAATAGCCATTTTGTTCTTAAAAAAGGCAACCAATCTATGAAGTTTGAAGGAAGTGGGTCAAATAGTACTCGAGTAATTTAACAGAAACTGTTTTCGAATAAAAAGTGCCAGTAACTTCGACCTTCGAACTTCTTGCCCTAAAAAATAAAGGGTTTACTACTCTCCTTCGAAAGGGGGGATAATTACATTTACTTTATTTCCATATCCCTGTTTTGTGTTTTCCTGTACTACATACATGTCACTTGATGGCCGTAACGAGTAAATGAATAAACTATTACCTTCTTGAAGTTGAGCTTTTTCATGTTAAAAATACATGTTAATATTAACAATAAAATAGCAAAAACAAATTGAGAGAAAACAGCATTTATCAATGTTTTGACAAGTACAATAAATTATTTTCAGACAAAACCTAAGATAGCAGGGTTTACTGATATGATAGAGAAAACATTTCTACGTGAATATTGCTTCAAACTCAACACAGGGGTATTTGACTTACCATGTCAGTTATGCAGCTATAGCATGTGATAAAATATAAGCGTAGTTATGTCAAAACACATTACAGCAATAGTTTGTTATTTTTCCTCTAATTTATAAGATTTGTAGAACTACTTTTGGCTAATGAATTTAAAAAATGTGTAAAATTCACTGAAAAGCTGGCTGCCGTATAGTACCATCTGGGGCATAGCCATGCACTCAATGACAGACTTAAGTTGAACTAAAACTTTCTGTCATAAAAAACTAGTTTGAAATGCTCTTAACAATTTTGAGACGATAATTTACTGCAATGTATATAAATTTTAACTTAAAATTGAACACAGTTTAAACATTTTTTTCAGCAGTTATTAAACCATCTGCCACGGTAATATTAATCGCTCACTTCTGAAATAACAAAAAAAAAAAAAAAGATTATTGCATCATTTCATACCATTAAAGAATCTAATAATGTTCGTAATTAGTTTGTGTTTCATCATGACAATCATATGTATTGTAAACACTAAAAACAACATCATCAGAAATATTATCGTTCTATAAAAACATTAAACTAAAGAATTGGAACAAAAAAACTAAAATTTGACTTTTATAATATTATTCATAAAAAAAATTTAAAAACAAAAATAAAATCACGAAATGTAAAAGAAATGAGAAATCGTAGTTTGACAATAAAGTATAATAGTTTTAATACTGTTTATAATGGAATATTACTGTTTGGCTTTCGTCTAATATAGTGCGGGGTCCTGTGTACGTTTGAACGTATAAATAAATGTAATGCTTAATTCTTAGTACTACTAGTTCAATGTACCCTTTTTTCCATGTTGGTTTTTATTCTGCTTGTTAGCAATACAAAAGTCTTGTCATGCTAATAAGGTGTCTGTCAGTGGTATACTAATATCTTCTATCTTTCGGTGTCCAAGATTAGTTTCTCGGACATAGAGATAGACATTACCATTTGCTGTTACAAGTTTTTTTTTCAGAAGAAAGTTATACCCAGGTTACTCTCTAAAGTTTAGTTCTGTAGCAGAAAAAATGAAACAAGCAAAATGTTATAATTAAAGTTCCCGACAATACGAATACTGAATTAAACACGATTTTCATATAAAAAATTCTCCCCTATTCTTTTCCAAATATTTCCTTTTACCCTCTTTTTCCCCTAGATTTTGGTGGCATGATAGTGTACTAAATGATTTTAAATGGGTTAAATGGGTTTTATCTTGAGTCACGTGGGATGTTACGAAACATTCTACCCATAAATAACTCGCCCGAACAGATAAGACACTCAAGGCATATTGGGAAAGATACAAGCTACGGAAATTATGTATCTGGTAACAATATTTTATTTTTCAATATGTACTGATAATCAAAAGTGTAGCTTATTGAAAAGCGGTTAAATTTTGTGTATATTTTTAATATTGAACAGGAAGAAATATTTAAATTTAAATTTTCTATTATTTATAGAATTATCTTTACAGGAAAATAAAGAAAAATGGCCATGACAACAGCGTGTTCTAATTTCAAATTTTATGCAAAGATGCTCAGATAAACGTCTAAAACTTTTTTTTATTTATATACATGTTTCTAAATGTTGTTTTGGATTTAAATTAAAACTTTTCCACTCGAAAATTATCGTCTTAATTTTCATATGTAGTGTTTTCATTGAGCGATAATTATCGCCTTGAAGGCGACAGTTATCGCAATGATGACTAGCGAAATTTAAGATAAACGAAAATCTACATTATTTTTAGCTCTTCAAAAACGAAAATCATCGCCATTGTTGTGTATAGTTCGCGCAAGAAATTGAAATGGGATGCACCTTTTGCAAGATAGCAACGATTTTTTTCCTCTTGAAGGCAATAAATGTCGCTTTTTACTAGCAAAATCTAACCTCCCACGAAAAGGATTCCGTACACTCTCAGAATTTGAAATAAAGATAAAACGTCCTGCTCCTTTTACTTATAAATAGATTATAAAAGATTAAAAAATATATAAATAGAATTCAGCACTGGAGTTGCGTAATTAAATGACAAACAGGATGTCTAAACCTCTCATGTTATATTTCATATTTTCAGGTGAAAAATTACAGATTCACTGTAATATTGGGATCTGTTCTTGGCATAATTTTGCGAACAAGAGCAACAGGTATTTATTTACTTAACTGCATCAACCGTCAGGAGTGAAATCTATTTTTAAGGGCTAGGGAACAATATTAGTTTCCTATTGCAGAAGATATCTTTTTCCATATCTTAAGTTAATATACATTAATGCCAAGTGTCCAAGTGTCTTACTGTTCTTTTAAATAAATATTTACATTTGAACTCTTTCTTCGTTAAACTGAAAAGCTATGATGGTGGGTTGTTAGATCCGTGACGCCTTTTTGCAATGAGAACATAAAGAACTGTTGTTGAAATGACTCATCACATTCGTCCAACTAATAATGACGATTTTTGGTGGCAAAATGGTAATATTCTGACAATTATTTTGTATAAATGAAGAATAACTGTCAAGAAATATTCTGTAAAAAGAAATATAAATCATAATCTTTTTAAATAGAAGTATCAATTAAGAATATTACTCAAGAAAAAGATAAAGTAATTAAGAAGGAAAGGCTTTGCTTTATTTCTTTCTTGAATTGGTAAACTTCTTAAATAACCTGAAGTAAAATTGGAACATTGACATCGGAAACTATTTCAATAACTCCCCGATAAGGGTTCTCTCGATAACCATTTATTAATCACCAGTGTAGTGGATATAAAAGCGCACGAATATTCTGCATCTTTCAAAGAATTATGCGTCCAATTTTAATTGAGAAAGTGTATTTCTACTTACTACACCGATCTGTTATTAATTTAGAGTGAAAGTGGCACAAATATTTGAACATTCAATCTGAACATTTCTTTGTTTTATTTTTGACGTTCTCATACCCAGTAAATCTCTTAGATATATTGCAATTACTTACGTAATTTTTTGGATTCAAAGTCAGAGTTTATCCACTGGTGCCTATATTTCTTTTTCTTGTTGTGAAACAAAGAAATAATCTAAAACAAATAAGTGGTTAAATCAGCATTAATTTAATCTCTTTATTTACTATTTACAAAATCTATATACGAAATATTATATCTATTTTAGACATTACGAAGGTCGTTTGTACGACTGGTGACGCAACCGAAGGTGATTCGAAGTGCCAGGCTTTAGATGCAAATTCAGAATGTCCTTCTGGCGCAAGCACGTGCACATGTAAGACAGGTTATGTGGGCACTGACACTTGCATAATTCGTAAGTTATAGCATTAAAACTTTATCCACTTATTTGCTCAGTGGTCTTAAACGTTGGTTCTCGTTTTGGAAGGACCTAGGTTTGCATTAAGTTTTCTGTTACTAACAATCATGTCCGTTGAATGCCCGCTCATCCGGGATAGCACCCCGGGACGTAGTATTGAAATCTTTTTTCAAGATTACTGATATAAAAAACGAACACATCATTCGTTAGCATAAATGATGCTTTTCTCATTATATATATATATATATAATTATATATAAATGCAATCATGAATTCGGTGCTTTTGCTTAGTGGTCTGGAGCGTTAATTTTCAATGCAGGTGGAGCTAAGAACGCATCCCACTACAAGATGCATTGCGTCTTTCTGTAAAGAACAATCATGTCCGTAAGATAACCTTGTTAGGATACTCTTTTCTTTTTCTTTTACATTTGTTTCTTACTATTTGCGTTCTCAGAAAGTGGTCGTTCACTTCAGAGATATACACTTGAATCCTTTGTTTTGAAAAACAGGTATAGCGAGTCTCCAATTTCTGTATCATTTCATTAATAATAAAACTTTTAATTATTTTCAGTCAAACAAATAGGATGTTGATTAAAGAAAAACTTCTCTGCTCGAATAAATACAATATAAAATGCCAATGAAGGTATTAAAGATTAACGAACGCATACGGAAGCTACATTGAAAGCAAACATTACTGATTATGTAATGAAATGTTCAAATCGTCGGTCAATACAGCATTCTTAATTCTGTCATTCAAAGATGCATAGATGATCATTTAAATGACATGTAAATTCTGTAATTAAACATTTCCTTTTTAAGGCTGAAAAAGGATTAATCAGACTGTTACAGTTCCTCAATGTCTGAATTAAGATAATAGCTACATACAAATAATTATACTAAATATTACATTTATTACAGCAATAACGCAAACCGATTGTACGCCTGGTGTCTCAAACAATGGAGATCCAAAGTGTAAGGCTTTAGACGCAAATTCAGAATGTCCTTCTGGCGCACAAAAATGTGCATGTAAATCAGGTTACGAAGGCACTAACACTTGTACAAAGACACGTAAGTTTTCGGAATTTATTAGTGGAATGAATAAAAAGTGTCACTTTATTCATTTCTGATTCCGTCAGTATTTATGTTTTTTCGTCGTGATAAACTTTAGTTCTCTGCTTACAAGACTTGTACAACAATTTATATCATAACACAGTATAACATTTTTTTTGTTTTGTACTAAATTCGTACAATATGAGTGCTCAAACTTGTCAGTCACTTCAGAGTTAAACCGTTGATTTCTTTCATTTATAAACATGTTTAGCGTGCCAACAGTGTCTGTATCATTATGAAAAGAAACAGTCTTCACATATTTAATGTGAAACAAAAAGAATTTTGGGAAAAAAACTTCTTCGCTGGAATTAATACTAATATATAAAATGCTATGATGACGTAGAGTAGCTTCATACAAAAAAATAACTAAATATCACATTATTACAGCAATTACGCAAATCGATTGTACGCCTGGTGTCTCAAACAATGGAGATCCAAAGTGTAAGGCTTTAGACGCAAATTCAGAATGTCCTTCTGGCGCACAAAAATGTGCATGTAAATCAGGTTACGAAGGCACTAACACTTGTACAAAGACACGTAAGTTTTCGGAATTTATTAGTGGAATGAATAACAGTTATACAGTTTATTCCCTTTTTCTAAACAAGTTTAGCGTGTCCACAGTGTCTGTATCATTATGAAAAGAAAAAATCTTCACATATTTTATGTTTAACAAAAATATATTTGGGAAAAAAACTTCTTTGCTGGAATTAATACTATATAAAATGCTATGATGACGTAGATGTCTGTATTAAAATAATAGCTTCATACAAAAAAATAACTAAATATCACATTATTACAGCAATTACGCAAATCGATTGTACGCCTGGTGTCTCAAACAATGGAGATCCAAAGTGTAAGGCTTTAGACGCAAATTCAGAATGTCCTTCTGGCGCACAAAAATGTGCATGTAAATCAGGTTACGAAGGCACTAACACTTGTACAAAGACACGTAAGTTTTCGGAAATTAAATAGTGTAATGAATAAATAATGTCACTTTATTCATTTCTGATTCCATCAGTACTTATTTGTTTCGTGATAAACTTTAGTTCTCTGCTTACAAGACTTGTACAACAATTTATATCATAAGGATAATTTTTTTTTTAAAAATTCGTACAATATGAGTGCTCAGACTTGTCAGTCACTTCAGAGTTATACAGTTTTAAGTTATTCCTTTCATTTATAAACATGTTTAGCGTGTCTACAGTGTCCGTATCATTATGAAAAGAAACAGTCTTCACATATTTTATGTTGAACAAAAATATATTTGGGAAAAAAACTTCTTTGCTGGAATTAATACTATATAAAATGCTATGATGGCGTAGATGTCTGTATTAAAATAATTGCTTCATACAAATAAACTAAATATCACATTATTACAGAAATTACGCAAATCGATTGTACGCCTGGTGACTCAAACAATGGAGATCCAAAGTGTAAGGTTTTAGACGCAAATTCAGAATGTCCTTCTGGCGCACAAAAATGTGCATGTAAATCAGGATACGAAGGCACTAACACTTGTACAAAGACACGTAAGTTTTCGGAATTTATATAATGGAATGAATAAATAATGTCACTTAATTCATTTCTGATTCCGTTAGTAAATTTATGGAATTAATTCGTGGAATGAATAAATAATACCACTTAATTGATGTTTAGATCTTTTGGTATATATATTAATCCGAACAATTTTAGTTCTCTGCTAACAAGACTTGCACAATAACTTTCATCATTACGATGCCTCTACTGTTGATTAATTTTACTTTATTCTTACTATCTCAGTTCTTGTCAGATACTAAACATTCACTTAGCAGTTTACACATGAATCTTTTGATTCATAAACACTTGTACTGTGTCCCAAATTTCTGTATCATTCCATCAAAGATAATATTTTAACATATTTTCAATTAATCAGTTTGAATCAGAATCGGACTTCCCTTTTTTATTGTTTGAAAAAGTAGTTATTACGTTGAGTTAAATAATTGTACTGACGATGTGCAAATAGAAAGGCGATATTCTTAAAAAAACTATATGAATTTTGGAATTATTTATTCTGTAACTAAATAAAACTACACAATTCAAGTAAAAAATGTCACAGCTCTGTTTTGCAAAGTACAAGTTTTTAAATATATAATTTGGGGTTCATATTAAAATCTTCATGGACACATCTTATCAGCTCAATTGTCAAAATAATGTCTAGATAATACAAAGGGTTATTTACAGGAAACTTTTTTAAATCATCATTGATATTAAGTCAGGCCAACGTAACATTTTGCATGAATAAATGTTTAAATGATTTCAATTTCTTTTCAGAATCGTCGGCCGATGATGTCAAGATTACATCTACAATGATTGCAGTTTCTCTCGTTGTAGCATTCGTTGGATCCTTATTTTAATGAAAACATATGTAAGTAGGACTTTTCTTACATAGAAAGCTTACTGACGTTTAAAAGTTATGTACTTTTAAGAGTGCAATGTCAAAGATAGTACTCTTATTGTTAATCTTATCAGAAAATATAATTGTATTTACCTTTTGGGTGACAAATATTAAAGACCATTTGCTTGAATAACGCATTTTTCTTCATTGAGTAAAATATAAAGTGCATAACATATATGAGGCTAATTTACTAATAGAAAGATACGTGGCTTGAAAAACAAATTTTGAATTAAAGTGCATTCTTTTGGTATTATTATCTAGTATCTACTTACAAACGTGTATAACTCTTTCTTTTTGTACCTGAGTACTATTTGTATTAGAGTAATTGCAAGATCATGATTAATTGTATAGGTGTCCAGACTGAATAAAATACAGATGAAGAACAAAATTTACACTCATGTACTTAGTTTCTATATTGCAATTTATCGTTTTAATTTTTTTCGCCCGAAGGTGGTCGAACTATTTGTCCATTATTACGTCCGTCCGTCCGACGCCCCATTTTCTGTGCACAGCTCAACAATTCACGTTCAAACTTTTACACAATGATTATTATCGAATGTTGTGCATATACTCTCAATTTGGATATCGAGTATTTTGGCGGAGTTATTTTATTGTCGTTTGTTTATTACTTAATATATTTGTTTTGTGCGCAACTCCTCCTACATTTCCAATAACGATTTTCAAAAACTTTCACAGAATGATTTTTGATATGAACTGCAGCGTATATATTCAGGCTTTTGCCGTTCAATTATTTTTGGCATAGTTATTACCCTTTGTTACATTTTTCTTGATATTGCTTTATGTGCAACTCATATAATTTTATATCTGAACTGTTTTTTAGCCTTTGGCGTTCAACTGGAGCATAAAAATCCAAATGTTTTAAGGTAAGAAGATATTTTGAAACACCTTTTTTCTGTAAAATTACGAGTAAAAAACGTCAGTTTTGAAAATGTATCAATTTATACGTCCATACAAACAAAGAAAGGGACAATCATATAATAGTCTCACCTCTAGACGAATAGGTACTTTGTACAGTTCAGAGACTGCAAAATTTTTGCACAAATGAAGAAGGTAACAGAAAATAAGTATCAATTCTTTGACCAATGCCATGTTCCAGGGGCATTCGTGTTAACAAAGTTATCAGTTAACAATAAACAAATTCGTGAATAATGAAGAAAGTTCTACCTGATATGCGAGTTCATTGCTGTCCTTTATTTTACAAAGTTTTCCAGTGTTAATTCGCTACGTATAGAATTATTGCAGAAATTTCTTCGTGGACAGTCATATAAGTAAATATGTATATGCATGATAAGATATCATAACCCTGAGCAGTATGTACACATAAATTATATATTGACTTATGAAGTTTTATTAAAGTAGATTGAAAACCTATTGGATTACTGCAGCGTTTTTGGATTATCAATGGACAGACAGACGGACGAAAACACGGACGAAAAGCAGATCTTAAACTTGCAGGAACATCATTTCTGTTTATTGCAGGAACTTTATTCCATTCCAAAACACTATAGTTAGACGGACGTAGAACAAATTGATACTAGTGCATTGTCTTTTAAGTGGTTTTCATCATCGTATCACCGTGACCAAAACTTCCTTACTTTAATAGTAATTATGAATGGACAGACATATCGAGAAAACTATAGTAATCTTCGGTAGGACACTGGTAGTTGTCTATTTACTCGACTAAAGTACCAGTCTTGTTTCATCTCTCTTTCAGATTCTGAGCCTCATCGTGTGCAGTGATTAATTCACAGATATTATCATTCTGGACAATATATATCTCAACAGTAGCAGCTGCAATGTTGGTAACAGTCAACGATTTTAATACGGAATAAATCTCCAACATTTAAAAAAAAGAGCAAAAAACCAAGTTATTCAGAAGGCAAAACATATCCAAGAATATAATCTTCTCATCACAAGTATTTGCAGTTCCAAGCTTGAACATAAAATATATTTCAGCGGATGCTTTGTTTTATTTTTTAGACGTTCTTGTAGAAAAGTAAATCTATATTTGGATATAGGTTACAAATATTTCATATCGTAAAATTGTTACAAAATGATAACTGAAACTGATTTTTGGCTGGTCTTTTGATTGTGACAACGCAAAGTGTTATTTTTACTGTAAGAAATTAATGAACAAAGTGTTGAAACTGTGTATTGGGCGGTTGAGTCATGTTTTCTTCGTTGCATATAAAGCTCGCTCTTTAAAAGTAGAAGTATTTTGATAATGTATTCTTTAATAACGTAGTTTCAATCAAGACAAGAAACTCGTATATATGAAAACAACAGATAACTGTTTCAAATAAAGAAGGTTTGTTGTAAACAATTAAAAGCAACAATCCTGTCAAAAGCCATATGAGCATGACGATCTGTTTGGTATCTGTTTGTTTGAAACGAGATTCTAGTTTACGATTTTAAACAGAACATTTTCTGCTGTGTACACTTCCATTTCAACGTTTTTTTGAATAAAAAATGAATGTTTTTACTTTGTTGTTTTCTGTAAAGTCTTTTTAATTCTAAATGTGTTTAATTAAAATGTGTTGATAATAATTAAACAGTTGCTTTGAACTAGATGTTGGGATCATTCATCCATAAATAAACTTAAAGACTTAAAGAAAATATAAAATATTAAGGAATAGTTACATTTTGGTGAGGAGTATCATGTTTTCAAGGATTAAACGGTACAGTTTTTTTACTAACGTCTTCCAAAATAGTATCATTTGTAATAATGGCCTTCAAAAATAAATTTAGATTAGCTAGACAAGCATAAAGGACGGAAAGGTCTTGTGGTACACAATAAGGGGGCAGACATATTGTTGTTCAGACATCTTTTGCTAATGTTTATATTAAATTGTTATAAAATACAAATAGAACTTTAAATCCCTAGTTCATGCTACACCCATTGCTTTCTCGTGATAGAGAGGCTAAGATCAAAAACAACAACAGTAGTATAATTTAACTAGTCCGTCCGTGTTTTTTTACCAAACAAATGACGCACCTACCTATCAAACAGACTACCTTGCAACCCCCAGGTAGGTTGCAAGTCCGGCGCGATACCAATGGACACATGACCAACAATTAATGCATTTTTCAGACAATTAATACATTTTCTCAATATGTATACTTAAAATACAACCCCATTTCAGATGGTCACCATTTGTAAAGACGAATTGAATTTTTGATTTCAAAATCACGTTCATTGTCAGGTCAATAACAAATTCCAGGAGTCAGCAATTTGCTTGAGCATCTCGAGAGCTCAGCCCAACACTATCGTACATGACTACTTTATCAAAATTAATCTTTTAGTGTTTTTAGTTCAGTTTTTACATATAAATGCCCTCAACAATTATAACGGGAATAGAACAGATATTTCTTGAAATATCAAATAATTGCTAAATTATAAGTTACTCACAAAGGCATTTTCATTCAGTGCAAGACTATCATATGTAGAGTAACAGTAGTCTTGCGTAGAAAGAACAAACACGATATTTAAGTATCTTTGATTAGTAGGACTATAGAAAGACAAATTAGAATAGTGTTGCGTTTAAAATTAAAGCATTGACTTGAAGTAATTTGATGGAAAGTGTTAAGCCAGTCAAATTTGAAGACTTACATTAATGTCATAGTCTCTTTTGGAAAGAAATGCCAGTATAAAGAAAGGATATGATAAGATGGGTGTCTCACATTCAGACAGACAATTAGAAGTCCACAGTTGATCAGAATAATGTTTTGAATATCAGTGCATTTCATTTTTCTAGATTTTTTGGGGGCTAAAAATCTAATCATGATGATATTTCTGAAATATCAAAAACATTTCAAGAAACAATTTATCAATCCTTGGGATCTGTAGCACAAAGGATTCCTTAAGTTGCCTGGTCATCAAGAATACAAATTTTTACATATTAATTTTTGTTCTCATAATACTTTTGTAAAGTAAATATTTAAACATTACCTAGTAATTCAACATTCATTTTCAGATTATCTTTCAAACATCATGAATCGTTTAAATAAGTAGCCTGGGTAAATAAGGTTACCACCTGTGTCTCTTTCTTTCTCAGTTTTTAACGTCATTCTGCTACGGAAGTGAATAAAATACTAAAAGAAGAAAATTAGAACTACAATAACAAAATAATATGGTAGACAAATAGAATTTTTGTAAATCAAAGCACTGAAGGTTCTCAAGAGAGGAAAGCCAGAAAAAAATGTTTCAGTTAAGATAAAATGCAAATTATTGTGAAAATGATGCTCCAGAATATTATAACTCTCTCTTACACTTAGTGTCGGTGACATAAGAAACTTCAGTATCGAAACTTTAAACTCAGGATTGCCTAGAGTTATGTATTCAATACATTAAGTTTTTAACCTCATGATCAACCTGAATAGAAGTGTTATTGCGCAGGGACATGAATAAATACTTGCCCACTCCTCAGTGACAATTATAGTTCAAGCTTTGATAATAATGTAAGCTAGTTAGCATAACCAGTTGTAAGTCTGTGTCCACTGATATACTACAGCCCTTAACTTACTCCATTATCAAGTTTGAAGCTAAAACTCCCTACTGTCTTTTTATAATGAATGCTGTTTACAGGGCTTTTCTAATACTGGCAAAAGTTTCCAAGAGGCAAGCCAAAATTATGATACCTGCATATTTTACGCCCACCTAATGTTCTCTGTCACTTATCAACTGAATCACTTAAGTAGGTTTTGAATTTTGTTCATTACGATATCACAAAGGGACATAATTCAAGTGTAAGTCAGTGTAGGGTTATGGTTTATAGGCACTGAAATTTCCCTTGAGGTTCTTTATTTGTCCACTGTTTACAATCACGAACACATTCCCTTCACAACTTTTCAAGTTATCCTTCAAGCAAGTAAAGTATATAACAGGTATATATCTTCAAAATAAAGAGAGATAGAGTTACGCCCCTTACATTCTTCCTTTCAATTTTATCTAGATCTATAAGTGCCTGAAATTTCAGTAATTTCCCTTCACCATTTATGGAGAAAAACTATCGGCAGAAGTATTAATAGAAAATAATAAAGGGAGGTCAGCCAAATAGGAAGCACGACAGAGTTCTTGTACTTGCATTTCCTCTTTTTGTTCTCTTTCAGTATATAAGGCAAAATCCCTTTTTATAGTTTTCAAGTTATCTTGCGGACAAGTCGTCATAAAACAACTAAAAGAGATTATTTATTATTGTTTATTTATTGTTTTTATTGTTCTTCCATATTGCACATTTACTCAATGTTCACAATATCAACTTAATCCCAAAAGTAGTTTTTGTGTATTTCATACTAATATTATTCAGGGAAATAATTCAAGAACAACGCAAGGTAATGATATGGTTCATAGAGGTTCTCTATCATTGTATACAATATGATTTCCTTTGATAACATTTAGAGTTATAAAAAGGAAACAAGCATTATAAACATAATCAATGGAGAGCATTTAAAATATAGGTAAAACAGAGTTACGGTTCTTTCCTTTTTAGTTTCCTCTTTATGCTTTCAAACAGTGTATATATATTATATGTAAATATTAAAAACATCTCTAATAATTTTCAAGTTACCTTGCGAATTTCAATCTTTAAAGAAACAAGAGTCTGAAGGACAGCTATATATATCCCCTGCCGCAATAATATTTTTTTTATAATTTATTTTCGGCATATAATACATGGCATGGTACATTATAAAAATATATAAATCAATATATTGAAAGACATATATATATCACATTAATTTAAAAATATCACATACTGAAATGCCTTATGAATATATAAAAAAAAACCTAGCTGTAGTTTTAATAACATTTAACTGTACCAGGACATGCTGTCATATACCCAGGAGAACACAAAAAAGTGAGTGTAAAACTCTCTTATTTCCATTGCGGTCCTGTAAAGAACATTAGCCGCAATATAACAAGCCAACAAACTAAAAATTCGGAAAAAGTTGTGTCTAATCGTGCGGATACCTTTTGCGGTACTGATTGTTGTCTCAATATATGCTGGAAAGCAAGTGAGAATGAATACAGTTAATTAAGAGTGTATCTTTTTTTTTTGCTGATCAACCGTACTTACGGCAAAACTTTTGAAACGAAATATAAATCCATCATAGATTTTAAAAGAATGGTAATTTAAAACAACCCAAACTAGAAATACTGCTATTAAAAGTGTGTTTTGTAATTTGAGATTGAAGATGATCATTGGATATTAAAAACGTAACCTCGATAAAATGTTTTCGGGACAATATTTCTGCCAAAAGCAACATGAGCATGGGTAAATGTTTCTGCTCATTCCATTTTTTTTATCAAAGCTTCATTGAAACAATGGTAATGACTTTGATTCTACATAATATTTCACAAAAATATCAATCAAGTAACTACAATATCTGGCGATTTTTGGCAGTTATAAGTATGCTGGCGTATTGACGTGTATTCCCTTAACTTATGTACAACACACAATTTTTTGAAACAAAAATACATTAGAAATGTCATTTCCATTTAATAAACAGTTGTTAACACCACCGGTGTTTTCATTCCTATATTAATGTATTAAAATGGTTAAAGAAACAATTTTTTTGATATCGAAGAGTCAAAAGCTATATAACAGTCAACAAGCACAATTTCAATACTAAATGTCTTAATGAAATATGGCGGCGATCCACAGGATAACTAGCTGAAAAATTCATATTTTAGGCTTACACACCATTTTTTCGTTTTTTTGTCTGTAAAATTACTAACGCAGATTATGAAAATGCCAAAAGTATTCCAAAAGTGAAAAACTAATAACAATCAGTATGATGATGACAATACATATGATTATAATAATAATTATGATACTCATAATAAGATAGATAATAACGAAACTAATCTACTTTCATTTTCATTAATAAATACAATAAGAGTACTACATTTCGTAGCTGAAATACAACATACCGAAAAAGGCTTAATGTACATTATAATGTAATAGAACATTAAAGCGACTGACTCACAGATATGCCGTCGATGAAAAGAAATAAAATGTGTATACATCTAAAAATTCTAGCTGTAATTGTGAAGAACATATCTAAACTAAGTTAATGACTTTTTTTTTTGTTACAGAAACACATCATGAAAATAAAGTTTTACAAACTTTTATCGGTAAAAAGTTTACCCAGTTAGTCACGGGGTATATACTTCAGTTATATCATTAATTTTAACAAATCGTGTTAAAAACCGTTGTGACTCAGTGGTGTAAATCGGCGTTCTATATTTTACATGAATGAAAATCAAAATCAAAACTTTTTTTTCAGTTTTCATGGTGTAAAGAAGAATAATAATATGTTTTTCCATAGTATATTAACTTCTCTTAAATTTTAAAGAAAAATTGTTCAGCTAAATTCTGTGAGTCAGTTGCTTTAAATATATTTTCAATTTTATGTACCTTTTTTTCATTCGTACGGGTCCTAAATATTAAATATAGTTCGAATAATTATGATTGCTTTCAGCAACCATATTTACCGGTTGATTGCGAAGCCTGGAACAAAACCATTTTATCTGTAAAACATTTATCCAACTTTTTCGCAAAAAGATCATTTACGAATATTGCGAATATATTTCCCTCACAAAAATATCCTCTTTTCCAGAACCTTTTTAAAAAAGAATTTTAACTGTACAAAAGTTTTCGTTATTTGATCATTTGTGCAATTTGAATAAGTTTACACAAACCTACTGAAGCATCCACAAGTTGAAAACACCTTTGTACTTTTGGCTTCTCTTACAAAACATGATCAAGAATTTTTGACAAACGTATATCAATTGCATGTACTTTGTTAACACTAAACATAGTGTACAGTTCATAATAATCAACATTACGTAAACTTTATAACGTTTTAAAAATGTATATATTATGGCATGTTCATTTCAAATTAAGAAGCTGGAAGGAGTCCTTTTGACACGAATAAAAAGGAGTGATGTATCAAGTTTTTGCTTATACGTCCGTTCGTCTGTCTGTCTGTTGGTCTATAAGCCTTTTTTGTGAACGAAAGGACTTCTTTCAACTAAACAAATCCACTCTACATAATATGTAGCGTAAAGACAAGTTTTTTTCCCTACCAGTTATGTACCTTTGTCGGTTATAATTACATAAATTTATAGCAAATCTATTGAACGCCTCTCTGTTTGAGGAAATGAAATAAATAAGTATATCACCAAAGAAAAAATCAGTATTTGATCAAGAACGCTTTAATCATAATATTTTTTACAACCACCTGTTTAAATGTTTATTAAACTCATGTAAATGACATTTAGTTTTTATAACCGTTTGGTAGATAACTGATACTTGTATAACGATATATATTACTCCTGTCAAGTTTGAATTGATTCTTTTTATAATGACACAGTTAAGTAAATATTTACAATTGACAGTAAGCGACAACTAAATATAGAAACCCGGAATTCCGAATGTGTCAATTGAAGCCATTTAAATTGAAAAATGACGAATTGTTTTTCATTAAAATGATCAAAATTTTGCTTAATTTGTGAATACGATTTAGACATAGTGTAAAAGAATAAAATCAATGTAACTTGGAAGAGGGATGAAATACAATAAGCGAAGAAAAGACTATGTAAACCATAATTACCTCACGGATGATAGATTTTAAATGCGCAATTTAAAACTAATATAAACATATGGGTAATATATGTGCATGTCTTTTACAGATGACTATCATTGGAGTGAATCATCATAAAGCTTGTTTTGGGGATCTATACCAGATAAAAGTAAGTGCTTCGAAATAGAAAGAAAGAATTTTCCTTTATGCGTGAATTTTAGCTCTATTAACTTGGCATGTTAGAACATGTTCCATGTACGAGTTCTGTCCGGAAGGTAATAGGACAAGTTGCAAAAGTGGAGTGGTTGTTCAGTTAACAAAATAAACTTAACTTCCTTCTCGTTATCTGATTTTCCAATAAAACTGCAAAATTTTAAGACTCTTTGACAACCTATGCCTAATACATGACACAAAGTATCTGACCAATGAACACGCTACGGCGCACTTTGAACGGTATAACCACGTCCATTCCTTCTCAAAGTATTCGCCATAGTGACTTATGCATTTCCTTTGTCGTTTTATCCATTTTCTGTCTATTTCGTTAAAAAGAAAGAAAATACCTCACTGTAAGGCTTATAATCGATTGAAATACTTCTGTCAGTTTTCGTAGATCAGTAAATCTTCTATCACGCCTTTAGCTGAGGGAAAAAGAAAAACTCAAATGGAGCAAGGTCTGGCGAGTAGAGTGCATGTCTCAATCAATTGTTTAAGTGGCGGCGTGGCCGAGTGGTTAACGCGTCGGAGTAGAAGTCGAAAGATTGCTAGCCGCACGGGTTCAAACCCAGTCAGGGGCAAGCCGTTGTTTCCTTGAGCAAGAAACTTTACACTCATTGCTTTGTACTGGTTAGTTCCAGGAACGGATTCGAGAGTGTGTTTATAAGCTAAAAGCTTCCTACACAATCGAACTAAAATAAATTTGGTATAAACTAAACTAATCAATCGTTTATATTCTAGAGGGTTTATAGTCAGTAAGCTGTCCTTTGCACGATTTAATGGAACATTGTCTTGATGATGGATTATGTTTTCGTTGTCTAAAGTAACCTATATGGGGTCATATCTACTTGCACACAATACTTGATAACACTGAGAAAATCCTTGACCAACATAACGTCACTCATTTGTCCTCCTTTCATTGGCTGCTTTATCCAACTACCGGACTTTTAACTACTGTGATGTGACAAAATAATGGCATACTTTGTAATAACGTCAAGAAGTATTTAGAATTACGTAAGTTCATAATTAAGGAAGTTTGGTGCCTATTTCACCATATTCTAGGTTAACTTTTTTCCCGGTTACAA
This sequence comes from Cyclina sinensis, assembly GCA_012932295.1. NCBI lineage: Eukaryota > Metazoa > Mollusca > Bivalvia > Venerida > Veneridae > Cyclina > Cyclina sinensis. Next base: position 3,207,024 of record JAAONU010000003.1, read on the forward strand.
TATTTATTTTTTTTCTCTAATTTCAAAGTGCGCCATAGTTCATTACTGACGTCACTATGATGACTATAGCGGCGGTATGTGTGTAGAAATTTAATTTGAACTTTACAGATTCAATGGTTAAGACCCCGATGAAAATTCTGGTTTAATATTTTATACGTGCGTGGAAAAATGTTAAAATAGTAGTCTATTACTTTTCGAATATATGTTACCCTTCCTGTGCATTAGCAATCTTTAAAAAAGAAAGTTTTTTTTCTAATTTTAGTTAAATATTATTTTTTATATAATATTATGATAAATAATTGCTATTTTTTATTTACAGAATCTTGAAAACTTATTAACTCTTTTCTATTCTACTTGTATATTTTAAAATTACTAATACAAAAGTGTTTAACAATTATGGAAAACCAGAGTATTTTGATGACATTTATAGACCACAAACAATTATGATAGTGCCTCACAAATGTATAAAGATGGGAATGGGAAAACTCGATTCTTTGTTCAAAAACTGTTTTATCAACTGCACAATGCACACGGCACGAACTTATTTCCATTTATACTGCACTATCAAAAGATTTAAATACAATTACATACCGATACCATAACATAACCATGTTCGTCTGCAAAGATATTTTAAAGTAGAATATTGGCAGTGTATCAATTTTATTGTAAAAGGACTGATATAGTTCTATTTTGAAAAATACGTACTAGGCCAACTTTGTTTTAATATTTCGCCCGTCTATACAATTATGCGGTCATGTTAATGTAGTATTACAGTAAAAGCCTTGAAAGAAAATAATGTTATGCAAAAATCTGTAAGGTGAACTTAATAAAAACTCTCTAAACAGGAGCTAAACCTATTTCAAACTTAATCAACAAAGATATCCGAAAAAACGTCAATGACGATCTGAAAAGCCTCGTTTTATGCTCATGAGCCTCGTTACCTTAATCTTCCGTTTGCTCTAGAGCCACCTTTGGGGTTTCGCTCGCTAGCGTTCACCAATTAATTGCAGTCATTAATATATATTAAACAGAATTTCTGAATTCCTTAATAACTCTGATAAAATTCCAAAATGTTCTAATGATTGATATCATAATATCAAAAGGACCGGCATTAGAAAAAAAAAAACTTTTTGACATTTCTTTGAAAAAAGTGTCATAAATTGTATCAGCTAGGAATATTCTAATCTATTGTTTTTTTCCAACAATCTTTGAGAAATTATTGAAAACACTAAATTTAAAACGAAATATAATGAACCTTTTTATCTCTATATCTCACTTCAATACAAGCATATCAACTTACTATTTCAGTAATTCATTACAAGACTTATTCGAACGTTACATTTTGATAAACATCCTTATAGTTGTAATCCTTCACACACACACACGGGCATGTACGCGCACGCAAAAAAGCCATACCTTGTCCTCTTTGATTATTCTGTTATGTTGAATTATAGTACAATTATATCTTTCAGATTGAAATTTTATTTCAGAAGACAAACCACTAAATGGGTAACAACTGTTGCAAAGAAAATACTACTATTACACCATCACGCAACATTGAAGAAAATGGCATTCGGTTGAAAGGTAAATACATTGTATACATATTGATACGGTCTAGTACACACCTACCTATAATTGTATAAATACAACCTCTGACAACTGCGTCAGGAAATCGGTTCGAGGTTCGAATCCCGCTCCGGGTTGTGTATTCTAGATGCATTGCATCTTTCTGTTACGGACTTTCGTGTTCGTATGATGGGGTCTCGTCCGGGATGACCTTAGATATAAGAATTGATTATAAATTAGAATCTTTCAAGATTTCTGTCTGACTCATTGATCTAGAAAATACACAACACCATTCGTCATCATAAAAGAAGACTTTCTCAAGAGGGGATGTATTACAGTCTAAGACACACCTACCTATAATTGTACAAGGAAAATTTGTATGTACGGTTTTACCGTATTTTTAAGGAACCTTAAGCTACAGCACTCTATTTTGTTTGCAGATGCTAATAAAAAGAAATTTAATAAATATCTTTAAATTGAAGACCTGTCTGCTCAGACAAATTTTAACTAAGGTAATGCCCATTTTTTTAAGAACAACAACAACATATTTGTTCAAACCTTTATTTCCATAATATCTCTTGATGTTTATGGTGATAATTATGATACTGAAACAATGTTTGTTTTGTTAAGTAACAAAATAACATGAATTTCATGGAATAACATGCTTGAACAGAATAACAAATATACTTTTAATATCAATTATGTTAATAAATTATGACCATGCTATGATTACTCTGATATAATTCAACATATAAAAGACCAGGTAAAGAACAGTCACTGTCGAGGCAAAGTACCATGGGAACCAGACAGACTTTATAACTTTAGATGTCTTTTTTCTTTGTGAGCCGAATTTTATTATTTGAAAACATTAAACATAAACATTGAATCATTTTACATCCTTTGAAAGCTCTTTAAAATCATATTTTGAGAATATAGGCCTAAGCAGATTTGCAATTTTTGCTTTTAAAAAAGAAAACTAAACTAATTTATACCTGTCGTTCCATAACGCGAAAGAAACTTTATTGGACAAGATTGAAGGTTCAAAGACTTGTTTGAGGAATAACAATCCAAATAACAATTTTGAAGAAGAAGCCACACGAAAACTGAAAAGAAATTTTCAGTATCTAAAAGAAGAACTTGATCCAGACTACTTACTTGACCATTTCATACAAGAAGAATTATTTACTCCCGATGAAGAGGAAACAGTGAGACAGGCAGGCGGTAGGAGAAATAAGGCTGACGTATTTCTGCGACTTCTGCTAAGGTCAAGTAAGATTTCTTTATATCCTACATTTCTGAGGATACTGGGAGAAACGAATTGTGGTCATATACGAACAAAACTTGAATCAGAAAGCACGGAGTACAATTTTCCAGGTAGGTTCGAACAGTTTTGACAGAATATATATTTTTGAACATTACAACTGCCCTACGCTATTTTTTGTTTTTTGTTTTTGTTTTTGTTTTATTGACAAAATGCCGAAACACTAGAAAAATGTTTGAAAAAGTACTGAAAGTAACATAAGAATATTAGAATTTTCAGAGAAATCATATCTCCCTCCCCCCTTCCCCCTCACACACACACATTGATTGTTTTAGCAATATCTGTTATCAAAATGATATACGTAATTAAGAAAAATGATATTTCAAATTTTACTTATTAGCCTTTATATTTAACCATACAACTACTTACATATCGAAATGTATTTTTCATTGAAAAAATAGAATGGAAGAGAAAAAAAATATACTCTGTAAGCACCTAAACCTTCAGCATATACAATATCTGAAATCTTTAACATAGTGCTTGTCCTGATATTGCTGAAATATTCTTGATGCAGACAAGGTAATACGTCGCCTTCTCAGGGGAAGTATATATAATAGAATTAGAATGATATTATTTCAGATTACAAGGACTTCGATGCTACAACATTTACTAGTGAAGTATGCAAACTTCGAGAAGAACTTGTTAGAGATCCAGACGATCCAACACGTATTGCAGAGTACTTTCTACAACATGAAGTATTTTCCTTGGATGAATACGAAAACATTATACAAGAAAAAACAAACAAGCTTAAAATAGAACAAATATTTGATACCATACAAAATAGCCGAGACCTAAAGCGTGGTTACGCTGTTTTAGTGTACGCTCTTGCAAAGGAAGGTAAACATCTTAGTGAAAAGTTAACGAAGATATTCCAGACAGGTATTTTCGTGTTTTGTTTTTCTTTTCGTGTCATAGTCAACGTTCTTTTAATCGCCTCGTAAACTTAACTTTTCTGTCTCAATAACTTCATTATGTTCTAATCTTATTCTGATAACAAAGTGTTTTATGATAGCAAGTGTTTCTGAGAAATTGGCAAATTTTTTGGTAAATTTAAAACTACTAAATCTAATTTCAGTGTAAATCAGTTTTTCGATATCATATTGTTTTCAAAAAAAATATTTCATTTGTTATCAAAGCTCATATCAGACGAATGATCGGGTGCACACCGACACCATTCCAAACCAAAAATTAAGATTATTATGTATCATCAACTACGTGTGACTGTTTGTCTTCTTTTAGAATCAAACGAAATTCAGGTTTCTGACGAGGATTCCAACTTTTGCTTTGTTGTAGACTTTGAAGTCATTGAAAGACTTTGACGGCAAGTAATAATAAATAATAAAAAAAAAAATTAAGGTTTGATGTACAAACTTCAAAGAAAGAACAAGCTGTTTGAGATGTTGTTTGAATCAAACCCATTAAAATTTGTAACTGTATGCATTTGTATTTCTTGCACAATAAAAATGAGTTTAGTCAAAAAAATCAAGTCATTTTACATTAATTTTAATAATTTCATCTATGTATATCTATATATTTAGGTTTTTTCGAGAATGAATAAATTTCCGACCTTTCCGTAGTATATACACATTATGTAGACATAAATAATCAATGATGTAAATGTCTTCTTGTTTTAGGGACGATTATTTGTTTTACAGCGTGAGGATTTGTATAAAGTATTAGAATAGATAAACTGAAATATTCAAAATATGCTTGTTCGTCTAGTTAAAATGTCATAGTTTATGAAAATGTTGCTTCTTTTCCAGACGTTGATGGAATAAGTATAACACTGTGTGCTGAAGACTGCAACAGTAAGGCCAAAAAACGAAAGGAGAAGAAAATATTTAAAAAGATAAAAAAGCACAAGAACAAGCTGAGCAGTGTATTTGAAAGTGAGACCGAATGTTTGATATCAGATATTGAAAAAGGAAGTATAGTGATAAAAATCAAAGAGAGAGAAAAAGGAGCCATTAAACTCCTGTTTGAAAACGGTTTGGAAGAAGCAGTAACAAAAATATTAAAGACACTGTTTTCGCAATCGGAATTATCAAAGATATGTAATCAGGGCACGAAATATCTGGTGAAAGTGGAAATTTTAAGAAAGAGAAATCAAAGGTAAAAGGATTTAGCTTTAAGCTCAAAATTTCAACTTATTTCAATAAAAGGTAGACCTTTAATTCCTGTCGCTTATATTGGAAAATAAGCTTAACAACCAAGGAAATGATTATGTTAACTTAATTCTTGAATTAAAAGAAAGAATACACTTTCTCTGTCTTCACCCTTGACATAATTGATGTTGTTTCAGGATGTATCAAAGCTGTTCCGAAAGAGATGATTTCATCAAACTATCCGCTTTTGGTAGAAGAGCTTGAAGCACTTGGCTTTTTGAAGCTTGACATTTTTACAGAAGAAGAGCGAGACAGAATTATGAAGGCAAGACCTATATCTCGTGCTGAGAGCACGAAGGTTCTTGTTGATATTGTATTAACAAAATGTGAAAATGACATCATAATATTCCTCGAAGAGATAAAACAAAGAAAACCGTTTGTGTGGTCACAAATATATCCGACAGGTAAACACATTGTTTTGTATTTACTTTGTCTAATGTAGGCAATAATTTGAAAAAGGCTTTTCCAAGAAGCACTTGTAATCAGATTTGTGTTGATAGACCCACTGCATAAAAATTTTCACAAACAAAGAAAGAGGATTTGAATTTAAATACATATATACTTAACTACGAACAACTGATCTTGCAAATTGTTTTGCATTAAAAAAATAAAAATAACAAAAGTTAGACGAATATCTTAAGCCTTCATGATAATTAAAACCCACGAATGACAACATTTTTTATGAAAGAAGTCTAAATGGCTTCAAAATTACATTCAGTATGATAATAAGCTTTTTATGCCCCCGAAGGAAGGCATATAGTTCCGTCATTCCGTCTGTCAGTCCGTCTGAAAACTTTAACATTGGCCATAACTTCCTTATTAGTAAGTGGATTTACTTCATACTTGGACACAACACCCCTTTGGACAAGACCTTCCGACTGATCTATATTTATTTTACCTTGACCCTGATTGGCTTTTACCTTGAAGTAATAATTGTCCAAAAACTTTAACATTGACCATAACTTCATTATTAGTAAGTGGATTTACTTCATACTTAGACACAACACCCCTTTGGACAAGACCTTCCCACTGACCTATATTTATTTGACCTTGCCCTTGAATGACTGGTCCTGAGCTCAAAGTCAAAGCACCAGTTAGGGGGCATTGTCATCTTACAGTGACAGTACTTGTTTTGTTTCTAAAAACAGTATAGTTTCCAATAGTTTTAATTATCATTCATTTCATTTGGACAACTATCAATCACGATTAACCTGTAAAGTAGACTGAAAATTTTATAAATTATTTACTTTATATAAAATTTGTAAACTTAATCTTGATTTATTAACTTATTGATGAAACATCTTAATGACAAAAACTATTCAGATAATATATGTTCTCAACTTATAAAAATATGAATTTCATTTTAACAAGCATATGCATTTTGTCGATAATTCTCACATTTAGTTTACCCCTTAAGGACCACTTAAATGGCAACACAAATGAAAATGAAGTAGCTCTAAGGACGTCAGAACCATGAATAAGCGCGTCTCCGTGTGCGTTGATTTTCTGGCATGTATGTAAAATTAATCGAATGGAATTTAACGTTATTTTTCTGAGTTATATAACTCGATTGCAGGAAGTGAAATAAAGGTTGATGACGATAGAAGTGACACCGAAAGCGGGTACCAGACTTTGAGGGTAACTAGCAGTGACAATTTTAACCAGTTACCAGTGGAAATGTCTCTACGTAAAGATGACATTATCTATAAAACAAGAGAAAAGCAGCGAGGTATATATTGTATTCACATGAAACAATTTCGTAAGTTTCTAAAATAAAATCATTCAAATTTTGGAATATCATTTAAGAAAAAACTGACTTTGAAAACATTTCAGAACTCTGTAGCAGTTTGAAAATATGCTTCTTCGAAAGCATTTCTATGCTTTAGTTTATACTTGCATTAACTGAAATATTGCATACTGTAAAATATTTGATGATAAGGAGTTTAGCAATGATAAACCAAAATATCAAAATTGACTTACTGGATAATTGTGTTAATGAAAAATCATTCACCCAAGATGTTACTAGAGCCAAGAAAAAATATCTCAAATTGCCTTTGATTTTGGTGTTTTTATATGCTACGCAATACCTTATTGGAAAGTAATAATGGTGAAAGCATTTACTTTATTTGTACGTATTAGCTCCACTTGCTGCCGATGTTTATTATGGTCATGATGACATTTATGATGATGGCGATAGTAATGACTATGACAAGATTCCGATGAAAATGAAAGTGAAGACACCTGTAGTAATTCCACCTTATGACGGGAAGCATTTTGAGATGAAACCAAAAACGTGCGTACAGTATTACATATCTTTTCTCTCTTTCCTTATATCTTGATATTTCATTTTATATCCATTAGGCCAATAAGCCCATGTGGCAAACATACACATACACAATGGCAAACAGTACAATGGCATCAAATTGTAAAAGAGGAGAAGATTTTAAATATCTATATAATATATCAGGCTAACATCACAATGCATAATACATCATAATTCCTACATCAATAAAACACTATGACGACCACTTTAACGTTCTACGCCAACCTTCAGGGAAATCAAAACAAAAAATTCGACAAACAGGAGCTTCCGAAAAAAATAACACAAACAACCAGTCGTAACTCAACCTTAATCGAAAAATTCACAGAAAGGTCAACCAACCGACCCTTTTGAAATATATTGAAATCAAATCTTAATGACAAACAATTTCAGATCAAACAATTACACTGTGGTAGGTGCAGATAAGATAAACGCATAAAGTTAGAATTTTGAGAGTAAATCTACTGGAATGATAGTATGCGTATTGCTGTATTTCATAAATTTGTTTTTGATACCTACGTTACCAAGTTATGACATCATAATAATTATAATTTCACATACTAACTTCATTTAAGTATTCACTTCGCCTTTTAAAAGCATTATGAATAAAAATCCCTATTTCCGTAACAACATCTGATTTTCATTATTTAACATAACATTTCTACAAATTTATACATATTTGGCCTTCTCCAATATTTTGCTGGTATATATTCTTGTCATATTTTATTATAGAAATTTCATTCTAGAAAAAATGATATTCGTCTTGTATGACGTTGCAAAAAGGACATACTCTTCCATTAAATGGTGTTGTTGATGGTTTTGACCCTAAAGAACATAACAAATCTTTTAAATATGAACACCAGTTAACTTTATTAGGTAGGATTTCTATGTCGCTTCTTAGCATTCTATACACTAACGATATATCTTTATTTTCACTTTTATGCAGTATCTTAATCCAGTACTTTATTATATGATACAAATGTATTGTCTTGAAGTCTACTCTACCTACTTCCCAACATATGAAATCATTCTGTTTTGTCTTTTTTACATCAAGTAGGTGCACCTTTTCGATCGCCATATCTTTTGTGAAACCACAGACTTCACTTCCATAATTCAAAATCGGGGCCACTAATTTATCAAATAATTCTAAAAAAATGTTTAGGCTTTATGTTAGTAAATTTGTACAGGTATTTGTTCAATCTAAAAAATAGCTTTTTGAGCTTGGCCAGCAAGTGTTTTCTGAGCTGTGGCAAAAGAACCACCAATAGTAAAAATAATACCTAAATAAATGAACGTTTTAACAATTTCTATTTCTTGGCCGCCATAGTAAAAGTTTAGAATATATCAATTTCAAAACAGTTTTTTTTTCAATTTTGATGCCAACAAAACATTTTAAATAGCAGACATGACGAATATCTTCTATTTCAGCATGCTTTTCTTGTGTTGTAGATTATTGACATGGCCAAGACGTATTACCGGGATGTTTTATGGTGGAGAAGACTCAAAATACACCTCTCATTCACTTCCGTCTAGAACCTTGAGTACAGCGAAGTACGATTCCCGTCCAGCTATCCAAAGAGTGCAGGTTACACCAAGTGGGCAGAAACGGCTCGATCTGATATCAAATCGAAAGTCACACCCACATTCCATAACAATTTCTGATTTGCAGTTTTAGAAATAAAGTCCTTTTCTTGGTCTTGTATTTTATTGAAATTGAAACGCAAATACATATTATGTTCTATGAGTGTTTCACCGTGGTCGTTTTCTAGTATTATTTAGTAAGTCAGTCTTTCTACAAGATTTAATCTTTCATTTGAACTTGGCCAGTTTTTATGTAAAGCATTTTATAGACCAAAGAAATATGATATAGAAAAATAAAAATAAAACTGTAATGTCAAGTATTTTTCGAATATATTGAAGTGACGTTAATTAAATTTAGTACCACTTTTACAAAGCAATTTGTTGCTTCATGACTGTGATATGAACGTGTCCACTCGAGCGCTTTTGTTGTAACATCCTTTGTCATAGAAGGAACCACTGTAGAATGTCGTTAAGTCTTTGTCCGCACATGAAACAAACATGTTGGTTAGGACTAGACTTACAAAATTGTGAAAATAAGTTTAATGAAAAGCACAAATTATTTGACATATATTCTTAGCAAAATTAATGTGTTTGCCCAAAACAAACACTTACGAATTCCTTGATTATTTTAAGATTGTTAAATGTGCAGGGATAAAAGCAAGGCTTTATTTTTGACTTAAACTCTCATTTAGGTATATTTTGTGTAAATATAATAATATTTATTCCTTGTATGTTTTCGTATAAAGCTGTAGAGTATTTTTATCACATAATATTTTTTATATTAAAGAGGAGTTTATATATATTTGTCAAGTTTTAAAAGAGAAGAAAATATTTATACATAGTTAAAATACTATTCAGTTTTGCTGTACTAGAAAGCAGCTTTTGTGTAAATGCATCATCTTTTATTTATTTTGTGCTTAGATTAAAATTTATTTTGAACTATATTATCCTTAACTTTTAGCTGATCAACAAAATGTTATTGTTTTTCTGTATGTCACGTGATAGGAACTGTTGCTGCTGTGATAATATTATTTGTGTGCTTTACATTTTAAACGTTTTTTTAATTATATCTTTAGACGTATTTTTATGCCCCCCTTTGAAAAAGGGAGGGCATATTGCTTTGCTGCTGTCTGTCGGTCGGTCTGTATGTCCACAAAGTTCCCGTTCATTTTCTTCGCAGAGGTTGCACGTACTGAAATGAAATTTGATAAACAGATTTATCATTAAAATATCTAGATCAAGTTCTGTTTTGGGTACAATCGAGCAATTTTTGATAAAGTTATGCCTCTTGGACTTAGAAATATTCCAATTATTTGCAGTTTCCGTTTATTTTCATTGCTGAGGTTGCACATACTGAAATAAAATTTGGTATACAGATTAATCATAAGAACATCTAGGTCAAGTTTTGTTTTGGGTACGGTCTAGACAATTTTTGACAGAGTTATGCACCTTGAACTTAGAAAAATTCCAATTATTTGCAATTTCCGTTCATTTTCTTCGCAGAGATTGCACATACCAAAATGAAATTTAGTATACAGATTTATCATAAGAATATCTAGGTCAAGTTTTGTTTTGGGTATGATCGAGCAATTTTTATACACACCATGGAAGTGTTAGGGGGTATATAGTTTTGCAAATGTTGGTTGGTCAGTCGGTAGACACTTTGGTTTCTAGAGAACCCTTGGACCCACCTTCCTCAGACTTAATTTGTAGGTTGATCATGATCAGTAAATGACCCCCATGGTTTTTCAGATCACCAGGTCAAAGGTCAAGGTCACATGAATCTTATATAGCAAAAAGGTTTCCGACCAATAAGTATAAAACGCTTTGTCCAAGATTATTTATTCTTAGATTATATGTTGGTCATGACCAGTACATAACTATAAAAGCTTTTTCTGATCACCAGGTCAAAGGTCAAGGTCACAGTGGCCTCGAAGAGCAAACAGTTTCCGATCAATAACTATAGAACCCTTGGTCCCAGGTTGTTCAAACCTAGTTTGTAGGTTTGCCATGACTAGTAGATGACTGAAATTTTTTTTACGTCATCAGGTCAAAGGTCAAAGTCACAGTGACCTTGAAGGGCAAACCAGTTTCCGATCAATAACGATAGAACCCTTGGTACCAGGTTGTTTAAACTTAGTATGTAGGTTGGCCATGACTAGTAGGTGACCACAGTGGTTTTTTACATCAACAGGTCAAAGGTCAAGGTCACAGTGACCTTGAAAAGGTCAAACAATTTCCGATCAATAACTGTAGAACCCTTGGTCCAAGATTGTTAAAACTTAGTATGTAGGTTGGCCATGACTAGAAGATGACCCCAGCGATTTTTTTACATTATCAGATCAAAGGTCAAGGTCACAGTGACCTTGAATGGCAAAACGGTATTGTATCAATCGTATCAAAAACTAAAGAACCTTTGGTCCCAGGTTGTATAAACCTAGTATGTAGGTTTTTCATGACCAGAAGGTGACCCCTTTAGTTTTTCAGATCAACAAGTCAAAGGTCAAGGTCACAGTGATCTTGAATAGCAAAACAGCAAAACAGTTTTCGATCAATAACTATAGAACCCGTGGTTCCAGGATGTTCAAACTTAGTTTGTTGGTAGATCATGACTAGTAGATGATGCCTATAGTTTTTCAGGTCAACAGATCAAAGGTCATAGTCACACTGAACTTGAAAAGCATAACTGTTTCTGATCAATAACTATAGAAGGCTTGGTCCCAGGTTCTTCATACTTAGTGTGTAGGTTGATCATGACCATTAGATGACTCCTCAAAATCAAGGTAAGAGTGTCCTTGAAAAAAGAAAACAGTTTCCAAATAATAACTATAAGAACTCTTGGTCCAAGGTTGTTCAAACTTAGTTTGTAGGTTGCTAATGACTAAAAATGACCCCAATAGTTTTTTTCATCACCAGATCAAAGGTCAAGGTCGGAGTGACCTTTAACAGCAAAATCAATGACTGTGGAACTCTTGGTCCCAGGTTAATCAAACTAAGTGTGTAGGTTGGTCATGACTAGTAGATGACCCTTTTAGTTTTTCAGGTTACCAGGTCAAAGGCCAAGGTCACAGTGACCTTGAAAAGCAAAATAATTTCCAATTATCAACAATAGAATGCTTTTACTCAGATTCCCCAATCTTGGTTCATAGGTTGGCCATGACCATTAGATGAGCCCTATAGCTTTTCAGGACAAAAGTCAATGTCACAGTGACCTTTTGTTGCAAAATAGTGTCTGATCAATTACTATAGAATGCTTGGGCCAAGCTCCTCAAAACCTCATAGGTAGGTTGGTTTTGACAATTAGATGACCCCTGTAGTTTTTAGTTTTATTAGGTCAAAGATCAAGCCCACAGTATCCTTGGAAAGCAAAACAGTTTTTGCTGAATTTATAGGGAATACTTGGGCTCAGTTTTGTCAGACTAAGTATGTAGGTTTGTCATGATCAGTAGATAACAACTCTCGTTTTTTCTGGTCATTGGGTCAAATGTCACAGTGACCTTGAAAAGCAAAATGGTTTCCAATGAATAAGTTTAGAATGCTTAGGCCCGTGTTCTTCAAACTTTGTATATAAGTTGTTCATGACTTGAAGATGAGCCCTTTAGTTTTTCAGGACATTATGTCAAAGGCCATGGTCACAGTGTCCTTGAATATCAAAATGATTTCCAATCAATAACTGTAGAACGCTTGGTCCCAGCTCCTCAAAACTTTATGGCTGCCTATAGGGATAAGGCGCTAGGGGGCATAAATGTTTTACAAACATCTCTTGTTTATTTTATTTCCATACTTAAGATTTGTTTATTAACAGTTTTTCTAAATTTTTTTTGAAGTCCGTCCATGTTTTCAATCACTTATTTCAACAGTAGTTTGTAGTAGTTTGTTAAATCTGTTTAAATGTAATATCTTATCTTACATAGAATATTAGCACTGTCATTTATGTTTCATATTGACATGTGTTATAACACCTCTTTGAGTCACTTTCATGAATCAAATATGTAAATGTTTTGGAAATGTTTATGCGTCTGCATGTGTGTTTTGCCTAGTGTTTGGGGTATACCAGTATTAATGATAATCAGGTGTCTAACACTCCCAAAAGGCCGGATCTAATAGTTTCGGTCATTTCACTTTTATGCCTATTATACGAAGATATTCGCTAAGAAAATGTACAGAAGTTTTTATCTGACTGTAAAACATGTCTCTATAGTTCCAAGAGTGAAATACCATTAAGAACATTGTATACACAAATACGCTATTCTGAATGGTTGCAGACTATTAAATATCTTCCCTCATTATGTTATGTTACGTAACACAATTTTCATACTTTTTATACACGCATCAATATCGCGAATTAAAAAGAAAAAAAATAACAACCACCTAGTGCAACGATTTAGCGAAAGTCGTTTTTTTCACATATTTCTGTTAATCATATTTTTATCTGACAAATATTTTGCAACTGAAGCATTTGTTTGACACCGCTTACGTCATATTGTACTAATCCTTAAATGAAAGTAATAAAATTCATGCAAACTAGTGCTGCAGGGAAATGCAGGGATATTCTTTCGTAAATTATGACTAAAAGTTACTGCATTTTGCATTTGACCATATGTCTTTGCGACAATTAGTGCATATTGTTAAAGAATATGTATGTTCGTTTGTCTTTTTGTTTGTGTTTGCTTTGTTAGTGACTTAAGGCTGTTGTTTTCTTGATGAAAGCATTGTTGCCTCAAAATAGTGTTAATTTATGCATCGCAGGGTTGTTACTTGTTAATAAGTTATATTAAAATAAAATATCACTACAGATAATACTACATGTTCACGTTTTTATACTTCTGATAACTTTCAAAGGAAATAATTGTACATCATTTATGCTTTTCTGCAGTCTCTAACCTAAATCAACTGGCACATAAGAAGGGCTACGTAACGTTTAGTTATTTATTTTTTTGAGTGCGAGCAAAGTTCGCCGAATCAATACCGTGTCAGAAAGTTTTGACCAGGGCTGCACTGTAGAGAACTTCGTTCAGTATGCACGTGCAAATCAGAGGAAAGAAAAAAGCGAATTTCATTGCCATATAAAGAATTGTAATAGAAGAAAGTACCGCGAAAGCTGGAGTTTGCGCTGTTTGGAGCACGCAATTTGCTCTACTGTAACTCACTAACGCCTTGATTGATATTCTTGCAGTAAACATCACCTGCAAACTGACTTTACAAGCTAACGTTTGATACTCCTCCCACGTATGTATGTCTTCGAGATGTTGTGGGAGAGGTCTGTGTTTTTGAATTCTCAAAAACATTGCGTATAGAATTTACCATTATACACAATGCAGTTCAGTCGGGTGGAGCGCGAGCGAGATTGGCCGAGACAATACCGTGTCAGAAAGTGTTGACCAGATCTGTACCGTGTCAGAAAGTGTTGACCAGATCTGTACCGTGTCAGAAAGTGTTGACCAGATCTGTACCGTGTCAGAAAGTGTTGACCAGATCTGTACCGTGTCAGAAAGTGTTGACCAGATCTGTACCGTGTCAGAAAGCGTTGACCAGATCTGTACCGTGTCAGAAAGCGTTGACCAGATCTGTACCGTGTCAGAAAGTGTTGACCAGATCTGTACTGCAGAGAACCTCTTACAGTATGCACATGCAAATCAGAGGAAAGAAAAAATAAGATTTAGATACTGCTTGTTGTATTTACTCTGTAAGTCTTATGCTAAGATGATCTTTAGTAGCAGTTTATTTCTTTATTTCTCATGTAAAAATGTTTTCAGTCTGATCTATTCTTTCAAACTGTTCGCATCGAAAATAAAAATTTTAAAATTGTAACTGGATTGAATTCCTCTATTCTCCAGATCTCCAACCACTCGGCGTGTGCTCCCCCAAAGAGCCAAATTCCCCCTTCCTCCCCAAACCGAGTCCATGATATATAGAGGCATTGTAATAGAAGAAAGTACCGCGGAAGCGGTAATTTGCGCTGTTTGGAGCGTGCAATTTGCGCTATTTTATTATCATTATTATCATTATTATTCAGTAAAGCGGAGTAAAGCTCAGGCTCTTTCAAACATCAGGTAACTATGAACGATTATAGTTCTCCACGGTTAGTTGCATTTGTTTACCATAAACGTAATATTAAGAAAAGATATACTTACTCATCTGAATTTTTACACAACTATCTTAGTAACTGAATAAAGTATGAACTAAACAACCTTAGGATGAAAAAAATCCAATGTCTGTTTAACGACAATATAATATAAAACTAACAGTATTTTTTCTGCGTCAGCAAAGCATAATATGATATGTCTTCTTACCACTTGGCATCAAAAAGTCCATAACACAATATATATTACTGATTTATATTTTGCGCTAAAATTCGGTAGATTATTATACAAAGTATTTAAAATAATCTAGTTCAGTTATCTTTTTTTCAGTTTTTGCACTTTTATTTCATACTTCCAATGAGTGCTACTCTGAGTTCCTGCCCGTATATGCTGCTGAAAAGAGAAAAGGAGAAATATTGATAGTTGTGGTTTAAATCTGATAGAAATGTTGATAGTTGTGGTTAAAATCTGATAGAAATGTTGATAGTTGTGGTTAAAATCTGATAGAAATGTTGATAGTTGTGGTTAAAATCTGATAGAAATGTTGATAGTTCTGGTTAAAATCTGATAGAAATGTTGATAGTTCTGGTTAAAATCTGATAGAAATGTTGATAGTTGTGGTTAAAATCTGATAGAAATGTTGATAGTTCTGGTTAAAATCTGATAGAAATGTTGATAGTTGTGGTTAAAATCTGATAGAAATGTTGATAGTTCTGGTTAAAATCTGATAGAAATGTTGATAGTTGTGGTTAAAATCTGATAGAAGAAAACAAAGCTTAAAGTCTGGTTTAAGATATGCAATTGGAAAATCTTGTTTCAATAGTCAACATGCCAAATTTTCAAATCTTCCATCTAATGCCGAATGTTTGCATTCTCTCAGATTATTTAAATTATTTAAAACTTTACCAGTATGAGTGCATTAAGACAAACATCATAATTATAATGAGATACAAAACTGTCACTAACAAAATTGTTTGTGGGTGAGTTGATGGGAATTACTTAAATCTTTACTCTACGAGATGCATGTGTCTACTGGTTGGCGAAATAACCTCGACATTACATCATAGTTTTTCTGTAATATATTTTATATATTCTTGTAAATTACACTCTTAACATACCTAAACAAACTTCAGCTTATCAATTTTACACGGCACCGAAAAAAGTTATTTTTAGAAACAGAATAGCTACTTCTATGAGGCCCTGAATGAGGTACCCAAAATGTTCTATTTTGCACCGCGACAGTAGAAAACGTCGATTTTGAAAATAGAAAGTAAAATGTCCATATAAAGATATGAAAAAACTTACTGACTTTGACCAGATCGTCAGGGGAAACCCTTTTCTACTATTACTAGGCGACGGTGTACTTGATTGTTAGTAAACAAAATGTTTAACCGATTGAATTAAACAAGTGTCGGGGTTATCTATGTGTTGAGTTTATCTTGCCAACCAGTATGATTTTGACATGGTACTAGCCAACAATTTACTTAGTGCTTTAGAAAAGCGCCATTTTTTAAAGTTCATATGCGCATTGAAATGGTTTATTGAGAGTCTGAGCCTACGGGTATTTTTATTGCATCTTTCTTAAGATTACTTTATTTTAAAAAATAAGTTAAAAATCAATTATAATGATCATTTAAATCCATTGGTGTATCCCTTCCAATAAAAGTCCTATAGCTGATTAAAGTTCAAACGGTTCTCTACATCTACCAATTATCATCTAAATAATGTCCTGGGGACAGACTGGTTCATGGGGTCACATTATTTCTACACAGACTTATACAAGACAAATGTTTGTAGAAATCTTATCTAAAATATAAGAAGTTTAAAGGGTTTTCATGACATTGAGTAAGTCATAAAAATAGATTGCCCCATATCCGTCTTGATTTTCTATTTAAAATTGTGTTTTTTTATCACTTAGACAACTACACATACATCACAGGTCTGGGAAAAAATAAGATGTTTCCCTAACACTGAAATCGAATATAATGTAGGTGGCCTTCAGAAACGCAGAGAAAAGCATACATTACTAGTTCAAAATATTTGAGACAGCTTCGAAACAATATTGCGCCAAAATGAAATTAAAGTTGAACTTAGATAAGCAAACATTTTACCATAAAAAATTTTTGGTACTTAATTATGCATCGGTCACGGTTATGTTAATCGAACACTGAAATCTGAAATTTACGCTGTAAGATTTCACACTGGTCTTTTGTATAAAGGTTTAACTTTTACGTAAAGTGTGTTATGATGTTAAAATACATCAAAAACTGCAGGTTAAATAACAATAAAGAGTTAACTCCTCAACACTTAGTTGACATTGGTTATACATCAAGCGGAGTTAAATAGCCGTCGGTAAGAGTTCTTTTTGTCTTTAAGAATATCAGAAATATTTGCCATCAGTCTGCTTCATACTGTATGAGAGTATCACCAAAGTAACAAATGCTAGAGTTGCAAAATGTTAGCGACGCAGATAGATATTTTGGTGTTGGTTTCGGAAATTAGCTAGATCCGAAGAAGATTTAGATTATCGTTAGACATGTTCCTGTTATGTATAAGTATGAACATGTTTGAGCTTGATTAGTTTCATGTTCTGTTCCAAAAGCTTCTCTTTTGGACCATGCGTTAAAAACAAAATGTTTGTTCTTTGTTCTTTTTTTACAGAATCTGACACATTGTAATCCATTTGATTCATGTAAGGGAAATGAGTTGGGGGAACTCTTGGGGAAGCAATGGATGGTCAAACAACAAATTTAGTAGCGGTTCTGGTGGTGGATGGGGAAGTTCCGGTAGTTGTCATGGCAACAACAAAGACCCAGAAGGTCAGCACAATTCTACCTGCATAGCTGGGACCGGGTCATGGGGAAGCAATGGACCTATGAAGCGTTACTATGACGAAAGCTGTTCGGGATGTCGTCATGAGAGGTCAGCATCAGCATGGAGCAGCACGTCCTCTGGCGGAAACCCAGCGCTAAAAATAGTAACGTTATTTGGCTTGGGCCTCGCTGCAAAGAAAAGTCTCTGGGACTGAAAGTAAATTGGAATTACCTGAAGGTTTCCAGGATTTATGAATGCAAATAAGTTATTTCTTCACTGTATGGAATTGGTCAGTTGATGGCTAGGAGTTAATTGATGGATACTAAAAATTGTATGATAAATAATGGAGAGCTTAAATATGGCTCAGCTACATTTGGAGTTAAACTTTAATATCTGAAGTGACTTCGCTGCATCCAAATCAGATGAAGTTAAATATAGCTAAACAATCTTTGTTATCATCCCCAACCCAAAGGAAATTATTTCGATACGAAAACTTGTATTTATGTCTAAACAGCAGAAGACTAGGAATGCTTACATGTACTGTAAAAAAAAAAAGTTTAAGAGACAGATGCTAGAATTCAAAGTTTTAAAATTTTGTTCAAAATTATATAAATGTGAATGACGTTGAAAAAATTGACACCATATGCGAAAATGTCACTTAAAATTCCAGGAACAGCAGATACAACTGGATGCATTTATATTAAACTTGTTGCGCACTTTTTGGATGCATGGCCATTTATTGCAAATGGGCTCTTTATAAGTGCTAAATACACAAGTGACTTTGCATTGAAAATATAATCATCTTTACATTATCGATAATTTTCCGATTTTGAGCCAATAAAGTAAACATCTTATATATTTTCTGTTAATGTCTCTTCAACATTGAAACACATTTGATGATATTAAACGTTCATTCTAAGTCTTCGAAGAGTGCTAATAATATTTTTTCATAAGATTATATGTTATATGTTTATGTTATCAGAATTTTGTCATTTTTGCTATCACCTTTTCTCTAAACATTGTACATACTTGTATTTGTTATACTTAAACCGACTGTCGTAAGTTACTTTCTTACCTGTTTTGTGTGGTAGTGTTCTATCAAATTACATGATAAAGTCATTAAGTGTAATAGCTTAGGAAATATATATACTCCCATGACATATTCGCATAGCATAGTCCCGTATAGTCACCTTGACTCTTATCTAAAAGTCTTTACGAAGGTTTTTTCTCCTTCTTCTTTTTGTCATTGTTGATGGAATTTAATCATTTTGTTATCGTAAATTGTTTCTGGAATAAAATAACCTTAGATATTTTGCGCGTGTTTTGCTTCTTTGTAAAAAGCAAGACAAACTATAAAAAAAGAAATTTAGAAAACACACATCATTCATCAAAATCAAAGACAAACTTATAAAAAACTTCCTTCTACATAAGCTGTCAATGTCTTAGTGACCATTACTATTATAATAGTGGATCTTTTCAGGTTACGTATGGCATCGGTAGAGAGTTCGTTGTGTCCACATTGTGCACTTTACTCACGGCTTTGTACTTAAAATTACAGTCAAAAGGGAAATAGGTGTATTGCAATATACGTAATGTATTAAATGGTCATAAAAATTGATCACTGTCAAGCACTTAACATTTAGTTTAAAAACTTCAAAGATCCTTCCTTCTTAAAGATGATATCAATATCTTAGATACATTTACTCGTCCCCTAAACATTTAACCTCTTTTTAATTACTGATGATACTTCTCATAATTTTTGT
The DNA here is from genome assembly GCA_012932295.1 of Cyclina sinensis. NCBI lineage: Eukaryota > Metazoa > Mollusca > Bivalvia > Venerida > Veneridae > Cyclina > Cyclina sinensis. The sequence continues at coordinate 3,226,637 of JAAONU010000003.1, forward strand.
AAAAAATCAAAATTTAATATTACAGCATACGTAAAAAACTCAATTTACTAATTTTATTGAAGCTGTAAAGATCTTATCGCAAAAACTTGAGAATTTCTTAAATGAGTTTTTTCATTTTTTATCTGATTTTATTTTTACCCTTAAGTAAGGCATGATGGATATCTTTTTGATAATGGTTTAAAAACTCGGTTTAAAGGCGGAGGAATCAGATTACCTGAACGTAGTCACATTTTATCCCGTCATCTGAATACGATAAAATTCAAATACAAATCAGATAAACTTTTGTATGCCCATCTGTAATTTTATAGCAAAGTCAGTTTTTTAATGGTTGACAAATGCAGGTAGACATCGGTTTGGTGCCTTTTTTTTATTTAAAGAGGCCATTTATAAGCAAGTTTTCTTTCATAACAACTGAAAACAGTTTTCATTGACTTTTTAAACGCTGATGAATCTACATAAGTTGAAGAAAGTTTTTTTTAAAGCGAAACTAAGTGTAGACTACTTATTATTTTTATTCTTATGGTTTAAACTATTTAAAATATAGCATATAAATGTTAAAACGCTCACTGAACCTGGTTTTAGCATCTTTCAAAAAATTAAAGATAACGATAAATGCATTTAATGTTTTTTCATAAACTGTTCATTCAAGGCACCTTATAGACAATACGTCGACATACAAACTTCAAGAATGGCAAAATGTATCAATTGTTGCTTAAATACTTGCTCTGGATAAAAGATTTTGTTGCATTCATGATAATTTTTATTATGCCGTTTAGTTGACGGCTAATGCAATAGAAATATGTTTGAGCATAACAGAAATATGCTTCGTACTAATCAGCCCTAAGATGTACCTTATCAGGATTGTCAGGTGTAAATACTAACTTTTCATTTCATACTAACACTTAAACCTTGTCTTCCATATGTGAAGTTATTATCTATTAAAAAAAATAAAAATTAAAAAAAAATAGCAAAGTTATTATTGTTATGTCAACATTTAAAAAAAGATGTATCTTTGCAACTGTAGTGTTTGCTTATTCAGTTCAAAACTTGAATATTTCGGTACATGTGAAGCTCATTAAACTGGCAAAAGATTATACAACTAAATAAAGAGTGATGAAAATATATTGTGCAAATCCGCAGTTTTAAGATATTAGATTCCTGATACCCTACCTCCGCTCTGAAAAGTATTCAGTTCCATTAATGTTTGTAGAATTGAGACTTTTTAACTGAAAGGCATGGGTTCAAACCCCATTCAAGCCATTTTTCTTTAGTTTTTGGCAGTTTTACATTGTTTTGGTTTCACAACAATAACTTTTATAGAATTCAAATTCAATTTCTTTCATTTTAAATATATTTCAATTGTAACAAAGCTTTTCAACGTGGTAAATCGAAAAAAAAATGGATATCTGTGTGTAACAAAGATTTTCAACATGGTAAATCGATGAAAATTTGGATAGCTGTGATTTCAGTTATAAATTTCTCCAAAACTAGACGGTAAAAGTATTTGACATTTTGCCAATTTGTTAAACAATGTACATAAATAAAAATAATTATTAATAGCTAATTTGAAGCCCCGAAGATTTATGTTGAAGTTTACGTTGATAACATTCCCTCATGATGAAGTGGGTGGGGTAAATTCGTGTTTTGTTTATAATCATAGTTCGTTTCTTTTCACTTTTGGCTTTTCAGTTTACTTGTTTTTTGTCAGCAGTCAGTACGTCTTCATAATATGAATGATTACATGCCGAGTAACGGACATTTTTATATTCAGTCTTAGAACAAACATTGTGTTTCTATATACATTATACACCCAGTAAGTCGGGTGAGGTTTGAAGTGAATACTAGTGATTTCTTGAAACCGCCATGGTAAAAGTGTCTGATATTGTCTATATTTTGTCCTAGGATAGTATACGGGTCAATTTAATGAGGGCTGACAAAACGTTTATTAGTATTCTAATACCTTAAGGCGGAAAATGTATTTTAGTAAGTCTTATAAGACAATTTAAGTTTAACTTAGTTATTGTAAGTTAACATTGAAATTGATTTAATTTAGACTACGCATGTTTTGTAGCATACCTACTACTCTTTAACGAAATCCCATGCATACAGCAGTGATCAACCCCAATGTAAAATTGCCGCACAGGCCAACGTTATACTGAAAGTTTACGCACAATTATTTAAACCGAAATTTTAGTTTAAATTCAATTAAGACATGGAAATGATCTGTAAAATAAGGAGAAAGTGTATTTACACTAAACTAGACTCCTACAAAACACATAATTTTGTATTTTGTTTCTCAAATCAGATGCAAGACATTAAAAAAATCTTAAACTTTTATCAAAAATAATGATAGACAAACCAGTCTTTCGTATAATTTCAAAGATGTCAAAAACATAAGTATTTGGTTACATTATCAAGTGTGTTTTATCAGTTTATCGCGTATTTAAAATAATCCTTTTGAATCAGTAAATATTTTTTGTAACATATTTTCTTTCGCAGTTGTATCCGATGAAACTTGAGCAGACTATGCGATGACTCAAATAGATCGTTGAGAATGCAAAATACACAGGTATGCAGTGCCTTTTTAATCATTAAAACATACATTGAAAAACATCGTGTTGATGCAGAAAGATTTACATCTGGTACACATTTCATCAATATTTCAGATGTGTAACTATAAACGAATCCAAAAAAAAAAAAAAAATTGAGAAAAATTCATTTTTTATGGATTTCTCTTCATATGTTGTAACTTGCAACATCAAAATACCTGCTAAACATAAAAATATACCAAATATAGCAATATATCTAAGGTAAAGCATTCATTTTTTTCAAATCAGGAGTATTTTCGAAGCTTTAAGGCAGTTTGTTCACAGTTGAACGACAGAACTAAATAAGCGTTTTTTTTACTCTCCATCGTTACTGTTGGTGAAGTTTTTGTTTTCTGACCAAACAAAATCGGCTCGTGTAGGTCACATTGCACGTGAAATCGCATTTTTTCGTGAACGCCTACTTGGAGAATTCTGGTTAAATTTAGAATACGGTATACCCAAGCAGGTGCCTGCTGTACCATGTGGCACGTTCCGCAACATTGCGTCTTCACCAATCTCACCATAGGTTTTCGTTTCATGGATAAATATTCCGAACCACTATATAACCAACATAAAGTACGAAAGTTCACAAAAATGAATCTGAGGGTAATCTTATTTCAAACAGATTCCCTCTACTTTAAGCCGACAGATGCCATGAAACTCTTATTGTCTTTGATAGCTAAATCTTTTTCTTTTTCTAAAAATAGCAATCAATACCTCCATTCAAAGTGAAAACATTTTTTTCCCACCGTACCTCTGACTTCGCTAAAATGAATTTCATCGCTTGTTAAAAAAAGGTTGCGTGACACCACTTCCGGTCTTTTACGCAATAAATAGAAATTAGAATATAAAAATACTGAACAATTTCGATCTAAACATGTCAATCAAGTTCCAGATTTATTATTCGACTTAAAATATTTTTGTAACGGATCATGTAGATAAACTCGAATCAGTGATATACTTTCATTTTTAATATTATGGCAACACTTTGATAGGGACAATTTAAATCATGTTTGGAGTAGAGTAAAGAAAAGTGACCCTCAAATTCATTCTCGTTAACTTTCATACCTCGTGTTGGTTATATAGTGGTTCAGAGCATTTTTCAATGAAACGAATGCCTGTGGTTTTTGGTCCGCATACACTAAGGGTGAATGTAACCAGTCATGTGTAAGGCTATAGCTTATGATGGACAAACTATCTACTTTGTTTACAATCACGAAATATTGCACTGGGTGACAATGTGTCTGTAGATGGGTAATGGTAGACGTAATACAAAAAGATAGCAGGGAGAAACACATTGTCTCATGTCATTTATCTTGGATTTCTCTAAATTATTTCAACATTTTAAAAGAAGCATGTACATGTTTTCTTTCATAGGTGATTTTGTCTTCTGTAGCGTTAACATTGTTTAAAACTTTTCATTTTTGTATGTTTCAATTCATACTTAATATCTTTAAATTAGTTTTAAGACAATTCATGACAAAACAGACAAATGAAATAGTATATTTCGTGTTATTTTCACCTGTAGAAAAAGCCATTTAAGTCCATTTTGTTACATAACAATCTTATCTTCAATGTATTATAAACCTATAACCCTGTACATGATTAGAAAACGATTTATACATTTGCCCTTTGGGCTTACGAAGATGATAGGCAAACTCACTAATTTATTGTCGCGGGTACAGTTCAGCATATTTAAATACTCTATTCCCTGATATGAAAACATAAGAAATATAATTTTATTATATACAAAACAAAGGAGTTATAACTCGAGTTATCACAACATCTGAAAAAACGACATCCAATTTAGTTGAGAGTTAAGGTGTCTTTAAAGCGAGTTATCTACAGATGGTGTCTTTAATCAGTTCAATTAGTTTTTGAATGATGCTTTATTAGAAAATAAAGAGCAAAAAACAAATTCTCAAGTCAAGATGAGAATCATTTAATCACTGAATAACTTGAATGAAATGATGTATACGCATCACAGAAAGAATTCGTTTGTGTGTTGCTAAAATCCCAGTATCACAGTGATTTCACTGATATAGAAATAAATATAAATGTACTGTGATCGGACCATGTTCTATTCTTATGGCATAATTATGTCTTCTTTTTTGTATTTCGGTAATATCTTCATGAAAAAGACCCTTCTTATGTTTGTTTGTGTTTTTTTTTTTCTTCCGACGTCATTGAAAAAAAAGTCACTTCACAATATTTCTATCATGTTAATTAACTTAAAAACAAATTTAGAATGGTTTTGGTTGTATAACTACTTGTATTTGTTATCCAGGGACTTTAAGTCAATTAACACTGTGTGACACACATCTTCAACAAATCCAAACAAAGGCATCTATTTACAAGAGTTGTTTGAGCAGTCGTTTGTATTTTATCGATTTGAACATTAAAGGTCTGAGTCATATTCATCGTCATGGTCGAGAATTCTGAATCTGTCCTTTTGACCTTTTGACAGTTTGCTGTAAAGTATCACTGTTTTACTAACATCCTTTTCACAGGTTGGCAAAGCAACAATAATACCTATGATGACATTAAGGCTAGCACCAGCACCTGCAAAAAAAATATTCAATTGAAATATGTATCTGAAAATAATTTGTAAAATAAACAGTTCTTCATGGCGGGTATTATTTGATCAGATTTTTAAAGAGTCTAAGCAATTTTGTCTCCGCTTCTTAGGAACATTACAAACTGTACACAAAAAGGGTACATATCTACAGCACAGTTGCAAACAGTTGTTTTAATTGTTCAAAACCTCAAACGAACCCCTGCATATTAAATTTTCTTTCTCTCTGTCCATTAGATCAAACAATATGTCCATTATTAACTGATCTTTTTAAAAGTATGTATTTATTGAGTAGATCTGGAAGTAGCGATTTAGGATGTAAAGCCTTTGATTAAAACAAAATTTTTGGTACAGTGTTAAATGTTCATATTTACCAAGAGCAAAAACAGCCCATGGTGTATTAAAGTCTGCAAAAACATGTACTCCTAGTTCTTTTACAGTCACTGCTATGAAGTTTACTGTGTTAGTCATATTCAAGTTCACAAATATTTGTATGCCAACTGCAGTGAATTCCGGCAATGCTAAAAATTAAATGAAGACAATTAATATGATCATATTTACAAAAACAAATTTAAAGAATTACACAATCAGGCTCTTAGCAAAAGAAGACCGTTTACTTAGTTTTGAATATATATACATTCAGTAAACTTCACTGGTATTTATACTATATGGCAACAAAAATGTCACATCACTGTAATCAGATTCTCCTAGATACAGAACAATGCAAGAAACGCGTTTAAGTTTCATCCTTATCTGCATAATCTTGACTGCATAAAACCAATGAATAAATGCAAGATTGCTGATGTTCTTCTAGATATATGAGTCTAGTATTTTCCTACGGTAAGCAGAGTCTACTATTGAAGGACAGGAAACAAACCTAACCTACAGGATATAAAATGGCTTTAGACAAATCTGGTTTTCATGACGTACTGATAAGATGCTAAAATTGATAAAAACTAACCTGCAAATATCCAAAATATTGCAGAAGTCACACCTACACATCTCTGTTTGTTAGACCTCTTTGACAAACAAAGATAGCAGTACAACAAAAGCCAACCACATGTGGAGGCAGCCAAGCCAACTAGGACCAATATTCTTGGAATTAACACACTTTGGGTGAGTAACTGGTTTGTCGCTGAAAAGTAGCCATAATTTGTTATCTATTATCTATATACAAAGATAGTCGTTTTTATCACTGGAATTCCGTTAATAAAGACAGAACAGAACAATGCTGAACGATAAGGCGATTTCATGTGTACACATTTCGTTTCAAAACTGTAGAAAGGCTATAAATCAAAAGAATATGTTTGTACAGTGGTATACGTTTCCAACAATGTATTTGCTCCTGTCATAAAAAAATCGGTATTACAATATAATCAGTATTGTTTTTCTTCGTTATTAAGAAGTGAAAGTCGAAAGTATTTTCTAACTAAATATTTTTACTAACCTTCGAATGTTTTATTATCATTAGCTGTCAGACGTTCAGGGCTCTTACAGTCCGTTCCATTACCTTCGTCAACACAAATCTGTGACGGTGATACTAAAAATAATCCACCGGACATTTCCTGCGACACGTTTCGGTTTTCGCTATGTATTGCAAACGAAAATCCGAACCAACTTCGAATTATTATGGCAGTTATTTGAAGAGCTAAGGAGGTCATACTAAAAATCAACAAAATAAGCCGAATACACAACGAAGTCTCCATTTTAACGCTTTAGAAAATATTATGAAAATGGCGTTTAAAACAGGACAATTGCAACACCTGCTCGAATCAGAAGTATATACATCGCTACCGGCTAACTATATCCGTGCAAAAATTCGATCACAACATTCTGTTACTTTGTTTCAAGTTATACATGAAACAGTCTCCATTGATTTAAGCCAACAGCTTGTTGTAATGTCACTACACGTGTGTTAATGAATCATTTGTTCTATGACACATGTAGAAAAGCATCTGTTTGTTTAAGAGGTTCTCAAATCAGTCGATTATATCCTGTGTAATGAGAAAGGGGAATAGGCAAAATGAAGGTCTTGATAATGTAGCTTACAACTTACTATCATAAGGTTCAGCGAAAACAGAATCGACTTCTGTTCCTCATAAGACTCTCTGACACTGTTTTAGTTCCAGAGTCATGAAGTCTAAGATCAGAGTATTGTTTTTCTCAAGACGTGGCAGGGCTTGATCTTTACATTCCCCTAAGGCATTATATTTATTTTCTTTTAAAAAAAGAACCGTTCCCGTCTCATAAATTTCATTCTCCGGAGATTCAGGTTTTGTGAGATTCCCCATTATGAATTTATTGTTTTTAAAACTCTCGTCTTACGAGATTCACGTCTCACGAGATTCACGTCTCACTAGATTTGTCACACTGGAGTCAGTTAGAGTGCTTTTGTTTGATGGCTAGATTCTTTCGCAATTACGTTTTGAGTTAACAAATAACGTACATTTATTTTAAACAATACGATTACTAGAGATAACGATACAAAGTATCGAATTGGGGTGTGTCGGTATACTGCAGTATAAAACAGAAATATTAGTAAAAAGAATCGTTTCACTTTATTATAATAACAAAGACGTTAAGTAGATTGCCTAACAACTTTCATTTTTAGTTTAAGATTGGCAGTAGGTTTATAAAAGTAATGTAAGTGTATGTCTTTTCTCCTGATGAAGAGATGAAAGCAGGTTTGATACATAATGCCCCCATCCCCTAAAGAAAAAGGACCAAAAAATCATTATTAACAGGGTTAATTCTCATCATTTGATTAATATTAAGAAACAATAATTTTCATGACATACAGATGACTTTGTGACCTCTATTACTTTTTGTCTCTTCTAGTCTGCTAATCGTTAAGTAGAAATATAGAAACCCTGTCAGTCTTAATTCCTTTGGTTAATATATTTACTCTACAATTCTAGCAGTAGCTTTCAACAGCGGGTTTATTTCTGTTCAGTGATTTTGGTTCAGTGTTAAGATTTACCCTAAAGGGTCATATATTCAATATTTATAATAATTTTGTTAAAACTGATAGGCAATAAAATTTCCACAAGTTGAGTATTTCATTCTACATTATCTTCTTTATATTTCTTCCTCGTCCGTATAGTCATCGTTAGCATGGATTACCTTCATCTCATCTAATAACTCAGGGTGTTTCCTAAACCCAACTATATGTGTATTATTTCTTTTGTCCAAGGTAGTCATGAAAATAACAACTCCATCAACAAACGCAAGGGTGGCTCCTACACCTGTGAATTAAAATAAAAACAAATGATATATGCTACCTGGATATATAAACAGAGCGTGAAATATGTTTATAACTGATATAATAACTAATTCTCTGGAAGCATTTCCTTGTCAAAGGCATCGTTGTCAAAGAGCACTAAAATCATTGAAAAGTTGTATGAAAGTCAGAAATTAGTTGGATCTTTAAGATGTGCTTATGTTTACGAAATGTTTAATACCTGATATCAAAATAATAGTAAAATATTAAAAGTTCATAAAATAAAGGAAATATAGCTAAGTTAATTTGTTCACACATTTTTTCATTACAATTGCTCAGTTTCATTTCGATACATCTACACATTGTAGATATGCATGCATTCATTGTATATGTTCATGCATTCAATGTAAACGTAAATGTATTCATTGTTTAGGTAAATCCATTCATAGTATATGTTCATGATTTCATTGTATGTGTACCTGCAGTCAGTGTATTTTACATGCATTTACTGTATAAATACCAGCATTCACTGGATATGTACAAGCTTTCATTTTATATTTACATGCATTGAATGTCTATGCATCCTACATGCATACGTTGTATATGTACATGGATTCTTTGTGTTTTAACATGAATTACTGTATATGAGCATGCATTCATTTTACATGTACCTTCTTCCAATGCTTATCAACATGCAATCATGGTATATGCACATGCATTCATTGAACACGTACATGCATTCATTGTGTACGTACAAGCATTCATTGTGTATGTACATGCCTTAATTCTGCACGTACATGCATTCATTGTGTATGTACATGCATTGATTTCGCACGTACATGCATTCATTTTGCACGTACATGCATTCATTTTGCACGAACATGCATTCATTGTGCACGTACATGCATTCATTGTGTACGTACATGCATTCATTGTGCATGTGCATGCATTCATTGTGCACGTACATGCATTCATTGTGTATGTACATGCAATGATTGTGCAGGTACATGCATTCATTGTGCACGAAAATGAATTCATTGTATATGTTCCTGCATTCATTGTGCACGTACATGCATTCATTGTGTACGTACATGCATTCATTCTGCACGTACATGCATTCATTGTGCACGTACATGCAATCATTGTGTATGCACATGTATTCATTATGCACGTTCATGCATTCATTGTGTATGTGCATGCATTCTTTGTATTTTTGCTTACATTTCCTTATATTTTTGCATGCCAGGTTTTTATGCGGTGAAGTGTTGACCTATATATTTAATTCTTATATTCTCTTCCTTTTATTCAATAAAATCATGAAATATATCTTTATACTTGCCAACTTCGTGAAATACACTTCCTATTATGTAACCCGTTCAGTTGACAAAATGTGGAACTATGTCTGCCAAACAAAATCCATTATCATTACAGGTATTTATATTTGACAGCTTATATCAAATGAAGAAAGAAGAATTTATTGGCATCTCTACTTAATTCCTGAAGATGCACACGATTGTTTGTGCAGTGTTTATTTCTAACAGAAATAAAATTTCATGGCTTTTTCCTGACACTTACCCTATGAATCGTTCATCTACCTACATGTATTAAAATCTATAACAGTTGAATTTAAAAATGAATACGCGTTATTACCTTAAGTTTGATTCAAACAATTACCTATTATTGTCACATCCCATGGTGTAGAAAACTTTACGCTAAATTGCCCTTGGTTGTGAACACTGACTGGCACATCTTCTGAGGACTTTTTGATATTCATGTTTACATAAACTTGTATACCGACAGCTATATATTCCGGCAAAACTGTCAAATGAAAATGTCATGTTACATAAAATAAGTTATATCGTGAATCTAAAAATGTACAAATAGTGGTTAAAATACTGAATATTATCTTCGTTTTGCTTAGTGTTACATTTTCAATACCTAAAGTAAAACTGGAAAAATGACTTTATTTAGCATCAAAATACAAATAATGACAGACAGAAAAGAAGTGTGATAAAGTTTTTAAACATTTGAGATAAGTGGTCTACTGTGCTGAAGAAACTGAAAAGTACTGTAGACGTTCAAATTTACATGAAACTGAAAGTGTAATACCATTAATGTGATTAAGATACCTTTAAGCTATTTAAATATTATCTATAACAAACAAGCAAGCTAACAGTCTTGAAAATATGAGTCGTCAAAAGAAACCTAAGAACTGCAAGAATCACAAATCACGGGAAAAAATCACAAACAAAATCACAAAATAAAAATCACAAAAATCTCAAACGAGGAACAAATCACAATTCACAAAAATGATTTGTCTACGACACTTCACGTTGAGCACTTTCATACCTGTAAACATCCAGAAAACAGCAGACGATGTACCAGTACAAACAAGGTTTCTTGGGTTCTTAGATACCCATAAGTACATACATAATAAGACGCCGCCAAATGTTGACGATGTGATTCCGGTTATAACAAGGCTTCTCAGAACCAAAAGAATATCAGAGAATTTCCTATTGAGTTCTGTAAGTAAAGGAAAATGTTTTCATGCTTATATTGATTTGTTTTGTCAATCAAGTGTGTATGTACACGTGATAAAAATATCCGATTGTTTCTATTTCAGTTCTATAATCAGAATAATTAACATTAGTTTTGTCGACAGTGTGTAAGGACAGGTGATAAGAATATTCGAAAATGCTGTATTCAGTATAGAAAATAATGGAATACACTTAGTACATTTTATCATTATTTTTGTCGATCAAAAAATGTTTAGACAATATATGAAAACCAAACACTGGCAAAAGGTGATTTGAATATCACTCTAGATAAAGCAATTTCGTTGAATGATTAAAGGTTTTTGTTGTAAGAAGCGTTGAAGGTAATATTTTTAAGTGACATTTTTCATTTTATATGTAGTTTTGCAATACACTGTCTATTATTCCATTCTAGAACTCAGAAGTAAGAAAAAATTTGAAAGAAAATATATATTCTAGATAATATATATTTTAATAAAATATTAACACAGAAACTGAAATCTGAAATAAAATCGAATAATTTATACATAAATTGTTTCACCAACCTTCTGATGTTGTTCGTTCATAAGCTGAAAATTGGTTGGGATTTTTACAAAGTGCATCATCCCCTTCACAGATTTCCAAAGGTGAAAAAACAAGTAAACCGCCGTGCATTTTTCCTGTAACGTTCTTACTATCCATGTTTAACGTCAGCGAAAATCCATACCAATTGTTCCCCGTTAACCCTATCATTTGAAGAACTAAAGAAGCAACACTGAACATTATCAAATATAAACGAATGAAAAGTGAGGTCTCCATGTTTGAATCAACAAATTACTGACACATGAATTTCATGTTTTCCTATTCAGCAAAGAGCAACATGCTGTTACACTTATGTTGAAAAACTCGGTTCAATATTTCTCAGCTAGTTTGAGTATAAAAATACAAACAATCATATATGTTTAATTGATTAACATAACACAGATGGCGCCTATTTCATCATCCAGCCATTTTATACCTTAATTGTTTAGCTAAAAATAAATTAAGGCAGACATAGCTAATTATCTTGCACTTTTTAACAAAAAATAATTTCTTTATTTCCATTTACTCTATCTACAACGTAGTAAGTTTAATATATGCATACTGAACGCAGAAATATGTTGCGTTAATAAAGATGCAACATTAAAAATCAAATTATCAGGGCCGGTAATTAAAAATGTCAGGTAAAAGCCTGCCAACTGTTCACAAAATGTTCCTCTTTTTTTTGCTATTATAATATTACACCTTTAATGTTTATTGCTCTGGCGAAATACGAATCTACACAATCAATCACATATCATTTTCTGATTCTTATAACGTCCTTTATTGTGAACGAAAATTGATTAAATCGCATGTATTAGGAGATGGTAAGGCGGAAGATAACGAAAGTTGAAAAAGCCTGAAAAGTTTTGGTTATTATAATTTGCGCTCCTTTCCAAAGATCTTGCTTATTAAATAACACAGCATTTAACTTGCAGAATCAATTGTTTCACCATGTATCAAAATCCCCTTTCGATGTTTAAGGCAGGAAGTATCTGTTGAAAATCAAAGGGAAATATCTTACAATATAATAGGGATATATTACGGAACGATAGGCATACTGTTCTTTGATTTTGAAAAGTTTTCATTTAATTGCCACCAGTTCTTAGTACAACCAAGGAAATAAAAGTTACAACAAGTGTGAGGACGCTGAAGAGAATGAAGTTGCATCTGTCAAGCAAGTGAGCCAATTCGTCGTATGTGAATTCTTTGGCGTCATTTCGTTTTTTGTTATCGTCGTTGTCATCTTCTGACCACGCCTGACTTTTATTCATCACTTTTGAAAAGCGAGTGTTTTTCTTAAGCTCGATGGCATTCACTCTTGGTGAGCTGGTCCTCTGTGAAATTTTGTCTTCATTCTTGACCTTTGCAATCCTTCTGGAATTTATGCATGTATTTATTTCGTAAAATGTTTGGTAACTATATGTCTATGCTGAATGTACACATAATAAGAAAAATGTATAAAAAAGATTTATCCACTGCTTTTACTATGTGAATTGAAATTTTTATCAAGAGGAAAAGACTCAACTGCCTCTTTCTCTTCTAAATGGTTGCTGATAAAAGCACAGGTTTGTTTTAGTCCATAAGTGCCGAGTTCTTAAAAACAGTTGAAGTTATTACGGCTTCAGGAAGAATTACCCAATGATCTGTTCTATAATTTATTGATATTATCTATCTGATCTTAAATAAAACTCAATTTTTATATTCGTACTTCTGAAAGACCACGTGTAGACAAATGCTAGTGTGTATCTCCAATGCAATTCCTTATATAAACTAGAGCTATCACTAAATTTAATTAATACCCCCGCAAGACTTCTTCGGAAATTATTAGTAACAGAATACTTTGTATAAAACTTGAAATAGATTAATGGTTGTGGACAATTAAAGATAGTTGTGGTTCTTCCACATTGCATTTTCTGTCATTGACCTTGACCATTGTATGAAGATTCATTGAATTCCAACAATTACTTTTGAAGTTATGTTCCGGACAAGAAAAAACAACTAAGGGCAATAACTCTGGAAATATTCAAGATGGAGTTATATCTCATGTACAATGCACTTCTTGTCATTGTGCTTGACCATTGTATGAAGTTGCATTAAATTCAAACCAGTAGTTTTCAAATTATGCTCCGGACAAGGAAATCCAACAGTTTGAAAGGGCAATAACTGTGAATGTAGTGAAGATCGAGTAATAGCTCTTGTACAATGCATTTTCTGTCATTGTGCTTGATAACTGTTTGAAGTTGCACTGAATTCCAACCAGTAGTTTTCAAGTTATGCTCCGGACAAGGAAAACCAACAAAGGGCAATAGCTTTGCAAATACTGAAGATGGAGTTATGATCCTTAAACACTGCACTTCCATGTCATTCTGCTTGACCATTATATGAATCTGCAGAAGTATTCAAATAATGTTCCAGACAAGGAAACCCAACAAAGGGCAATAACTCTGCAAGTACTGAAGAAGGAGTTATACTTTTGTACAATGCATTTTTTTCTCATTATGCTTGACCATTGTATGAAGTTGCACTGAATTCCAACCAGAAGTTTTCAAATTATGCTCCGGACAGAGAAAACCAACAAAGGGCAATATCTCTGCAAATACTTATAGAATTATACTCTTTTACAATGCACTTTCTGTCATTCTGCTTGACCATTGTATGAAGTTGCATTGAATTCCAACCAGTAGTTGTCAAGTTATGCTCAGGACAAGGAAAACCAACAAAGGGCAATAACTCTGCAAATAGTGAAAAAGGAGTTATGATTCTTATACAGTGCACTTTCTGTCATGAGTTTGACCATTGTATGAAGTTGCATTGAATTCAAACCATTAATTTTCAAGTTATGCTCCGGACACGGAAATTGCAATAGACCGATCGACAGACCGCCTGACCGACCAACTACCGGGTGGCTCCTATATACCCCCCCCCCCTTCAAAAAAAAAAGAAAAGAAAAAAAAACGCACAAGAAAAACTTTCGTTTCGCGGGTATAAATAAATTCATTAAAATATAGTATACCGGAAACTTTAGCTTTAGTATTTCAAAATCAACTTACTCGTAAAATGCGTTTAGTTCAATTATCAAGATAAGAGTTGTTATGCTTGCTAGGTTAAATGTTTCTAATATTTTTACAGCAAATAATATTCTATTGTTAAGAGCAAGCTTTACTATCATATAGAAATCTTCATCCAAAACTTAAAGCATATTTACGTTGCTTTGGTGAGTTTGGCAAGAATTCGCGCACAGCCTTGTAACTTTGGTCCCAACGAGAAGCCTTTCAAATGGAAATCATGTATCCGACATGTTACAACTGTCACCAGTGTCTCGATCGAACATGTGATGAACGTTGTGAGCAAATAAACGCCTGAAACAAAAGTTTATTCGGTTTGTAAATCTATATATGTCTCTCAAAGAAATATACTTGATTTTTTGGATGTCTCACTACAATACCAGTTAAGTTTTTTAATGGATGCTATACATTTATCAAGATTTATTAGGGAAATTGCACAAGTGCAATATATGCATGGAAAATAAATATAATTATCTAAAAACAATACCGTTCGCAAAATAATGTTTCAAGATACGATTTATCGACCATTATTTTGACAAAAAATGAAGAAAACACGGGGAATCAAAGACAGTATTTTAAACAAAAAAATACCAGTATGAATCAATCTCCACTATAAAAATAACAGTCTCTTTGTAAGGATAGAACATCAGAATCTTCATTTGAGTTCTGACAGCAGAAGAAAGATTCGTGTATTTTAAGCGCGTGTACATCACCTAATTGCAGAAGCTTATGGATATAACTAAATAATGCAGAAACATTAGGCAACGGAAAGTATTGTTAATTCGCTGAGACTAATACTTTGCTAGGAATGAGACTATCTTGTCTGTACTGATCAGACTACAAAGCAATAAAAGCTCCTCATCTTGACTTACTTAGGATACACACAGGTGTTGACGTCGGTGGAATACTGTCTGATACAAGAGTCATCACGACTGATAGAGACAACAAGATGGTTAATGCGTATCCGTTTTTCTCACCGCTGTCAACTGGCAACATGAACACGAAAGGTCCCATAAATGCTAGCGTTACCACAGGTAATATCATGTTCATTAGGTAGTACGAATACTTCCTTGTAAGGTAGGTGGTAAACTGAACTGCCGGCATAGGGTGCCCTAGCAAGGTTCTAAATTAAATTAAACGATTAATCTTAGTAAAAAGTTAAATGTGTTTGCTATACTAGGATCTAGATTATGCATATGTAAGTTCAAAATATTACTATGAATAGCGTTGAAGGTAGAAGGTGAACTACCTGCCTACATATTGTATCAAGCGAATAGCCTGAATTCAATAAATATTAATTTAATTACAAAGTTGTGTTATAACTAACATAGACTGAGATAATTAATCCAACGTCTTAGAATTTGAATTCAACAGAAACTTTGTAAATTCTTTTCTTGAGTTATTTCAGATCATTAATTAATTAAACACAATTAATGTGTTTAAATTTACATTAAATGTAAATATCACATCGAGGCGCGCGTGCACATACACAGGCACGCAAGCACCCACGCAACTGCACATTTTCTAATCAGCGTGTCTTAGAGTAAAAATATGTTTTATGTAGAACATGTCTTTAAATGTTGAAATACCTAGTCAAATTGTGAACAGAGGACTTAGTGAGTTCCCATTCCCCATTCTGCTCATACAAGTCCAGGTTAATCAATGCAGCAGAGCCCCCAATCTGCAGATCTTTTGCCTCGAAAATCCAAGAAGAAATCTAAAATAATATAAACAATTCTTTTAGTGCTTTGACTTTTCATAAATTGATATTCCGATCAATAAAAACATATTCTGCTTCATAACGATTCAATGGGCAAGTCGATTGAAATACTTTTGTCATTATTTTCTTTTCTATTTCTTTCAATAC
The DNA here is from genome assembly GCA_012932295.1 of Cyclina sinensis. Lineage (NCBI taxonomy): Eukaryota > Metazoa > Mollusca > Bivalvia > Venerida > Veneridae > Cyclina > Cyclina sinensis. The sequence goes on from JAAONU010000003.1 coordinate 3,243,047, forward strand.
AGTCGATTCAGCTTTGTCCAGCTTTTTAATTTCGTCTAAAATATATTCAGTTAAATCATTTGATTTAATCCGGGTATTTCAAAGAATGAACCTATCATTCATGAACTAATTGTGCCTAAACTTGTGAACGATTTCGAACGTCAAAAGCAAAACTATGCTATATTTACATATCCTGTAGTTTTAAGGCCTTATATTTTTATTGTGTAGTTTTTAAAACAATTTCGTGGTTTTACAAATACTTGATCTGTACATTCATTCTGTGTGGTGGAGCTGATACAGTTCTTATGTTTTTAGGGTTTACACATGTAACTTATCAATGCCACTTAAAGGATACCGTCAATACACTTTAAAAAAAATTACCAGAAATGAGCATGTTTGTGAATCAAATGGGTAGTACATGATGTTAATCGTACACTGGGCTGCGAAATTTGCTGGTGCTAACCACACGACTAGCCCGTTACTTGATAAATGTACATTCACACTTGAAAGATCTGAGTCATCATTCATCACCTGTATTTCGTCTGCACTGAAAGATCATGAGGATGATGAGCTACAATACCTCAAAACTAAAATAATTTGTAGTCTTTTTTGCGGGCAAATTTTGTCCAGTAAATATAATTTATATTTACAGTAAGCTATGTATAATAGATGCAGAACTTTATGTTATATATATTTTCAATGTTATAAGCTCGAAATGCAGAACTGTTAAATTAATGCAGATAAACAAAAGGTATAAACCAAAATTTAAAAAAAATACATTTAGAATCCTTAGATTACTCTCGATTTGATTTTACTTTATCGTTATAATATTTTTTTTTGTATCCTACATATGCATTACTAAAGGTATTAAGACTTTCAAAATTATAACCCTTATAACTAGAGTTATGTGACATTCCAGAATTAAATGACATTCAGATTTAGAGTGCTTATTGTTCAGTTAAAAAGCATACATTTAAAATCTACTTTCCTACACTTACTTTCTAAACCCTAATTTTATAATCTCTAACTTACGCATTATTCAGTAAAAGCGGCGGAGACCAAATGTCTGAAAGCAGCATGTATGTTGATTCCATATTACCGTGGTCTGCAGCTGTCCAAATTAATCTGTCGTCTGTCCATGTCTAAATGAATATTACATTTGTAACAATTTAATTAACAGAAATCATTTTGATTAAGTCAAGAATTAAGAGTATTATGGGTATTTCAACATTTATGGTGAGCAATTCTACCATTGTTTTCAGTATACACCTGTTCATTATATGTTTTACTTTAGTGCCACTCTATTTCTATCGCAAAAGTCGTACTTGTTAATGCTGGCATTTGTCTTATGCGATCGGGAACACACGCTTCTGGAAGCAGTGTGTCTCAATTACTAAAGCTGCATTAAAAACGAAGAGCATCTATCTCGCGACATTAAATCAAGTGACAAAGTATTCTTACCTCTGCACAGACCAGGACACGTTTAATATGTAATGGCAAATGAAAAAAAAACCCACAATGATCCCGCATTGTAAGACTGACACTGAAGAGCTGTTGAAACCTCTTAAGATATATATAAAAAAATAAATGATTCAAATACTTACGGCAACGGTAAATCCAACAATATGCAGTTGCTGATTTACAATGTTCTGCAAGAATAAATATACAAACAATAAAGATAACAAGATCACATCGTTTTACTATAATGTCCCGAAGTGCATTACATAATACTAAGTATGCCAGTAAATCTAAACAAAAACATGTGTATCTGATGCTACAAAAGAAACAAAATGTTATCAAATTGTGAACAGGATATTTTGTTTAATTGTAAACGTAATGGTCATTAGAAACGCTTGATATTTGCAATATATGCCGCGCAAGCGTGCATGTCAATCATTTGTTTCTGAAATTAGATTAAATAAAATATCAGTTTATTTTAATTCTTACAAGTTCTGTGATGTGCATCATGCCAAAAGTGACGTCAACAATGGTGGTAGCTGATGGGCGGACTTTAGATGAATAATTAGACAGGAGGGCTGACTGGAGAGCGGTGGCATCTGCTGCTGTATAAGCGGCGCTAGTTGGGATAGGTATGACTGAAGATTGTTGACAAGAAAAAAAACAAGAACAATGTATCTGTTTCTATTATCAGTTGATTTAAGGCACAGTGACGTGTTATTAAGAAAAGGTTTAATTTGGTACTTGTTAAATGTCGATATGCATGTATCGACAGTCATAATTATTTGTAGAAACGAGTGTACGTCAATTGCTACTAAAAGACAAAAACCAAATAAAAAATGCTCGTGAAAAGTTATACATACTGAAGTGTTCCAAAGTACACGGTTTAACATGCAACTTATTAACATATGGTTGAAAAAATGGTTTAGTAAAATGTTATGTTTGCTAATTATTTTAAGAAAAAGAACATCCATAAACACTACGTTCATGGTAAGCAGTTCATGATATAAGATATTTCGAATTTTCTTTATTCAGTCAAATTTAGGAAAGTAACAAAAAGTCGTAACAATAGATTTAAGTAAGCTGCTATGTTGTGCGGCCATTTAAACACCAACGCCGCACCTATTTCAAAATAAATACCAATCCAAAGAATTTTGCTTAAATAACAATCACTGAATAACTTGTAAAAGATCATCTCTTGTTGGAATTGTCTACTGTTTTGGAATTTAAACCAAAGTCATGAGGTCATTTTTTTCATTATTATTCAGGATTCGGCAACAGAAGTATTTGGATTTTACAGAATGATCATTCCCACATTAAAACTACAATTCATTACGTTAGGTAGAAACACACAACGTTTAATTGTTCAGTAAAAAAAATATTGAATAGAAATTCATGATCGTTTCTAACACGTTCTAACAATATTGCGTTTGAAATTTCGTACAAGAACAAATTAATCTTTTACTGTTATAAGTCTATTCAATAGCGAGCGTTATGAAACTGTCTGTTGAACAGTATGGACTATATATTATATATAGAAAAATAATATACATTGTATTTAAATAAATCAGTTAACTTACCAGTCAAAATTAATAAAAACAATATCGCCATTTTAAAAAATTATAAATGTAAACATGTAGGTATAAAATTTATGTAAAAGTGTAACAGTCCTATATTTTACCATTCATTTATATTTTAAGAGTCCAGTTTCAAATATTGAATTACAGACCGTTAGTGTTTTCAATGCTGATCAAAGTTAGATAGTTGTGGTTTGTAGAATATTATTGTGCTTATATTTAATTTCATTGGTAAAAATAAATTTTGTTAAAGTTCAAAAACAAGTACGTTATTACTACTACTACTACTACTACTACTACTTTAATAATAATAATAATAATAATAATAACAATAATAATAATATTATTATTATTATTATAAACAAAACAATATCATAGAAATATATGTCACGTTTTCCAAGTATAAGAGTTCATTCTTCTCAGTCTTTTTTTTTTCGCATAATAATAAAAACAACCAAACACAATATAATAGCGACAAATGTAAATTCTCCAAGCATTCAAATAAAAGGTTTTCCTCTTCAGTCTTTTGACATATAATAATAAGAAGAAGAAGAAGAAGCAACACCATATGACTGACGACACGGGAAAAAGGGCATTCGGACAACTGTTTTAATATTGTACAAAAGTGAATTGAAAATCAGCAAAACAAAAACACAAAAATCTCCCCCTCTGCAATAACAAAGTTAAAGTAAAAATTCGACTCCCTTAATATTGCCCTCTATAAAAGTGCAAATTTTTGTTAAATGTCTTGATGGTCAATTCCATGGCAACAATTTTCTGAATTATTTTTTTGTTCCCTGAATAAATCGCAACGTTGAATGATAACATTTATCGTTTTTGAAAAACGTTTGGCTACATCGAAAAGATATAGAATTTTGCAATGAAATAGCTAAAATTTAAGTATATAAAATCATCCATTTTAATTTGCTGCAAACCGGAAGTTAGATAGAATCCGACGTCATAAAGGGCATGTGACGTTAATTTAAGGAACGTGAAATTTACGCGTCATGTTCCTCTTCAACTTGATAGTATATCATATCTGTTCTATGCAGGAAGCTTAAACTTTCAGACAATAATCCTGGGATATCATTTGTTCATTATAAGTAAAAAGGTCAATTTCCAAAACATATGTCCGAGTCCCTTTTTCCCGTGTCGTTGAACAATTATAGTAGAAAAAAAATGTAACGTTTTCCAAGTATTCAGAGATGAAATGTATGTACATACAAGTTGGCTTCCTTTAAAAAGTAAGCGAAAGAGAGGTCAGCAGCTGTCGTCACTGAAAGAATGAATCTACTTGTTTCCAAGATCATTTTGAATTTTTTAAACGTTCTGTGACTTAAATAATTATAAAAACTAGTAACCTAACTACTATTAATAGTTAATACCTTATTAGGCAAAATGACCGAAACTGACTATAATTTAGTTATTTCAAATGTTTTTATAGTGGCGTATCTATTATTGAAATAAATGAAACAAATTAATAAACCTCATGTATTTCATACCTTGTAGAATCTTGGGGGTCTTCTTATAAGCCCCTAAGGCTTTACTCCCCCCTCTTTTACAACAATGCATGTAGTTGTTGAAGCCAGAACTCCCATGTTAAGCTGCTGCTTTTTTAGGCTCATTAAGTTTTGTTTTCCCTTTCAAGCTTTTATTACACCTTTCTTAGTCCAAACGTTTTACAAAATAATCAGCGATAGTATCTGTTAAGCTGGACTAAATATTAAGAGGGCGTAAATTTGATCCAAATCGAGGAAATGGACTTATCAAAAATGCTCTAAAATTCGTAAAAAATATTTACCATTTTTTCATGACCTTGGCTAAATATTAATAATTTGTTCAACAGGCTGATGAGTTTCTCAGAAAAAAAATGCATTTTAGAATTTGTAGTTTTTAAAAAGTAGCATGCATAATAAGAAATGCATCCCTATAATTGTATTTTTGTGTGTTTAGTTAAGGGAATACAAAATTATTCTGTACGTTCTGTTCATAATGGGCCGTTTTAATCATGGGCCGTTTTAACCATGAGCCGTTTTAACTATGGGCCGTTTACCCGATGTTAAATTTTGGTTTCGTTTAAATGAATTCGTATTTTGATTCGGAGCATGCGCATAACTATCTTTGTAGACTGGTTTTCATGATTTTAGGCTTAATATGAGATCATTAAATAAAATTTGATACGCAAAAATGGATGCCGCCAGCAATTAAAGCCAACACTGTGGAGAGGTCTGATGACCTCTCCAATAAAACAACTTTAAGCCAAGCTGGCTGGTGCGAATATGTTAAATACTGCTATTTGGATTCTGGATGTATCTATGTCTACAATGCCAGAATGTAATGGCTACAGTCAGTATATTGGTTGACAACCAATGTTAACGTAGTGCTAAAGAACTAAATCATCCGGAATCTGTGGCAATGATTTGAGTCTTAGTGCATAACACTGTAAAAATTAATTTCGCTCAGAAATGTTTATAGTTTATTTATGTCAACATATTTTCGGAGCATGAGTAAAATGCTGCAATGTATTTCTTCCTTCATTACGATTTTTCACCAACTCGCAGTATTAAAATAAATATCAGAGTTACACTAACGGTAATAATAGTAAAAGCAAAGAAGTTAAATTTGTCAAATACAGTCACAAAGTCCTCCAAACTGTATATTTCCACATCCTCCACTTTATAAGCATTCTCGCCATCTGAACATTCACTTTTGGTAATCTTTTCTGGTGAAACTGTGTGCCCTTTCATTTTGGTATCATTCATAGCTGAAGAAATGTGTTTCTCTGGTGCATTTTGCAGACCCTGCTGCTCACTTCTTTTCCTAAATAGATGCATGTACTTTATTGTTAACATGATGCAATTTGTACAACGGTCCTGACTTTATTAAAATTTACAATACTAATTGTCTTCAATAACGAATTACTTCATTTGCATAAAAACAAATAGTTTTGGAAGATGTAAGAATAAGCATGAGCGTATATGATTGTTCTGTGTAAGCAACTAAACACTATCTGTTCTAAAAAACCGGTTTTGTTTTCATTTCAAATGACTATTTTGTTCTTATCTAATCATACACATCATTTGAGGTTATATTTTTAGCTTGAGCTGTTTAAAAACAGCTTAAGTGTTGAATGGGTATTCATGGCATTCTCTGAACTAAATATTTATTGATATCGTATACCACCATTCTGTATGTCTTTACATGACATTCTCAACAAAAGGCTGTATGCTTTACTTTTTAAGAGAAAGTCGTGGAAAGAAAGCCAAAAATAAAAGCACAAACACTAACATAAATACCACAGTATTCAGTGAAAGTTAATGCGATGAGTTATACAATCATAGAACGTTAAAAGGGGTGTGACATTTTTGCGATGTCGTTGTTTTAGTTTAGTCTCTAATTTTCAACAATTCTATCTGAAGTTTTAAGAGAAATATCAGTTTTAAGGATTCATTAGCAAGTATCAAGCAAGATTATTACGTATATTTTGTTATTCTGGCCAGTATCCTTGTCTTTGATTGCAATGACTGTTTCATCTTGGAGCCTTTCAGGTGGTAATCGTGTATCCTGCAAGTGATCACTGTTAGAAGGGTCTCAATAGAACAGATAATAAATGTCGTCAACAGATATACACCTGAAATTAAAGATATCAACTTGTAAGTTACTTCGTGTAATTAGAAATTTTAAATATTCCATTATACTCTTTCTGTAAATATTAAATGTTTCAAACACATTTCTTTATTGTGTGTTGAATTTACCAATTTTCCAAGGTTGGCAATTTTTTGCTCTGTTTCAGTCTAACAGCACACTTCGCACAGCAAGCACTTCATATATACAATAATACATCATGCATTTTTAATCCAAAATGTTAAACGAAATTTAAGCAATAATGGTCAATAAAATGAATGGAACAGAGGTAATTTTTGATTGATTTTTTTATATATGTTATATGAAAATTGTATAACATCATAAACGAGTAGAAACGAAGAGAAGTATAAAACTAAGATCAATATTTGCACCTTTTAATTATATTTATCAAACGTGCAATGCACTGATTACATAACTGTTTTAAGCAATATAGCGCTCTTAAACAAATGATGAAGATAAATATTTCTCCTTCTAGTAAATTTACTCAGGCAATCAGTTATTCATCTTTCAGCTCGTTTATTGTCTAACGACGTTGAAGCATACAATATCATCGTTTTTTATGACAGAGGGGTTTATTGAAACTAACTTCTGCGAGACGTAAAACACTTTTACTATGGCTGTTTTCATGTATGCAAATAAAGTACAAATTATAATATCTATATAAATAAATTGTTTAGTTGTTTGGTTAGAATGTCCGAAAATGTGTAGATTCAACAGGTGTTATGTTCAACACGAGAGCTAACTTCAGCGTCTTAAGAAGCTTTTGAAATCCTTAATATGTAGCTTTTCTGTATATGCAAATCTTGCGTCTTATATACCAGCCTAACCTTCTTATCAACAGCCTTTTTTGAAAAACTTTGCCCGATACAACAATTGATCTTAGTTTACAGTTTCTTTCTATTTTTTTTATTTCATAGTTTTAGCTTTCAAAGCATGAAATATACCATGTGTATAATAATAAAAATGCTACGTGAACTAAATAGCATCTTATATTTATTCACTCTGCAATATAACTGCACAACATTTGGAAATTAAGGCATGTCTGACCATAAGGCAATGCGATTAGGTGTGTTTGAACTTTCAGCACAAATATTTGCTTACTGAGTATACATATATGAGTTGAAGTCGGTGGAATACTCTCTGATACAAGAGTCATGATGACTGACAGCGACAATAAGATGGTCAAGGCGAATCCAATCTTCTCTCCGCTACCAACTGGCAACATGAACACGAAAGGCGCCATGATGGACAACACAACCACCGGCAGTATCATGTTCATAAGGTAATATGAATATTTTCTGGACAGGTAGACGGTGAATTTAACAGCTGGAAAATCGTGTCCTGACATAATCCTGAGGTAAAGAAAAAATAAATATTGCATTCATATCTATTTTGCATCAAATCATTGTATGATTTTTTAAGTGAATCCGATCAATGATAATTGTTTTTTCTTCTTTGTTTTGTTTTCAAATTGTTGAAAAGACGATTCGGCCTTATTTTATATATAAACAAAAATCTATTTTAAAATTAAATTGTTTGATGCGCTGGATAGTTAAAAGTTTGGTGCTGTATCGTCATAAACACATACCGTGTAACATTCTTCACCGTTGATCGTGTTATTTCCCATTCCCCATTCTCCTTGTAAATATCCATATTAATAGATGGCATAGCACCTACTATTTCAAGGTGATCTTTAACCAACAACCACGAAGACAGCTTAAAAAAGAAAGATCTTTTAAATCATTTCATGATGAATAAACATTGAAATTAAGCTTTTTAAAGCACCTTCTACGGTTCGTATATATGACGTTTACAAATCATATGTAACTAATTGTGACACAGGTAAAAATTTCTAAAATTTTGTCAATAATAATTTTGCAAATTTGGTAAAGTAGGGAATAATAAATTCTGAAGTCTCACGCTTAAAAGTGTACTTATAGGAGATACTTTTATTATTTTCAACTAATTGCGACAGCTACATTAATTGCTATTAGCTTTTTTCTGCAATAAAGTGAAAATTGTTTGCAACAAAATGCACGGATCCTATCGAAATTTGAAGTGTATGAAAAAAAAATTAAAAAATCAACCTACCATAAAATTGCACTTTTGTGAGTCAAACGGATAATGCATTACATTGACAGTACAATGTGCTACGAAGCTTGCAGGTGCCAGCCATACCACGAATCCACTGCTCCCGAGATACACGTTCATACTTGTGAGATGGGAGTTGTCATTTATTATTTTGATTTCGTCAGCGCTATTAATAGAGTTCGTATGAAATTACCACGTAAGTTTTGTAGAAAATAATTTTATAGGTCAAGCTAATGAGTGTACAATGCAAATAAGGTTTAATGTAAATCAAAAACAATGTTATTTTAATGTAAATTCTAACATTGTGATTTATACAAGCTGCACAGTTCGTAAATTGTATTGGTTTTAAATGGTGAACTTTTTTTCGAGTTCTCAGAAAAGTGGCTTTAGATTAGACTTATGTCTTGATCATTCTTGAATTTCGCCAGACAAGTACTTACGCATTGTTAAGCAGCATCGGTGGTGACCAGATATCCGACAAGAGCATGTACGTTTCATTCATATCCCCATAGTCGGAAGGTGTCCAAATCAACCGATTGTCGGTCCATTTCTAAAAATAATTATTCAATGCAGATTGTGTATCACAGATGTTAAATTTTGGTAGACGGTTAACAGATCTATACTTCTGTTTTGGGCTTTTTCAAAATTGTTTAATATTAGCAATCATGTATTATCAAAATTCAAAATAAAAATCATTCCGTAAATTACAATGCTCTAATGCTTAAAATATTCTGCTTGTTACAGAAATTGTGTAAAGTGTGATCAGCGAAAGATAAAGTCCTAACAACATTGTTGCATGATTATTTTTATAAAGAGAATAATAGGTTGGTGTCGTGGATGGCAAAGCGTAGGAATTTATCGGAAGGCGAACCCGACAAATTTCGGAGCCGAGTCAGAAAACTATTTTCAGTCCACGACACCAACCTATTATTCTATTTATCCAGTCACTCTGTCTCTTTTGCTTTTTACCAACAAAAATATATAAAAATGCAAGCGCTACATCGACAAAAAGTTTTTAAAAAAATAGGCCGCCTGATAACATGAAAGGTAACCGTTTATCAACGTCACGTGACCAACTGCCGTAGATAAAGAAAACTATACGGCACCTTGTTATTAGTTCGAAATTATTAGTGACAGGACAAACCATGATCTTCATTCACCATGGTTTTACTCATTAAGTTGTATAATAATTTTCGACAGGCAAAATACGTTTTGAGAAAAGGAACATTTGCCACATATAAAATCGACTTCCCTCGATATTTATGTTGTTATAGCATTTATATAAAAGTAAAACATTTGCCGGTCAAGTAATTTAAATATAAAAAAAAATAAAAGCTTCATATGGGTTTTTGAAAACATAATTGCTAACCGGATTCTTTTATGTCATCAGGACAATATCAGTATGTGAATAACATAGGCCTACATACATAGGCTTTTCTTCACATGGTTGTGACATAAGAAGTTTTAAACTCTGGTTTGAAATATTATATTCCTAATTTGACCAAATAAATACTTACAACAATAAGGAAGCCAACGGTATGCAGCTGTTGATTCACAATATTCTAAAATGGCAAAAAAATGAATGAAATAAAATAGACATTTGGCCTGAACATTATTTCATAAAAGGAAAGATGATAATGTTGCATATTTATCAAGAATTCAAACTGTATTCAAACTTGATAATAACTGGCTAAATGGTTTGGCAAGTAACTTGCGGAAACTATATAATTATGATGAATAAAAATACTTTGATCATTGTAGTTACTTTATATAGAGTTATTTCTTATTGCTTTTAAACCAACCAGTTGGCTTAATGTTCTCATTAAAGCATGGGTTATGCTCAACAAAATTATCAGGTACACCTTATAAGTGTCTGAAGACTTACATTCAATGACATGTAGCTTGAATCATAACCAAAAAAAAATAAAATGTTAATGCCCGAGGGAGGTATTTCTCTCGCATATAAATTATCAGTAATGAAAACTACATGACATACTTTCAATGTAACACCTTTGTACTGCGATCTCTTTTATGGTTTGGCAATTGCAACTGAATTGATAATGCTCTATTGTTTCCTTCTAGCTTAAAATATATGTATAACTTCTGATATAATTAATCGAACAAATCGTATCGTACATGTTTTTATCATTATTATTATTATTTTTTTTATCATTCAAAACGTGTCATCAGAGACGCTTTTTATTTGCAGTTAGAAGTAGGAAATCAATACGTCCTCACTAGCCATGCCGTTCATGTGTGCATGTCAGTCATTTGTTTCTGAAATCAAACAAAATAAAATATCAATTAAACTTGGAACTACTTACAAGTTCTGTGATATGCATCATGCCAAACTTGACGTCAACAATCGTTGTTGCTGATGGCCGGACTTTAGATGAATAATTAGACAGGAGGTCGTGCTGAAGGGTGGTGGCATATGCCGCTGTGTAGGCGGAGCTAACTGTATTTTGCACGCTTGCTATCCCTATCAATTGTACATATGTTTTCATTATTTATTTATAAATGATAAATTCGCTGATGCGCTCATCTCAATTTTACGAATGACCGACATTTCAGCCGACAAACAATCATAATCACTCACAATGATTCAGTGTTAAGTGTGACATTTTAAAATAAATAATGTCTTCTCTAGCACAGTTGTGTCTTTTAAATTTTGTAACCATTTATTATTTATTTTTGAGTATGTACAATTGAAATGACCTAATTATATTTTAAAAAAATGCGGATTACTGACTTCCAGATTATGCTTTCAATGTCTGCACTTTAAAGTATTATTTATAAGGTCTGCGCTATATGTGTACCGATTTTCTGGATTGTTGTTTAACTTTGTTACATTCTCAAAAGCTTGATTCTTTAAAAGTAATATATAGGCTTGCGATCGGCTTCATGTAAATGATAATAGATAAGATAATTAGTTCTAAGGAATAAATAACATATACGTAGATCAAATAAGACTTTCAGAATACATTTTGTATATTACTTTACCCAGCTTGCAACAAAATTAGTTTTTCATAGTCTGAAGCTTGATATATATGAAATCCATTTTACATTCATAGAAAATGAGGATGCAACCAATATACGCCTTCCAGCCTCTCAGCCTACGACATCTTTTATATATCCTTTTTTAAATTGCAAAACACGTTAACACAAACGGCTTCTTCTACTCACCTAATAAAGTCAAGAAACATATTATCGCCATGATAACAGATGATCGAGAAGATTCCAAACAAATGCAAGAAAAATAAAGATTTATTTTCAGTTTGGCGTAAATATAATACCACAGTTATCCTGGATAAATAATCCCGACTTCAAATCTCGACTTTGATATAATAATCACCGACAATATTTATAGCACTTATTCAAATTCTAAAAAAAAATATTCCTGGCCATCACTGTACCTATGTCACGTAGAAATATTAGTATATCTGTAATTGATTGTAGGTAGCGTTGAATCAATTTTAGAGAATTGTCAATATTTATAACAATAAAAACACAGAACGCAGTCATCACATTGTAAAACAAACATATTTAAGTGCGTCAAATGGATAACCAGTATCAGTAAAAGTTTTAAGCAAATAGACTTTATTCCCATGACTCTGACAACATTAAAAATATATATAGAAATAATGTGCCGACATTCATAAAACAATAGATGGACATTAAAAAGGGTTCAATGCAATTAATATGATTTTTGAAAAGAACAATTATATATTGTAACTTGACATATACATTACCAGATCAATTTCATTTACAAAGGTAAAAAACATTAAAAAATAGGGTTAAAGTACGTGTTAAAACTATGATTAAACAGCAGGATGCAGATATGTATGACAACCACGCTTCTAACAATCCTTCACGTTATTCAAACACCTAAATTTAACCCCAAATTTACAAATCTCCAGGAAAAACTGGGACAAAAATCTGTTTCACCAACTTGATGAAAACCTTAACTTGATGCACATAACCTTTGGTAACCTTGGTAGTTATGGGACCCTAGGCTGATCTTAATTTCTCTCATATTTCTTCCAATTCCAATATCTGTTATGAATTATGATAATTGATATAAGAATAGTTATGAATCAAATCAGAGTATATTTCATTTATGCAAGCGAATCTGGATCATTTTAATCGAACAGCTAACTTATAGTGTACTACCTACTGTATTACCTCATATCCTCACAACAATAAGATTACTAATAAGAACCTGTCTAATAAGATGTTCACTTGAATCATGTCAATTAAAGTATATAGAGGATATCTGTTTGTTTCAGTGAAATATCGATTTTATTTCACGAATGAAGAACAAAAATCAAAACAAAACAAAAAACCCAGATATTTTCACGAGTGGCGTGAAATTGATATTTCACTGAAACAAACACATTTTCTTTTTATTTTATGTTTTCTTGCCAAATGAAAACAAAATCTGATCTTCGTCTCGCCATGAATGGCGGAGTAATACAATCACCACACAGCTGTCATTCGATTCAAAAGTCCGCCGTCTTGTAAAAATATAGAAGCACAACTTTTATACGTTGGATTTATTTGTGTATTTTAAATTACTTAATCACTGTCACTATCTGTCTGATTCTCTTGTATGGAGGACAAGCTGGAGATCCTAGATATGAAATTATGGGACTGTTGTGTAGAACTTATGACAGTTCCTGTGTTTCATTTCATGTGTTGGTGAGTGTGTTAAGTGAAGTTGTTAAACGAAAATTAACAAATGTAACAAAAGGAGCAAATAAGTTTAACAAAGTAGTTCGGAAAAAACAGTGAAAATTAAAATGGTATTGCACAGTTTTGAAAAAGTGGATCATCAATTTCATTTCACTGAGAAAACTTTATTATTCACTGGAAAACTTAAAATAAAATATAGTTATGTATTTACTGATTTCAAAGATGTTTACGAAATAAAATATAAATATCAGTATTCAATTGCTGTTAGATACTTACGTTCTGAAGTGTGGTTTCTTATGTCAAAATAACTTTGAAAAGTCTGTCATCTTTTTTATGCAAGTGTTAATGGTAAATCCTATACGCCGTGTTTTTGAGAAATTAAAAAATACGGAATTTTCTTGCTCCAATCGGAACACCTACAGACGTGAGAGTGGTCTCAAACGTTGGCGCGTAGCGTTAATTCGCACGGGATACCTGCAAGAAAATTGACGAATCCGTTTCTAAGCTACAGTTGTGTGTGATCCAAATAATGCAAATTCTAACTATCGCGGTACATTCTTCTCTTAAAATGCCACTATATATGGCAATGCAATTCGGGGGTTTCTTTCCTCTTTTTTGCACGTGCATACTAAACAAAGTTCTCTTCGGTGCAGCCCTTGTTCACACATTATGGCACGATATATTGCCGGTGCAGTTCGCTCGTGTTCCACCCGGCGTAACTGTATAGTTATATAAAAATACGATTAAACAAGATAACTTCTATACGCTGTGTTTTTGAGAAGTCAAAAACACGGAGCTCTTTTTCATCATCTGGAGAACTAACAGACGTGATGGACATTTTAAACATTAGCTTGTAGCATCAATTTTAATTTGATACTACTTGCAAGGAAATCGGTCCATGCAGCCCTGATCAACACTTTCTGACACGGTATTGTCTCGGCTTCTTTCGCTCGCGCTCCACCTAGTGGTACATACTTATATAGTATATGTTATGTATATGGTAAATTCTATACACCCTGGTTTTGAGAACTCCAAAACACAGTGCTCTCCTGCACCATCCGGAATATATACAGACGTGAAAGCGGTCTTAAACGTTAGCTTGTAGCGTCAATTTTCATGTAATATATGCATGTTTGTATGTATTTTATTTATAACTAAATGTCGAACTAGGATTCTGATTTGTAAATTTTTTATGTATTAATTAAATGATTGTATAGCTGTATGTTCAACCAAACTTCTTACTTATACATCTGTTTGGTATTTATTGTATGTATAATGACTATTTGTGCAATTCGATTTGTTTTAAGTTACTAGTATTTATTTAATAATATGCAGGTGTTTTGTCGATATTTTAACTGATCAGTTTAGACTGAACAGTCAGTTTATTTTGAAAGATTGTTTCAGTTTATTCAGAAACTTCTCTCACATTTAATGCATACTTTATGATTTGTTTCAGAAGTAAAGCATGTCTTCCGCAGGAGTTTTATTTTAGTCTGTGAAAAATGTCAGTCAATGCATGCATCTGGAAAAGTACATATCTTGTTCATGAACAAACTTTAAAATATTATGTTTTCTGTTTATAAACTGTTTCTAAAATAACTATTTTTCAACTGCAAAATGTGTTCGAATATTGGACAAAAAGGATTGTCAGCTTTAAAATATGTAATTGTGTGTCTTCTATTAGGTTTTTATTTCTCTGTAAATATATTCAGTCAGTTCATGCATTCTTAAAAGCAAACAACTTCTTCGGACGTGTGAACAAACTTTGTACTTTCAGTTTCAGAACTGTTTCTTACTAACATAATATTTAAAATTCATAAATTGTTCATATGTACGCACATGATTGATTGTCAGTTTTATTTAAAATTGGTGATTTGAGAGTATTCAGTCATTTCATGCATTTTCTAAAGCACTTATCTTGCTCGGACGTATGAACAAACCTTACGTTTTCTGTTTCACAACTGTTTCTTACGAATACAATGTTTGAACGGCATAATTTGTTCATACGTACGAACAAAATGAATCGTTATCTTCATCCGCAATTAGCTTTTGTTCATCTTTAACCAGGCAATTTAACAAATTGTTCTAGTCAGTAGTTTTGTTTGTATGTTTGAACAAATTGTAATCCTAAAATGAGAGCAACATATTGCATTATCCGAGTATAATTTCGCAGTGTTAGAAATTATCTGTTTCAGTTTTTATGTCCTGAAACTGTATTTCTCTACATAAATCTAATTGAACATCTGAACTGTTCATACGTACGTACAAAATTGAATTATTTTACGTATTTCAACTTCGTTCTTAATGAAAAATAATTTTTGACAAGTTACCGGTGAGGAAAGGGTTTAGTTCGTATGTATGAACAAGATTTTACTCGTTAATTAGTAATATACCTATCATTGTTCGTACATAAGAACACATTGTTAATTAAAAAACGGCCTATCAATGAGTTAAATTATATGATAACTTTATACTTAATGTTTACTTTGTTATTTTTATGAGTATATTCACTTTTAATTCTGGACGCAATTCGGTGTAAATAATGACAGTATAAAGCGTAAACGTAAAGAAGTTGAATTTGTCAAAAATGCCACAACGTCCTCAAATTTGGATTGTTCCACAACCTTTACTTCAGTGTCATCACTCAGGTCACCTGACCATGCTTTATTCTGCATAACCGGATGACTGTGTTCTTTTGTCTTGGGCGCATCCAAATCTCTTAACATCGGTTTCTCTGGTATAGTTTATATACTGGGAACCTAAATGTCTTTTCCTGAAAACGAAACGTGTTACTTTAACATAGAAAGTTAGTATTACTACAGTTGAGTGTAAGTAATTGTAAAGAAAAGTACACTAGAATTATAAGAATAAGAATTTATTGAAAAATTCTTTTATCCGAGTGACTTTTTCTGCTTGATTTTACGAAACTCATCTCAGACAAAAAAATACAAAACATTTCACGACCGAAATGTTTTTGAGAAAGGGAAAGAGTTATTGTCTTTTTATCCTACGAAGATAAAAAACATATGATTTTACTGATTGTCAAACTATGTCGTGTAAAATTAGTATAAAAAGCCTTTTAACATCTGATGAGAATTACTGAAATATACATAATTAATGTTCTTTGAGGAATTAACACTTAACAGTAGATATATTAAATGACACATCATTCACATTCTAAAGAGTACCTTGCATGGAATCGATGGAACTTTACATGAAATAATATAAACTACATTATATTAGTATCGTTGTTATGGCTCCCTTCTGTGAACTTCGTACAAAGTGTACAATCAACATATTAATATAGATAATCCACTGTTAGTAGGAAATACGTTCACACTGGAGTGGGTGGAATGGTCAATCATCATTTTGATTTCTTCAGCGCTAAAAAGAAAGATTCGTTTGAAATGATCAAGTGCATATTTTCTAAGCTATTGCGAATAAAAATATTTCAATATTGACCTTTTACTCGTTTTAATGATACGAATTTAGTTTTGTTACAAACTAGTGTACCGTGTAAATGAAGTTTCCTGGAAATCTGATAAAACTCTTTATCACAGTTCTCCGGAATAGTTTAACTGACAGTAAATGCACAGTGTACAATAACAATATTTCTAATGGTAATCAAAATATGAAAATCGATTTATTTATTGTCATTATGTAGCTTGATCATGTAAAGAGTTGATGTTAAAAGATCTGTGTTAGCTTGAACTACGATATCTAGGCAATGGGGTCACTTATCAACAACTATTGTAGTTAGACAATTCGATCAATACCTAGTTTGAATGATTTAATGGTATTTTTGCAAGGAAATTATTATTATATTGGATGTAGCCTTGTGGACCAGTTTAAGGTTTCATTGAAAACGACACATATCTGTCATATATTGTGGAATAAAAAATACAAAACTTCTTTGTTCCTCTTTGTTTCCCATACTGTTAAAGTAAATATAATGAATACAATGTTAAAATATGGACTTGCTGTAATGATTTATCAAGCATTGTTTTCGTCAATTATACCCGAGAGACTTAAAATTGAAGCGCCCTTGCCAAATGGAAAGCTATGGTCGGCTTTCACAGATTGAAACAAATAAAATTCAATAGACGAACAAAGTACTTTGTGAGCATCGAATGTGATAGAAAAATGACTTCGAGTTATATATTGGCAAATACATAAAAGTTATACAAGGGCCACCTCAGACATGGCAGTTCACCGCTGTTGCGCTGTTCCCAATGGAATGGTTGCGGAGAGAATTTTCTTTAAAGAGGCAGACCAGATTCATGGTACCTGCGTATTGTACATCGGCTCAAAGTACTCTGTGTGAAATATCAACTAAATCCCTTGTGTGTTAAGGTCATATTTATTACAATAACTGTAGAGGTACTGTACTTGTTGCTTGGCCGAGGTAGATTTTTGTTTTCTGAATGGTTTGTTATTAAAATTTTATGATTTCTTGTATACATATTCGGCAGTTTTGTACATTATTTTCGCACTTTTTCTAATCGTATTTCTGTAGAATTATTTCATTTCTTCCAAGGAATCGAGTGCTTTATTTATAGAAATTTTCCTTTACATGTATGAGCTGTCGACTCTGTTTTGTTAATATGTTAATCTTTGATATGAATTTGATAAATCAATAGAAATCTTTGTATGCAGTCAGTATCTTTATTATCATGAAATCCACTGTTGATTTTTTACTATATAAGTGAAGTTTTAAAATTTCTTTTGAGTCTGAAACGAGCTGGAGTTACTTTATTGCTTTGTGCTGCATGTGTTTAGTTCATTTCATAATATTTGTTTTTGTACTAGTAAGTTAACAAGAATCGTATCTCAGTGACGTATCTCGAAATTTATAAGTGGCTTATTGGTTTTGACATCATATTCTGTGAATGCTTATGAACAAGCCTTATTTATTTAATGTGACACCGTAATATGGTGCCCGATGGGAACCTTATTGTTTACCCGTTAAACGCGTGGTTTTGTTGGATACCGACAAAGGTTTGGTAATCCTAAGGGTACTAATTTATACCCTCTTATTTGAAATGTCATGGTATTTACCACGATAGTGTTATATATATATTTTAACTTCAATGCTATATGAATATGTACCCATATAGCAAGATGATAACAATTTTGCTGACAGGTATTTCGGCGTGGAAATGGACGACCGCATGTCTACATTCCAGGGTCCTGGACGCGTATTCCATCTGTAAACAAGCACAGATCACCGCCATGGCCCTGAGATGGGGTTAGGCATCATTTTGAACTGTGAAGCCACGTAGTTTTTGTTCTGGCGGAGAATAGTGACGAACGTTTGGTCTTTAGAGATACGTTCACTTTTTTGACATTTGTTTCTGTATTATTTTCTTTGTTTCATTATTATTTCTAAACATTCATCCTTTGTTAATAAATTTGTGAATTCTGTATTGTGTTGTTGGTTGTGATCTGTATGACAATTGTGGGCAGTTTGTTTTCCCATGGCAGTCCATCGCAGTTTTCTCAATATAATCCATCATTGGGGAAATATTACTTAAATTACTTGTAGGCTTTAGGGCTATGCTCTGGTCAAACATTAAAGCAAATAATAAAGAGAGATCATTCAAAAAAGAAGCTAGAGTTTTGTCCTATTGTAAACAGCACTTCCTCCTCTCTGTATTCTCTATCAGTATGTCAAGCATCAACATAATCCCTTCCATAGTTTTCAAATTAGCTCGTGTACATTCTCCCTTGATGTCCTGTGTCATTGTATACAATATGAATGAATTCCCTTCTTAACTTTTGCAGTAATAACATGTAACACGCTGCAAGCTTTTGATATATTTACTAAATTATTTAAATGGTTATCTAGCGGACAAGCATTTTGAAAAAAAAAACGAGTCATAGACAATTAAAAATATTGACCAGACAGAGTTATTGTTCTTGCAATTTGCTTTTTTACTCAATATTCTCTTTTTATATGAAATATCAACTAAAAAACTGTCCGTAGTTTTGAGTTGTGTTTTGCACATCTTTGAGTAAAATAATAAAAGAAAATAATTCAAGAATATGGCAAGATAGACTTATGGTTCTTAAACACTGCACTCCCCTTTGAGGTCTTCTATCATTGCATGCAATATGAATGAATTACTTTTAAAACTGTTTTAGTTGTGCTTCGGACAAGCAAAGTATATCTAGAGCATTATAGATTGTTGCGAGACAATGTTTATAATAAGCACATCATTTCAGCGCCTTCCTAAAACATAAGTATACTAATAAGTCTAAATGTGTCGATATAAGCAAAGACTGAAGTTCAAAGTTGAGACGTTTTCAGTTGAAGAGCTTTTGATCCTGAACAGAAGGTGACTGAGTGTTTTATGACCGTGTTAGTGTTATCATTCGCACCTTTAAACAAGAAAGCTGAATATAATACCGCAATGCAGCACTCTTTTAGTATGTACGCAAAATGTGGACATTTTCTTTACGTATGGTCTAACACAAATTAGAACAATTATACTTGACGTTCTGATAGTCAAAGAGAATAAAATAGGAACAACAATAGTTTTTATAACTCATGTATGAGGGCTTAGAAAACTATTTCACTGAAAATGGAAAAATATGTATATTGGTATGGGCACTTTGAAACTCACTTAAAACATTTCTCAAAACGCCTGGCTGTCAAATATATTGCTACCTTTCTTTATTGTACAGAATATAACAACCATGTGAAAGGCACGAACATCATGTCTGTCTGATGATTATTCTTATTGATTTGCGTATTCAAGGCTTCACTGTAGGTGATAAAATGTTCTCTTGTCTGCTATGTATTTCTAGTAGGGAAAAACATAAATACCACACAACATAAACAGTTTATTATGCATCTGCTTAAGCCAATTTTAAATGGAACAACATTATAACACATCCGATACTGTCATTGGCTTGACAGATTTATACAGAGCTTGCGGTATCCTTAAAATATATTAGTTCTAACAATTTTCAGAACAGACGTTTAGACACTTAGAAAGTGTTCATTTGTGATAAATTGCTCCACAACAACTCCATATATATATATATATCTTATACAAATACTTTCAGAAGTCAATCTGTTGTAATGTCTAGTCCAACATCATTTTTATTCATATGAAGTTACAGGGTTACTCTAAATTTTTATATAACACAAGCTTATATTATAAAAACTATATACTGACAAAGTTGTTCAAACAATATAAAGGCGCTTTCTGAATACTTTACATTCTGATTTGTTACAACATAATTACAGGACTATGTAAGTAGCTCAACCAATATGATCTTTCCAGCGCTGTGCTCAACAACGAAGACGATAACAAGGCTAAATCACTCTTCTTAAATTCTATGAATCAAAATCAAAATCGGTTTTTATTATTTCTTCAAACTGGATTGTAGGAAAAAATATCTAATACTATCCAATACTAAAGCAATTTTGGATGAGATGAGATGATATTTACAATGTCATTCTGACTACAAATAATGTTGTACCGAACATTTCCTGAATATGACCACAACCGCTTTATATTTATGAAACAGTAATGTACACGCCTTTTTTCTATGTTATATTGTGAAACAGATTATTAAGGATCTTATTCAAAGTTTTGAATAGAAGAATGTTCGACCATTTAACATGCAGAAACGGTGGTGATGGCCATACTTCGCTCCCCAGAGATAAAGATGAAATAGATCGTTTAGTCTATGTCCCATGTTTAAGAAAAACCCTGAAATTAATCACAAGAAAACTGTACTATGGTAATAAAATTCTCCAAACATTTCTGAATATTTTTATTTTAAAAAAAATTGAAAATAATGAATTTCAAGTTGAAGGCAAAATATGTCAAAGCTGTATCGACGTGGTTTCAATCATGACTATCTATTTAAAATTTCCTGAATATATTATCATTAAGGTTCTTTAATCACAAAAAATGTGTTTTGCAAGAAACGATTGTGTTGGGCATATCTTTTAAAACAGCGTTTCTAGAGTAGCATTAGCTTTCCCATAGGCATAAGAGATTTATCAAAACGAAAGCATTATAATTACGATAAAAAACAACCTGAATATATGCTTATGCTAACTTTTACATAGTTCACGTATGTCTAAACATATCAACATATAATCATATGAATATTTCAAATATAAACATATATAGGGTAATTATTAATCAGAGAATGTCACCATATCAGGTGAGGTTATGCCGTGAGAGATCTACACCTTTCCCCGTTTAATGTTCCTAATAAGGCATCTCAACTTCAAAATCAACTGGTACTTTTCAACCTGCAAGTTTTATAGTGGTGCTCTTTTTCATCCCACCAAATAAGGTGATCTCCCAGTTAGTTTTAACTATATTGACTGGTCAGCCATTTTTAAATTTCATGAAAAATAAACACAATTTACGACGACATAAAACATTGCATGGCTGAATTCTATTTGGTATCAAAATAATATTCCTAGAACAAAACTTTACAAAGATGTCTTACATAAATAGCCCTCAGCACCCTGTATATATTATCATACAAGTAAAAATGCTAAAATCTTGTTAAAATGAACACAGCCGTAAAATGAACAGGCTAGAATATGAAACTCTCTAACAGATCGTTGTTTATACATAAAGTTCACTTCTTGGTCATCTTCCCAAATAATCAAAACATGTAACAGCATGTATATTCCTGAAACGACCAATCATTTTAAATATAAATTCATTGCCAACCATACTATATCTCATACTTTACTATATACTAATAAATTATTGTTATAATACTGATTTTAAGATATGGTTCATGAGAGGATCATAGGAGGAAAAAACAATAAATGACATTTCCACTGCGTTTAACTTGTGAATTCAATTCCAGAGAAAAAAATGAAACAGGACAATTATAGTTTAAATTTTCCAAAAATGATTTCCATGATTGACAGCCATAGAAATTTGCAAAAAAAAAATTTAACAAGTGCTGTAGAGTACTACGATGAAAAGTTCTTGTTTCTTAAAGGATTCTAATGCTCATTTGTATTTTCTATCAAAACAGCTAATGACAGTTAAAGGTCATGTGACACGAATTTTTGACCTCGAAATTTTCATATGAGCGAAAAATATATATCTAACTATGACTGTTTTACAAATTTCCCCAGGTAATTTTCATCTTAAAGATGTTTTTATAGCAAATTAAAATCCATATTTTACGCACTTGGTCGCACGCACCTGTCACGAGCGAAACCGGAAGTGACGCACATTTATCTCTTGCCACTTTACACAGCTGCCTGGATTGTTAAAAACTTTCAAATTATGATTGAAAATGAAAATTTAGACTGAATGTAGTAAAAAAACGAAATTGAACAAGTCAAGCTAACATCATGAATATACATTGAAGATTTTTTTAAATAAATAGTTTGAAATTTTGATGGTATTACGAAGCCAATGAGCAATATTATATAGAGGCTAGTTTAATCACGGTTATAGAATTAAAAGATACACCCGTGAAAATAAATAGATTAAGATATATTGTTTAAGTAACTGATCCAAAAAGATTTTGAACATGCTTATTTTTATCCGATGCAGTTTGTTGGAAGACTTGATTAACTAATTCCATTCGAGAGATTTTTTTCCATAAAAGCATTCTCCTTACAGTGATGTGTTCTGTGGTATCTTTTGCCTGAGGTACGTGTAAGTAATTTTTGCCTAGATCTGTGATTTTTTTCATTATGAATACATATCTCTTTTTTTCTTGCTTATTAATATTTTTTCTCCTTTTTTTGAAAACAAAACAATATTGATCAAAGAACAAATAATATGAAGAAGCCCTAAAAACTATGTCAAAATCATAACACAAACACATTGTTCTTTTTAATTTGTTTACATTTAGAAGTCGAATGGTTTTTATTTTCATCATAAATAGATCTATTACATTTTTTTTTTTTTTAATAATTTGTTCACATTTAGATGTCGAATGATTTTTATTTTCATCATAAATAGATCCATCAAATTTGATTATCTAATTAATAAATGTATCTGCATGGAAGCTTCTAAACTAAAAATCATCCAGACATGTTAATGGGAACAAGCTATTACATAATGTTTTCACAAGTGTGACTGATCAAAAGTAATACAATCAATTTGTAAGATCACTTGCCATAAAATTTTGCTATTAGTCTCAACTTTATCATTTATAGGGTCATAAAAAAGTTAATTGCTTTATTTTGACAGCTTTGCAGAATATACAAGGGTCCCATTTGGGCAGGTTAATTTGCATAAATCCCACAGTATTAGGCGTGATTTATGGATCTTTGACATTTCATTGGATATCAATTTATAAGCAGACACAAATTTCTACTTGATGGACATGCCATATTATTATTTTTCAAACAATATCCCAACGTGAAAATACACTGTAGTGTGAATTCCCATTTAGTTAAAGAAATGTTAACACACTAGATGACCTAAATTTACTTCAATTTACTACACTTAAATAAAAAAGAATTTGTTTATGACGTAAACATCAAGAGAGGAAGCAGTATGTAAAATGTGGAGGAGATAGTTTTATATTTATAGTTTTATATAGAACCACAACATGGAAGAAATAGGAATATTTATTAAGGTAAAATTACAACCCGTTCTCCCACCGCAAAGTTTGAATTTACTTATAAAAATCGAGAAGTAATAACATTATTTTATTTAATTTACAATTTATAGCATGTTATTTCTATAAGTGTGACTTTATCGTGTTTCTTGCACTTGTGGTTTAGTTTTATTTTTTCATTTAAAAACGGATGTGTTATGAGTAGTGTAATCCTGCACTACTGCCTGGTACAGTAGGGATAAATCTACGTCACAGCCAAAAATTGCGGCGGAAACTGCCGATGTCGAAACGGAAACAGCCGATCATCAAAAACACGTTTTTTTCTTATCAAAAGCAATATTTTCATAATTTCGCAGTTAAACCATTTTAATCAGTACATTATGATTATTTTGAATAGACAAAGTTGCTATAGTCGTGTCACATGACCTTTTACGAGGGGTGATTCAAAAGTTCGCGGAATTGCTTTATTACTAGAACGGAAAAGACAATACAAACACAAAAATTACATCACTCGATACGTTTACTCAATACTAAAGCAGAGCCGTAATCTCATTGAAATACATTTACTAATAAATCGTTTGTACATATTTGAATTGTATACATGACCGGCACTTGACGCACGCCATCACGACGTCGACGTCACTAACGGTCAAATTCTAGCGTACGATTCACCTTCTCGACGTAATCGCCGCCCGTCGCTACACACTTCCTATGCCTTTGTACCCATTGCATAAATGTTACCTTAAACCAATCCTGACTGAATGAAGAGATTACTTCACGAGCCTTATTGCGTAGCTCTAATGTTGTTTCAAATCTCTGGCCTCTGAGTTCCCTCTTCATATCTGGAAACAGACGAAAGTCCATCGGTGCTAGATCCGGGCTGTACGGCGGATGTGGTAAGAGACTGAAACCAAGCAGTGAAATCTCTAACTCTGTACTCTGTGCCCGATGTGCTGGAGCGTTGTCATGATGGAGTATAACATCATCCAGTACCAACAGGGGGCGCTTGCGGCGCAGAGCCTGTATCAGATCGCGTCTAAGCACCTGAAGTCAAACAAACAAACGGGAAAACATGAAATAATTTAAGTTTAAGAAAGTAAAAAGCGGCACATTTTAAATAATATTTTTATATATTTTGTTATTTGAAACAATACATACTGTAAAATATTAGTTTGTTATAAAAATAATATATAAGTGTTGATCGTTTGTATGACTAAAATGCGGCATACCTTTGAATAATAGTCGGCATTTACGGTACATCCGTCGCGCACCTTGTGTTGAAGCAAAAGCCCTTGTCTATCCATGAAGAAGATGAACATTTCCTTTTTGCAGCTGCGTGTTGTCCTGGCCTTTTTTGGTGGAGGTGTGTCTGGTGACTTCCAGACGGACGACTGCTGTTTCGACTCTGGATCATAATGGTATAACCATGTTTCGTCTGTCGTGATGATTTTGTCCAAAAACTCGTCACCCTGTGCGTCGTACAGATCCAGAAATTGCTGAGAACATTCTAACCTCCGCTGCTTGTTTTCATCAGTCAGAAGTCTGGGCACCCAACGCGCAGATACTTTGGACATATTTAGCTCTTCTGTAAGAATTCGTTGCACAGTAGAATACGATAGGGAGAGTTCCTCTGCAATACCCCTAACCGTTAAGCGCCGGTCGTTGTCCAAAAGCTCTCTCACTAACGTTGCGTTGCTCGTCGTCATAGCGGATGCTGGTCTACCTGCTCTATCGTCATCAAGTACCGATTTTCTGCCGTTCCGAAATCGCTCATGCCATTTGTAGACAAACGATTTACCACAAGGTTGTAATGTATGCGAGTTTTTAATTTGATTCAACGTCTCAACTGGTGTAAGTTTGAGTCCAACACAAAATTTCACAACTGCGCGTAGCTCCAATTCACTTGTTGACGTCGCGGAAGAAGTTGAAGACATGGCGACAACTCGCTGCTGTGGAGTAACGGTTCAACGTAATGTAATCAAAATTATAGGAAATGACGTCAACACGTCATTCTAACGTCAGTTACGTTCGCGCCAAAATTGAGCAACATTTGAAAACATACTATCGTCTGAAGTGAATTAGTAAAACGAAATATTTTGGCCTGCTTCAAGTCACCTAACCGTGGTTGCTATGGAGACCATTTATATTCTTCCGGTTACACATATTCCATAAACTAAACGAAAATGTTAGTTAAAATACGTTGAATTATATTTATGCGAAATTTAATGTGATTCGGTGAAAAAATAAATGATTTAGAGATAAATTCCGCGAACTTTTGAATCACCCCTCGTAGTTTATTGATTCAATTAATTGTCATAACTTAGTTTTATTTCCAGTTAAATCACAATTGTTTTAAAATGTTGTTTGGGGGAAGAATGTATTGATCGCTTTTTTCTGTCACAGTAAGTAAAAGACTTACGTCAGACCTATCGTAGCAGCAGCACACTAACCAATGATTACAGATCCTTCATTAGTATTGCTACGTGTGCAATTTGTATTACAGTAGTCATCCCCACAGCAATGGTGGCAAACGGGAAGAGATCGCAAACCCATGTGCACGGATCTGCTTATTGGGTTACACTGAAAATTAAATTATGAAATAGATCATGTTTGAACTGTTTAACTTTCAAATAATTTTAGAATGCAAGAGTAATAATTAACTGTTAATAAAGTGCATGTTTCTCAGAAAAAAATGTTACAAGTGCTGATAAATAAACACAATCTACGTCTAAAAGAATGTGATACTTTTGTCATTTTTTCTCTCACAAACTTTAAAATCATACTGATAAATGCGATAAAATTATTTCCTTAGAACAGAGAAGTGAAAACGAAATAATAAGACAATACAAGTTTAAACAATAATGTTTCTGCCTTCTTTTTTTTTAATCGCAAAAACTTAAGTAATTGTTAACACCGCTTGAGGCAGTATCTTGAAAATGGGTTAACAAAGCGCTGTTCATACCAATCCATTGGAACAACCAAGTTTAAAGTGAGAGTTGTCTCCCCATTTGAACTCTTCAATGCTGCAAACCTGTGAACAATACGACACAAACACTCTAAAATGTATAAATAATGTCTTTCGGATTTTCACTTATAGAGGAAGTGTATTTGTCTACGTCATTAAGTACTTTTTGTCGCAAACGATGTTAAATCTTTAAGTAAAAACACTGATATTTTAACACTTAAAGTTTCTCATCAGTCTTTATGCTTCCTGATGTTTGTCGATACTTGCTCAACTTAATCTTGGTACTACTAAATATAATATTTCTATCATCTTAAATCATATCTTTTTTGTTTACTCAAAATATTACCGATTTTTTTTGTAAATATAAAGGTGCTTACCTGTCCTTTTTCACACAGGGCTATTGCGTTACATTCATCTGGAGACCAAACATGATGACAGTCGTAACAAAGTGGACCGCGTTGTTCGCGTGGTGGATTTCCTAAAATTTAAACGGTCATGACAAACCATTAAGCTATGAAAATAAGTTTTTTTTTATAAAAATTAAAATTGGAAAACTAGAATTAAAGTTTTAAGTCATTCAAGTATCACTGCGATTAAAACACCAATGTTATTCAACAGCAAGCAAACAGATTATATCAATGTGAATGTATGTTTATTTATTTTAAAATGAACGTATTTTAGGAGAATTGGAGTGTTTATGAATTTCAAGGATCTTGAAAAAAAAGAGTCTGCAGATCAAGCGAAATACACATGTACCACTAATTTTAAATATTAGACTTTTATTAACCTTTCTGGCTTATGTGTATTTATGACGCGTGGTGAATTTCGTATCAAATACTGAATATAAGGTTAGAGTAACTGTATGGTAACCAGTTGAATTTTTGTTAACTAATTGAATTTTGAATAGTGTGTGTTCGTTTCATGGCGCAGTGAGTCCTTTTCCTTACTTATTTATACAAAATATATATATATATATATATATATATATATATATATATATATATATATATATATATATATAAAACAAATGCAAAATGTTATGACCTGATTCCCCGCACCCTTTATTATTGCAGTAATCATGACCACAGCACTCAACACATCTTTCCGAAATATTTTTTGAGGCTTCATTGTAACACAGCTGTAAGGGAAAAGTAATAAACTACTTTATAATTTTTTGTTAGCTTTTAAGTCTTTCCCCTTTTCTTATCTTACTGGCAAAAATGTTCGACTGAAATGTCATCTTCTTCTAATATCCAAGGATTTACAATATCAGTATAAAGAGATACGTTTATCCGTGTATGATTTCCGTCCTCCCTTCTCACACAAAGCTCAAACTTTTGGCAGAAATGGAAAATTTTACACTATACAAGATTCTATTTTGCTTAAAATAGTTTGCGAATTTTACTCCACATTTCAATGTAATACTGATATTAATTTTAAATATTGAACAAAACGTTTTTAAAAGTTTTATTTAAAGTTTTAACCATCTATGTCATATGAGCGGACGGAAGAACAGGTATATATCGTGTCATGATAATGCAGAAGAATGTGGCATTTACTTCATGTTTTTTTTTCCTGAAACCTTTAAAACATTTACTTACTAAAGACGACAGACAGCCAGACCGGAACGTCTTTCTTCCAGATTTTACATAACTTTCGATAAAGCAAATCTGTCAAAATAATAAAACAGCTAAAATTAAAATATTTTAATCTTAAAAGAAAAAAACGGCTGAGATTTCAATACCTACGTTTATATAAGAGATATTTTGATTAATATTTATTTATTTATTTATTTATTTATTTAACGGTAATGTTTTGACCTTGTAAAACGAATTACTAAAATACAGGCCATTCATTTGTAACCTGTAAACACGAAAAAAAAAAACTTAGTCTTGATGAAGTTTTCAGTTTATGTGTTCCTAAGAAATATCATTGAAACAAAAGGGAATGGGAAATGGCGCCCAGCAAACCAGTTACAAATTACTTAAATCAGAATAGTTTTTATGAACCTCTAAGGAAAAGAATTCATTATAATTATAAAGCAGACAATACCACATGTTTAGATTTAGTATGTTTCTATCAATTGTTTGAAGATAGTACCTCTTTCTCAGTACAGTGTTGAACAGTGTCACACAGTTCCGGGTGACTCATATCATCACATGAGTAGCATTAAAGTTACCTTTGCAAAAATGATGCTAAGACTGATCTTAGTTGATGGAAATGAACAGACAACAATAGAAAAGAACTGTTTTTATAACAACCCTAGTCACTGTGTCCCACTGCATTGCAAACACTGATCAAATGTGTGCTTGGTGTTCTAACAAGATAGTTCTGCTTTAAGATTTTTAGAACAATCTCGAACCAAATACTGTACCTAGCATTTTTTAATACTACATCAGTTAAAAAAGATTAACGGATTTCTTTAACCGACAAATGAAAGAATATGTGACAACCTACAACTAATGTAAGTTAACAATATTACATTATCACTGACTTCATAGCAAACAAAACCTCTAATTTTGTTATATTTCTGTTTAAAAATACAAATTATACACCACGTAGCATGCCTAGAAATTTGTTAGAAATTCTTAATTGTTGTAAATACACAGGCTGTTTTAAATAGCTTATGAGACAGACTTGTCAGCTCTGTTCGCATGTATATACGTATAATAAAGAAAAACAAATTTGAAATGATCAAGTTTTCAGCGCACATTTACACTAGCTTTTTAAATAGCGGGCTAAAAAGACAGCTGAATTAAGTGCCAAGGCAATCATTGAACTTTCTGTTTTATTACTCATTAACTCATTGTTCTTACATGAACTTTAGGACATTTACTCAACTATTCCCTTAACATGTTAAACAAGAAGCTATTTATGATAATTTTCTTACTCAATACAGATGGTGTTGTAGGACTTCCAGATGATGTGATTATGACTTTTTTCAGTTATACGCTTTTCGAAAGTTTAAATCCAAGTTCCAGTGACTTTATTGTATGACTTTGAAACAAAAAGGTCATTTATTAATTATTTTACGTACCGTAATCTATGGATTTGAATCCATAAAGTTGTACCTAAATCTGTATGTAGAGCTAAATTAAATAAGGGAATTATTTTTTAAAACAAACATTAGAACGTAAAATCGTAATGCCTAAACGCAAACGTCCATTAAATTAAACCCTTACATAATTGGTGCTGTATAATATTCTGCCGATATGTACACATATGATGCAATAAAATCTTCAATCAGGTTAAAATACAAAAAGTACATTTTTTTTTAATAGAAGCATCATTTTGATACCAGAGATTTCTGTGAAGATCCCTTGCATCTTTTTTAAGCATTTTAAGCATTTTTTATAATTCTAATAGGATTGATTTCCGATCATTTCTAATCCTTCGCATATTCTTTTTCGCATGCAGATGTTTGCCTTCATTTCTTTATAAATAATGCTCAAAATTGTCTTTACATTTGTCAGCGTGGTATTTCGGTATTTGTGACATTATAGCAATACTCTCGACTGCTTGATATTTTAGAAATTAGATGAAAGGAGCAAAAGGAAATTCAGCCAATTGAAAATGCTTGAAAAATTTGATGAAGAGTAAACTTACGTTCGGTAAACTGAAATCCTAATGGAAATCCAAAACCCGTTGCATCTGAAAAGCCATAAACGAGTGCCCCAAATTTTACATCAGCATTTGCATGTTTAAGTGTATGATATCCTAACCCAATGTTAAGTACTAACACTGTGAAATTTAAACGAGGAACTGAATGTCTCTGTAGTACAGTCGGTGATGATCCATCTAAGTAAAGATTGTTGCTTTCATCTGACGGCAATATGACAGATAGGTAACTGGTGAGTGATGAGTAAACTGGTGGCACTACAAAGTAGTACTCGTTTAGGTAATTGTCAATGGCAGGTATTACATCCATGTACGGATCACCAAAGCCGTTATAATTCTTTCCTAATCCGTACTGTACAACACTGATAAGTCCACTTGATGTCACTACAACCGGCTCGGTCCCCATTAGGAAGTTTTCTTCCGGCAAGTGGCGGGATGTGTTACAAATTTTTCTCGTGCTGTTTCTCAAACAGAAACTGCTGTTGCTATTAGTTAGTATTTTCAGCAGAAATCCTTTTGACATATAGAACGGAGGTACTATAAATGTGCCTGCTGACCAGGATTCTACTGGAATCATCTGCTCTAGAATCATGTCACAATATGATACATTATGTGGGACTTTTGCACATATAGTCCCAGATATTACTGCTACAGGCTTACTTGCAATGATTTTTACATTTGAAAGGTCTTTTATACTTGATATTTGATGCACAAACAATCTGTTGATATGAAAAGACATGTTAGTGTTGTCGTTACTTACTATTTGCACGCTTGTATCATCATGTGCAGCAATTATTAAAATTTCTGCGTTAAAATCTCCATGAGGTGTATACGATGCCGCCTTATAACGTAACCCTAATGCAGAAACGGGTAAGGCTAGATAAGAATCAGCAGCACCATCGTTGAAAGAGGTCATAATCACGGACACCGGTACATCTGTGGAGATATATATGCCTCGCTGCTCGGTGAAGTTTCCATGTTTTGCTAAAGAACTGTCAATGACTACGCTCGTATTGCCTTGACGTAACGTCTCATTCTTATTTACGTTTAAGAATGGAATACTGTAATACACATATCCCTTTTCCTTTGAAGCAATGTCCAAAAGTATCTGTTATTAGAGACTCTTTCAGGCGGATTCATTCCAAGTACAAACTCTTTACCATAATGCCCTGAAAATATTTGTGGTTGAATTTTAAAACAGGGGTAGCATCACAACAGTATTGTGTGTAGACATAGAAGATGCGCATTTTAATGTAAAACGTGAAAAATAATAACGTAGGTTATTTATAAGCAGAGCACTACACCTTTTAAAGATTTTATTCTCGGTACTCATATATGCCAGCATCAGACTTATCAATTTTCATTCAGATCGCGAACTCAGTACAAGAAACTACGAACAACATTGTACATCACTATTTTTTAATCTTAATATTTACAAATGTCTTGTATTTGTAATCTTTTGTCCTTTTTTATCAAAAGAATTTACTGCAGTTAAGTGGATTACATACTGTTCTGTAAGTATGCGCCTTGTAGTAGGATCTGTAAAAGAAACTTTAAAACAATAACATTTATAAAAATATCTCATTTCAAATATATGCCGAAAGAAAAAGTAATCTAGATGGTATAATACTAAATTATCATACTTAATGATGATATTAAAGCAAACTATAAAAACAATATTTCAGAGTATCAAATTAATCAAGAAATCCAACTGTTTGAAACATATCCTTGCAGTAAAAAGCGCAAGTGATATGTGTATAATAGCTCACACTTCTAATTCTTCTATGCTATTAATAATATTGAATACAATTGTTATTAAATCAAGTACCAGACTCATTAAACAAAAGATAATCCACATTGTTGCACAAGTTTCAATATAGAAGAACTTTTAACAAATGAACAAGAATAAATGGTGTAAGTATTAAAATTCTTAAATGTCCAGAGTTAAAAATCATTTAGAAGATATATGAGATATGTTTTATGCACTAAAGTCATGATAAACGTTTTGCAAGTGCAATTTTATGATCCCTAGCAACAATACATTGTTATCTTTCTAAGGGCTATCAAATGTTAGAAACGGAGAGAAATTAGGTATCCTATAAATATTGTAATGTTGTCTAATGCTGTTACCTTGCCAGGTTTAATGTTACTAGTATTCGACTGACTGCCTGCCTGCTAAAAGTATCTTCAAACAATTCTTACGGGTAAGTTCACTGCTTCACTGAGCTTCGATTAAAGTTTTCCTGAGTTCTGCTTTAAACTTTGTTGTTAACTGGCCGCATATTGCAAATTAAGATCACTGTGTAATCACGTGTTTTACTCTAGTTGAAGATATATTATGCTCAAGTTTTAGATACAAATAACTATTACACCTTTTCTATATGAACATAAAATAAACATGTTTGAGTACACACGGATTAGTTTAAAACTCTACATACTATAGGTAAATACAGTATAAATACGTAGCGTCATTTAAAAAAAAAACAAAAAAAAAACTGGCAGTTTTTTTTAAGAAAGTACCAACATAACATGACCTGTAATAGGGAATGCAACTTCTCATATATTGTGTGTGTATTCTTGTAGCCTAATTAGGCATATTAGACATATTAGACATAAGAATTTCCTAGATTTCAATTAATTTCTGCAATAAAAATATTTTATGCAAAGATGGGCATAGTATGTCTTTAAGTCAGTTCATAAGACTAGTGTGTAAGTAAAGAATTAAATACATCAGACACATTTACGATTATATTAGTAGTTTTGACAAAAACTCAACTCTGAACAAGTCACTGCTCTCTCTCTCTCTCTCTCTCTCTCTCTCTCGCTCTCTCTCTCTCTCTCTCTCTCTGTAAATCCAAAGTATTTCATCATAATGAATACGCATGGAATCTTGGATTGTTGCCATAAACTAAAGCACGCTTTGTAATGTTAGCGTCAAGCTGTATCCAAAAAAGATGACAGTGCTTAAACCTAGCCAGACGTCATATAACAGACAAGCGATGACCTTAAAACACGTATTTGATTCAGTTCACTTGGGATAAAATGCCTAGAAAGGCAAGTTATGAAAGAAATATCGGCAATGGTTTCCTAGCGGAATTGTTGTAAAGTGTACGAATTTCCCATTTAATTTTCCATTCAACCGGCGGGTCAGTTAGGCTCGAAATAAACTTTCTCGGCTTAACATTATGTTCGCTTACAATTTTATTATACAATAAAAAAAAGCACAGAAAGTAACTACCAAAATAATGTTAATTTTTTTTTTCGTCTGGACTCCTATTTGATAATATAAGAAACAGTAAAGGGCTGATAGCCATAAATGAAGTGGTCAAAGTCATTTGACATATCTGGCAACATACCTAGTTTTGCAGCAAAAATTACAGGTAACATGAAGATAAAGATTGTAAAGAAAATCTGATTTTCCAAATCTAGATGTGTTAATAATACTTTCTCGTACATTCTAACAAAAAAAAAGGATTTTGCATTCAGCTTGAAATTTGAAATGAAACATCAAAAATTACAGAGTGTTTAAACACGTTTTAAAAATCCCTTATACATACAGCCTTTCTCAAACGGGCTATTTTTAGACGCACACGAGGGTAACTTCGTTATTTCAGGTCACAATTTGAATGTACGGACTGGCTCATGAAATATATAAGGAAAAATAAAACAGCATCATCACGTTAGGTATAGACATAAGAAGGGAACATACTTTAGTATTTATTATCAGAGGAATATTTCTGGCAGTTACCTTTTTTCTTTTCTTTTTTCCAAAACACTGACACTTTAGCACATCAGATTGCAAAGTTGGAGACTGTAGAATATGTACTCGCGGTGACATTATTTTTTCGACAGCTTTGCACGTTTGCGTATCTATTTCTGCTATCTTTTTTCAACATTAATATAACTTTATCTTAACATCTTTTCCAATTGTATTAAGACGGTGTTGAGATGATATAAATATGCCTGTTTTACTAACATCACATAAAAGAAGATTCTTTATCCATAAATAACTGTGTACAATATAACAATAATACGAGATTAAACCAACCTAGACGAGTCAGATGCTCGAATCCTGATTGGTTGTATTTTAATATATTTTTGTTAGTAACGCGTCCATACCAATGGAAGTTCAAACCAAAATAATCGACTACGTCGAAAAAACTGTGAAAAATGAACTTATTACTTATTAAAAGCAAAATTTTGTACTGCTGAAGTATTAGGTACTGTGAAACCATAAGGTCTCTGAATGAGGTGTAATAATTACTCAACGAAAAGGCATCCTTTTATTAACCTCCTTTTTCAACCAAAATCTTGACCAAAATGACTTCGGTTTACATTTGTTCTGTTCATTTTATTACTAGGAACCCCATTTAAAATAAGCGCACAGAACATCTTATTTTTTCTGATAAAGTGCGCTCTCCTATTTTGTTTTACATAATCTCACTATTTAATACGTATATGTTTTATTTGAATTTTTTTATTATCTTTTTAATATCGTGCTATGTCCTTAAAAGTGTAAATGAAATAAATAAATAAATCCAATTTTTTACCAATTTCAGTTGCACACGAGCGAGGAAACTCCGAGACGATAGAACGTCTCACAAAATCTACTAATGTTATAATATTCTAGGTAAGGTTAAGATTTTAGTGGTGAAACTGATCTGTACAATTATGCTCTTTTTACAATCATTTAACCTTTTATATTCACCCGAAAATACTGTGTCCGTAGTAAACTGCAACTTTATCTAGACATTTGGCTTTTAAACTAGGTATAATAAAATCCAAAACAATCTGTTATACGTTGAAACAAACACACTAAAAAGTTTGTTTTATGTCGTAATAGACCCATGTTGAACAGAATAAAAAAATATTTACTGGCTATGACTTAAAGCTATTTCAAGGTAGCAATTGCTTTAACTTAGTTTGTTTCCCGTTTTGCTAATACTTTGCCAGATTCTGAATATGTGTGTTTTGTTTTGTACATATTACAGAAGGTTTGAAGTCTGGTGTTCTGAAATTACATTACATATCTTTCTGAATGTTTCATAAATGGTAGGCAAACCTACTACATACACTGCTGTCACACACCGGGAATCTCGTGATTCCATCAGTACCAATATTAAAGTTTGGTAGGCGACATTCTACTGTGATCTTGTAATCCTTTGAGCATTTTTGCCGGGCATAACTGATTATAAGGGCTGCAATCAAAAAATAGAAAAAAAGACATAACAATGAACTTTTAGTATATGATGTAAAAACATCGTTATTGACAGTTTTATATTGCAAATACCATGGATTTCAATTGAAATTGTTTGGCCAGTAACTTTTGATATTGAATGCAAATCAGAATATTCCCTTAATATTTCTGTTTCCATAAACATTTCTTTATGGTATCTAAAAGGATTATGAAGAATGTGCGAAAAGTAAGGGCATTTCAGTTTCAGCTTATTTGTATTACAGTGACTGATAATGAAACATGGCTGTAAAACCTGTTTCTGCAACTAGATAGCATTGGTGTTTGTCCTACTTCACTAGCCAGTCAAAAAGCGAAGATATCTAAATTTATTACAGATTTATCCGTGAATAATTGCAATTTTTCCAGTTATTCATGAAGAACGCTGTCCTATTTTTACCTGCCCAAACACGATGTCTTCGAAGGCGTGTCGGCGCACAAATGGGGGTGGTGCGCTCTATAATCCTAAGGAACCCGACAAACAAGTGAAAGATCAAAACGATAGGAGCAAACACTACGTCGGATAGAGGCTATCAAGTGAAATCATCCGCATTAAGAAACCTCGGTCGATCGTTTCGCTCAGTATTGCTGAAGATTTAACTTCATAACCTATATCCTATAATGCTAGGCATTTTACAAGGACTTTGAAAATGGCAAGTCTACAGTCAAGGTTAGTTATGAATATAAAAGCCTTCATTTTTTTAATTACACCAAACTAGAAAAGCAAACCAGATGGATTAAAATACCTTTGACAAATGAGAGTACAAACACATGTGTGGTGGAAATAGTCAGATCAAAACCTGCAGTCAACATTTTTTAAACATTATTTCAGCAGAATCAGAAAGTTGTCATAATGATGATGTGACTCACATGAATCATCTCAAGAACGCTATATTGTTATCTTTCGACAGAAGTATGCCAACATAACTTTTTATTATTCAAACTAGATGTATCACTGAATGTGATTAATACAACCATCATAACGCCATATCAGAGGAAAAGGGCAAATATCAAGTAAAAACTAAACATAGTTGTATTGACAAGGTGACTCCTTAACACCCCCTCAATTGGGTTTTGTGGGGAAAATGACTCCTCTATACTCCCCACAACAGTGTTTTGTGCTGGTAAAATGACAGATTCATCGAACAGACACAAAAAAGACCAAACTTTTGAACTTTGTTATCTGAGACTGAGATTGATCATTGAGGTACAGACCTGACTCTTATGTCACATTATCTCGTGTTGGTGAATATTTCGGCCAAGTATTTCCTAAATCCATCCAAAAATGACAAAAGATATCGAACGGACACGAAATAAAGACACAACTTTTAAACTTTGACCTTTACGTCTGACCTTGACCTTGGATGTATAGACCTGGATACCGTAACACACCATGTGACTTCTGTGAACATTTCTGCCTAGTATTTTTGAAATATGAAAAACCAATATCAAGAAAAAAACCAGTAAAAAGCACAGCCTCCCTACACAGTCAAAAAGTAGACAGGAAAAGAAAACATAAATTTATATATTGATTAGGTAAAAAAGTCACCACAAACAATTAACAACAAGAACCAGCATGGTAATCGCCTTGGAACGGTCAGTAGCAAAACATTTGCCACTGGGGGTTTAAACCAGATTCTAGGGCGTATCAACCTCACACTTGCCTCAACAGGTTCTGACTTAGTTAAAACATTTTTCAATTTATCAATAGAAAGATTTAGATCAAGAAAGTTTGCTTGCCTTTCTGAAGTGTTTGCTTTATTAAGTTGGAGTTAATTTGGATGTATTTTGTTGACCAAAGATGCAAAATAGTTATCATCTATATTAAGCAAATCGCCTCGAGGAGGTTTTAAAGGCTGTAATAATGTAATCTTGATGTTCACAAGAAAGAGATAATCTAAGTTTCTCTCGTAGCAGTATAAAATCAGATCAGCAACAAGGATGAACAATTAATACCTATGGGGTGTGCACCAGCTGTTTATAAATAAAACAGTAGAAGTGCCAAATATATCATAAATATCACCTAAAATGTGTCTAGTAAGAAAATGTCCATAAAGTAGAATTATCATAAAAACCATCTGTAAGATCTGGAAAATATTCTCTTGTTTGTTCGTTACAAGCGATAAAGGTTGTGTGTGTGTGTGTGTGTGTGTGTGTGTGTGTGTGTGTAGGACTGGTGCGTTTGTCTCTTCTTAAATTATAAGGAAGTGTATAATGTAGATAAATCAAGAGTTAACAAAGAGAACGCCTGAAATGTACCCGAGTTTCAATACACCAAAATTTTACTTTTGCCAGTGGTTTCAAAAACGTTTTCACAATACCTAATAAATAATATGTTCTTTTATGGCTGTAAGACACGATGTTAAAAGCACGGAAAATGTAGTAGTTGGATAAATGACAATGAGTTATGGAACGAACATAAAAAGACACCAAACTTTTCACCTTTCACCTCTAAGTGTGACCTCGACCTTGGAGGAACGGACATGGGTCTTGTGCATGACACATTGCCTCATGTTGGTGAACGTTTCTGCCAATTGTTTCTGAAATCTATCCTTAAATGACAGAATTGTGGAACGGACACGAAAAATAAACCCAATCTTTTGCCTTTCACCTCCTAGTCTGACCTTTTTCTTGAAGGTACTGACCTGGGTTTTGCACATGGCAGATTGTCTCATGTTGGTAGAAATGTCTAATCTTCAAATTAACACAGACTAATTGATACATCAATAATGAACTTCCATGTACCCACTAAATAATTAATCTTGATAACACAAGTTTCCTGTAACAGTGAGTTAGTTTCTCGTTATTACGAGAACTTAAGTCGAAAAAAATCGTTTTCTCAATATATAGAGAGAGTTTCTAGTGATAATGAAAAATTATGCCATAATAATGAGAAAAATTTGCGTAATTTCGAAATATGTTCTCGTTATAAGGAGATAATTTACATCCCGTTATAACGAGTAATGATGTCGTTAAAACGAGAAAGATTTTTCGTAATGAGACACTTTCTCTTGATATTGAAATAGTTCCTCATAATACAAAGTTGATATAAAATGATATGAAGTAGTTATAACAAGAAATGAAAACAATAAGTATTTCAGATCAGAAATACGAGAAAATTTTCTCGTTTTCTAGTTTTAAACGAATTAATATCGTCTGCTTGCCATATATAACAGTACTTTATTATCATGTTAAATGAAGGTACATTATGTCTTTGTAACTGTATCTTATTTTTAAGTCTGATGATATTTCTTATTGGCTGATGTTTCAAGTATTAAAAGTGCTATACACCCGAACATTGTATAACAATAATTCCATATATAATAACTTATACCAATGCATTCAGAATTTTTGACTGACATTTTGATTTTTGGTAATTTCTAGTTCAATATCATTCGCATCAGTAATTTGAGGTAACTGGTAAATGATACTGAAGTAACTGTCTAAATTATTTTAAAAATTACATAAGCTAATATTTAAAAAAAAAAAAAAAAAATACGGAGAAAGTTGTTTAAATCTTCGTTTTATCAACAATATTAAGGCGCTTTCTGAATATTTAACATTCTGATTTGCTATAACAAAATGAAGTGTATTTATTATCATCTTTTGCAGCACTATCTAAGTAACTGATCCAATATGATCGCTCCAGTCCTATGGTTTAAACTATTGATAAGAATGTAAGAATGTTCGACCATTCAAAATGCAAAAAGGTAAGCCATAGTTCGCTCTCTTGAATTTTATTACAAGACATGAAGATGAAATACATCGTTTCGAACATGAAATATATCGTTTTCAAGAAAACTGAACTTTTGTAAGAAATATCTTCTAAAATCTAAAATCCTTTTATTTATAAAACGTTCGTATACAAAAAATAATGATAATATATTGAAGGTCACAAGCAAATTATGGTCAGACTTTCCAAATTATGTGCAAAGAAAGATCAAAGCTGTACCTACATGGATTCTATGTAAAGAAAAACATCATCTACGATGGCATAAAATCATGACAATGACATTGCAAATCTAAATGCTCAATACATACCTTAGTTACCTTTCATATCTTTCAACTGATATCAGTTAACATCCCTAAACAAACTTTAACAAAGGTGTCTTATATTAATTGACACGCTGCCTATATCATCATACAGGCAAAGCTGTTAAAATCTGGTTAACACAGATAAAATGTTTTGTCTAGAATATGAAAGTGTATCTGATTTTCTGTTTCTCTCTTTAATAGGTCCCTGTCCGTGCTTGATTTTCACTTCTTGATCACCTTCCAGAATAACTTTAAAAGTTCACCACATTATATTCCTGAAACAACCAGTCATATCGAATATGAATTTATCGCCATTCAATGTTACTGGTGTAGATGCTATCTAACCTTGCCATTACTATATTTACAATTCAATCATCTTATAAATACTTAATTATAAAATACACTTCATGAGAGGACCACTTGAGAAACATACGAAGAATGACATTAAAACTTCATGACGTTTCACTTGTGACCTCAATTCATGAGCAAAAAAAAATCATGAAACGGAACAAGTGATATTATTTAAATTACCACAATGTTGATAATGAAGTACAGAAAAAAAACAGGGAAATTAACCATATCGTGTTTTAAGTGTGAAAAGTTTTGTTTATGAAAACAACTTACGACAATTCAATTTATCGGTTCAATCATTTGGTGAAACAAAGTGGTTTTATTTCAATTAAATCACTCACTATTGATCTACAATTTTATTTTGAACAGAAAACTGCATTGTACGCTCTTTTCTTTCATAATTGGAAAAAGATTTACGTGATACATTCGTAGCAGCAGCACACTAACCAAAGATTACAGATCCCTCACTTCCGGTAGTGTCACGTGCGCAATTTGAATTACAGTAGTCGTCCGCACAGCAATGGCGGCAAACTGGCAGAGAACGCAAGGCCTTGTGCACAGACCTATTCTTTGGGGTACTCTAAAATAAATATAATTATTTATTAAATTTATATGATGGCAAAAACCATGAGTACTAGTTGTAATCCCGTAAAACTTTGCTTTGGGTGGTATATAAGAACCATCTTATGGTCGGTCGGTTGGTCGGACGGTCGGCCGGACCGGTGCAGAAATCTTGTGACTCAAGCTTCTTCCAGATTTCTAATACTACCAATTTGAAACTTGGAATGCATGTTAATCAATAAGAGTAGAAGTACATGATAGACTTTTGATGCAAATTTATGCCCTCTCTACAGTTTTACGGCCTGTAATACCAAAACCTGGTAGCGCGAACATCTACCACATTCCTGAGGCTGTTGATTTGAAACTTGGTGTGCATGTTCACCTATAAATTTAGACGTGCGTGGCGCCTTTTCTTGTGTGAACTGCGGTTTTACGGCTCACCATGGCAAAGTCTTTTGACGCAAACTACTTCTCATCTCTATAACTAAAGATTTAGAACTTTATGCACATGGTCATCGATGAGTGTAAATGTTGGTTACGCGTTCTATTTTTCCTCTTTTCCTCTGACAAGGTGGTATTGCAGGGATATTAGTCACCTTCAGTGATAGCATTAGTTTATACAATAATTATTATTAAATTAAGAGATGTGTCTGAAAATAAACACAACATACGCTAGAAAGAATGTGACATCTTGCCTTATCTCCGTCCAAAAGATTAGACTTTAAATACGTTATCTATAGCCTACAGATAACAAACGATTAAAACATTCACTAAGGCATTTTCTCAGAATGCAGAAAAGAGTGGTGGGGCGGTAATAAAAGATAAGGAAATTGCATTTTTTAAATATAACACTTATCTTTTAACTATAACGCAACCAATACTTGAAATATGCTATTTTAGTATTGTGAGTAGTAAACACGTACCAGCCCAATGGAACAGCCAAGTTTAAAGTGAGAGTGATCTCCCCATTTCAACTCTTCAATGCTGCAAACCTGTAAACAGGTACATTATAAAGATACTAAGGACTGTGCAAGGAGTTACATTTGCTCTGGAGATGGTAAACACATTTAATTTAGAGTCAAGTGTTGATAAAGGAATAAATAAAAACACTGATGCTTATTTCTTACACCATTCTGTGTACGATGTTGATTTACTTGAAACATTCTGCTCTTGCTCTATTTAATCATGACATTCTATTTTAAATACTGTATGAAATGAAGCATGTGTCTTTAAAAAGAAACAGGTAAAACTCTTTTTCATTTGGACTCGTTCCCTTGAATTGTAAAGTATTTCTGAAGGTAAACTGATGCCCACCTGTCCTTGTTCACACAGGGCTATTGTGTTACATTCATCCGGAGACCAAACATGTTGACAGTCGTAACAGACTGGACCGCGCTGTTCGCGTGGCGGAATTCCTTAAGTCAAACAGTCACGACAAAAACTACATGAGAAAGTGTTTATTTAGCAAAACTTAAAACTGGATAACCAGAAATAGAATTTCAATTTCCGTCATTTCCTGATTAGTAAAACAATTATTCAGTTGAACTGTTCATGTTTTTTTCTCCTTTCGGTTGTTCCACAAAACAATTTGTACTTGAGATTCTATCCTACGTTAAGCCTTATATAGTTTGCTACCTACCTTTC
This sequence comes from Cyclina sinensis, assembly GCA_012932295.1. Lineage (NCBI taxonomy): Eukaryota > Metazoa > Mollusca > Bivalvia > Venerida > Veneridae > Cyclina > Cyclina sinensis. The sequence goes on from JAAONU010000003.1 coordinate 3,285,474, forward strand.
TACTCTATTAAATATCCTAATTATCTGAAATTCCACACCTAAAACTCAAACAATTGCCAGGTAATCACATACACTGTTTTTGCCTCATTGTTGACATATTTAAACCCAACACTTCGACGCAATAAGACCAATTTAGAAGTTATCTTCTCAGACTAGGTAGCCCTACATTTTTATATTTCATAGTTTCTTTAAATATAATAGGTGACGGCTCGTGTTTAAAATATTTTGAGAGTGTGAAAGAAATGTGAATTTTCTATACATTAATTGCAAGCGTGTCTTCCTTTTAACTAAAGGCGTTTACTTACTGAGGACGACAGACATCCGGACCGGAAAGTCTTTCCCCCAGATTTTACATGACTTTCGATGTAGCAAATCTGACAACACAAAACGATTAGAATTAGAAGTTAAAACATTTGTTTAAGTTGAATACAAGTAATCTAAGGGTTTGGATGTTAACGTGATTTAGTATACAGAAAAGTTAAACTCTTGACTTTTGTTAAAAGGTTAGTTTTCAGCGGCAATAAGATGACGCGAAACCTTCTCCTTTGGTTTATTGCAACACATGACATTCACGTGTCAGTAAAACAGACGAAACGCTTTCAAGATCGTTCACAGTAAATGTGATCAAAAGAAACATGGCGACAGCATTGTGAAGGGGAAGGTAAAGCACTACCAAAATATAGGTTAAAATAATCATAAATCAAATGGTTAATATTAACTAAAACAGAACACTATGGAGACGAAAGCAGTCATTGAGACAAGTTTAACTTCTTAAAGTATCAATTTTTTTGTATAATGGTTGTACGTCGTTTCCGGAACAATGATGTACAGTGTCACAGAGATCCACGTGGCTCATATCTTCACATGAGTAACATGTTCTTCCTGAAATAAGGTGTGAAAATCAAAGTAAAAAAAAGTAACTTGAGATTGATACTTAGATTGACTTTTAAAGTAAAACAGTCTTTGAAAGAAATGAGAAAAAGCATTAAAAAGCAGAAAATTCTAAAATGTTTTTGTAACAACCATTGTTAATGAGTCTAGCTTGTCAATGTTCTTTTTTTCTTGATGTTATAATTTGACAGTTGTTGCAAACATTACCGTGTGATAAAGATGAAGACATTTTTGAACTAAATTCTTCAAACTATTTTAACGAAAATTGACAACCTTAAATGAATATAGTATTTATTGACATGCATATGGCTTATTGTTCAAACAGCTCATTTGTTGGTAAATATTTTCACGTAAATAGTTTTTTACAAAACAAAACATCGATTTAAAACGTTAAAAATGACAAAATAGTTTGAACTGCTGAGCTGCTCTTAGAAATATTTTATATCCATAAATGTTTTATAAGACAGCGTGTACGTAAGTCTACAAAATAAGAGTTTAAAAAATCACGACTTTTTTAAAACATGGATACTTTAGCTTCGTTAAAAAAAGAGGTTAAAGCAATAAATAACACTGTAAGACTTTGCTTATTATTAAATATGTCAATGCTTTATTCTTAATTGTTTTTGATATCTCATGTGTCTTACCTAATATCGATGGTGTGGTAGAAATTGCAGTCGAACTGGAGGAAACTGGTGTAGTTGATTTAGCGATAAATTTAAAAATATCGCATCATAGCAGAAACAATCATAGAAATTATTAAATGACATGTACTCGTAAACAAGAGATATTGACCTAAAATCACAACAACATCCTTTGAATTTTTGCAAGTTATCAACTCGTTCAGCTAAAATTACTTTTTATGTACAGTTTGGAAACTAAAACGAGACATCATTTACAAGTGAGGCATTCACCCATAATGCCAAATCTCAAAAGATTGAATAAGAAAAAAATGAATAATGTTATAAGCTATTAAATACATTGAAATATTCTCTTTTGAGAAGGTAATGAGAGAATACTTACAACCTGACAACTGAAATCCTAAAGGGAAACCATAACCCATGTAAGTCAAACGGCCATAAACAATTGCAGCAAACTTTACATTAGCATTTGTGTGTTTAAGTGTGTGATATCCAACACTTATATTAAACACAACCACAGTGTAGTTTAAAAGAGGGACAGAGTATCTCTGATTTGCGTTTTGTGTTGACTCATCTATTAGAAATCTGTTGGTTTCATCCGATGACACTGTAACGGATAAATAACTGGTAAATAACGAGTAAACTTTGGGCACTACAAAATAGAACTCCTTAAAGTAAGTCCACTTGATGTAACAACTACCGGCTCGGTCCCCATAAGAAACTCTTCTTCCGGCAAGTGGCGAGATGAATTACAAATAGTCTTTTTGCTATTTCGCAGACAGAAACTACTGTTACTATCAGTTAGTATTTTCAGCAGAAATCCTCGTGACCTTTCAAATGGAGGTACTATGAATGTTCCTGCTGACCATGATTCTACTGGAAGCATTTGCTCAAGAAGCATGTCACAGTCACGTGCATTATGTGGAACGAAAGCACATATTGTCCCAGATATTACTGCAACAGGTTTAGTGGCGATAATTTCGATATTAGAGAGATCGTAAATACTTGATATCTGATGGACAAAAAATCTGTTCATATTAATTGATGCACGGCTTTTGTCGGTAGTCATGACTTGTACCTCTGTATTATCGTGTACAGCAGCTATCAAAATTACTGCATTATTACTAGTCTGTGCGTCTGCAGGGCTGTATGATGCTGTCCGATAACGTAATCCTAATACAGGAACAGGTAGAGCAAGATAGGAATCCAAACTGCCATGGTTAAAATTAGTAACAGTTATGGCTATCGGTACATCTGTGGTGACATATATGGCACGCTGTTCGGTGAAGTGTCCATGTTTTGTTAAAGAACTATTAATAGCTATGCTTGTTCGGCCCTGTAGAATAGCCTCAGTGCGGGTCATATTAACAAGTGGTAGGACCTAAATCATGTAGCTCGGTGCTTTAAGCGAGAAAAACGTGTAGTCTATGACTAATGTCGTCAGTTTTCGCGTAAATATTCAGGAATTTGGATAAATTATCAACAGCTATGGGGATTGTCTTGGGAATAGTTGTATAATGTATAGGACTAGTACCTAGCCATATATGTATGCTAACTGTAGCTGCTATTTGACAGAAAAAGAAATGTGTTACAAAAAAGTTATTGAAGGGATGCCAACAAAGGTGTCCCATTTTTTGTGCGATTCTGCAATAATTTGCTTAGGTTTTTGAACTTGTCAAACCATTCTGCGCCATTGAAACAATATTTTTAGTAAACAGGCACACAATTAAACATTTACAACCAGTTAGGAACATATATCATATATTATGTTCATTTTTTTAACTTAAAGACAATAAACGTGTAGTTTGAGTGACTTTAAGACCATATTGTGTAACCTCGGTTCTTTATTGATGTTAAAGTTAAGTTTTTCAAAATAAGCATGTTGAAAAATTTTACAAAGAGTTCTGTTTGTAAATTTAACTTTATGTTTCTGATAAAAAACCCAAAGTATTTCCTCTTTGAAGCTAAGATGATTCAATAAATGTTGCTATGAATTTGAACACTTTCGATTTTAAGGCGGGAAGGTTATGTGGTGCTTTTCATTTTCAGATACAAATACAATATTACAAGTAAATTTTAAACTATGAAAGGTTTTGACTTGATCACAAGTCTGCAGATTTCATTTAAAGAATCAAAATTGACAATTTTGTAGATATTACATACATGCAAACATTATATTTATAAAATCAAAAAGGACTTTCTAAGTTGTGCGAAAACAAATTGTCAACTGACAGACATCCTGTGCCACACAGTTAAATTAACTGTATATACTTGGTACAGATAAGAGCTGCCAATGTGCTAAGCTCCATATAGTCATTCAAAGGTGAATGGTTCAATCCCTGAACTCAACAAAATAGCTATGCGACATTTATTCTTGGATGCCGTATCCAATGTTCATTTGCATCTTACCATTATTTCAGTTAAAAGGAAACAAATTAGACATACAGGCAAATCAGACAAGTTAGATTTCTTAAAACATTTGTATAGTTTTTAATGGAGTTTGAAAAATATTATCTTACTTCTTCTACGTTCATATCAGTCAATATTTCTTCCGCTTTGACTGGACTATCATTAAACTTAAATGAAATAATGAACATAAAGCTCTATGACAACATTATCATCTCTCCGTAAGCACAAAAAAGAGAGAGAAAATTTGATGTAAAATGTATTTGCATAATTAGTTGGTTCAAATGTTTACATGATTACAATATTTTTATGAAGTCTTTGTCTACCTAACAATGCATAATTTCCAATCGGTCATGCAATCCATTCAGAACAGCTTTTGATGACTGAAATAACTGGATGAGAAATTACGTGTATATTTTCTTATTTATTCATAGTATCAAAAACACAATGTCAAAGAATAAAGATGAAGAGAAAATCCTTTATGAAAAAATAGACCTGGCTGATAAATATCATTACCTTGCTTAAACTGCCGTTTTGCAATAAATTAAATTAGGTTGCTAATAATTGTGGTTTTAAGGTATTTCTTGCAAATAGTGATTAGTCTTTACTAATGAAACTTGGAAAGGGGGTGAAAATGAAATAGTTTGCAATACGTAAAATGACCTCCCTTATCTCCAAGCCGTCAGGTATCTTAATACATCCGAGATTTAATTCTATATTTGTGATAAAAATGTAAGTTATCTTTGGAGGATCTATTTACTTCTTATGTATGGTATGTATGAATAGCTTGTAAGTATATGTCATAATGCTATTTTGCTATGATATTATATTAATGAGCTGTTGCCCCGAGTTTCAGAGTACAGAGTTTATCATTCCGGCATCTACAATTCCAAGATGAAGTTGTGCTAAAAATATTCTAATCTTTTAATTCTCGCTGGATATCAAACAAAATCTGATTATAATATTAAATTATTGCTTCAACTCACAACTGTAAGAATTGTTTATTGTTAACATTTATTTAGCTGTCTGTAAAACAATCTTGAACGAATACATATATTGAACGTTAACTTCGGTTGTATCAAAAGACATTCGATTGCTTTCACTTTATAAAATCACCATGTGTAGTTAATGTAATGCCTTTAAATTGGACAAACACTGGTTTTGAGCATGATTATAGTACAAAATAACTGTTAAATTTAACTAATATGCTAGTGACAGAAAGATATTTTATGTATAAGAATATCGTTACGCAGTTTAATATGAAAGAACCGAGGTTACACAATATGGTCTTAAAGTGACTCAAACTACACGTTTATTGTCTTAAAGTTAAAAAAATCGAACATAGATGCATTATGCACGTTCCTAACTGGTTGTAAATGTTTAATTCTGTTCTTGTTTACTTAAAATACCGTTTTAATGGCGCAATATTGTTGGTCAAGCTGAAAAACCGAAACAAAATATTGCAGAATCACACAAAAAAAATGTGACACCTTTGTTGGCATCCCTTCAATAACTTTTTTGTAACACATTTCTTCATCTGTCAAATAGAAACTACAGTTAGCATACATATATGGTTAGGTACTAGTCGTATACATTATACAAATATTCCTAGAAAATTCCCATACCTGTTGATAATTTATCCAAATTCCTGAATATTTACGCGAAAACTGACAACATTAGTCATAGACTACACGTTTTTCTCGCTTAAAGCACCGAGCTACATGATTTAGGTCCTACCCCTTGATTAAGGTATGGAACGGAATAATAATCACTGCCTTCTTCTGTAGATGCGATGTCAAGAACTATCTTAGGAATGTCATAATTTGGAATCATTCCAAGTACAAACTCTTTACCATAATGACCTGAAAATATTTTAAATTCCTTAAACTGAAGATATTTGAAAAAAAACAGTATATAACGTGTCGTTTAGTAAACTCATGGCCATAAATATGCAATGCCATTTAAATTAATATTTAGATTAAGGGACAGTCTATTATGCCGTTAAAATAACGCAGGCTATAAAACTTGAGCACTAAAATGAAAAACAAAAAATATCGGGACTCATATTGGGCAAAATAAGATTTTATCAACTGGTAATTCAGGAGCCAAGTTTCAATTAAAATAGTATTTTCACTTAAATCTCGATCTAGATACAAGAAATAATGCATAATATCGAAACACACAGCTTTTAATTGTCATATTTATAAATTTCATGTATTTCAGAACTATTGTCACGTTGTAACATAAATATTAAATAGATTACATACTGTACTGCAAATAGGCGCTTTTTAAAAGGATCTGAAAAAAATAAACTTTCAATTAATAACATTGATTGAAATATCAAAGTTCAAGTATCTATAGCAAGAACAAGTTATCGAGTTGAGATGATACGAAATGATAAAACTAAGGCGAAATAAGTATAATTCAGAATATCCTATTTATCAAGGTTAAATATATTAACCCTTAACCTGCAGGAGGCAAATGGCTCTGCCTTTGCGATCAGCGCAGACCAACATCAGCAGTCTGATCATGATCTGCACTATTCGCCATTTAGTCAGTAAAAGCACCCCCATTAACAATTAATGAATCAGTCCAAATTGATAGATGGACAAATCTCTTTCGATATTTTAGCATGTTTAGGGTTAAATGTTAAAGTGGTATTATTAGAATATAGTTAGTGTTTACGCTTCTTTTTCACCCATGTTATTACAGATATTAAATATAATCATAACAGAATCAAACAGCAGACTGACTAAACAAAGAAAAATCCACATTGCTGCAGAAACTTTAAACAAATGCGCGGGAATAAATTTTATAAATCGTGAGATTCTTAAATGCCCAGAGTTGAAAATTATTTAGAAGGGAATACAACATCTGACGTGCATTATCTGCATGGTTAAATATTTTACATTGAGTAATTTTAACGTCCCTGACAATACCCTAATGTTATCTTGCTATCTGAATAAGAAAGGTATGTCGGGTTATCTGTCTGTCTGTGTTATATTTCGTTGTCGATTTTGATTTAATGGTGTTTTTTTTTTTTTAACCTTAAAGAAATACACTAACCTGTTAAGCGTCAAACTGTTTTGTATGAATTAATTAACCACAATTTCAGACTTTTTAAATAAAATGACGAAATGATAAACAGATGTGACAAATCTTTTCTAGCATAACGTAAAATGTATTTAAGCTACGTATACTACAGAATAGAAAACATATAAAAGTAAATTTTCATGTTTTTTTTTCCCGTGACATTTGTTTCCTGGTAGTGTGAAATTCATTTATTAAGTAGATAAAACATTTACTACGTACGTCTTTAGCTTTTTATTTGTAGCGAGACAAATAGTCAAAGCACATCAATTACTGTCTGCAATGCTTAGGAGATATCCACTTATAACTTAAGTTATTGCCATAAATCATTGCGCATTTAAATTTCAATGCTTTGTAACTTGAGGGTCAAGCTATATCCAAAAACGTAAATGTGATAAAACGGCATTAACAGACTCACAAAAAAAACTCCATTTACATCTTTACGTATCTAGCGCATCTACTGACCTGAAGAAACGTGAGATGACAACTTCAAACGACTTTGAAATAGCACTTTTTACACACTTTTGCTGGGTACCCTTTGTCCAGTAAAAACAGAGCAGATGTGGTCCAGTGGTAACGCACTGGACTGGTATACCGGTCCCGAGTTCGTTCCCCCGCTCCTCCACTAACATTACTAATAGTCTTTCGGATGAGACGTTAAACTGATGTCCCATGTATCAGTGCTATACACTGAGCATGTAAAAGAACCAGGGGTGTCTCTGGAATGGGATGCTTTCTGTATCTTGCACTACCACCATAACATAAAATAACTAATCTCTTCAGTGGGCGTCGGTCATATGGGCAACCGGTATCGACGGTAAATAAGCATAAATAGACAGTAAAAACGAAGATATTAGAGAACTATGTATTCTGAGTGAAGGCATGAATTTTCAAAATTTGGAAGGAATTGAATGTTACGTTGTAACAGCGGAAAGTTTGTGAGACAGATAGACACGGATGGACTTTGTACACACCTCAAGGCCGCCTTCATTTTGTATAGGCTGTCAATGATTTTCAAAAACAAATGTCACCATGAGGCAACGCCGGCGTAGATGACCAAAGTTTATGTAAATAAAGATTAAGGATAAAATGCCTAGAGAGACAAGTTATAAAGATGTTCAAACCATTGTTTTTTAGAGCGGTAGTGATTTAATGTTAGAATTTCGGAGTTGCACAGTCACGAAATATTGTCGAAAAATAAGGTCACCTCGCGTGTACCCAACCCTTTATTTGGTTACCAGCTGGTTTAAAAAAAATTGTCTAGTGAATAATCTTGGTGCGGTTTGATGACTCGTGCAAAAGGTTCTCCTCTGATACTAGAGTCTGTACATTTTGTTTTTGCCAAGACTACTTTCAACTTCTCGCTTAAAACTAAAATTGTTCTTGAACATTTATGGAATGGGTTGATTTAAAATCGACTGAAATTTTTCATCAAGTTCTTACCTCAACAAATTTATGAACTTATCAGTTTATTAACTTTACTTGATAACATTGTATTTATCGTACCAGGATTTTAGTCTTAAACAGTGGTGAGATTATTCTGAGTAGTCAAACAACTTGTTCTTTACCACATCTAAAGAAGTGTTCATGAATTGGTATTTTTAACCAGTATTTTACCTGTTTAAATATCAGTGCAAAAAAGAAAGAGAAAAAGAAAAGAAAAGAGAAAGAAAGAAAAAAATGTAAATTGACCAGATGGGGCTCAAGATTATCTCTTAACTATATAGGTACTCATTGATTCCGCTTCGCATGACAGAAAAGTTTCATGAGCCTTTATCATTGATATACTAAGCAGTGTTTGTAAAATGTAGTCTCAGTAGGCCTATTTATGCACGGGAAATATGTCAGAAAAACAAGCACACTTAACCCCATTTATCTTTATTAAGCATAACCATAAACCATAGCTAACTAACATATTCATGATTTAATTTCCCAAACAGCGGTTCCTGTCACAAACACGACACCTGGTTATTCCATCAGTTCCAATCACAAATGTTTTCGCACGGCATCTTTTCGGAATTGAAGGGTCCATAGGACACTGTATCTGTGGACACACCTCCGACTTCTTACCTGAAATACAAAGCCACAAACGATGCAGTGGTTTGGATTATACCTATACATACAAAAAACAAATGTTTCTTTTTCGAGTTTAATTTAAGTTTTGATTCAAAACTTTTGACATTGTCACCAATCATTTATTTTTTTAGAAACTGCGTGCTAATTAAATCGCAATCTTTTTTAGACAATACAATTAGGTAAATAAAGATAATTCTGTGCGTTTATCTCTGCGTATACTTCGTCAATTTTCTTTGCTACGTATATTTTGTTTTGCACATAACACAGAAGGCTTGAAGTTAGGTATGTTGAAAGCACATTATACATCTGTCTGAATTTTTCAGAAACAGAAGGTAGACCTACCACACACACTGCTGTCGCACACTCGGCATTTTGTGATTCCATCAGTTCCAATAACAAAGTTTGGTCGGCGGCATTCCTTTTTGATTTTTTGATCCATGGGGCATTGTATGGCCGGGCATACCTGATGATAAGGGCCTGCAATCAGAACATACAGAAATAGAAATAACAAAACACTTTTAGTATATGACATAAATAACATCGTTACTGACAATTTTATGATAAATGATAAATTCATGTAACTAATTAGGATGTTTTTACAAAAAAGTTCTCGCACCGTGACCTTTGAAATAGAATATAAGGCAGAATATTCCCTAAATATTTCTGTTTGCCGTAAACACAGCTTTATAGTGTACATTTTTCAAGCACTTTCAAAAATGACCAACGATAAATTTATGAAAATAAAGTCCTAAATCCTTTTGAACTACCCCAGACTTGAAAAGCAAACCACATAGGTTAAAATACCTTTGATTAAAGGAATGATAGATTGGCAGTTTAGTATACAAAACAACGTTTCAAAAAAGGTATTAGTATTTCATGTCCTGCAGTCAACATGAAAATATGGCAACTTTGATTTGCTATATATATAAACTATGACGGTGAAAATAATGTATAAATATCTTATAAATTATAAGATAATGTTTAAATTTTGTAGTGTTATTTGACAGAAAGGAAGGGTTTTTGTATTTGAAACGATAATTTGTTCTAAGAATTTTGTTGTCGAACAAACATTTATGAATTTACCGCAAAGATTGCTGTCACACACTCGGCATTTCGTCTTGTCATTTAGGCCGATTATAAATTCAGCTTTCCGACAGTCCGGTGAGATGTTTGCATCATCGGGACACTTCAACTGCGGGCAAACGTCTGGTCCTAAAATAGTCAACATGCCAAGAAAGATGTTATTGTTTTTGTCTGAAGGTATATACAGATAAACAGTTTGCAAACATTAATTTAATAGATTCAGAAAGTTATCATAATAATGATGTGACTCACATGAATCTTTTCAAGAACCCTAAATAGTTATCTTAAGATTTTTAAATTTTTAAAGCTTCAAATTAACATAACTTAATCCGCACTTCATTAATGAACATCCATGGGCAAGCACTCGTATCCGTACGTTCATTTACACACATAGTAGTTATCTTTTCTTGATATTTTTACTATGTGTAGTCTTTTAAAGGTAATTCAATTTTAAGACAATTGGATAAAGAAGCGGATGAAGAAAACTGTTCTCTGTAATCTGTTTCCTTATGTCATGTGAGATTGTCAGGCATATTTTAATCATTTAGCGTAACTTCCTTAAGTACTTTCGATTTCAACTACTTCTTGAGAACTGTTGGTTTAATAAAGAAGTTTTATAATATAAACACTGCTAGATTATTCAGTAAAGAAGGTTTCACAAAATGTTTCTATATTAAGCAATGATTCTAAGTTTTCTGTATGAGCAATTAAAACAACCTTTCGTAGTTATCTCCCCTTGATGCTACCTGAAGTAAAGTAACTCGAAAACCCATGTAAAATAACTTGTAACTTGTATGTTTACGATCGTTCACCTTTCAAAGTACCACCGTGAAATTTTTGTTCCATTGTCAAACTTAAAACGTATGTGCATAATGTGAGACAATTGTACATGTATATAGTAAAAAAAAAAATAACATGCACGTCATTACAATCTGAAGCTCGATTTAGATGGCGTCCTTTTTACCCAAATATAACAAAAATCAGACAATGGTAAAAGTTTGAAGTTTTAAGTTAAAACACAATTATTTAGAGAAATACGTTTAAAACTTTGCAAACCATTTACCTTGCCCGTACACAAGGCTCAAACCAAGAACCAAAATAACAAAACATTGTTTAACCATACTGAACACAAAAAAACAATCCTAACCACTGTTTGTGCGTAACAGGTTTCTCGCCTATTATATATGTATGTAATTCATGCAAGTTCAAAGGTTTCTCCCAGCCAATAAACCACAGAACAGTTGTTGTTTTTCTCTACAGAGGCAAAAAAGTGACATCTCTAATTAACTCAATTATTTTATTTCGTTCTTACGAAATTTTATTTCATAAAGACGAAATATCAATCTGTTACTACGAAATATATTTCGTTTTTTGACAACATAACATATAAAATAAAATCGTCAACCAAACACTTAATAAATACGATGTCACTTCAGGTGCTCCGTAGATTTCAGCATATTTTATTTTTATTTAACACCACGACAGCTGTGAGATAACCACGCCTCCAACTTTGTTATCTCCGACAACTGTCATTAAGGTAGCGATGGGCTAATGCCGAAAAAAGTTGCTTTTACTAACAATTTCAGGGTAAATGTCATCAAAATAAGATCCAGATAAGATTTTAAAAAAGAAACTCCCAATCGTGTCACACAACGAATGTCATAAATAAGATATAAATTGAATATTATTTACTAAATGCAAATTTTAAGTATAATAACATAAATGGTCTTGATGATTTAAGATTAAGCAAATACCAGATGTATTTTTTGCAATCCAAACTTTTTACTTATCCTTGATCCTTTTCTTAAAGATTAAATTAGAACTTAGTATTTAAGACGTTGTTTTCGTTTTTTATAAGAAAAGATTCAAAAATTTAACTGAATGAGATGAAAAATGTCGCAAAGGCATTATTTTTATTACCGTCTTCATACTTTCCGAATAATAGTCCAATATAAATGGGCCTTGTCGTGAGATTATTGACAATGTGGTCAAATTTTAGATTTTCCGACTTTTCACTTTTAAATAATAATCTGTTTTGAAATTCCTTCATATACTTTTAACGCACTTAGACTACCAGAAGGTACACTGACAGTTGAATAAACAATGCACATATAACATTTCTATCACTGATCTTCGCATTATACCATGTGACATGCAACATGCGATATAGTTGCTAGGTTGATGTTTGATAAATGTCCATGTTTCAGTTAAGACTTAATTTGCATTTTTCAAAATCTGCACTCTATGGTTATTCAGAGAAGGCAGAAACCATCGTATGTTTGCAGAAATCGTAAAAAAAAACCGTCAATGACGTCAAACTGACCAGATTTTGTGTTTTGTGACGTCTCATCATTTGATATTGATTTGTTGTACTTTTATTCAGAAAATGACAATGCTTAAAAGATCAGACAAACATTCTTATAAAAGTCAAAGAAAATAATAAAAAAAAACATGTCTGGAAAAAATGGTCCTGTCTCGTCTAATTTTTCATTATGCAATAAATATCGTAAGTTATTTGATAATGTTACTTTTAACTGTAAATGGTAGATAAATATTTGCTACTTAAAAATTTCTGTTATAAAAATATGTTAATATAGCCGCATGTTTGCCATTTTTTCTATTTGATTTTACTAATAATGCCTCATTAAACCCTGAATGAAAGATGAATAGTTCCCATTTAGACAACCTGTTACATGAATATTCTTATTTAGTCATATTTGTCGGCCATTTTAATGAAAATAAGTGACATTATACGATGTCTAAGTGATAAATGTGCATGTCGAAAACATCAGGCACAAATTTACAAACCATGAAGTCTGTGGCAACATCCGTCTAAATCTGATGAACTGTACCACAAGGCCATGGAACTCATACAATTACATGTATTAAATGGAACCGCGCCGTATATGGTGTTTGATAAATTAATCACCGCTGTCTGTATTTGTCGTTACTTTTTATCTCTGATGTGTTATGTTTGTAAACTTGTTTGTTTCACCGAATAGAAATTGGCGTTTCCCTGTTTAATTTAGAGCTCCATAGTATCGATTGCTTGTGTCTGTTTGTATGCGTACATGCGTTCCTGCGCGCATGCGTGCGTAGGTGTGTGGGAGGGTGTGTGTGTGTATGTGGGGGAGGGGGGGGTAATGTGTTTTTCTCATTTCATTCGAAATGAAAATTTCTAATCGAGCATCCATTAGAGCTGACTTTTTGAAGTTTTAAAGTAATTCAAGGACAATAGCTAATGCTGGCAAAAGTCAGCGTGGTCTTCTAATAAATCAAACCAAAGGTTAAACTTCCACCAACTAGATGTTACAATATACATATACAGAAGATCTGAAGCCATTTCATGGCTAGAGTTCTAACAAGATTGAAGATACCGTCTGTATACGCGTGTCTTGTTCTTCCAGGCAGGTATTTTCCATTTTCATTGACGGGAACGACAAATGTTTACAGTAGATAGCATTTCTTTCTATTGACATACTGGTCTGTAATTCTATATGCAAATTTTTATATTGCTTATTCATCCTGTCAAAGAAAAACACAAATGTGAAAAACACTTGTGCCATAAAAGTAAAAATACAGCTATTCTATGTCAATGTTATTAAACAAGTATACATAATTATTCATAAACTTGTCAGATATGATCCTAACAAGTAACAGAACTGAAAATACTTTAAAACAATTCGGAAACTTTTGACTGTGCGTTTAATTGATAAATAAGTTTAGTTATTATGTCTGGGTACATTGTTTCGTTATCATATAATTAAATCATTATGATGATAATTCGATTTATTGATTCTTGGTGTATTCTCGTGATACGTGTTCTTGGTAAACTGTCTTGACCCATTGTAATTTTACCAATACATTTCCAGTGCCAACTTGAAAGCTTTTGGCAGCTGTATTGACGACAATGATAATTTATCCTCCCAATCAAATTTATTTTGGTTATATTAAATACTCATCCGGGTAGACAACGAGCAACTAACTCTGTGATGGGCTGCAATTTACTAGATATTGATCAAGGTTTTGATATTTCAATATTTTTTTCAAATATTTTTGAGCAAACAAATAACCAAAAACTGTGGGTGTAAAGACTTTTTTTTCAAACATATCATTCACCTTCTGGGCAATTGACAATCTACGTCATCACAATCTGTTACAACAGTTTACAAATAACTTAATATGTTGGTCTAGTAAAGTTGCCAGAGGGTAGGCTACTAGAAAGTTAATTACAGCAATAAACCCATGACAGACGTGTGCCTTTACCAATTAATCATTTAGTATTTTACAGTTTCTGTACACTGTAACCGCGAATTCCCTCCGCTGAAAGCACCAGTGTTTTTGCTGCTTCTTTGACTATTCCTTTTATAACAAAGCAAACTGATTGCTGAACGATAAACCTGGCAATATTTGGACCACGCAACCGCCTGTCAGCCTTTCCATTTGAGTGAATTTATCTACGCTTCTAATTATAGCATATTTTATTATTTAAACAAATGTCAAGCCTAAAATAGTAGAATAATTTAAGTGATATTGTCTAGAGAGTAGCTGCTAGGTTTTGAATGCTTCCTAGAGTGCCTACAAATTCTTTATAGCTTCAAGGACTTGGTCTTAGAGATTAGTACTTAGCCATTGCATCTATAGTTTTTAAAACTGAATATTTATCTCCTTATTTTCATGTGAACATGAAAATGTCCATGTCTTTACTGCCCTGAAGCCGACAAGATCAAGTGTGGGTTGCTCACATAAAGTAGTTTGTTATTAGACGAGACGGTATCGCGATATGTCATGTTTGTGTTAAAAAGTTCTGTAGAGACTTTAACTGGTCTTAACAATATTCTGGTCCAAGAGCATAATGTTAAGGCGCAAAAAGCTGTTTATGGTAATCCTGTGTCGTATGTTTAACATTGAAATGAAAGAAAACACTGAGTTGAATCTTAAATAAATGGATTACCTAAATATTTTCTTGTATTCATATTGTATGTCGTGTGTTTATCGTATTCTTTTTGGCTTTTATTTACGAGATATATTTGACGAACTAATTGCGATCAGCAGACCACAATTTGCAAAATGTTTTCGAGTGTCATAATCTATACTTTTTTATATTATATGCGCTGGGGTGATCAGTGTGCATGCGTTTGTGTGTTTAAGTGATCAAATGACATGCGTTTTATTTACTACCTCCAATAGCTTCTGACAAGCACCTTACCTGCATATACTCATATTTTCCTGGCAACATGATGTTTGTTTTAAACTCTGTCCACACAGTATTGTTCTAGCGCCTCTCACTGATAGAAGCGTTCTGATATAGGAATGTCCGCCTTTCAAACCTTGCGTCAACAATCTGTCTCCAAACTGTCACAACTCTGTCATCTAATCTTGAAGAAAATAATACACAGACACAAATAGATTAACTAAATCAACGACTTTATGCGATTTTGGACAGAGAAGATTACAAAAACGTTAATTCTCTAAAGATGATTTAGTTATACAAATCACGGTTACTTTGTATTGGAGAAGAACAAATTTGTGTAGTTTTTATTGGCACTCTTGCCGCATCTGCCAAGTGTTTGATATTTAAAGGTTACGAGACTAACTGAGTTTATAGAACATCCTTACATTTCATTAATTCATCTTGTCATTAGATCTATTAAAGATCATTTTTATTGTTTATTTAAAATAAAGGTCAAAAACGTTATATCTGAAAAACGCCTGTATATATTAGAATACAGAATGTTTTTGAAAGACAAAAATGTTGGGAAATGTGTCTTCTTGTGTGTAATAACTTACAATCCTTTTGAACTTTAGAAGGTTGCCAAGAAGGGTGTTGGCCTCCGTTTTAGTAAATGTAAGTTTGAAATCCAAGCTAGAAAGACTTTGTGTCCAGAGCTAAAACACATGAAACGAAACGTGCCTCAGCCAGGCGAAAGAAAATGCCCTGTTGTTTGTATCAGTGCACCAACTAGGCCAGCAACTTAATTTCTCATGACATCAACCTCGTGAGTGAAAAGATTCGAGAATACCCAAACAATCAAAAACATGTGATTTGCGTGTGTACAAGAATGATTTGAAAGTAGTTCAAATATGTTTCATATTAAATTTAAGACATTTTTGGAGAAAATATCCGATGACTTCAGAGTATCTTCATTTACAGTCGATTTTTGGAGACATTCGCTAATGATCTCAGAGCAAGAGGTTTGATCAAGCGTGTGGTCTATACCCGGACGGTACTGATATCTGTTGTCGAAATTTTCACATCTTGTGCGAAATCCAAGAGGTTTGTTATCAAGTGTTGTAAATTAAAGTAGGTCGTATTTGAGCTTTTAATTATTTGAAACTTTTAGCTGTATTTATTTACTTTTCCTTGTCAGTATTGAACGTATTTTTCTTGCAGACCGATTTGTATAAAATTGAAAGACTTCTGTAAAAACTTTACATAAACTTGTTAATGCAACTTTAAAGACCATGTCATCAGAGTTTCAACGGCCGAAATATTGTTATCTTTCGCAGATTTTCACAAAATTTAATTTCTCACATTATATTACAACTGGCACTGGCCTACTATATAAATTTCTTACTTTTAGCATGTCTTTCATCGTATTTGAGTTTAAAAATTTTCAACAAAAATACAGAAATCAAGGTTAAGTCTGCAAAACAAACAACCTGAAATCTTAGAGTATTTATAATGATTTGTATAAATAACTAAAAGCCAGCAGCTTCCATTCACATAATAGTTATTTAGACTGCTATCAAATGTAAGGTAGATGTTAAGATTTTGGCTTATATTACAACTGATGATATCTTATTTTAGTCTTGGATAAATAAGTTTTAAAACAGTTATTAACAGATGGCGTCGAACAATTTTTTTGAAAATGACCTTTAAAAATATATGACACGAAGTATGTAAATCGTTTTTATTTTTATTTATTTTTTATTATTTTTTTTAACAAAATGAAGGTGATACACTGTTAACTGATACACATGACAACATGTTGAAACATACTAGTTTCTGCAAATATATGTGATGTTTCTGCAATCATCAGCTTCTGATTATTTGATATTAAAAACATTAAACCTCATATAACGTGTTTCTATTGTACCTTACGTCCTCATATAACAAGTATCCATTGTACTTAAGGTCCTCATATTACATGTATAAATTGTATCTTAGGTCCTCATATCACATGTATATATTGTATTATAGGTTCTCATATAACATGTATATATTGTACCTTATGTCCTCATATAACATGTATATGTTGTATCTTAGGTCCTCATATCACATGTATATATTCTACTTTATGTCCTCATATAGCATGTATATATATTGTATCTTATGTCCTCATATAACATGTATAAATTGTATCCTAGGTCCTCATATAACATGTATCATTTGTACTTTAGGTCCTCATATAGCATGTATATATTGTATCTTAGGTCCTTATATCACATGTATATATTGTACCTTAGGTCCCCATATAACATGTATCATTTGTACTTTAGGTCCTCATATAACATGTATATATTGTATCTTAGGTCCTCATATAACATGTATATATTGTATCTTAGGTCCCTCTATAACACGTATACATTGTACCTTATGTCTTCATATCACATGAATATACTGTATCTCATGTCTTTGTACTGACTATACATACTGATTGAAATAAAAATGATACTCAGCATCGGTATTAATAAAATAGTTAGCCGCTCGGACCCAGGAACTGAGCGTGAGTTTTTATTTATTTATTTTTTTTTTTTTTAAGAACTTGTTGATTAGATGTTATAAGTTGAACAACTTAAGTGAAAAAAATCTTACCGAACTTTTTGTACCGAAAGAACAAATCAAAAAGAACACACCTGCAAAATAGGTAGGCTTATATTCGCATTTTTATCTTTTTTATTTTTTTATATTCATTAATATTCATACTGAGGATAAATTGGATTTTCAAATTATGTAAAGAAATAAGTAAATGTATACATGGTTCTAGTTTCAACGTACAATATGGTCTCGAATGCTGTTTGATTTATAATATCATGTTTAGGGTGTATCAATTATGGTATGTAAATTTTCTAATTAGAGTATGTTTTGAAATCATATTACGCCTTGCTTGGGTAGCAAGTATGACATGAATCTCAGACAGCTTGTTGTTTATGTCTTTTTTTTTCCTGTTGTGTAAATATGCTCTCACGTGCACTGCTAATTCATACGGTTGGGGTGGGGACTCACATATGTACGCAATTGGCATTCGCTTCAAATCGTATGTGGTTGGGGAAAACTCACATATGTATGCAATTGGCATTCGCTTCAAATCGTATGTGGTGGGGGAAAACTCACATATCTATGCAATTGTCATTCGCTTCAAATCGTATGTGGTGGGGGAAAACTCACATATATATGCAATTGGCATTCGCTTCAAATCGTTTGTGATACTTCCGCGACTACGTATGTGGTAAGAATCGAGCTGAAAAAGAGGTTAGTATTGCATTTTTATTAAATTGTGTAAATTTGGGTTTTTTTTCTTTAATGTCTCGATGCAGTACAACATATGATGTGAAACGAATACCAATATGGCATACCTATGAAAGTTAACCCTGCTACATCCCCCCAACCCCTTTCCATTCCCCCACGTGTAATTTGACAAACAGAAGATTATTTAAAGTTTACGGTGGCGAAATTAAACAGAAACAACAACAAAACGTTGAATTATAAATATTATAAAATGTCTGTTTGTATGTGTGTATACTCCTGTTTCTTGAGTGTTGTATTTTATATCAAAGAAACCTTCGTAGTACATTCAGCTGGTTACCATTTGCTAATATAGCTCCGATATTTGACTTCATGTCAAATAATTCTCGACAAACTGTTGTCGTAGTTAGATAGAAATTGGAAAAAAAAGTTTTTTGTTATATCCTTTTTTATTAATATTTTGGAAGACCTCAAGAATTTTTTTATAGAAGTGTCATGCATTTATTATCTCGTGTATGAAATAACATTGCTTACGGTTTGTATTTTTATTTCAGATCTCGATTTCCTATAGATATGGCTACTTTAAAAGTAAATGCATCGGATTTAAGACAACCTGTTAAAAAAGTACATATATAAGGTTCGTAGTATCTACATAGTATGTCTGTTTTTCTCCTACTGTTGAACCGTTTACTATAGCAATTTTATACCACATTCTGCTTTCAACCTCAAGAGTGCCTAGCATTTCAGGAGGCAAACACTAACAATATTAAATATCTGATGCAAGAACGTGTTTCTACATCGATGGGAGGCTTTAACAATGATTTCAAAAAAAGACAAACCTCCTGGTATTTTTAGTAACCATTCAAGATATTGAAGCAATATATATACATGTATCACCTTACAATGTACAAGAGAAAACCAAGATTTATTTGTTCGTCAAAATCGTAAATTTGCAACTTAAATAGACACAAAATTACAAAGTATTTTTAAACAAACTTTATTAAAATGAGGTAATATTATACAAATAACACTTCACTTGATTCATTCACGGGAAAATAGAAATTTAAATTTTAACACTGAGGTCCACATTGTATAACGCCGCTCTACTGTCAATCAAGTTTCAATTACGTATAAGATAAGCTTGTTTTGAAAATCTCACAGTTTAGACTTGACATCAATATTTACAGACAGGCGTTAATTTAAATTTGAGGTAATTTTCAACTTAGGCTTCAAAGGAAAATGGTTTGTGAACGATAGATAAGATTCTCATAGAGAATAGAAGATGAAGTTTTAAACGTTGTTGAATGTAATAGAAATCAGAGAAAATAGATTTACAAGCCTCATCATCGTAGGATAGCATTCTCAATGTTGAAACAAGATAAAATGCAAACAAAATAAGTTTAATGATAGCTGTCATTTTATAAAAAAAAAAATATATCCAATTCGTAAATGTTTTTACCATGCATTGCTTGATTTACTTAAAATTTCTTCTGTGATGTTCTACCGAATACAGACCAAAATATTTTAGAGGAAATGCAAAACAATATATCGGACGGAAATACAAGCAGACCATTTTAACTAGTATATAACGATTATGACATTTTATCTTCTAAAAATTGTGTGAAAATATAACTTTATATACTTCTGTTCTGCAACTTATAAAATGTCAACAAGCTACTGTGTTCAAACAAAACTGGAAAATATCGTCACTCCTACTTTGTCAACTGAACTACAGTTGTTGTTGTTTTTTGTTTTTTTTTCTTCAGAAATACCTAAAAGACATATGATACTATATGTGTCTTCTTGATAAAAAAAGAGTGAAGCAAATATTGCTAAACAAAGATTGAGATACAAATGTTTTACAATTGAAATACTGTGCATTTAAATATACACTGGAGTGATTCTTTTGTTCTTTAGTGTAGAGGGATTCTCTCTACTCGGCTGACTGCTCCTGTTTTGTTTTTCTTTGTCCTTCTTGCCTTGGTCCAACTTCTTTGTTTTTCTATTTTTGTCTCCGCCATGATTATTTTCATTTCTCAGAGTTAAAGTTGATGAGCTAGAACTAGCATACCCTTCACTCTTTTCGCTTTGATTTCTTGTCTTTCGTTTTTGAATTACACCCGTATCATTCAAACGCTCTGCTAAAAATGCATCGTCATTGTTTGGTCCGTCCAGATCCGAATATCTCCCAGAATCGTGACTTTCAGCGGTGCTTTTCAGACTTTTAATGTCATCAAAGTTTGCAGAACTGTCCAAACTGAAAGAATTCACCCCAGATACAAGACAGTTTGCGCAGGATTTGCAAGCGCCGGCAAGAGAAGAGCAATCGTTTGAACGGCTAAAATCAGTCTCATAAAGTACAACAAGGTTTCCATCGGGATCATGTGTTGTATAAACATTATCACCAACATGAGCAACCTGGCTGTCCGTAGCCAATTCGATCATTCTGATATTTTTGATATTGAAACTGATATAAGCTGATTCAACAGGGACGGGATAAATATACTGAGATCTTTTAAGCGACAACTGAATGTCTAGTCCACGCTGCTGATACAGTTCAAATACACAAAACTCCGGTTTGTTAGTTTCAATTTCTGTGTCTGTTATAGTCCGGTAAAACTCGACCATTGCCGGAAAGTTGTGCACATACAAATTTACTCGTAAATGTTCGTTTTCGGTAAGAACTGGGCAAGCTGCAAATAAAGGCAAGTCATCGGCAAGTTTGAAGAATTCCTGTTTCGCCAGGGATGTTTTCGGCAGACTCTTATTGTGGAGCTCCACTTTGTGGTGAAATTGCCAAGGTGGCTTTTTAAGAACTTTTTCTACATCTTCAACACACATTTTACCAGTCTCCCGTACAAATAACATGACACTGATTGCCGGCGTTACTAGACAACCACTCATATTCTTGGGACGCTTGGTTTGCTTTATCTCTTCTTCGGGAAACATTTCGTCCACATCTACTATCTGTCTTGAAGGGTCTACCCAGTCTGTAAGTGAAGATAATATGCGGTCTAGAGCTGCACCTCGACCTTTCGGGGCTAGCAAAGTAAGTCTGATTCCATAAGGATTTCCACTTTCTATATCTGCCTGACTAACAGCCATATTTTTATAGATGATTAAAACGGTCAGACTTCTTTCTTGAATATTTTTTGTACAATTAATCCCTTTTCTGTAGACAAATCTTGCAATATATTTCCCATTTAACACATGCTGTTGGTTATTGTATTGGTTAAAGGGTCTTTGGTCAGAAACAAATTGAGTATAGTCTTCGTTTCAACTTACATGTTCCGTAAGCCTTTGTTTTTAAACAATTCACTTGCACATGTATAGTTTGTTTTCTTCCTTTACATGAAATAGCTCACTTGAAAACATATTTCTACTGCACTATTGTCATAGATATCAATTTTAAGCTGGTGTCATGAATCACCTTTTTAAACACACACACTTTCTATTTTCTTCTTTCCATGCCAGTTATAAATATTGGACAGCACATGGATTCATAACAAAGCAAGTTACATATAAAGCACAATTCGTAGTTTATCTTCAAAAATATCGTTAACAGATGTTCATCCAATTAATTAGCGTACGCTTTTGGTGATGTTATCTTATATAGATCTTCACAGTGTCATAAAGTTTCTATAATCCCCATTAACACGAATCAAATTGTCACAAAAGTGCGCGCACGCCCCTGTTGAAGGCGTCCTTTGTTGCCGAAATAATGTAAAGGAGAAATTTTACATACAAACGTTATAAACTATTATTTAATTTATACCCAAATGTCTAATCAAACTGCTATTAAATATTTTGCCTTTTTATGGCAAAATGGACAATTTTACAACATATATAGGATTTTACATGCTCGATGACTCTTTTGAAATATGAACATGGCTTTTTATGGTTGTTTTCAAATGTAACCGTTGTAATTTATTTTATGTCCTTTTTACACCAGCAGATTTATGGACTGGTAATTTATTTACATAACTTGCTGTAACAATTCTTTGAAATTTGCATTGTCCTTTTATATATTTGATATATATTTTTTTCACAAAATATGTCTTATTTGCTCATTCATATCCTTTGAAAAAATATAGCATCCAGATTTTTTTATTCCGATTTCAATTTTTTTCCTTTTAAAAAGATGGCTAACCTCATAACCGATGTATCCTCCTTTGTAACTTAAATTCTCATTTTGAAGTTCAAATTTCTCAAAATTCTGCACGTTTGTATACAAAATTTCATTCAGCTGATGGTTTATCCAAAATTCTTTACGTGTCTTTCAAGTGAAGAAATGAGTGCTCAAGATAAAGTCAAGGTGTCTTAGTTGTTACAATACCGTTCACATATCCAGTTACCATATCGGTTACAAGGCCTCGTTTAAAATCACTTGCTTTTCAATCTGCCTCAATCGTTGTACCACCTACGAATTCATTATCTCCGAAAAAAATCACTAGTGGTATCTTTTTCACATTTTGAAATAATCTTACATCACAGTCCTAAACAATCCATCATCATAAGCATGCAATTAGTCACAAAAAAGGGTGTTCAAAAGTGTGTTTTTCTTTTATTCACAATAATAATACACACCTCTTTCGCTTTTTCGGTCGTTTTAAATCTAATCACAAAATATAAAGGTTAGAATTTATGCTTTCTACTCCTCTGTCGATTTTTTCGGTTTCAAACGAACTTTACAGCATAACTTATTCCAAATGTTTCAAAATATGTTTTGATCTTCTTCATAATCGGTATAATCATTCCATCAAATCGTGTTAAACAGGCCAACGTATTGAGGTAAATTAAACCAACGCTTGTTTGAATGCTCGAATGAAGTCAGGGCATGAAAAAAAAAAACCAAGATACCTGATCGAAATTCGATGAGATCGTATTCAAGACATAGTCACAGATAATTTGTCGTTGTTTCAAATGAAACAATCCTATTTGTCGCATGTTTATTGTATTATGTTTTGTTTAAACGCATAGGAGATCGCTATTTTATAGATAAATAATATCGACATTGATTTGTTTGGACAAAGTTCCTATCAATAATAGGCCTAATTGTAAATCTAATAATTGTGATTGTGGTGATGTATATGAAGGAAAATCAACAAACAGTCAGGCAGAAAAAAGAAAGAAAGAAAGAAAGAAAAACGATGAAATAATGAGACAGACAGACAGACAGACAGAAAGAAAGAAAGAAAGAAAAACGATGAAATAATGCGACAGACAGACAGAAAGAAAGAAAGAAAGAAAACGATGAAATAATGAGACAGACAGACAGACAGACAGACAGAAAGAAAGAAAGAAAGAAAACGATGAAATAATGCGACAGACAGACAAACAGACAGAAAGAAAGAAAGAAAGAAAGAAAGAAAGAAAGAAAGAAAGAAAACGATGAAATAATGCGACAGACAGACAGACAGAAAGAAAGAAAGAAAGAAAGAAAGAAAAACGATGAAATAATGAGACAGACAGAGGGAAAGAAAGAAAGAAAGAGAGAGAGAAAGAAAGAAAGAAAGAAGCAGACATAGAAAACAAAGGAAAAACAAAGGAAGAAAAGGGAGGAAGAAAAGAAATGCAAGCAAGAAAATAATCAAAAGAAAGAGGGTAAATGAACAAAACAAAAGGATAAATAAACACAGACAATTGTTTTAACAAATATTTATCCTCATGCTTGTTTTACCAGATGTGTGTGCGTGTGTGCGTTTGTGTGAATGCTGCATTATTCACTACAACACTGAATAAATGATTTTGTAAATATGTGAACAAAGACAATGATAAAGGTTACCTCTTCACCATATTTATTTAAATATACATAAAAAAGAAGGGTTATGATATGTAAAGGTATAATCTGGTATACCCAATTATGGGATACATATTTTAAGCGCCGAGAAGTCACAGTTCCAACATAATCATTGATATAAATGTCATGTGCATGGGCACATGGCATTTGCATTTTGGCCTAAATGTAATTAAAAAAGTAGTAAACAAAATGCTCTCTAACTAGACCAGCTTACGTTATGACGTCATAAACCACGTCGTCGGAAACCCACGTTCGATCCGTTCCGTTTCAGCCTATTTTTATATATTGTAGTTGTACGGAATGTGTACTTGGGGTAACCGACAATCTTATGTTTTATGTATTTAAGTTCATTGTGTTAAATTCTTAATAAAAAAGAGATTTTATCGTATATAGAAGAATTATTGTTTCATTTATTCAGTCATTCATTCATGTTATCAGTTCGTCCGCGCACTCATTCACTTACTCACTCACGCACGCACGTACGCATTCACACTCTCACTCACTCGCTCGCTCGCTCACTCACTCACTCACTCACTCACTCACTCACTCACTCATTGATTGTCTGTTTATTTGTAGGCTTCCACTTTAATAATTATATTCAGAATAGAACATATCTATCACTGCCATTAAGTCAGATTTAGAAGGAAACGGATCTCACGTTTTAGATGAGTTGTTCCTTCCCGTACGTTAGGTTAGGTGCGTCTGTACACAACGTTTTTTTTTTTTTTGAGACAAACAAAAACTTATCTCTAACGTGACCCTTATAAGCTTAAATTTCCATTGTGATTATACGAAAGAACATCCACTAACTGTCATATTAATTAGATGAGTGCAGACTTTTGATTTAAGAAATCTAAATGTTTTCGTGGAGAAACGAGAGACCCTCTTAACCCACACACCATATCCCACATCTACCCCTAGCGAAAGAGTGACAAAAGTCCGCACCCACTTTCTTCGAAGACAGCTAGCAAAGAAACTATATATCAAATATATGCAAAGCAAATCAAATATATGCTATTGTGTACTCTTTTTCTCAATACATGTCTCACCTAATACCTTAATACTTTACAAATCTTTTAAAATGGACCAATATTTTATTATCATTTTACATTGTTGTCACGATGAGAAATCGTTCTCACACAAGAACGATGAAAATTTTAAAAAGGTCTAATTTTGATGAATCAAATCGCGATAAAATGTGACAATAAAAGGCAATCGATTCAACACGCCCCTGTCACTATTTGTAAACACTGATGTTTGCATTTTACAGCGTTAGTAATTTGTATTTGAAAGTTCATAATGACGTAGGTTTTTTTGACAACTCTAATAAGAATGGAAACATTCCCCCTTAATTGTAGAAATCATGAAGTGTAAAAAGAACAATAAAAAATGTAAACATATTTTCCATTAGGAAGTAAAATATTTTAAATCTGACAGGGGGTCAGGTTTTTTAATCAAATATTCTTAGCTCCCTACCTAGACAAATGATTTTAATAGAAAATAAAAGAACACAAACAAGCATTCCAATTTGTCGCAAAATAAACAAAAGGCAGCCATCATATACATCATGACGTCACAAACCTATTTTATTAATTGTTGCGATCAAATTGAGTTAAACTGAACAAAAAAATGACATAAAATATGTTTATTTAACATTGTGCCTGAGTAAATATTTTGTAGATTGATAATTCAATTTCTTTAAAAGAGAAAAAAAAAAGAATAATTTTCAATACTCATTTCACGTCCACATTTGCTTTTAGTTTATCGAATCCATCAGAAGAGCAGCTGAGGAAAAAAATCGTGTGCGTGTGTGTGGTGGGGTGGGGGTAATGGAGAGGAAAGATACCGACCTATCGATCAGTTGCGCAGACGAATGCCTTTTAGCCTCAAAATAAGTGTTTTGGAAAATAGCAAGTTGATATCAAAATGCTCCAGTTATCTTATACATACACATGTAACAAATTCTTTAACCTATGCACGTATCTTTTAAGTGTGTTTTTATTACTGACTGAAAGTCTTATAAGAACATGATCAAATTAAAACACTGATACCAAACCAGCATATTTAATTAACCCATTTATGCTTAATGAATTATGCCATCCTTGTCAGTTTTAAAAGAGGGATTTATTTTCAATTTTATTCTTAAAATCTTTAGAGCGAAGTAATTCCTTTATGCAAACAGTGAAGACCCTTATCTGTGTCTGCAATGTTTGCCTATGTCTACTTTTGTTGATGCTAGGCATTAATTGGTTAACCAAAATCTTCAACAGCTTTTAAGTAACATTGACACTGTAGTTTACGTGTTGCTTCGCTGTTACACCCCTTTTATTGAATCTTAAGGCACCATTTTCTTTATCATTTTACTGGCCTTTAAGTCATAAAAAAGCATGAAATGTTAGCATGTTGTAAGGATAGCATTCGAGATATATGGTATATTTTTAGGTACATTTTTAAGTACAGACCCTTCCCTTCCCAGTGATTGCAGGAAGAATTTTTGGATACGTTTGACGGGACAGAGTGCACCAGCTTTGATTTTTGAAATATCAATATTTCATAAAAGAGAATTCGGTGGCTCAGGGCAATATAATGGTATGGCATTACGAATGATGAAGGGTTTAACGTAGTTATGTGCTAGACCATTGCATTGCACTGGGCAAACGATAGACCATTTCGTGTTTTAATTAATACTTTATTTGTATGTATTTATATCTTCTGAAACTATGAGAGTTTGAAAAGAGGCATGGCTGTTTTCGGCTTATTGCCATGGCCGAAAGCCATGCCGCAATTAACTTACTTGTTCTCAGATTTACAATCTTTCAAACAGTCAGCCAAATATTCAAGGCGTTTTTCATGGGTGACACAAAAAATCTCCCTGCGGACTATCAAATTTAGGCTAGGGAGGAAAACGATATTGGATAAGCAAGCAGGTTATTCTATGTTTATGGGTCTTCGTCATACAAAAAGTCAGTTATCATTTAATTAGGCGTTAAACTTTTATATGAAAAAAAATAAAAATAATGTTATCATGATTGTATTCAGGTTATCAACTTCTTTCTACATAACGTGTTCTTTGCCAGTATCATCGGAATGGAATATTTAATTAGCCGAAAAGACTCGTGGTCTTTCAGAAAAGATATAGACTAAAAACAATTCAGCCGTTACCCAGTCGCTGTGGGAAAAAAAAAACAACTTACGTAAAATCATATTTCGCATGATTTTAAAATAATAAAAATGGTCTTATTATCGTGCTCTCTCTCTCACACACACACACACACACACACACGTACAATGATAATGGTCATCTAATGTTAAAATCCATATAGTTACTAAAAAGTGACTAGTACATTACAACGTGCTTTGAAGTTGTCTTTTCAAAACTTTTTGAAAATAATATGTGTAACATTGATTGCACATATGACGTGCATACAGTTCATATTAATGTCAAGGGTAATACTTTAAATCATTATTTTGATAGATAAATCAAATGCTTGATTGGTTAATTGGATAGATAAGTGTATTTGTGACGAGATGACTTACGTCACGGGGGTATTGAGTAACTTGAAAGGTCATCGATCGATATGAATCAAAGCGCTGTTTTTAATAGTTTCGGTAATTTATGGCTCAGTTTCAAAGGTAAAGGCAATTATACCGATATGATGCAATTGTCTGTCTTACCTACATAAATGTTTAATTTCGTTCTGATTATATAAATCTCGTATTCTAGCTAATCTAGTTGTAATCATGTTTACCAAGTAGTGATAATTTACAAAATTTCGTTTCCTATGTTTAATGTTTATTTTAAATATCTCCCCTACTCCTATATATAGTCATGTTAAGGAATATAATTCATTTTAGGCATGTAGGCGAGCAAGAGAAAGCATGGGGTATAAAATAAGGGTCGCAACTCTTGTTTTTGGGTGGAACCATTCTACATTCTTTACAGTGATCTATTCGGATTTTAATTTATTACATCGAACAATCAGGCGGCTGGTAGACACTTAATAGGAAAACAAAGATGCAAACGTATGGTCTAGGCAAAGTCAAGTTTCTGTCTACAGAATATTTCTTGTCCTAGAAAAAAAAACCTCAAGAGCAAAATTAGCTTACTAAGTGTCAGAAATAGTTGAATACAAGAGGTGAATTGTACGTTTCTGACATTTTTGGTTTTAAATTCATAAGGAGACGCAGTGGAAATGAAATCATTTTGTCTAACATTTCAGTCTATTCACACCAATTGGTAATTAAATATTTCGGGTTATTATAAAATGCAATTAAAATTAACCAAGACGTCAACTGAGGCTAAAGCTTATTACAATTAACAGATTTATTCAATAAATCTAATTCAATTTAAGTGTTAATTAAGTAACATAAGCATTCTTTCATTAGCATTGATTAACATTTGCATTAGCATTCTGCATTACTTAATTATTTTTTTATATTGTTTTTATTTATTATTTTTTGTTCTATATTCAATCTATATGTAATTAGATTAAAACCTGTTAGTTTCATTTAATTCACTTCATACCTCCTTGATATTTGATTAATACCGTCGTTTCGTGAACGTATTTCAATTATACATATCAACCGACCTAATTAAATAGATCTACATCGACATCAGTTTCATCTTTTTGTACCCGAACTACATCCGTAATTGAATTACATGTATAGACATATATTCTTTGAAAAATGCTTTGTCAGATCGTAAAACTTCGGTTGGTCTGAAATCCGAAAAGGGATCGTTTTGCCTGTATCAAATAGATGACAGCTTTGGCAATTTGATGTATAATATACTACATGTTGGTATATATAATAAAATCAATATCATGTACGTACCGTGTTTCCTGGAATAATATATGTGTGCCATATATAAATACAGATATAAAATATATTATTCCAGGAAATACGGCAAAGGGCAGATACATTAATGGAAAAAAACTGTAGAAAAACAGATTTTAACTTAATTTTTATCACCTAAATAACCTGCATTATACATTGTCATCATGGCAACAGAACAACTTGGCAATATCTAAGCTAAGGTCAATTGAAGCGGATAACTTATCTTGGTACTCAATATTTACACAAATATGAAAAAAAAGGCTATGAATCTTGAGTTACAACATCAAGAATGGGGTGATGAAAATTCATCTATGAAATAAATAAATTAAAGACAGCTGGTATTAAAATATATATAGTCAAGCTGAAAGCCCGGGTCTTAAATAATTAAGGCCCTGATGAAAGTAAGGAAGAAAAAAATCAAAGTGTTTGCAAAACTAAATATCGTATGCTGCTGAATATGTACTGTAGCATTATCATAGCTAAAAAATATAATACCAAGTAGGATGCGATAACTTTTATTTACACCAGGGTCTTTCAAATAGCATGATTCTATTTGAAAGACCCTGTTTAAACCCAGCTAAGGCCCTTTTCCCTACCGGGAAAAAGAGGACTTTCCAGAATTCATACTAAACACCACATACAAGGAATCAAGTACAGCGCAAAAAATCCCATTCGCTTTGAAAAGTTTTCAGATCTTGAAGATCGGGCAAACAGACCAAATAGACATAGAACGGTACGGCATGTTATGGTACGGTATCTGGATCGTGTCAGGATGCAGTTACTTCCCTTGAAGGAGAACCCGCCACTTTTTACATAACAATTTTAAGCACGCTGAAAGCTCTCTGCAGCATGTAAGTAAATAACTAAAAGACGTAATTTCAGTTGTTGAAAATTCTTATTCAGTTCTTCCTACGGTGTTCGATTTCTGTCTACCCCTTTGCCAGAGTGTACACCGACAAAAATTTCACCAGTTTGTAGTTCTTAGATCTACAAACCTTGACCAGTTCGAAAATCGAATTAAGCGGAAACTGGAGGTTACGTACCTTGGAGTTTTCGTACCACTACATAAATGTACCATTATTGGAGGTTATGTCCACTTACATAAATAAGAGGTTACAGGTAAGGTGTTGCTTTAAAGGTGTGAAAAATATAACTTTTTAGGTACAGATTTTTGTTAAACAATTATGTCATTGTTAAAGCAAATTAACAAAATATCAGTAAATTAGTTAGTCAGTAGTTTGTGATTTGTTTGACAACTCATTGTCGAATTCGTGTGTGATAATTATACTTAAATAAAGGGTAATTATACGTAGTTAAAGGTAAAATCTTTGTCATTATTAAATAGCTTTTCTTTAGTATATTAATAATAGCAGTTAAAATTATAAATTCATTTTTTAAAGTCTGATTTCAGTATAATAAACATTTTAGATCATCATTTTTGTTTTTAGAAAGTTACATCAAAAATATATCGGCGGTACGTGACCTCCAAAATATATATGTGGTACGTAACCTCCAAAAAAGGTACATTGTACGTAACCTCCTTGTACATTATTGCAGTGGTACCTAACCTCCATGAATTAATTTAGCTATTAGTAGTTTTCAATGGACTGAATTATAAGTTTTCTTGGAATAGTGTGGTTTATGGTGGTAATCCAGAAATGACATTAAGTGGATTAACCAAATAGTTGAAATATTCCAATGTTCAGAGATCTTTGACAGTTTTTATTCAGCCATTAACATTGAGAATTACTTAGTAGAAATCCTAGTCCAAATAATTGTACTCAAAAATTTGAATTTCATGCTATTTTATGAATGGTCAATATCCGTCTTCAGAGTACAAACCAGAAAGGATTCAAAATGTGGTGGAAATTTTTCTTTCTTTGCATATGTAATGCCCAACAAAATCTGTTGGGCACCGATTTGCGCAAAAACTATGAAACGTACAAGCAAAAAATATACACGTGGTGAAAAAAGTCATTTTCTACTTCAGATGATGCATGTTTCAAACAAGTTTGTTGAAAAATATGTCCGTAGTGGCAGATAAGAAATTTACAGATTTAACAGTAACTGCTGTAAGTTTAAAAGCATTTTTGTGCTTTCTTGGGGGTTTTGTTGAACTTATTCAAACAGAATACGGTATATTATTAAGTTTCCTAATGTGCGAGTGTAAAATTACCGTTAATCAGTTTGGAAATAGGGATTTCACAAAATCCATTTTTCACCACTATTTTGGTGGTTTCTGGTTGAGACGTAAAGGCAGCATCCTGCCAGAAGTCACATTATTGTGTCTAGTAGAAATGAAAATAACCCAGCCTAATTCATTATGCTTAAAGAGTTGAAGACACTTTTATAGATCTGATATTTTTACATGGTGCTTAGTTGGTTATTTTCAAACAGTTTTGGTCAAAAGTTGGCAGTTACCAAAATGTTTCCGATACTGTTTACTGGTGTATTATTGACAGTGCAGTCTTCGAATTTAGACGCCGGACCGAAGGCCCAGTCCACCAAAATGACTGACGGTCCAGTAAAAAATTACAAATCAGTAGTCCGACTGTCCAGTAAATATTGGTACTGCTTTTTTTTAACTAAATACAGTAAACAAAGTTGAGAAACAAGTAAAAAGTAGTGTTTTTGAAAATAAAATGAAATTGTTTCTTAAAAATGCATTCTTCTCCATAGAACAGCGATTCCTTAACCCCAACTACAACATAACGCATTCATACTAAGTTTACACATATAACCGGTGCTCAGGCTATAATCTCTCTTTCCAGTTTTCGCGATAAATATGATATTTAATTTTAATTATTGACCAGGCTATTTCTGGTGTAAAGACAAAAAAGCCAGCCGAAAGTAACACCTTATTTTCATTATTCTGTTTCATGAAATAACTCTGTTTCGGTTTCCTGTTTTTTTTTCTCTCTTTTTTTACATGAATGTATACATTTTCGGAAAGTGACATCCATTCCATTACACTCATTTATCGACCATGGTACATAATGTAGTCGTACGGAATATATACCAGGGGTAATAAATGGTCACATATATATGTATATGTATATATGGCATTTTCAGAAGTTGGGAAAAAAAGTTGAGATAAAAATCTGGTAAAAAGTTTAACTGAACTGACAGTGTCCTGTACAAATGAATTAATTATACCAGAGCTTTTTTCACAGGTTGGAGAATGTGCCCTTCCCTTAAATTTGGGGAAATTTAATGCAGTTTTTTTTTGCAAAAGGGGAAGAAAAATCTTGATGTAAATTGAATTTTAGGGGAAAACTATGATTTTAAGGAATTTTCCAAAGGGGAAGACGCCTGTTAACGGCGTAGAAGGGGCAAAAACCCTTGAATACTATTATTTTCACTAAACAATACTATTGTTAGGCTATGAAGCAAGTTTAAAGTATAATTAATATTTTTTTTAACATTGTGGTGACAAGTTTACAATACTATTGTTAGGCTATGAAGCAAGTTCAAAGTATAATTAATATCATTTTTAACATTGTGGTGACAAGATCTACTTCAAAACATAGTCTTATTGTTTTATTCATCCTTATAGCATTGTTCACAGCTATTATTCGGTCCAGTTAAATGTCATTCGGTCCAGTCAGATTATTGCCTTGGCTGGTCCGAATGTCCAGTGCTTCAAAAAGTTATTCGTGAAGACTGACAGTGTGATAAGTTTTGACTACAACAACTGACCTTAAAAACAGTCCTAGCACTGTATCAGCTCTCTTCGGGTTAAATCACCAGAAAGCAGATAATTTTCAGTACCTTACTGTGTTTTATACAAATTGTTTCTCTTTCCATTAGTGTATATTTTATCTGTTTTAGGTACCAGTATGGAAGCAGTATAATGGAAGTAACCCATGTCATAGCAGGGGTTTCATTAAGAGGTGAAAGGCGGGTATTTTCCCCTGCTATTTTGAGATCTTCACCCGCCTACTTTTTTTAAAATCAGGCTTATCATATAATTATAACAAACTGGCAGCAAATCCCCTGCCTACTTTACATGTATTCCCTCAAACTCAAAAATGTTATGAAACCCCCGTCTTAGCTGATATTTTATCTTGTTTATTTTTTCATAGATAAGGCTGCATATCAGAAAAGAGAACAAGAATGACTCAGAGATCTATACACTGGTTCAGGAAGGGTCTGAGGTTACACGATAATCCAGCACTTATAGCTGCTTGTGAGAACGCCTCCCACATATGGCCTGTGTTTGTGATGGACCCTTGGTTTGCAGAGAATGCTCGTGTAGGTATAAATCGATGGCGGTTCCTGTTACAGACCTTAGAAAATTTGGATGAAAATTTGAAGAAAGTGAACTCCAGGTAATAAAAACTAAGAGACTAAATGTATAAGAACAGGTACAGCAGTAATATTATATTAAAGATTTGAAGAGAGACAGATTGTATGTGTAGTGAAAATTTCATTTTATTCAAGTATTTTCTGGTAAGAAGGTACAGGTTATCCTTGATATAAGGTATAATGTGCTTGAAGAGATGAAAACTCAAAGATGAATTTTTTTAAGATACATGTATGCTAAATGCCAGCGATATATCTTGCAGACTGTTTGTTGTGAAGGGCAAACCATCAGAAGTTTTCCCGAAGTTATTCAAGGAGTGGGGAATAACAAAACTGACCTATGAAGTTGATACAGAACCATATGCTTTAGAAAGAGATAACACTATTGATGGACTAGCTAAGGATGCTGGGATAGAAGTGGTGCGATGTGTTTCTCACACACTTTATGATACTCAGAGGTAAATATATTTATATGAGTGTTGGTTGATTGAAAGTTGTCAAGAAGAGCACCAGACTCTGGATCAGGGTGTAGCAAGTTCAAATCCCACCTGAGTTAAAAGTCTCCAGTAATGTTTCACAGTCCACACTTAATGGGGAGTACTGGTTCAGACCCAGGGAACATTCATCAGGCAAGATAATAAAAGACTTAAGTTGCAAGAGCTTTTCTTTCTAGCAGATGTAAAATGAGTAAGGTTAAACCATTTGTTACTAATTTTTTATCCTTACACTGACGGAGGAAATTAACTCTGCCATTGTGACAAGTGCAGACAAGACTATAATTCACCATTCAGTAGGTAAATTTTCAGTCAGCACACCTATACACAGTTAATGGATTCATCCAAATTGAAAGATAGACAAGTCCATTTTCGATATTTAGCATGGTAAGGGATATTGTTCGTATAGTTGTATCAGCCAGGTTCATTTCCTGTGAGATTTTTAAACATCTTTAGATTAATGATCTGTCAGTCTCTATGAGCTTTTGTTAATGACTGTTCCTAGGAGTTCTAATCAGAACATAGCAAATGAAGGTAGCCCACACAGTGATAAGACTGAAAGAAATTTTAGTGACAAATGCAGTACATACCCAATTTCAGGACAATATCCAAGAATGGTGGAAGTCCCCCACTTACCTACCAGAGACTTCAGTCCTTGATGTCCCAGATGGGGCCCCCACCTAAACCAGTCACCATGTCTGATGACCTGATCAAAGGTAAACATCCATACACTTGATTAGATAAATTTAGCTTTATTAAATAACTTTAATCAAGTTGTTACCAAGTGGATTTGAAATTTATTTATCCAGAATTTTATTTTCTCTTTCAATTAAATGTTCATATGATAAAAAAACCCTTAGTCCTTAAACTTACTGGGTATGTGTACCAGTAAATGCACTTGCTTTACAATATTTTACTGTGTTACAATATGCTTTTTGTTTACATCTCTAATATAACTAACCGCCATGGTGACTAATTTGCTCACATGCATGTATATAGATACTCACTGGTCTGCTTGTGTGAGAAAGTTGGAAACGTCAGAAATATCATAGGCTTAAGGTTTTTGGTGGGCACCAGTGTGAATGCTTAGGACTTGTTAACTTGGTGTTATGAGTTTTATCCAGCTCTCTTCCACAAACACCACTTATGTTTTTTTGATGAGATGCCAGACAAGGGGTTCATGTGTCAGTGCTAAAGACTGTGAGTGTAAATGAACTAGGAGTGTCTCTGAAATGGGATGCTTTCTGAATCTTGCAAATTCACCCTAAAACCTAAAATGTTTTAACCCTTTA
Organism: Cyclina sinensis; assembly: GCA_012932295.1. Taxonomy (NCBI): domain Eukaryota; kingdom Metazoa; phylum Mollusca; class Bivalvia; order Venerida; family Veneridae; genus Cyclina; species Cyclina sinensis. The sequence goes on from JAAONU010000003.1 coordinate 3,320,855, forward strand.
GCTGTTGTCAGTCATATGGGAAACTGGTACAGATGACAAAAACTCAGATAAATAGATAGAGAGATAGAGCTGGAAGTATTTTAAAAAGAACTAAACAGACAGTATTCCTTACATATTTTACTTAGGTATATATTATATTTCAGGGTGCAAAACTGAAGTGAATAAAGACCATGACAAGAAATACAGGGTGCCATCACTAGAAGATCTCGGTAAATCGTCAAAGGATTGTGGACCGTGTCTGTTCCCTGGTGGGGAAACAGAAGCTTTGGATAGATTCAAGAATTTTCTTAAGAAAACTGTAAGGTTTTTTGGAAGAACACATTTTTCAAACAATTAAGAACAAAGAGACTTTAATTTTTAAAAACTTTTTTTTAATGTGAGTTATTTTCAAAACACCTATACAAACACACAGACCAAAACTTCAAACTCATTGTTGAAAAAAAGTATCTTATTTTCAAATATTCTTTAAAAATTTTCATTGATTGTTTCTGTTTTCTTCTTGATTTGAGTACACTAAATATTTTGATATTCTAAATATTTCAGAACTGGATTTGTAACTTTGAGAAACCAAAAACTGAACCAAACACACTGGAACCTAGTACTACAGTGTTGAGTCCATATTTGAAGTTTGGGTGTATTTCTCCAAGATATTTCTACCATGGGATCAATGAAGTGTTGAAAGGCAAGGTATGTTTGTACAACAGGCAGTCTGACCCCCCTTTATTTGTCAAATAGCAGTACTTACTTTCTGGTTTTCCAGTGAATTGAGCTGTCTATATAACATAAAGTTAAGACCTTGCCAGATTTATAATTGACCTTTACAGATGTTTTATTGCATTTAAACTATTGTTTCTTTGCTCTAGCTGTTTGTCTGAATCTTTCAGCAGGCCTGAACTTAGATTTTTAAAAAGTTAGAAATTTTTCTTGAAACAGTGTCAAGCTGCTAAAAAAATTTCACTTGAAGGACTTGGAAAATTAAAAAAAAAATTACAAAATTAACATAACAGATGGATGGAGGGTAAAACTGCTAATTGCCTAGATTATTGATAAATAAAACTCTAGTTAACAGAAAATACTGTTCAACGTAGCAAAAAACAACAGCATTAGATTATTTAAGACCTGCATAAATATGTTACTAGGATGTTTTGAACATTTAAAGTTCCCGTCAGTCGTATGAACTTTTACATGTGGTTGGTTGTAATTTTGCTACTATAGATTCATAGATTACAGTTTGAAATTGAAACAGTAACAATCAACCAGTATAAAGTATTAATGCATTTGATGACTGGCAACATAGAAAGAATTTAAGAGACATTGGAGAAATATTGTAGTGGTACAAAGAGCGATAATTGACAAAATCTTTAACCCTTACCCTCCTGGAGGCAAATTGATTACAGCCTTTATGACCAGTGAAGACCAAGATCAGCCTGCACATCTGTGCAGTCTGGTCATGGTCTGCACTATTTGATATTCAATCAGTAAATTGTCAGTAAGCACCCCATAAAAAAACTAATGGATCTGTCAAAGTTGAAAGGTAGACAGATCCATTTTAGGAATTTAGCATGGTAAGGGTTAAATGTGGTCATATAACCAGCTGGCCATGGTAGTGCTATATGACAAATGATATGAATTAGATACACTTGGTCCATGGCTCAGTTCATGGACAGAGCATTAGGTATTTCCTTTGGTAAAGGTACCTGATGCCTGAGATATAAGTTAAAGTGCACTTGACTGTGAGATTGTTCATTTAAATTTATGTAACAGGCATCTTTTTCTCAAGTGGCTGGGTCCAACATTGGTTTACATCCGAGTGGTGTCTTTTTTGTGACAAAGATAAAATGAAAAAAAATTGTGTTGACATTTTGTAGAAGCATTCACAGCCCCCAGTGTCTCTGATTGGTCAAGTGATGTGGCGAGAATTTTACTACACAGTCAGTGCAGGAACACCGAATTTTGACAAGATGGTGGGAAATCCAATCTGTACTCAAGTAGACTGGGACACTAATTCAGAATTCTTGGAAGCTTGGAAAATGGTAGGGGATTACACACATGTAAAAGTCTCAAAAAACTTTTCCCATTAATAAATATACTGATATAAGATTCAGTTTGGAACAGTTACAAAGATTTTTTATAGTACATAGTTAGGCTAAATGTCACGTGTTGTTACTGATCCTAATTGATCTTGTCAAATAGGTCTGTAGGTCGGTAGAATTGCTTTTAATCAGTCTTTAGCTACCGGATCTACTGGTACTTAATTATGATTTTTTTTCAACCATTGTGCAAGTGTTTTCAAGTTTAATTTAGATTTAAATTCTTACTGTCATTTTTTCTGACTGAAATATATGTGTGCAAGTGTGCATTATTTCTTGCATCTTTTATTTTCTCTTGAAGGGTCGCACTGGCTATCCTTTCATTGATGCCGTAATGACTCAGCTACGACAGGAGGGCTGGATTCATCATCTGGCTCGTCATTCTGTTGCCTGCTTCCTGACACGCGGTGATCTCTGGATCAGCTGGGAAGAAGGAATGAATGTTTTTGAGGAGTACCTTCTAGGTATTGAAAAGCTTTTTAGAAAAATTAGAGTTGGCAACAGTTACTGATTTTACTAACCGATTAGCCATTTATTCTTTAGAATGGTTAACTGTTAGAAAAAGCGACTAGCACATGATACATGACACAGATTATCATGGTTATCACTTTTACTCTCGTTGACCTCTGTTAACGGACCATTCCAGATTCACAACATTCAAGTAATTTCACAAAAAGCTTGTGTATGAAATTAACCGTTTATATAGTTTACTTATCAGCGGATTTGTGATAATCAAACAAATATCAAAGTCAAAATAAGATGCACATATTGAAACTAATCGGCCTATCCATGCCATTATTTCAATATGTATACATGTAGTTTATGCCCATTACTTGCGTAAGGGAATGAAAGAAGCTCTTAAGAGAATTATTCTTCACAGATGTCAGCCTGAGGTTGATGTGTCATTGGTAAGCTCACATTATCATACAAGAACAAAAAACACGGAAATACAGGTGTAATGAGACTATTCATTTTAATTATCTGCACCACTTTTCTTTGAAGTTAAGACAACAGTGTTTCTTATGACTTAAGAAGTTATACTGCAGCAATCAAAGTTATTGGCTCAGACAATTAACACATAGTCCAAATGAGCAAGAGAAACATGTCAAAATGTCACGCGCTTTGTCACAACTGCATTGTTTACACAAAAACGGATAGACCAATTGACACTTGTTTGGAACATTTTTGGTGGTAGGACTAACGCCAGAAACTGAGGGGTTTTTTTTATACCCTCGAAGGGAGGCTTATAAGTTGTGAACTGTCTGTCTGTCTATCCGTCTGTCCATTCGAAAACTTTAACATTGGTCCTAACTTCCTTATAAGTAAGTGGATTTACTTCATACTTGGACACAACATCCCTTTGCACAAGACCTTCACTCTGACCTTTATTTATTTGACCTTAACCCCTGAATAACCTTCACCTTGAAGATCCAATTGTCCAAAAACCTTAGCATTGACTATAACTTCCTTATTAGTAAGTGGATTTACTTCATACTTGGACACAACATCATTTTGCATAAGACCTTCCTACTGACCTGTATTTATTTGACGTTGAACCCTGAATGACCTTCACCTTGAAGATCTACATGTAATTGTCCAAAAACTTTTACATTTATCATAACTTCTTTATTAATAAGTGGATTTACTTCATACTTGGAAATAACACCCCTTTGGACAAGACTGTTCCACTGACCTATATTTATTTCACCTTGACCCCTGAGTGACCATTACCTTGAAGATCCAATTGTCCAAAAACTTTAACATTGACCATAACCTCCTTATTAGAAAGTCGAATTACTTCATACTTGGACACAACACCCCTGTGGACAAGACCTTCCCACTGACCTATATTTAATTGACCTTGACCCTTGAATGACTGGTCCTCAGCCCAAAGTCAAAGCACCACCATCTTACAGTGACAGTTCTTGTTTATTATTATTTTTCGAATAACTGGTTTGCAAAATTTGTAACCGATAATCAGACTTTTATCTGTTAACCATTGCCATCCCTAAAAAAATCTGTAGAAAAATAAGCTGTAATTCGAGATGAACTTTTGAAAGCTAAGGTTTGTAGAAAATACCTCATTATCATTTAAATGATATTTCACTCACATTTGCAGATTTCTTATTTCTATTCTAATGTGTCAAAATCAATAGTTTTGGTATGCCAAACTGTTTTCTTTTTTAGCAAGAGAATCTTCTATTATGCAGCCAAAATGATTTTGTTGTCAGTTCTTTTACCAATACTTTACCTATACTCATTTTTAGAAAACTGATACAAAACTCTGATGTTGTAGATGCAGACTGGAGTTTGAATGCTGGCAACTGGATGTGGCTGTCAGCCAGTGCTTTCTTTCACCAGTATTTTAGAGTGTATAGTCCCATAGGGTTTGGCAAGAAAACAGACAAGAATGGAGATTATATCAGGTGTGAGGATACCTTTACATCTTTAGAGATTTTGGAGCTTGTTTCTTTACAATTTAAATATACAGTAGTTATACCCCACCCACAACGAAGTTTCCATAGTAGAGGGGTTGAGGTTGCTGGCTTCTGATCTTTGAACCTCTCTCTTATAGAAGGGCAAGGATTCGAGCCACACTACTGGTCATGATTATTTGTGTGGAAAAGTTGGCAGTTTCTTTCAGGAGTTTGGAGTCAAGTACTGGCCCTTAAAACGAATGATTTTTAGGGGATCTGCAAGCCCAAACCCTGCTAAAACAATTACATTTTTTCTTATGTAGACTCTAGTCTAAATCTTGTACTGTCTTTTCAGGAAGTACATCCCTGTGCTTGCAAAATTTCCTGAGAAGTATATCTATGAGCCATGGAATGCTCCAAAAGCGATTCAGGAAAAGTGTGGCTGCATAATTGGCAAAGATTATCCAAAACCAATTGTAGATCATGAAGTGGTGAGAAAAAAGAACATTTCGAGAATGGCCCAGGCTTATGCCAAGAGAAATAAAGGAAAAGATAAAAAAGGTAATGCTTATTTATTTTTGTCAAATTTTTCATACGCAGAATTATATTTTTTGCTTCATGTAAAGACAAGAAGTTTATGTTTTAAGGTTGCAAATAATTTCTCAAGATATGCATAAGGTATAACACTTAAATATTGACATTTCTTAAAACGAAAGTGAAATAACCAGAAAATGTCTAACTGGTTGAATTTTTTATGAATGTGATTCAGATCGAAATAATGATTTTCTTCATGTGGTTGGTGAAAAAGATTCTGCTGGACTTACTTTTACATCTGTAAGTCATATTGAATGAAATCATTAATGGCATTCCTGGTAGTCCAGAATTTGCCAGTACTCCAATATCAAACCAGCCCTTTTCATGGTTTGGGGGCTGATCATGAGTGTTTCCCAAAAGGAGTTTTCTTATAATTTAAAAGAAAAAAGAAGTTAGATTTTTTAAACCAGGAACTAACTAATTCCTTTTTGTAAAAGAGATAAATTCCAGTTACTAAAACATGTAAAAACTTGCTATTTTCTGAAAGAATGATCACTGCTTCTATGGAGAATTTATGGAAAAAAATGAGGAAAATTATATAATTACTAGCTTGGTGGAAGGGGCCAAATATTGGTTTCAAAACTGGCATAGATAGAAAACTGCAAGTGATCCAACATGTTTAAATTGTTATACAGGTGATACGCCATCCTCAACTAAGAAGAGAAAATCAGAGAGTGAAGCAGGTGGTAAAGCGAAGAAGAAGTCAAAGAATAAAGAAATTACTGACTTTCTGAAGTAAAGGATCCGTGTCATAAACCTGGTGCTGCTGTATGTAAACATTTGATATGATGTCTGTGTGTACAATTGGATAATCAAGGTTTTTTTTGTTAATTATCATGACATGTTTGTGAATAGGGAGAAAGTTGTTGAATATGGTGTATAAATGTTTTGGGATCGTCTACAATGCTCTGAAAGTGGTTAAGCTTAACAGATACGGAAAATTTTGATACATAATGCATGCTCAATTTATTTAAAAGTTTTTAGCTCACCTGAACACAAAGTGCTCAAGGGTGAGCTTTTGGGATCATTGATTGTCCGTCATGGAGCGGTGGGCGTCATCAACAATTTGACTTGAACGACTTCTTCTCCTATACCTCTAAGCCAACTTTGAATTAACATGCCTGGGATATTCTTTGCATGAAGCTCTACCAAAGTTGTTCAAAGAATTGAATTCCATCAAGGTCTCTGGTGGCTATGGCAATAGAAAAGAAAAACTTTGAAAATCTAGTATCTAGTAAATAGTTTGCATTCAGCACAAGTTAGAGGTCCTGAAACAGGTTTGTTCAATATATTCCTCTGTGTCAAAATTGGCCCTAGCCCGGGGTCAATTTATTTGAAATAGGCTTTAATAGGGAAAACCTTATAAAATCTTCTGGTCTATAACCACAATGCCTAGAACTTAGATATTTTGCCTGGAGCTTAAAAAAGCTTCTGATGTTTGCTCAACAGCAGAAACAAAGGCAAAGTATTCAGGTGAGCAATCTAGGGCCATCATGGCCCTCTTGTTTAAGTATGTAAAAGTTACTGTTAAATGGTAGGTTTTAAGATTACTAAGGAAAAGGACATAGTAATATAATTTTATTGAATGGAAGATGTTAAATACATATTGATTGAAAATATGTTCAGATGTAATAAATCATGCAGCTACTAAAAAGAATGATGGTAAATGTACTTTTTTTAATCTACGACTTTACATACAACATTCGGTGTACATGTGAAGACAGTGCTCAGGAATATAGCCAGGTTCAAAGTTTTCAGGAATATAGCCAGGTTCAAAGTTCTCAGGAATATAGCCAGGTTCAAAGTTCTCAGGAATATAGCCAGGTTCAAAGTTATCAGGAATATAGCCAGGTTCAAAGTTCTTAGGAATATTGCCAGGTTCAAAGTTCTTAGGAATATAGCCAAGTTCCGACATCTTGCATTGTGTATACAAAGGCAAGTCTTTTTTAGGAATACTGCAAGTGCTGAATTGTTTATTCTGGAAAATAATACTTCACAGGAGCTTGGTATAAAATACATCTTATTTTTGTGTTGTATAGTGCTCATGTGGAATTTATATATAGTTGATGTAAGCATAAAAGTGCATGTGTAGCTGCTGAAAAATTTAGTCAGTATATGTAGAAGATGAAACATGTAAACATTATTTAGATTGTGCTTTTTTTATTTGTTTAGTTTATGTACGTGTTACAATGGGGAAAACATAAAAATATTGAAAAACTGTTACAAAAAAATTTAAGAAATAAGGTTGAATAATTCTTAATAACAAAGGGTGTGAAAAGAAAATCATGATTTTTTTCCCATTGATATTTGAAATGATGGGGGGGATATTATCTTTACAGGATTTTTATGTTTGGTGTTATTCCAGTACTTAAGAAAAGGATAGTTTGGTCTTCTTTTTCTGTTGAGATAAATAAAAACAAAAATATGTCTTGTCAAAAATAAGGCTGAGAAATGTCCAAAAACTGAAATGAACAATATTCCATCAATCTAACTTCCTACAGAGTGTTTTAACTCTGATTTGAATTGAATTCAGACATTGTGTTTGTCTTCTAATTCATATTTAAAGTGTTTAAACTGACTTTAGAAATTGTCGTATAATCATTAAGAAATATTGTTAAATAGTGCCTAAGAACAAACGATATGAAAAGAAAATAATTTTTTTATTAGAAAAGTTTTTAATTTTTTCTGTAATAAAGAATTTATACTTGTAATAAGGAATTTATACTTGTAATAAGGAATTGGTAATAAGGAATTTATACTTGTAATAAGGAAGATTATCTTATATTTGTTGTGACATTACTAATTGACAAAATCACTGATGCAAGCTAGAGTGAGTTTGAAGGAAGTTAAACATTGTGATTTTGCAGTTTCTAGCAGTTGATAAGTTACCCTTGTGAAATTTCATTAGCCCATTTTTTCAAAGACAGTTGATACCCGCATTATTCTTAACTTGAGATTATGAAACATCTGCATATACATGTAACTCTATTTTGTTTATACTACCTCATTAAATCATCTTTACAACATTCTTGTGTTCTGCAGCATTTTTTTGTTACGAAGTTTTATTATACCATCAACCCTTAAGTAAAGCAAACAATATTATTGTAATGTCTGGTCTTTGTTGAAATAAATGATAAGATAAATATATCTTGTTGAAATTCAGGCTTAGAAATGTCCAACCATTGATATTCATTAATCTGAGTTCCTGCAGAGCGTTTGAACTCTGGTTAGAATTTATTTAATCACTGTGTTTGCCTTCTGTATTGTTTAAGTGTTTAAACTGACTTGAAAGTATTGTCAGAGTAGATAATTTGTTGTCTTGAACTGAACATTTATGTTGACTTATATAATGGTAAAATGTGTTCATGTAAAGTCCTCTATAAACATTAAAAGTTTAGTTTGGTTGGCAACCTGATAACCAAATTTGATGGAAGTGATTCAGACCTACCCACACCGCAGAAGTCGTCATAAGTTTGCTCTTTGATATAAAGAAACGTAATCATATATTGTTCACATTGCATGTTGTAAGGAAAGGCTTTTGTTAGCTCACAATTGCCAGATACTAACCACTTCATTAGGCACATATGCTCCTAACATGTATCTTTCTGTAATTATGTTCAGTGGCTGTTAAAGTGTTTCAGTAGATTCCTATATAATAACTTTCAACTTGAGAAATATGAAAGTAAATAGTAAAAGTGAAAAGCAAATAAGGATCCTGAAGTTCATTATACCCCCGAAACGAAGTTAAGGGGGGTAAATAGGAGTCACCCGTCGGTCGGGTGGGCGGACGGCCTGTTGCAATTTGACCCTCAGATTCAGTCTTGTGAATTTTCTTACCTTGTGTTGGTCATATAGTGGTTCTAGGCAATTTATCCATGAAACGAACACCTGTGGCTTTTGTTAAGTATTCAAAGACAGATATGATGTGAGCGCATGCGCGAAGAGAGGATGTGATCAGTCAAGTGACGGCACACGAAAATAGAAATTCTAAATATAGGTTTTATAACGTCCGTTACGATAAAGCCTATGATGGAGAAACTACCCATTCTTTTTACAATCATGAAATGTTGCTAGATGGATATTGATAGACGTAATACACACATATAGTTAAAATCAAATTCTGAGTTAATGACTATCTGTGAACGAGCTGCTTTAAAATCAGTATTGAAATCACTTCAGTATATGATTTCAATTCAAATCGTCTCAAAAATGTGCTGTAAGTTTGATATTCATACTTCCTTAATGCAGTCATGCATTTGAAAACCAGATTTATTCGATGTTCGCATAGTGATATGACTTTCCAATATAAACTAGCGTTTTTAACAGATTCAGTTTTATGTATGACCGCATGAACGAGCATAGACTTTGAATGAATCAAAACCCAGTTAGTTAAACATTCATCTAAAATATAACTTCTAGCTCATTTTTCATAAAAAATATAATTGTATAACGATAATTATTAATGACGCGATTGGACCATTGCTGATCACGTTTGAGTCCGTAGAAAGTGATATTCACCTCAGAAAGTAATATTATTTTATACTGAGATACTCACCTCAGAAAGTGACATTATTTTATACTTTGCATGTACTTTCCTTCATTTGCACGGGTTACCACTAGAACATAATCTCTATGTAATTCTGTTTATAAAGAAGTAATAGGAGAATACATAAATTTATAAAATAATTCACTGCTGCAGATGAAAGCTGTTACAATCCCATGAATTTGCCAAGAAAATCATTAAAATCGATGAAACAAGTAAAGGTCTCCATTAATCTTTGTAGCAAAGAATTTATGGTGATCATTGTTTAGCCCATTAAACTCTTGATTGACTGGTATTAATTTTATAAAATTGATGGCACAAGAAATTTAATGGGCCCATTTCTTCTTGTTTTATCTTTTTCATGCCCATTTTTAATCTATGAATAGTATACATCATGGTCATTACATACCAGTAGGAAGAATATAATTGCCATGAACAGGTGCTTCTAAAATTTATGACCATTAAAAAGTAAAGCTGATACATTAGCATTTATTAATGGCCATTATAATTGCATATAATGAGCATTAACAAAGCAAAGACACCCTAAATTTTGTTTCAACACCATTCTTATATCACATGAAAATTTATAACTATAAAAATTAAATATAAATCGTAGTTGTAAACCATTAACACTGCATCTAATAGGCATTTACTAATCAACTTCCCCTTGAAAAAAGTGTTATTCTATTTAATGCTCATGATAAATACAATGAAAATGAATCATTGCCGTTAAAATAATCACTAGAACAAAACTTGCAATAGTAATGGCTGTTCATGTAACATCTATGTATAGGAAGTGAGCAGTAGCAGTACGCAGCAGTAGAAAAACGTGAAGTTGGCAGTAGCAGTAACAGCAGTAGCAGTAAAACAAAACGTGAAGTTGGCAGTAGCAGTAACAGCAGGGGCAGTAAAACAAAACGTGAAGTTGGCAGTAGCAGTACAGCAGTGGCAGAAAAACAAAACGTGAAGTTGGCAGTTGCAGTAACAGCAGTAGCAGTAAAACAAAACGTGAAGTTGGCAGTAGCAGTAACAGCAGTAGCAGTAAAACAAAACGTGAAGTTGGCAGTAGCAGTAACAGCAGTAGCAGTAAAATATCATTGGAATACCACTTAATTCCAGTGGTGAACACGAATTCACTGGTATCCAAGCTGATTTCCAATTAGAAATTTGTAGTAGGGATTTTTTTGGCTTGAGCTTTTTTCCATTGTTATTATGAATTGGGGACTCAGCTCTAGACTATTTTGTCATCTTTGCCTTAGCTAAGCATTCAATGGTTTGATAACATCACTGTGATATCGAGAATACTCTCTACCTCTGTATCAAGTGGGTTACTGCAATTTAATTTCAGAGAGTACGACGGTTACTCTGGTAAGAAATCAAAGGAGCCTGGATAGGTCTCTAGCCGCCTGTAATAAAACTGGACAGGTGTATACAACTGCCAACAAGACCATTCAAGATATCCTTGGAGCTGGTTAAACATACCAGGACCAAATTGTACCAGCTAAGTCATCAAAACTTAACATAAATTAAGTCCACATGTAGGCCTACCATCTCATAAATATGAATAGATCCAATGTGTATTATTATTCTATCATTAATTTCAAACTTCCTTTCTATTTATTAAAAATGATGAATGAAAGCCATCTTAAACATGAAGTGTTACACATTAGTCACATGACAAAAGTCAAATGACAAACAGTGCCATCATACCCAAAATCTAATCAAAGCAACCAATGAATATTGAAGAAACCTTGAAATGTCGTGATCTTCAATGGTGCTTAGATTAAAAAAAATATTTCCAAAAACGGCTTGATGTACTGGTCTTAGAAAAAAATATGTATGTGATTAGAGAAACAGATGCGCTAAAAGCTTCCATGAGGGTAAGGATAACTTTTCCAGAAAAAATCGTACCTTTCATTGCAGATCATTGCAAGTAAGTAACAGGTTTAATAATTCTCGGGCAATAACTATTTTGAATAGTTACTGTTTCTTAAATCCAATACATTTTGCCATCAAAGTTTAAGTCATTTTCAGAGAGTAAAATCTTGGTTACGCGTCATGTTTACAACAGGAGCTTACAAGGGAGTCCACTCCGGTACCACATTAGCTCTTGTCAAATCAAAGTACGGTGGCTATGTAGGTACATGATTTCCTAGATTAGTACATCATAAACAATTCCATTGGATTATTAATGTGCTAAAACTGTTGGGAACCCAGCTGACCTAATGTGTTAGCATTGATATGACTAGAATTCCAGTAGAAAATCAGAGGTACTATTTCAATTGAATATCCCTAGAATATTCAAGTAGAATTCCATTGGAATACAAAGGTAAACTTTTCATGAGATATCACAGTAATTTATTGCTGGTAATTACTAATTGAATACCACTGGTATTCCAGTTGTACTCATGCAAAAATTGGGGGGGGGGGGGGGGGTTGGGGGCGGGGTCTGGTTGGGAGGATGTGGAGTCAAGTAACTGTATTAAATTAAGAAGAAAAATATCAGGGTGGGGGAAATGGGTCGGGGGCTCCCATGCAAGTGGGGGAAGTACCCATCCCATGTTAGTAAATAGTTTAGTTCTAGGCTAAGGGGGTGGGGGTTGGTTACTCTTGCGAGATTTCTTTTTTTCGGGGGCGGGGGGGGGGGGTGTTGATATGTAAGGGGCGGGTGCGTGGGGGAGTCAAGAAGCTATGTATTAAAAATGAAAAAAAAATGGCGGCGGTGGGATGATAACGTGGTGTGTGTATGTGTGGGGGTAAACGGGGGGTCTCGTGCAGGGGGATGTACCTACCCATCCCATGTTTGTGAATAGTTTATTTCTAGGCTAAGAAATTCTTCCCTATATGTAAGTCGAAGCAAAATCAAATGACCCCTGGGGTGGGGTTTTTCTTGACCCCACAGACATGGCTACCAACAATCTTTGTAGGGTCTAGCTGTTGATCAAGTATTCCAAGTCTGCAGGGAATATCTTTGACATTTTAAAAAAAAATGGATATTAACGAAACAGTTAACCAAGAAAGTCGAAAAAGATCATAACTCCGCAAAAATATATTTCAGGGTTATCTGCCCTTTAGAAATGGTGTCAGATTTTGATAGTGAACATGTATAATTATCAATGCGAAGTAAACAGATTTGATAAAATGGACCTTAACAATAAGGTTAACCCATATTTTTTTTTTGAAAGATTTAAAGGCAACTAACTTTATTTATGGCCAGAAACAGGTTTCTAATGGTCATGAAAGGTACAAATACTACTACGATATGCCCATGGAAAATAATTAAGCTATAACGAGCATCAACTTTTATTCATGATCATAATTCACCATTAAATGAATAGCCATGAAAGCTACTATGCCATGATATCCCCATGAAAATCAAAACAAGATTTAAGGGCTCTTAATAATGCTTCCTTTTATGGCCTTTAGAATCATTTAAGACCATTGATATAAACCTCTTGAAAAACATTCCTGACCATTAAAAGCTCATTAATTCTTAACAGAAAATTAATGGCCAATCAATCATGTCACCTTAAATGGCCATTATTCTTAAGTAATGCTCATTATAATTTTCCTTTATTTACATTCCTGTATTAATAATTTAATAAAATGACATCTGAATGTCATGGCTATTCATTTAGGTCATTTGTAATGGCACTGGAAGAAAAAATAATGGTCATTAATTTATTGTAATGGAAATCATGGTTTAGTCATTGTTATCATTAATGAGTATTTTAATGGCTTATTAGAGAATGACATGCCCACTAATCATGTTGCCTTTAATAGGTCATTTTCATGGGGTATTAATAGGTTATATTGGGTTACTTTCATGACTGATTAATGGCTGTTTTTGCAGTAGTGTAATGCTAGGACTTTTTACGCCACGACATGCAAACCTTTTACTTATAAAATGTTTTCAAGGTACATTTTATTTATCTTTCAAGTCATATAATTCAACACATATTTGAGAATATCCCAGCATTATTCTTCCTAAGGCAGGTTTTCGGGGGAAATAACGTTTGTCTGGTCCAATTACTCGGTTATATTCTCTTCAGTGTATTATATGTTAATTTTAAAATGGTGACATCATTTAAATCATTTATATCTTTTCTGAAATACTGAAAATCTTCTTACTGCAAACGATCATGACATTGTAATTTCAAATCTGGTGTATTTCAGATCGTTTCAGATTTAGAAATCGGAACAAAAAACTGTACACATGGTCCAAATTTCATAGCCATAGCTCCAAAAACAAAAAATAGGTCAGTAGGTCAAAAATATAGGTCATGCGATGACATTTTTGAAATCGAAACGAAAAACTGTGCACATGGTCCAATTTTCATTGCTGTAACTAAAAAAGCAAAAAAGTAGGTCACTAAGTCAAAAATATAGGTCATACGATGACATTTTTGAAATCGGAACAAAAAACTGTACACATGGTCCAAATTTCATTGCCATAGCTCAAAAAACGAAAAGTAGGTCAGTAGGTCAAAAATATATGTCATGCGATGACATTTTTGAAATCGGAACAAAAAACTGTACACATGGTCCAAATTTCATTGCCATAGATCCAAAAATAAAACGTAGGTCAGTAGGTCAAATATATACGTCATGCGATGACATTTTTGAAATCGAAACGAAAAACTGTGCACATGGTCCAAATTTCATTGCCGTAGCTAAAAAACAATGTAATGGAAATCATGGTTTAGTCATTGTTATCATTTATGAGTATTTTTATGGCTTATTAGAGAATGACATGCCCACTAATCATGTTGCCTTTAATAGGTCATTTTCATGGGGTATTAATAGGTTATATTGGGTTACTTTCATGACTGATTAATGGCTGTTTTTGCAGTAGTGTAATGCTAGGACTTTTTACGCCACGACATGCAAACCTTTTACTTATAAAATGTTTTCAAGGTACATTTTATTTATCTTTCAAGTCATATAATTCAACACATATTTGAGAATATCCCAGCATTATTCTTCCTAAGGCAGGTTTTCGGGGAAATATAACGTTTGTCTGGTCCAATTACTCGGTTATTCTCTTCATTTATATCTTTTCTGAAATACTGAAAATCTTCTTACTGCAAACGATCGTGACATTGTGATTTCAAATCTGGTGTATTTCAGATAGTTTTAGATTTCTTTGTGAAAGATTCCTAGTTTCATCCAGATTGATTAAACATCATGTTTTAGTTACGTCATACGTAATAACTTTATATATATCTCTATGGAAAATCATTTCGAAGTAGGTTTTCTGAATTCTTGTACAAAGTTGCGTTTCACATAACACTAAAATTTCATCCCAATCATAAGTTTTAAAATTTAGGGCAAATATACAATATACGAGGGCTGTTCGAAAAGCAATGCTTACTTTTGTCCAAAATCATCAAAAATTAAGAAAATTCATATTTGTTTGCTTCAAACCCTCAAAGTACTCCCCGTAACTAGAAACACATAATATTAGACGATCAAGCCAATTCCGGAAGGCGTCACGATACGCTGATTTAGGTACAGTGTTAAGGTACTGGAAAACAACAGATACCAGCGTCTATGTTGAACGATATTTTCGTCCAGCAAGGAAATGTTTCAGTTTAGAAAAAATAAAGAAGTCACATGGGGCAAGATCTGGAAGTTAAGGACAGTATGGTAGAGCAGTCACGTTTTACTTTTTTTAAGAATTGAGACAATACTATAAAAGTATGGGCCGGGGCATAACAATGAAGGAGTCGGACTAGCCGCCGTTTGTGGAAGTTTTTTTTTTCAATTTCAACTACACAACATCTTTATAGTAATTCCCTGTAATACTTCTACCCTTTTTCTTTGGTAATTGAATTGCAATTACTTGATCGAAAGAAAATTGTGTACAAGATCTTCTTTGCGCTTAAGGTTCGTTTTGCAATAATGGGTCTCGTGCAGTTTATAGTTGACCATATCTAATTGCTGACCTTCGTACTGGCTCATAAAATGAATCCAGGTTTCTTCACCAGTTACAACATTTGCAAACTTAGTAAATCGGAAATATTTTGAACAATTTCTTGGAAATTTTTCCTCTTTGCATCTTTTGACCTTCTGTTAACAAACAGGGTACACATCTTGCACTGGTCTCTCTAACATTATGTATTTCTTCAAAATAAATTGAACACTTGATAGTGAGATGCCTACTATTCGTGCTATATCAGGCACTGTATAACTGGCATCTCTCTCAATGATTTCTCTTACTTTCGAAACATTTTCCTTTGCAGTTGCACACCTCGGGCGGCAAGGTTTTTATGCATTTTCAACCGGCTCTAAACCAGAGTCAAATTTATTTTTCAACCTACGAACACTTTCATAAGACAGCCAAGCGTTGCCGTAAACAGACTATCTTGAGGAAAATTTGATTCAATGAACAATTCAGCATAGAGAGAGCTTTTATATAAGCTCATATTTCTTCTTTCTTTTCTACGCCTTTACCAACCATTTTAATACAGCATCCAACGACTATGTGTAATCAAATGGGAAGAGTTTATCGGTACATGTATATATCAATGCTTATCCGAAAACGACCACAGATCCTGAAGCGGTGAGATGAAAGAACATTCTCCTGAATAGCCGAGGCTTACAGGAAAAGTTATGAAATGTCATAAGCTTGATATTTATTTTTGCCTGTTTTTCAGAAAACAAAACATACAATATTCACTACATAAATATATACATTTCTTATAAAAGTTGAACAAAATGTTGTTTCAGTTCTGATTTACTGAAAGTATTGAATAAAAAATGTTAGATCTTATTATAAAATAGTGATATGTTAAATATCAGATTATTGATTTATTAAAGAATATACATATTTTGATATTTCTGTAAACACAAGACTTAATCTTCGAAAAAAAGCAGTAAGCAAATATTAAAATTTTGTAACAGTATGAGTTATCAAATACAGGTCTCAACAATCTTAGAAGTATTATCAAGAGGTACACTTAACCCTTTAAAAGTAGTACTTACCAAGCACTTGGATACATGATGGTGTTTAAAAAAGTTGGTACAATGGTATTTCTCTTACTCTTATTTAAATCTTTGCCAATGTAATCTAGTAAAAGTAGTATTTACCAATTGCTCGGCTAAATGGCTTTAAAACTGAGTATTAACAATCCAATCTGTATATTGTGAAAGAATTTAGTAATGAACTAACAATAAACGTTTAAAATATACTAAATGTTGTAACAGAAGGAAGTAATTAATATAAAAATTGGCAAATAATACAAAGCAAACATCTGTCTAAAATTTTATGAAGCAGTGTTTGATAAAAAATATAAGCAAACATCAAAGAAGGCACCGAGCAATGCCTGACACAGTTCTATCTATCGGTCATCTAGGTAAATTTGTGTTCTATTCAGTGCAATTCTGCATGAGTGTCTGGCAGTGCTTAAAAAGCACTATTATGCCACTGTATTCCATATCATATGTGACATCAAATAACACTATGAGATGAATGACAACCGCACTACGAGAAGCGGTATTCAAATATCCCAAGCTACCTGTCTAAGAAAAAACTGTAGAAAAATCTACTGTACCACCATACCTGAATGTCTTTTATAAAGTCTATGAATGTTATGTGACCTTAAATTTAAAGTGTGATAAATAAGCATATTCTACTAAATTTAGTTGTGACAGAGCTCCGTAGCTGCATCATGTCAGTAACAATCGGAGGCTGCACTAAACGTATAGGATCGGCTGCCGAGGTGAAAGCAATATTTTCTAATTCAGGTTAAACATTTTCAGTAGTGTTACTCTAAATATTCTGAAAAGTAAGATGCGTAATAAAGCGCTAAAGCACTACACTAAATCTTGTTTAATTTGTCAGTTGTTAGACGGAATAAATGAAGTTAAATGATCGGCATTTATAGATAAGAACTTTTGAATTAAATTTTAGTTGGAAACCACATCAACATTTTTGAATACCATGGTTGTCATAGATCTGAATAACAGGTATTAAATCATTATTTTTTTTTTTGTCCATTAGTCCAAATTTATCTACTGATGACCAGGTGAGATACATGCACAATGAGCATGCATAAGAAGCAGGATAATAATGTCTGAGGACTGTCATTTACTTGCACTCTTAGCAAAATTTAAAGCAGCTTACTCTTACATCAACCAATAATAAACTGTACACATATCTTACTGGCTCGTTCTTTGGTATGCATTTCTTATGTAGGTGTTTAACATTGAAGAAAATCAACAAGAATACTATGATGATAACTTTTTTTCATTTTGACAAAAAAAGAGATTAACTCTAATTTTTTACAGGTATCGTCAAAAGTAATGCTAAATCAACAGTTAGAAAAGGATACTTTTCTTATTTAAAATAACTTTTTGCTGCTTAGAAATTCTTAGAAATTTAACTGCCTTACACATAAATAATCAGTCACTCAGAATTACCTTTTTTGTTTATGTAAATGTATGGTGTTATGAAATCTAAACAGTTATACCTGTTTTATTTCATACTACCTCGATAAATATTTTCTCTTTTCAGTGTGCGACTGTTTAATATTCATAATGAAAACTGGTTCTTTTTGCAGATGGATTGATAATAATCTTGTTTACAAAATTGTTTACAAATTCACGCGTTCATATAGCTGTCTTTGCAAAGTATCTACAATATTATCTTATTTTTTACGGTTATATTTTATCCCAGAAAAATTACCTTGTCGTTAGCTGTATTCGAACTCGGAAACCTTAGTTTAGAACACTACTAAGTTACTGTTTTGAGTTAAAGCTTACATAATGAAAAAGCTTTGAAAATGAATATAATCAGAGCAATTCAATAATGAAAACCGAAAAGCATTAAAGAGTAACGGGTCATCAAGTTTGTGTTTATTAAGTATTAATAAACGTATCAGTCTCTCTCAGCACTTGCGCATCTTTCGTAAATCAAGAAGAATGATTGTGATCAGTGCAATACAGACTATTGCGACACAGCCAACAATCACGACTGTTGTAACATTTATACCATTTTCGGTTTCGTCT
The DNA here is from genome assembly GCA_012932295.1 of Cyclina sinensis. Taxonomy (NCBI): domain Eukaryota; kingdom Metazoa; phylum Mollusca; class Bivalvia; order Venerida; family Veneridae; genus Cyclina; species Cyclina sinensis. Next base: position 3,339,511 of record JAAONU010000003.1, read on the forward strand.
TCTTGAGGAGCTGGTTTGACCTGCAGAGAAGTTTCGGTGCAGTTGGAGTTGGCACAAATACTTAGATCTGTGAACACAACTCCGTCTTCATCAAGCCGAACATCACCTTTTTCGACTGCTCTTGCAAAATCGATTGCTGCAGCTGAAACGTTTGTTGTAGGGGCACCTTCATCATTCAGATCAAACTGGGAACGTTCAGCTATCAGTATGTTGATAAAAACAAGGCTTTCATCAGTATCATTGTCCGTGCTTCGTTTGTTTAGTTTGTGGTTTTCATTGAAAGGGTACACAAAATAAAGTATCCCCTTTTTTATCCATCCCGTTTTCTCCGACAACTTTTTCGATACATTGTCCGAAAACTCATCCCAGTTTCTCTTGATATCATCCTTGACCTCAGTTATTTTCAGCTGAATTAACTCCATTCCATTTGTCAGTATTTCTCCACCACATGCTTGCATAACTTGCACCATTTGTTTGAAGGTTGCCGTTGGAGCCTGTAAAACAGCACTCTTGACAGTCCAAAATACCTTTGCCCAGTTTGTAACACCTATCTCACATATTGATGGTTTTCCTTCATTAGGGTTTAAGTAGCAGCCTGAGTGAGAATCGAAAGCCATCTGTTTGATTTGCTCACAAGTTTTCCTAACGAACGGCCTGAGTATGGGAACAAGCTCAACTTGGAGACACCTTCGAACACCATCTATCCATTGTTGGCCAATGTTGTCGAACTCAGAGTAATGCTGTACGTATAAATTGCAGAATTTCTCTGCATAATCGAGAGCGTATGAATTGCCGGTTTCCTTACAGGGATATCTTTTCTAAAGATAAAAATAATAGGCTGAATAGTTTGTTTAGAATTTGATAAAATGAATATTGCTATATGAACCAAGTTACCGTATTCGAAAATTAATCTTTAGATTAATTCTTTTAACTTTATAACAAACAACTGATTTTTTTTGGTAACTTATCACAGAACACACAAAGCTTTAGCTTAACTGATTTACCACTATTCCTTACTTTCACGAATTAAAAGACTTGCCTATATTCAACACATTTTCTGTACAAACCTCTAGACATTCTCTATACCAGCTACATTCAGATCCAGATGGGCTGAAACACCACACTGGAATGACGGTTGTCATTACCGTTGGTTGTGTTGTTCTATCTGTAGGAGCATCTGGTCCACATGCACAGTCGTCATATACAGGGCCTGATTTAGAATTTGAAAGTTTTTGTATAAGCAAATTCTCTTATGTACTGTGGTGACTGTATTTGCGCGTTAATTTCTTGTTAACATACTTATTTCAATTATAATTGCACAGCATTTTAGATCACATGACCACACGGTGTGCTCACTAAGCTATTGATTTTGATTCCATCGTTTTTTAACGTCCACATTTGATAACGCTCTATAGGACACATTTTGCATCATATTAACAAAAGAGTAAGTCAATGCTGTTTATTTTGGAAATAAAAGGTAAAATTTGAATATTTGTCATAAAACTTGAAAGTCTTTAAATTTTGATCATTCTAACCACGTTGAAAGTATTTCTTCCGTATAAGAGATTTGTTTTTCTTTCTGTTTGTTTGTTGTTTTTTGTTGTTGTTGTTTGCTGTTTTTTTTCCTTCGTCATCAGGTTCAATATATTATCATAGATCAGATTGCTGTGCTTCAAAGTAAAAATGATCTTAAATATGATATTGAGAAACTGTTCTACTTTTATGTGATCATGACATAGTAATTTGTTAAAATTAAAAATTGTGATATCGCCTGGATTCAAAACCCGAGGCTGATATCAATTTTAGTCGATAAATTCGCACTCAGACCAAACATAAAACAAGCTGTTTTCCTACAAAATAAATTACACCCAATTCCCGTGAATAGAAGGAACTGAAAGATTGGTGGAATGCTCTAAAGAATGATATTCCAATCAGAAGCGAGAATTCTGAAATTTAGTATTACGCATAGCTAACCAAAGTCAAAGGATTCTCATGATTTACATAGAAATATATAGGAACCACATGTTTAAGGTTGAAATCTACGTGCAAAACTGTACATGTGGTTCAGATTTCATATAGCTAAAAATAGAAAGTAAGCCTGTAGGGCCATACTGTATTCATAATCTATGAATAGTTAAAATTTCTTAATTGTAATTGCAGATCAAGGAAGCAGTAAAACATTAAGATAAGGGCGAATTTCACATTAAACCGGCGACACCTGAGGTGAGGCAATACTGACCCTACAGTTATGACCTGAACATCTTTACCGTAGAAATATAGCATTATCTCACAAACTAAGTAACTAAGTTTTTAGCCTGTTTGTTTCTGAGATGAAGGTAAAATTTAAAACTAAGTTTCCCCTTGAGTTAGGCCTATACATTTTGTACTAATGATAGTATTTGAACAATCTTATAGAGGTCAATTAGTCAATGATAACCTCAAGTTTCTAGTATCAATGTCGCAGTTTTTTTAGAAGAAGATTTTAAATTGGCCCTTTCTATGCCCATGTGAAATCAAGCTGCCCCTGGAGTTTGGCAAAAAGTGGGGCATGATTAAACAATCTTGGTGTACATGACAATGCTACTTCAGAGAAGAAGAATTTCAATATTGTTCGTATATAATCAATATAACACAAAGGATTCCTCTGATGCTGCATACCAAATGTTTACAGTTTCTGACAAAAAGATTGTCAAAGATTTAATATTTTACACAAACAAAACCCCGGAGTGGGACCAGTTTTGGCCCCTATATGTCTACTAGTAAATGCAACTACATACCAAATACTTGAATCCAGGCCAAACAAATTCACAAAATAAAAAAATACTCCATAGGCGTGGCGAAAAAAGACCCTTCGGAAATAATTGTTACAATTTTGGTACCTATAATCTAGACTATAGGACCTGTGATTTCAAACAAATAAAACGATTTTTAGAGTGTCCTCTCTATATGACTTTGAAAGTTAAACATTTAGCCGCGAGGCTTAGGTAAGATGGCTCTCGGGACACAATTTGAGCAATCTTAGAAAGGGTCTTCTAAACAATGGTTTGTGCTAATTTCTAGGATATCCAGCCTAGTGGTTTCATTCAAGAATGGTATTTAAAATAGTGTCCACTCAAGTGGAACTAAGCGTGACCCGAAGGTGTTAATTGGAACTTAGGAGACTTTCACAAGAAAATGATGGTAGTTTTAGAAAATATTTGTTTTAAGTGTTTAGTTTGAAATTCGTTTTTTCCCTCTTTTCTAATCTAAATATCCAGCAAAATGGAAAAATTTGAAGAACTTTGAATGCGAACTAACATTTGAACTTTTCATAGAAGTTTTGTCAAAATCCATATAGTCATGTAGGAGGAGGACACCAGGCAGAGGGCAACCTGCTCACTTGATCTAAAGATTCGGTTAACTCGTCTAAAATATTGGATTGGATCGGTTTTACATTTAAATTTAGAAAATATTATAAACCATTGCTACATTCTTTTTACTTAACTGAACTCGATCTTTCTGAAAAACTTATCTTTATCAGCCCATCAATCTAAAGTCTTGATTGAGACACGCGAAATTGTGTCATTTTCAATTAACAATATGTGGTTACATATTAGTCATACCTTCTCCTAGATCATGAGTTTCTATCATGCATTGATACCAGCAGTACACTCTAGACCGATCCATACAGTGATGCGCTTTTTTTGAGTACGTCTGTATATACTCATCAGTAAGACATGTTGACCATTGATATTTGCTGTAATATGGCGGCAGAAGTACACATTCGTATGTGCCCGCTGGACCAGTATTCCGATTACAATCTCCAGAAACTAACTCGACTGCCACTACCATGAACAAAATATAACGGAAAAATGTGAATTCCATAGTGTTGAAGAAAATCCGGTCACTTAAATATATAAGGATCCACTAGTTGTATTGTTATTAGACGTTTACACTTCCTTTATTCGACCTTCTTTACACCTGAATAACGTAAATAATATGCGCAAATATACATTTGTAATACGATCGCATCATTGGCCTTGATTCCGAATAAAAATGTTAACTATGTGTAGTGTAAATATTTGTTTTTGAGATCAGTATTTAGGGATATTGAGTTAGACCTGTTTTCCTTTAATAAGAAATTAGGTGTTTTTAATTTTTTTTTAATTTGACATTGATACTGGTTTTCAATAATGTCAGAGTCAGATTATTTTAATGAGGCTTGTTTAATCATTATGCCCGAAAACTTTGTCGGCACAATGGATTATTATTACGGTGTCATTTTTTCAATTTTTCTCATGGCTTTTGAATGATAATACTGTTTAACATTAAAAAGTTAACATTTTATTAAAATTTTTATTTTGATTCATATCTTTTAACAGTTTATTACAAATTACAAATTAAAATTATTCTACTGCATCAAAACAACATGTTTTTTGTAGCAATACATACAATACAATACGTATAAGATATATATAGCAAATAAGTATTGGCTTTGCTGAAGAGCAAGTGTTAATACATGATGGTAACACAATCAGTCGTTCAGTCATTTATCGCCGATTTCTCAGTACAATTCCATAATATGTGCGTTTTGCCAAATTCGTTACTATATTTTAGATGTAGTACAGTGGCTACTATTAAAAAGAATTCGAATTAAGTATTTTAATTGAAGTCAAATTTTTCAGGTTATAAGTAAGAGCCTTGCACAAACTATTTTTATATCACATAAAACTCTGTTCATTTGGTTTTCATCAATTTAGATGGTTTGAATAAAATTGAAAACGTTAATGCATTGTTGTTGTTTTTTTCCGTTGCTCACCTTAGCACTATGTGCTCAAGTTCAGCTTTTTGTAATCAAATTGTGTCCATCATGTGCTGTAGATTTTTTATTTTAAAAACATCTGTGGTCCAGGAGTCGAGCGCAGGGATCCGGATTTGGAGGTGGCGGGTTGGAATCCCGTCAGAGGTGAGGTTCTCTCACGATCTTCACATTCCTCCACGCTGCTCGAATACTGGTATGGAACCACGGAAGCATTCATCGAGTTTGATGTAAGTAAGTTAACATGCTAACAATTATTCCTGTGAAGAGTTGTCAATATCAGACATGTGATTATAGAGATATGGCCATAATATTCAAATTTGCTACCAATAAATCATAGCAAATGCTATCAGTAGTAATGCGGGCATGCAAAGAGAAACAATATGGCCTCTTCATACTTATTGGGGGAGACATTATTCATCAGCAATACAAGGCTTATATGTATTACAGTATAACTCATAAATATTTTTTAAAATTTTCAATTCTTCTTGCAATAGCAACGAGAGTTCTTCATGAAATCTATTTTAATAACTTTGGTAACGCTTCATGCAAGGAACAGTCCTGCAAAGTTTTATTAACTTTCACTTAGTGATGCAGGAGGAGATGTTTGTTTATTTTTGTTTAGACTCATTTATTTCACATCGATTGCGATACACGTTCTTACAACTTAGATTCATCACGCTCGATGGGGTGAACGAACAAGATTATGTGAACAGGAAAGAATTCCACAGTATCAATGTCCAGATAGTCTTTGATGCCTTTGACAGAATTATAGATATTGTAGCAAGATGGCCTGGCTCTACCCATGGCAGCCGTATTCTGGATGAAAATGGTCTAAAGCAGCTTATGGAGCAGGGCCAATTACCACCAGGCGAGCAACATTTACTAGATGATAGTGGCTATCCATGTAAGACTTGGTTGCTAACCCCTTATCTCAATCCCCAACCTGGATCGCAGATCAGGTATAACAGGTTTGATTTTGTATAGATATGAAATATTTGTGTGTTCATTGCACACTGTTTACATATAAAAAATGTTTGGAAGTTATATGTTCAAAATCCCAAGAGATGCTTTTACTTTTTTATATATATACTTTTGTATCACATGTATATTCTGTTTCAAAGACTTGCTTTATCAAATTCATATCAAAACTACATACATGCACCAGAATGTTCTCAAACATTTGTATTCAAGCAGTAATATGTAATCCCTTTTTGCACAGGGTATTGTCGTTGGTAAAGAAATCACGTAACTTCTTTAATTTCAGTCAGAAGCCATAAAATCACAAGGGCTCGTGTTAAAAAAAAATAGGTCAGCTCAAGAGAAGATTTGGTGTACTGCATGGCAAGATTAATTTTCAACCACGAAAAGCTTGCAGGTATTAAGTATTTAGTAATAGTTGCTTCATTTCCGGATATGAAAGCCCATTTATCTGGTTCTTAGTTGAAATTCCTTTTATGTAATAACTATGTAGAACAAATTACATTTAAGAAATGAACGCTCCTATAGTTGGTCTTATAACAGTCTTATTAAAGTAAATCAGAATGGATTGTATTACAACAATTACAATAAAAAAAAAAAATACTCTAAGTGAAGTTGCAGTAGACATTTGCTTGTTAAATATTCAATTTCTTCAATCCAGATGACTTTCAGCTAACTTAAAATGAATTGATTTTTCAGTGTTGTAATAGCATGTGCAGTACTCCACAACATATGCAAACAGTTGGATATTCAAGACCTATGAATGGCCATGAACATAACCATCAGCAGGACATATTAAGTTTGAAGTCTGTATGACAAATGGGTATAATTTTTTTTACAGCGGAAATAGTTTCAGTTACTTAGGTCACTCTGACCTTCACCTTTTACTTACTGACTCCGAAATCAACAGGTGTCTTTCACTCAGTGTGTGCAACCATTATTTGAATTTTGATGTCTCTGTGTCAAATAATTGTAGAGTTACAGAGTGTAAATGATTTAAACTGTTAGGTTACTGTGACCTTGACCTTTGACGTACTGACCCAAAAATGTTTATGAGTCGTCGACTCAATTCGTACATTCACGATATAAAGTTTGAAGTCTCTTAAACTAAAGTTTGTCAAGTTACATGGCGGAAATGGTTTTCAATGGTAAGATCACGGTGACCGTGCCATTTGAGCTGCTGACCCAAAAATCAATAGGGGTCATGCATTTAATGTGGGCAATCATCATATGAAGTTAAAAGACTGTAGGCCAAGAGTTCTCAAGGTCTCCCCCGGAAATCAAATTGCTAACGGATGCACGGACGGACGTCATGGACCATAATATAATAATTATGCATCTTCGGGCATATAAAAAGCTATTTTGTATTGTATTTTCGTTTCATCAAAATACGTTTAAATGAGAGTAATCGATTTCACATGCCTTGGGCAAGTAAGAAATTGCGAACATGCAGTCACTAGTAAACCAAAATGGCTTAAACAGTTGAACCCATTGATAACTTTAGGAGCATAAGAGCTAGTTTAATGAGCATTAGTATGTGAAAAGATGGCAACATAGACTCACTTTAATATATCTCACTTTGGAGCATTTATTGCCAGATGATGATAACTTGGAGGACACAGTTCCAAATTTTATGTAAGATAAATAGTCTCCTTCCAGTATTTACACTGGAGGGGACTTAAGAAATGGGAAAACAAACTGACGTGCATAATCTCCATATTGTCATCTACTTATATAACTAGTTTCATCAACTAAACTTATATGTTTTTTTATGTTATCATCGGATCCAGCTTTCAAGACAGCCTAACGGACAGACGGACGGAAAAAAAGACGGAATGCAAAGGTCGGTAGTGGAATTTTTTTTTTCATTAAGACATTTTTTGGCCTTTTTATCTCCCCTAAAGAGGACATATAGTTCTTGACCTGTCCGTCTGTCAGTCCGTCATTTCGTCAGAAAACTTTAAGATTGCTATATCTTCCTTATCATTAAATGAGATTACTTCATACCTGAACACAACACACCTTTGGACCAGACTTTCCCACTGACATATACAATTGTACGACCTTGACCCCTTAATGACCTTGACCTGAAAGGTCTAATTGTCAGAAAACTAAATAATTGCCTTCAGCTTCATTACTAGTGATTGTATTTACTTCATACTGGTACACAATACTCCTTTGGACAAGATCTTCCCACTGACATTATTTAAATGACCTCGCCTTCGAAGGTCCAGTTGTTAAAATACCTTAATATTAGCCATAACTCCCTTGTTTCTAAACATATTAAATTCATGTTTGAATACATCAACTCTTTGAGAGAAGTCTTCCAAATGTATCAATTTTTTGTTTCACCTCGACCCAAACATGACCTGGATCATGTTGTTTCATTGTCAAAACCCCCATCTACAATTTATCTTCATCTTGTCCAAAGCCCAAAGGTCAAAGCTCCACTTCAGGGGCATTACCATCTTTCAGTGACTGCTCCGTTCTCTTGTTCTACCATTGTGCCATGGAGCTGTTCTGCTAACTTCACACCACAGACGATATGAAATACTCTTGATTTTTTCTTGTAACATCTCATTGAGTATCAACTAGCCTATTGTCAATGCAGTGATTTATAGTAAACGGAATATAACGACTGTATTAGTTGAGCTAATTTTCTTCCGTTCTGTTACGGATGTTTTGAATCACGCCACAATAATGAGCCCCATTCCTATGTTTATATTGGGATTTTTATCGCAGTGGTCAATCCATATGTTTCTAGGTATCCAACTTGTTTTTTTCGAAACAATCACATGAAACTGAAGCAAGGGACAAGTTATGTTAATAGATTGTCAATTCTTTTGGTAAACTGCAAGTGAGGAAAACACTCTACTTCAGACTTACAAATGATGCTAAGTTTAATGAAATCCATACGGATTTTCTTTAATTGTACAGATATTGAGCTTTTAATACGAAAAGAATAAATAACCTATATATTATAACAAAACATAAATTTTCTGTACCTTTGAAAGAAATCAAACGTCAATAAATATCTAAGAATAGGAATAGGGCTCAATTAACGCGACATGACCCTCCGAAAAGAAGGGGAAACAACTTGTTCGCAGTGCGAACACCTAACGATTATCACGTAATTCCCTAGAGATTAGCACTCGATAGTTGCATATTGACGAATATGAGCATTTTATATATCAAGTCATTAATTACTTTTTGTTGATAAATTAATACAAAAGAATAATCAAAATATTTGCAAAATCTCACAATTTATATGATATTTATATTTTATTCTACCTTTTTAATTATCTTTTTTTTTGCTGATTGAATGTGTTAGTTGGTGTTTTATCAATTCCGCTTGTCCTAGAACGTTTTGATTGCATTCCTTCACACTTTTTCATAAACAACCACACATCCTAAAACTTTGAAAAGCTTTGTAAAAGATGAAGGGATATGATTTAACATGAAAGCGTTTTAGAAATGTATGACTAGTAAAATGGATAAGACAAAAGTATTGCACAAAGCCCTGAGTACATATTTGCGATTCTGTCACACATTATCATTTTGGTATTTTGCACCAGAAAAGAATTTTATGGATTTTCTTTTCCACTATGCATTCTGTAAGTTTTCAATAAATATGCTTGCTTTGAAAATGAATCAAAGGTAATGCACGGATAACCGCAAATGATGCAGAAATTTACACGTAAACGTTTGTTGTTACAAAGAACGAAGAATAATCAACTTAGAAAATATCTAAGAACAAAAACGGAAGCTAAACAAAGAAACAGTTCCGTGTATTATAAATCAAATTTTACCTACACTCTAAGAAGGTTCCGAATCTAGATAATTTCGTCCCATCACAGTTTTATGATCAAAATTTCCGGATAAAAAATAAATTTGTTCTGAAACACATAACAACAGTCAAATTCAGCATACAAAAATCACATCAATAATGTTTCCCTGTTCATTCTTTTGTCCTTTCTTTCTTGTGTCCTTCATTGCGTTTGTTCTTTCTTTCTTTTGTCCTTCATTGCTTTTGTTCTTCTTTCGTTCTTACTTTCTTTTTTTTCTTTCGGCCACAGGGTCATTTGATTTACATAGGCTTATAAAGGGAAGATTTTGAAAATCTTCTTGTCTGAAACCACAGGCCTAGTATTTAGATATTTTGCATAGAGCATCAGCTAGAGATTCTCTATCAAGTATTTTCAAATTATGCCCCTTGGGTAAAAATAAGCTCTACAAATTGGGGTCACTTAAATTCATATATACTTATATAGAGAGAACCTTAAGAAAGCTTATGTTGTTTGCTCAACAGCAGACACAAGGCAAATTATTCAGATGAGCGATCTAGGGCCATCATGGCCCTCTTGTTTAAGTATATCTAAAAGTTATTTTTAAATGGTAAATTTTAAGAATACTCAGGAAAAGGACATAGTAATAAAATTTTATTGAATGAAAGAATATTAAATATATATTGATTGAAAATGTGTTCAGACGTAACAAATCATGCAACTACTATAAAAAATGATGGTTGATGTACTTTTTTAAACTAAGATTTTACGTACGACATTCAGTGTACATATGAAGACAGTGCTCAGGAATATAGCTACGTTCAAAGTTCTCAAAAATATAGCCAGGTTCAAAGTTCCCAGGAATATATTAACCAAGTTCCGACTTCTTGCATTGTGTATACAAAGGCAAGTTTTTTAGGAATACTGCAAGAGCTGAATTGTTTACTCTGGAAAATGAAAAATAATACTTCACAGGATAAAATACTCCTTATGTTTGTGTTGTATAGTGCTCATGTGGAGTTTATATATAGTTGATGTAAGCATACAAAATGCATGTGTAGCCACTGCAAAAATTTTGCCAGTATATGTAGAAGAGGAAAAGAGTAAACATTATGTAGGAAGTGCTCCTTTGTTTGTAAACTTAATGTACGTGTTACAATGGAGAAAACTTACAAATTGAAATGACAATACTCCGTCAATCTGACTTCCTACAGAGTGTTTTAACTCTGGTTTGAATTGAATTCAGACATCGTGTTTGTCTTCTATTTCATATTTAAAGTGTTTAAACTGACTTTAAAAAATTGTCGTATAATCGTTAAGAAATATTGTTAAACAAACGATGTGAAAATAAAAATTTAGAAAAGTTTTTCATTTATTCTTGTAATAAGGAATTTATACTTGTAATAAGGAATTTATACTTGTAATAAGGAATTTATACTCGTAATAAGGAATTTATAATAAGGAATTTATACTTGTAATAAGGAAGATTATCTTATATTTGTTGTGACATTACAAATTGACAAAATCACTGATGCTTGCTAGAGTGAGTTTGAAGGAAGTTAAACATTGTGAATTGGCAGTTTCTAGCAGTTGATAAGTTACCCTTGTGAAATTTCATACGCCCGTTTTTTTCAAAGACAATTGGTACTCTGCATTATACTTTACTTGAGATTATGAAACATCTGCATATACATGTAACTCTATTTTGTTTATACTACCTCATTAAATCATCTTTACAACATTCTTGTGTTCTGCAGAATTTTTTTGTTACAAAGTTTTATTGTACCATCAACACTTAAGTAATGCAAAGGATATTATTGTAATGTCTGGTCTTTGTTGAAATAAATGATAAGAAAAATATATCTTGTTGAAATTCAGACTGAGAAATGTCCAAAAATTGATATGAACAATACTCCATTAATCTGACTTCCTGCTGAGCGTTTGAACACGGGTTAGAATTTATTCCATCACTGTGAGACCTTTTGTACGACTGTACCTTTAGCATATCCATCGTAGCGGTCCTCGTATTTTTGAGTCCTCAAAAACACGAAGGCTACTTACAGACGAAACGGTCTTATATGGGCGATTTTCTTAGTTGAGAGCACTCACTTCTGCGGCTTATTTCTCGGGAATGCCTGTGTCGATTTTGATGCAGGTGCTATCGTGCAAATTTGACGATACAAGCAATAACGTAAGATAAAATTCAGGACTGTAGGTTGAGCAGGTCAAGCATGGTAGCTCAGTGGTTTTGAAAACTCGAAAACACGAAGTGAATATTTTGCAAGGTATATACAACTTATAGGCCTTATATAAGCATATGGCAATATAGAGGAGTCGACCACATGTTAATCTATCAACTTGAAACAGTACAGAATGATAAAGCATATTGTTCGGCCATTGTGGACTCGAAGTCTAGACCTGAAAGTTTATTTTCGAAAATTTTGGTTTGGCTTTACGTCTGCTCTACGCATTAGCGTGCTAGACTGAACAGCCAGTTCGGGCGCGAACTTTCCTATGTAAGCTTACTTTCGCAAAAATTGTCTACAGAAATGTGCATAAATGTTCTACATCCCCTATGAATATCGAACAGGGAACAAGGGGAAAGAATCGTGTCCGAAACTTTGTTAAGATAGACGAATTTTATCGTTGGGAGCTGGAGTTAAACTAGCGATTCGGTGTATTTTGGAACACTCGTGTCGTTTGGAAGCTGACCCTACTAGCAATCGATTGAGACCTTTTGCACGTCTAGCAGATCGATCGTAGCGGCCCTCGTGTTTTTGAGTTCTGAAAACGAGTTCTCAAAAATACGTACGCTACTTTACAGACGAAACGGTGTTGTATGGGTGATTTTCTTTGTTTGAGAGCTTTCAGTTCTGCGGCTTATTTCTCGGGAATGCCTGTGTCGATTTTTATGCTGGTGCAATCGTTGCAAATTTGACGCTACTAAGGTATTTTTCAGGGCTGTAGGTTAAGCAGGTCGTGTAAACAAAAGGTTTCGTACGAAAGCTGACTCTACTAGCAATCGTTTGAGACCTTTTGCACGATTGTACGTCTAGCAGGTCGAGCGTATTAAATTGGCGATTTTCTTTGTTTGAGAGCACATTTCTGCGGCTTATTTCTCGGGAATGCCTGCGCCGATTTTGATGCAGGTGCTAACATTGCAAAGTTGACAGTCAGTAATATAAGATAAATTTCAGGACTGTAAGGGTGTGACTAATTACAGGATCTCAAATTTTAAAATGATGCTCTTTTTTATGAATGATCAAAAATAATAATAAGACATTCTGTCTGCGGATCTAAGATTTGTCTATGGAAAGAGCTTCGAACGAGTAGATAATTAAGTTAACCGAGGTATACTTTGTACAGATAGAACTTTGTATGATAAAAGTCAATTATTTTAGATGATGAGTTACATAATTTATCCAAAAACAAATGCAACAATTTATTAAGATGAAATTTTTTTTCTATTTTTTTTTTAGGATAAAGCACTGATTTATTGTCCTCTGAATAAGATATTAAGACTTTACCTGTTATGTCATTAGTGTCCAATTTATGTAAATATTAGTAAAAGATATTTGAGGCCAGTTAAACAAAACAAAAACGATCATGAAGTGGTGTAATTGAAGAACTTCATTCTTCTGAATGGCCGAGGCTTACAGGAAAATTCACGAAATGTAATAAGCTTAATATTTAATTTTGCCTCTTTTACAGAAAAAAAAACATATAAAATTCACTGTATAAATATATACATATCTTGAAAGTATGAACAAAATGTTGTTTTAGTTCTGATTTGCTGAAAGTATTGAATAAAAAATGTTACATCTTAATATAAAATAGTGCTTTGTAAATAGCAGGTTACTTGTTATTTAAAACAATATACATATTTTGATATTAGACTTATTCTTCGAAAAAAAACAGCAAGCAAATATTAAAATTTTGTAACAGTATGAGTTATCAAATAACAATCTTAGAAGTATTTTCAAGAGGTACACTTAAACCTTAGTACTTGCCAAGCACTTGGATACATAATGGAGTTTAAAAAGGTACAATGGTACTTCTCTTACTCTTATCTAATTCTTTGCAAGTTTAATCTAGTAAAAGTAGTATTTACCAATTGTTCGACTAAATGGCTTTAAAACTGAGTATTAACAATCTGTATGTAATTGTATGGTGTAATGAAATCTAAACAATTATACCTGTTTTATTTCATACTACCTCAATTAATATTTTCACTTTTCAGTGTGCGACTGTTTATTATTCATGCTGAAAACTGATTTTTTTGCAGATGAATTGATAATCTTGTTTACGAAATTGTTAACAAATTCACACGTTCATATAGCTGTCTTTGCAAAGTATCGACAATATTATCTTATTTTTTTACGGTTATGTTTTATCCCAGAAAAATCACCTTGTCGTTAGCTGTATTCGAACTCGGTAACCTAAGTTTAGCGAGAAAACACTACTAAATTACTGTTTTGATTGAACGCTTACATAATGAAAAAGCTTTGAAAATGAATGTAATCAGAGCAATTTAATAATGAAAACCGAAAAGCATTAAAGAGTAAAGCGTCATCAAGTTAGTGTTTTACAAGTCCTAAGTATTAAAAACGTATCAGTCTCTCTCAGCACTTGCGCATCTTTCGTAAAGCAAGAAGAATGATTGTGATCAGTGCAATACAGACTACTGCGACACAGACAACAATCACGACTGTTGTAACATTTATACCATTTTCGGTTTCGTCTTCTTGAGGAGATGGTTTGACCTGCAGAGAAGTTTCGGTGCAGTTGGAGTTGGCACAAATACTTTAATCTGTGAATACAACTCCGTCCTCATCAAGCCGAACATCACCTTTTTCGACTGCTCTTGCAAAATCGATTGCTGCAGCTGAAACGTTTGTTGTAGGGGCACCTTCATCATTCAGATCAAACTGGGAACGTTCAGCTATCAAGATGTTGATAAATATAAGGCTTTCATCAGTATCATTGTCCGTGCTTCGTTTGTTTAGTTTGTGATTTTCATTGAAAGGGTACACAAAATAAAGTATCCCCTTTTTTATCCATCCCGTTTTCTCCGACAACTTGTTTGATACATGGTCCGAAAACTCATCCCAGTTTCTCTTGATATCATCCTTGACCTCAATTATTTTCAGCTGAATTAGCTCCATACCTTTTGTCAGTATTTCTCTGCCGCATGCATGCATAACTTGCACCATTTGTTTGAAGGTTGCCGTTGGAGCCTGAAATACAGCACTCTTAACAGTCCAAAATAGCTTTGCCCAGTTTTTAATACCTATCTCACATACTGATGGTTTCCCATCATTAGGGTTTAAGTAGCAGCCTGGGTGAGAATCGAAAGCCATCTGTTTGATTTGCTCACAAGTTTTCCTAACGAACGGTCTGAGTATGGGAACAAGCTCAACTTGGAGACACCTTCGAACACCATCTATCCATTGTTGGCCAGTGTTGTCGAACTCATAGTTATGCTGTACGTACAAATTGCAGAATTTCTCTGCATAATCGAGAGAGTATGAATTGCCGGTTTCCTTACAGGGATACCTTTTCTAAAGATAAAAATAATAGGCTGAATAGTTTGTTTAAATTTTGATAAAATGAATATTGCTATATGAACTAAGAAACCGTATTCAAAAATTAATCTTTATATTCATTCTTTTAACTTTATAACAAACAACTGATTTTTTTGTAACTTATCGCAGAACACACAAAGCTTTAGCTGAACTGATTTACCACTATTCCTTACTTTCACGAATCAAAAGACTTGCCTATATTCAACACATTTTCTGTACAAACCTCTAGACATTCTCTATACCAGCTACATTTAGATCCAGATGGGCTGAAACACCACTCTGGAATGGCGGTTGTCATTACCGTTGGTTGTGTTGTTCCACCTGTAGGAGCATCTGGTCCACATGCACAGTCGTCATATACAGGGCCTGATTTAGAATTTGAAAGTTTTTGTATAAGCAAATTCTCTTATGTACTGTGGTGACTGCATTTGCGCGTTAATTTCTTGTTAACATACTTATTTCCATTATAATTGCACCGCATTTTAGATCACATGACCACACGGTGAGCTCACTAAGCTCTTGATTTTGATTCCGTCGTTTTTTGACGTCCACATTTGATAACGCTCTACAGGAAACAATTTGCATCAAATTGCCATAAGAGTGAGTCAATGCTGTTTATTTTGGAAATATAAGGTAAGATTTAAATATTTGTCATAAAACTTGAAAGTCTTTAAATTTTGATCATTCTAACCATGTTGAAAGAATTTCTTTCTTATAAGAGATTTGTTTTTCTTTCCGTTCGTTTGTTGTTTTTGTTGTTGTTGTTTGCTGTTTTTTTCCTTCGTCATCAGGTTCAATATCTTATCATCAGATTGCGGTGCTTCAAAGGAAAAATGGTCTTAAA
The DNA here is from genome assembly GCA_012932295.1 of Cyclina sinensis. NCBI lineage: Eukaryota > Metazoa > Mollusca > Bivalvia > Venerida > Veneridae > Cyclina > Cyclina sinensis. The sequence continues at coordinate 3,355,504 of JAAONU010000003.1, forward strand.
TATAATATTGAGAAACTGTTCTACCTTTTCATGATCATGGCATAGTAATTTGTCAAAATTAAAAATTGTGATATCGCCTGGATTCAAAGCCCGAAACTGATATCAATTTTAGTCGATAGATTTTCACTCAGACCAAACATAAAACAAGCTGTTTTTGTACAAATTAAATGACACCCAATTTCCGTAAAAAGAAGAAACTAAAAGATTGGTGGAATGCTCTTAAGAATGATATTCCACTCAGAAACAAGAACTCTGAAATTTTGTATTACGCATAGCTAACCAAAGTCAAAGGATTCTCAAGTTTTACATAGAAATATATAGGAACCACATGTTTTAAATCGTGCTTGAAACAACAAGGAATAAGCCATGGTAAGGTGTCAACTGTTGTCAAAAGATGTTTTATGTGAGTGAGGAGAATATTTGCTTAGATTTAACACTTCTGTTGGCTTCGCTCAAAGGTCGTGTGTTTCATGAAGATATTCAGTAGAAAGAAATTTTATTTATTTGAACCTTTGTATGATTTTCACTCATATGCAACTTAAAAAAATAAATTCCAAAAAAAAAACGATGTTGCCAATGGTTTTAACGGCATTATGGTCAATACATATGTTACCGTTATCAGAATTATAATTTAAGTCATGGCTTAAATAGCTCAGATAGGTCAAGGTCTTTGATTCCCAAGGACAATTGACCTATGCAACCAAACTTTAAAGAATAGTTCAAATTAAGATGTGATTTCTTAGAAGAAGAGGAAGTAGATCAAGATAGGGTAATCAATGTCAAGGTTGAAATCTACGTGCAAAACTGTACATGTGGTTCAAATTTCATATAGCTAAAAATAGAAAGTAGGCCTGTAGGGCCATAATCTATTCATAATCTATGAATAGTTAAAATTTCTTAATTGTAATTGCAGATCAAGGAAGCAGGTCAAAACATTAAGGTAAGGGTGAATTTCACATTAAACCAGCGACACCTAACGTTGGGCAATACTGACCCTACAGCTATGACCTGAACATCTTTGGCGTAGAAACATAGCATTATCTCACTAACTAAGTAACTAAGGTTTTAGCCTGTTAGTTTCTGAGATGAAGGTAAAGTTTCCCCTTGAGTTAGGCCTATATATTTTGTACTAACAATAGCATTTGAACAATCCTATAGAGGTCAATTAGTCAATGATAACCTCAAGTGTCTAGTGTCGATGTCGCAGTTTTTATAGAAGAAGATTTTAAATTTTCCCTTTCTATGCCCATGTGAAAACAAGCTGCCCCTGGAGTTGGGCTAATATTCACAAATGAAAAAAAACTCCTTAGGCGTGGCGAAAAAAGACCCTTTGGAAATAATTGTTACAATTTTGGTACCTATAATCTAGACTATAGGACCTGTGATTTCAAACAAATAAAAGATTTTTAGAGTTTCCTCTCTATATGACTTTGAAAGTTAAACATTTAGCCCCGAGGCTTAGGTAAGATGGCTCTCGGGACAAAATTTGAGCAATCTTAGAAAGGGTCTTCTAAACAATGGTTTGTGCTAATTTCTAGGATATCCAGCCAAGTGGTTTTATTCAAGAATGGTATGTAAAACATTGTCCCCTCAAGTGGAGCTAAGCGTGACGTGAAGGTGTTAATTGGAACTTGGGAGACTTTCACGAGAAAATGATGGTAGTTTTAGAAAATATTTTTTTTTAACTTTTTATTTTGAAATTCGTTTTTTCCCCTCTTTTCTAATCTAAATATCTACCGAAATGGAAAGATTTGAAGAACTTTGAATGCAAACTAATAATTGAACTTTTCAAAGAAGTTTTGTCAAAATCCATAAAGTCATGTAGGAGGACACATGGCAGAGGGCAACCTGTTCACTTGAACTAAAAGTTCGGTTAACCCGTCTAAAATATTGGATTAGATCGGTTTGACATTTAAATTTAGAAAATATTATAAACCATTGCTACATTCTTTTTATTTAACTTAACTCGATCTTTCTGAAAAACTTATCTTTATCAGACCATCAATCTAAAGTTTTAATTAAGGCACGCGACTTTGTGTCATTTTAAAATATTCATACTGTTACATATTAGTCATACCTTTTTCTAGATCATGAGTTTCTATCATGCATTGATACCAGCAGTACACAGTAGTCCGATCCCTACAGTGATGCGCTTTTTTTGAGTACGTCTGTATATACTCATCAGTAAGACATGTTGACCATTGATATTTGCTGTAATATGGCGGCAGAAGTACACATTCGTATGTGCCCGCTGGACCAGTATTGCGATTACAATCTCCAGAAACTAACTCGACTGCCACCACCATGAACAAAATATAACGGGAAAATGTGAATTCCATAGTGTTGAAGAAAATCCGGTCACTTAAATATATAAGGATCCACTAGATGTATTGTTATTAGACGTTTACGCTTCCTTTATTCGACCTTCTTTACACCTGAATAACGTAAATGATATGCGCAAATATACATTTGTAATACGATCGCATTATTGCCCTTGATTTCGAATAAAAAAATTAACTATGTGTAGTGTAAATATTTGTTTTTGAGTTCAATATTTAGGGATATTGAGTTAGACCTGTTTTCCTTTAATAAGGAATTAGGTGTTTCTATTTTTTTTTATTTTTTTTTAATTTGAAATTGATACTGGTTTTCAATAATGTCAGAGTCAGATTATTTTAATAGGCTTGTTTAATCATTATGCCCGAAAACTTTGTCGGCACAATAGAATATTATTACGGTGTCAATTTTTCTCATGGCTTTTGAATGATAATACTGTTTAACATTAAAAAGTTAACATTTTATTAAAAATTTTATTTTGAATTATATCTTTTAACAGTTTATTACAAATTACAAATTAAAATTATTCTACTGCATCAAAACAACATGTTTTTGTAGCAATGCATACAATACAATACGTATAAGATATATATAGCAAATAAGTATTGGCTTTGCTGAAGAGCAAGTGTTAATACATGATGGTAACACAATCAGTCGTTCAGTCATTTATCGCCGATTTCTCAGTACAATTCCATAATATGTGCGTTTTGCCAAATTCGTTACTATATTTTAGATGTAGTACAGTGGCTACTATTAAAAAGAATTCGAATTAAGTATTTTAATTGAAGTCAAATTTTTCAGGTTATAAGTAAGAGCCTTGCACAAACTATTTTTATATCACATAAAACTCTGTTCATTTGGTTTTCATCAATTTAGATGGTTTGAATAAAATTGAAAACGTTAATGCATTGTTGTGTTTTTTTCCGTTGCTCACCTTAGCACTATGTGCTCAAGCTCAGCTTTTTGTAATCAAATTGTGTCCATCATGTGCTGTAGATTTTTTATTTTAAAAACATCTGTGGTCCAGGAGTGGCGGGTTGGAATCCCGTCAGATGTGAGGTTCTCTCACGATCTTCACATTCCTCCACGCTGCTCGAATACTGGTATGGAACCAAGGAAGCATTCACCGAGTTTGATGTAAGTAAGTTAACATGTTAACAATTATTCCTGTGAAGAGTTGTCAATATCAGACATGTGGTTATGGAGATATGGCCATAATATTCAAATTTGCTACCAATAAATCATAGCAAATGCTATCAGTAGTAATGCAGGCATGCAAAGAGAAACAATATGGCCTCTTCATACTTATTGGGGGAGACATTATTCAGGACATCAGCAATACAAGGCTTATATGTATTACAGTATTACTCATAAATATTTTTAAAATTTTCAATTCTTGTTGCAATAGCAACGAGAGTTCTTCATGAAATCTATTTTAATAACTTTGGTAACGCTTCATGCAAGGAACAGTCCTGCAAAGTTTTATTAACTTTCACTTAGTGGTGCAGGAGGAGATGTTTGTTTATTTTTGTTTAGACTCATTTATTTCACATCGATTGCGATACACGTTCTTACAACTTAGATTCATCACGCTCGATGGGGTGAACGAACAAGATTATATGAACAGGAAAGAATTCCACAGTATCAATGTCCAGATAGTCTTTGATGCCTTTGACAGAATTATAGATATTGTAGCAAGATGGCCTGGCTCTACCCATGGCAGCCGTATTCTGAATGAAAATGGTCTAAAGCAGCTTATGGAGCAGGGCCACTTACCACCAGGCGAGCAACATTTACTAGATGATAGTGGCTATCCATGTAAGACTTGGTTGCTAACCCCTTATCTCAATCCCCAACCTGGATCGCAGATCAGGTATAACATGTTTGATTTTGTAAAGATATGAAATATTTATGTTTTCATTGCACACTGTTTACATATAAAAAATGTTTGGAAGTTATATGTTCAAAATCCCATGAGATGCTTTTACTTTTTCATATATATACTTTTGTATTCTGTTTCAAAGACTTGCTTTATCAAGTTCATATCAAAACTACATACATGCACCAGAATGTTCTCAAACATTTGTAATTCAAGTAGTAACATGTAATCACTTTTTGTACAGGGTATTGTCGTTGGTAAAGAAATCACGTAACTCCTTTAATTTCAGTCAGAAGCCATAAAATCACGAGGGCTCGTGTGGAAAAAAGAATAGGTCAGCTCAAGAGAAGATTTGGTGTACTGCATGGCGAGATTAATTTTCAACCACGAAAAGCTTGCAGGTATTAAGTATTTAGTAATAGTTGCTTCGTTTGCGGATATGAAAGCCCATTTATCTGGTTCTTAGTTGAAATTCCTTTTATGTATTAACTATGTAGAACAAATTACATTTAAGAAATGAACGCTCCTATAGTTGGTCTTATAACAGTCTTATTAAAATAAAACAGAATGGATTGTATTACAACAATAACAATAAAAAAAAGAAAAACGAAATACTCAAAGTGAAGTTGTAGTAGACATTTGCTTGTTAAATATTCAATTACTTCAATCCAGATGACTTTCAGCTAACTTAAAATGATTTAATTTTTCAGTGTTGTAATAGCATGTAGTACTCCACAACATATGCAAAGAGTTGGATATTCAAGAGCCTATGAATGGCCATGAACATAACCATCAGCAGGACATATTAAGTTTGAAGTCTGTATGACAAATGGGTATAAATTTTTTACAGCGGAAATAGTTTCAGTTACTTAGGTCACTCTGAGCTTGACCTTTTACTTACTGACTCCAAAATCAACAGGTGTCTTTCACTCAATGTGTGCAACCATTATTTGAATTTTGATCTCTCTGTGTCAGATAATTGTAGAGTTACAGAGTGTAAATGATTTTAAATTGTTACGTTACTGTGACCTTGACCTTTGACGTACTGACCCCAAAATGTTTATGAGTCGTCGACTCAATTCGTGCATTAACGATATAAAGTTTGAAGTCCCTAAAACAAAAGTTTGTCAAGTTACATGGCGGAAATGGTTTTCAATGGTAAGATCACTGTGACCGTGCCATTTGAGCTGCTGACCCAAAAATCAATAGGGGTCATGCATTTAATGTGGGCAATCATCATATAAAGTTAAAAGACTGTAGGCCAAGAATTCTCAAGGTCTCCTTCAGAAACCAAATTGCTAACGGATGGACGGACGGACGGACGTCATGGACCATAATATAATAATTATATATCTTCGGGCATATAAAAAGCTATTGTATTTTCGTTTCATCAAAATACGTTTAGATGAGAGTAATTGATTTCTCATGCCTTGGGCAAGTAAGAAATTGCGAACATGCAGTCACTAGTAAACCAAAATGGCTTAAACAGTTGAACCCATTGATAACTTTAGGAGCATAAGAGCTAGTTTAATGAGCATTAGTATGTGAATAGATGGCAACATAGACTCACTTTAATATATCTCACTTTGGAGTATTTATTGCCAGATGATGATAACTTGGAGGACACAGTTCCAAATTTTATGTAAGATAAATAGTCTCCTTCCAGTATTTACACTGGAGGGGACTTAAGAAGTGCGAAAACAAATTGACGTGCATAATCTCCATATTGTCATCTACTTGTATAACTAGTTTCATCAACTAAACTTACATGGTTTTTTATGTTATCATCGGATCCCACTTTTAAGACAGCCTAACGGACAGACGGACGGAAAAAAGACGGAATGCAAAGATCGGTAAGGGAATATTTTATTTAGACATTTTTTTTGCCTTTTTATCTCCCCTTAAGAGGACATATAGTTCTTGACCTGTCCGTCTGTCATTCCGTTGTAAAAAAACTTTAAGATTGATATATCTTCCTTATCATTAAATGAGATTACTTCATACCTGAACACAACACACCTTTAGACAAGACTTTCCCACTGACATATATAATTGTACGACCTTGACCCCTAAATGACTTTGACCTGAAAGGTCTAATTGTCAGAAAACTAAATTATTGCCTTCAGCTTCATTACTAGTGATTGTATTTACTTCATATTGGTACATAATACTCCTTTGGACAAGATCTTCCCACTGACATTATTTAAATGACCTCGACATCGAAGGTCAAGTTGTTAAAATACCTTAATATTAGCCGTAACACCCTTGTTTCTAAACATATTAAATTCATGTTTGAATACATCAACTCTTTGAGAGAAGTCTTCCAAATGTATACATTTATTTGTTTCACCTCGACCCAAACATGACCTTGATCTTGTTGTTTCATTGTAAAAACCCCCATCTACGATTTATCTTCAACTTGTCCAAAGCTCAAAGGTCAAAGCTCCACTTCGGGGGCATTGCAATCTTTCAGTGACTGCTCCGTTCTCTTGTTCTACCATTCTGGCATGGAACTGTTCTGTTACTTTCACACCACAGACGATATGAAATACTCTTGATTTTTTCTTGTAAAATCTCATTGAGTATCAACAAGCCTATTGTTAAGGCAGTGATTTATAGTAAACGGAATATAACGACTGTATTAGTTGAGCAAATTTTCTTCCATTCTGTAACGGATGTTTTAAATCAAGCCACAATAATGATCCCCATTCCTATGTTTATATTGGGATTTTTATCGCAGTGGTCAATCCATATGTTTCTAGGTATCCAACTAGTTTTTTTTCGAAACAATCACATGAAACTGAAGCAATGGACAAGTTATGTTAATAGATTGTCAACTCTTTTGGTAAACTGCAAGTGGGGAAAACACTCTACTTCAGACTTACAAAATGATGCTAAGTTTAATGAAATCCATACGGATTTTCTTTAATTGTACAGATATTGAGCTTTTAATACGAAAAGAAGAAAGAACCTAAATATTATAACAAAACATAAATCTTCTGTACCTTTGAAAGAAATCAAACGTCAATAAATATCGAAGAACAGGAATAGGGCTCAATTAACGCGACGTGACCGTGCGACCTCATACACGCATCACAGGTTTCCTCCCCTTCTCCGTAAAGAAGGGGAAACAACTTGTTCGCAGTGCGAACACCTACCGATTATCACGTAATCCCCTAGAGATTAGCACTCGGTAGTTGCATATTGACGAATTTGAAAATTTTATATATCAAGTCATAAATTACTTTTTGTGGCAAAATTAATTTATAAGAATAATCAAAATATTTGCAAAATCTCACAATTTATATGATATTTATATTTTATTCTACCTTTTTAATTTTTTTTTCGCTGATTAAATGTGTTAGTTGGTGTTTTATCAATTCCGCTTGTCCTAGAACGTTTTGATTGCATTCCTTCACACTTTTTCATAAACAACCACACATCCTAAAACTTTGAAAAGCTTTGTAAAAGATGAAGGGATATGAAAGTTTTAGAAATGTATGACTAGTAAAATGGATAAGACAAAAGTATTGCACAAAGCCCTGAGTACATATTTGCGATTCTGTCACACATTATCATTTTGGTGTTTTGCACCAGAAAAGAATTTTACGGATTTTCTTTTCCACTATGCATTCTGTAAGTTTTCAATAAATATGCTTGCTTTGAAAATGAATCAAAGGTAATGCACGGATAACCGCAAATGATGCAGAAATTTACACGTAAACGTTTGTTGTTACAAAGAACGAAGAATAATCAACTTAGAAAATATCTAAGAACAAAAACGGAAGCTAAACAAAGAAACAGTGCCGTGTATTATAAATCAAATTTTACCTACACTCTAAGAAGGTTCCGAATCTAGATAATTTCGTCCCATCACAGTTTTATGATCAAAATTTCCGGATAAAAAATAAATTTGTTCTGAAACACATAACAACAGTCAAATTCAGCATACAAAAATCACATCAATAATGTTTCCCTGTTCATTCTTTTGTTCTTTCTTTCTTTTGTCCTTCATTGCGTTTGTTCTTTCTTTCTTTTGTCCTTCATTGCTTTTGTTCTTCTTTCGTTCTTACTTTCTTTTTTTTCTTTCGGCCACAGGGTTTTTTTTTAATTTTTCTTTAAGGTCTCATGCCTCTCTATGTCAGGCCATTACTATCAAGGACCACAATGGAAATAAGGGATTCTCTTCTCTTTTTTGTGTTATCCTTGATATTGATGTGACTGACATGGTTCATTTTCATTAATATATCATTTCATTCTTATATTTGTTTTATATACTTTTATGTCTATTTTAAATGTTTTGTATCCATGTTGCTTACACAATATTGAAATAAATCTATCTATCTAAATCTATCTATCTATAGGGTCATTTGATTTACATAGGCTTATAAAGGGAAGATTTTGAAAATCTTCTTGTCTGAAACCACAGGCCTAGTATTTAGATATTTTGCATAGAGCATCAGCTAGAGATTCTCTATCAAGTGTTTTCAAATTATGCCCCTTGGGTGAAAATAAGCTCTACAAATTGGGGTCACTTAAATTCATATATACTTATATAGAGAGAACCTTAAGAAAGCTTATGTTGTTTGCTCAACAGCAGACACAAGGCAAATTATTCAGATGAGCGATCTAGGGCCATCATGGCCCTCTTGTTTAAGTATATCTAAAAGTTATTTTTAAATGGTAAATTTTAAGAATACTCAGGAAAAGGACATAGTAATAAAATTTTATTGAATGAAAGAATATTAAATATATATTGTTTGAAAATGTGTTCAGACGTAACAAATCATGCAACTACTATAAAAAAACATGGTTGATGTACTTTTTTAAACTAAGATTTTACGTACGACATTCAGTGTACATATGAAGACAGTGCTCAGGAATATAGCTACGTTCAAAGTTCTCAAAAATATAGCCAGGTTCAAAGTTCCCAGGAATATATTAACCAAGTTCCGACTTCTTGCATTGTGTATACAAAGGCAAGTTTTTTTTAGGAATACTGTAAGTGCTGAATTGTTTACTCTGGAAAATAATACTTCACAGGATAAAATACTCCTTATGTTTGTGTTGTATAGTGCTCATGTGGAGTTTATATATAGTTGATGTAAGCATACAAAATGCATGTGTAGCCACTGCAAAAATTTTGCCAGTATATGTAGAAGAGGAAAAGAGTAAACATTATGTAGGAAGTGCTCCTTTGTTTGTAAACTTAATGTACGTGTTACAATGGAGAAAACTTACAAATTGAAATGACAATACTCCATCAATCTGACTTCCTACAGAGTGTTTTAACTCTGGTTTGAATTGAATTCAGACATCGTGTTTGTCTTCTATTTCATATTTAAAGTGTTTAAACTGACTTTAAAAAATTGTCGTATAATCGTTAAGAAATATTGTTAAACAAACGATGTGAAAATAAAATTTTAGAAAAGTTTTTCATTTATTCTTGTAATAAGGAATTTATACTTGTAATAAGGAATTTATACTTGTAATAAGGAATTTATACTCGTAATAAGGAATTTATAATAAGGAATTTATACTTGTAATAAGGAAGATTATCTTATTTTTGTTGTGACATTACAAATTGACAAAATCACTGATGCTTGCTAGAGTGAGCTTGAAGGAAGTTAAACATTGTGAATTGGCAGTTTCTAGCAGTTGATAAGTTACCCTTGTGAAATTTCATACGCCCGTTTTTTTCAAAGACAATTGATACTCTGCATTATACTTTACTTGAGATTATGAAACAGCTGCATATACATGTAACTCTATTTTGTTTATACTACCTCATTAAATCATCTTTACAACATTCTTGTGTTCTGCAGAATGTTTTTGTTACAAAGTTTTATTGTACCATCAACACTTAAGTAATGCAAAGGATATTATTGTAATGTCTGGTCTTTGTTGAAATAAATGATAAGAAAAATATATCTTGTTGAAATTCAGACTGAGAAATGAACAATACTCCATTAATCTGACTTCCTGCAGAGCGTTTGAACACGGGTTAGAATTTATTCCATCACTGTGAGATCTTTTGTACGACTGTACCTTTAGCATATCCATCGTAGCGGTCCTCGTATTTTTGAGTCCTCAAAAACACGAAGGCTACTTACAGACGAAACGGTCTTATATAGGCGATTTTCTTAGTTGAGAGCACTCACTTCTGCGGCTTATTTCTCGGGAATGCCTGTGTAGATTTTGATGCAGGTGCTATCGTGCAAATTTGACGATACAAGCAATAACGTAAGATAAAATTCAGGACTGTAGGTTGAGCAGGTCAAGCATGGTAGCTCAGTGGTTTTGAAAACTCGAAAACACGAAGTGAATATTTTGCAAGGTATATACAACTTATAAGCATATGGCAATATAGAGGAGTCGACCACATGTTAATCTATCGACTTGAAACAGTACAGAATGAGAAAGCATATTGTTCGGCCATTGTGGACTCGAAGTCTAGACCTGAAAGTTTATTTTCGAAAATTTTGGTTTGGCTTTACGTCTGCTCTACGCATTAGCGTGCTAGACTGAACAGCCAGTTCGGGCGCGAACTTTCCTATGTAAGCTTACTTTCGCAAAAATTGTCTACAGAAATGTGCATAAATGTTCTACATCCCCTATGAATATCGAACAGGGAACAAGGGGAAAGAATCGTGTCCGAAACTTTGTTAAGATAGACGAATTTTATCGTTGGGAGCTGGAGTTAAACTAGCGATTCGGTGTATTTTGGAACACTCGTGTCGTTTGGAAGCTGACCCTACTAGCATTCGATTGAGACCTTTTGCACGTCTAGCAGATCGATCGTAGCGGCCCTCGTGTTTTTGAGTTCTGAAAACGAGTTCTCAAAAATACGTACGCTACTTTACAGACGAAACGGTGTTGTATGGGTGATTTTCTTTGTTTGAGAGCTTTCAGTTCTGCGGCTTATTTCTCGGGAATGCCTGTGTCGATTTTTATGCTGGTGCAATCGTTGCAAATTTGACGCTACTAAGGTATTTTTCAGGGCTGTAGGTTAAGCAGGTCGTGTAAACAAAAGGTTTCGTACGAAAGCTGACTCTACTAGCAATCGTTTGAGACCTTTTGCACGATTGTACGTCTAGCAGGTCGAGCGTATTAAATTGGCGATTTTCTTTGTTTGAGAGCACATTTCTGCGGCTTATTTCTCGGGAATGCCTGCACCGATTTTGATGCAGGTGCTATCATTGCAAAGTTGACAGTCAGTAATATAAGATAAATTTCAGGACTGTAAGGGTGTGACTAATTACAGGATCTCAAATTTTAAAATGATGCTCTTTTTTATGAATGATCAAAAATAATAATAAGACATTCTGTCAGCGGATCTAAGATTTGTCTATGGAAAGAGCTTCGAACGAGTAGATAATTAAGTTAACCGAGGTATACTTTGTACAGATAGAACTTTGTATGATAAAAGTCAATTATTTTAGATGATGAGTTACATAATTTATCCAAAAACAAATGCAACAATTTATTAAGATGAAATTTTTTTTCTATTTTTTTTTAGGATAAAGCACTGATTTTTTGTCGTCTGAATAAGATATTAAGACTTTACCTGTTATGTCATTAGTGTCCAATTTATGTAAATATTAGTAAAAAATATTTGAGGCCAGTTAAACAAAAAAAAAAAACGATCATGAAGTGGTGGAATTGAAGAACTTCATTCTTCTGAATGGCCGAGGCTTACAGGAAAATTCACGAAATGTAATAAGCTTAATATTTAATTTTGCCTCTTTTACAGAAAAAAAAACCATATAAAATTCACTGTATAAATATATACATATTTTGAAAGTATGAACAAAATGTTGTTTTAGTTCTGATTTGCTGAAAGTATTGAATAAAAAATGTTACATCTTAATATAAAATAGTGCTTTGTAAATAGCAGGTTACTTGTTATTTAAAACAATATACATATTTTGATATTAGACTTATTCTTCGAAAAAAAAACAGCAAGCAAATATTAAAATTTTGTGATAGTATGAGTTATCAAATAACAATCTTAGAAGTATTTTCAAGAGGTACACTTAAACCTTAGTACTTGCCAAGCACTTGGATACATAATGGAGTTTAAAAAGGTACAATGGTACTTCTCTTACTCTTATCTAATTCTTTGCAAGTTTAATCTAGTAAAAGTAGTATTTACCAATTGTTCGACTAAATGGCTTTAAAACTGAGTATTAACAATCTGTATGTAATTGTATGGTGTAATGAAATCTAAACAATTATACCTGTTTTATTTCATACTACCTCAATTAATATTTTCACTTTTCAGTGTGCGACTGTTTATTATTCATGCTGAAAACTGATTTTTTTGCAGATGCATTGATAATAATCTTGTTTACGAAATTGTTAACAAATTCACACGTTCATATAGCTGTCTTTGCAAAGTATCGACAATATTATCTTATTTTTTTACGGTTATGTTTTATCCCAGAAAAATCACCTTGTCGTTAGCTGTATTCGAACTCGGTAACCTAAGTTTAGCGAGAAAACACTATTAAGTTACTGTTTTGATTTAAAGCTTACATAATGAAAAAGCTTTGAAAATGAATGTAATCAGAGAAATTCAATAATGAAAACCGAAAAGCATTAAAGAGTAAAGCGTCATCAAGTTATTGTTTTACAAGTCCTAAGTATTAAAAACGTATCAGTCTCTCTCAGCACTTGCGCATCTTTCGTAAAGCAAGAAGAATGATTGTGATCAGTGCAATACAGACTACTGCGACACAGACAACAATCACGATTGTTCTAACATTTATACCATTTTCGGTTTCGTCTTCTTGAGGAGATGGTTTGACCTGCAGAGAAGTTTCGGTGCAGTTGGAGTTGGCACAAATACTTAGATCTGTGAATACAACTCCGTCCTCATCAAGCCGAACATCACCTTTTTTGACTGCTCTTGCAAAATCGATTGCTGCAGCTGAAACGTTTGTTGTAGGGGCACCTTCATCATTCAGATCAAACTGGGAACGTTCAGCTATCAAGATGTTGATAAATATAAGGCTTTCATCAGTATCATTGTCCGTGCTTCGTTTGTTTAGTTTGTGATTTTCATTGAAAGGGTACACAAAATAAAGTATCCCCTTTTTTATCCATCCCGTTTTCTCCGACAACTTGTTTGATACATTGTCCGAAAACTCATCCCAATTTCTCTTGATATCATCCTTAACCTCTTTTCAGCTGAATTAGCTCCATTCCTTTTGTGAGTATTTCTCTGCCGCATGCATGCATAACTTGCACCATTTGTTTGAAGGTTGCCGTTGGAGCCTGAAATACAGCACTTTTAACAGTCCAAAATACCTTTGCCCAGTTGTTAATACCTATCTCACATACTTATGGTTTCCCATCATTAGGGTTTAAGTAGCAGCCTGGGTGAGAATCGAAAGCCATCTGTTTGATTTGCTCACAAGTTTTCCTAACGAACGGCCTAAGTATGGGAACAAGCGCAACTTGGAGACATCTTCGAACACCATCTATCCATTGTTGGCCAGTGTTGTCGAACTCAAGGTTATGCTGTACGTATAAATTGCAGAATTTCTCTGCATAATCGAGAGCGTATGAATTGCCGGTTTCCTTACAGGGATACCTTTTCTAAAGATAAAAATAATAGGCTGAATAGTTTGTTTAAATTTTGATAAAATGAATATTGCTATATGAACTAAGAAACCGTATTCGAAAATTTATCTTTAGATTCATTCTTTTAACTTTATAACAAACAACTGTTTTTTTTTTGTAACTTATCGCAGAACACACAAAGCTTTAGCTGAACTGATTTACCACTATTCCTTACTTTCACGAATTAAAAGACTTGCCTATATTCAACACATTTTTTGTACAAACCTCTAGACATTCTCTATACCAGCTACATTTAGATCCAGATGGGCTGAAACACCACTCTGGAATGGCGGTTGTCATTACCGTTGGTTGTGTTGTTCCACCTGTAGGAGCATCTGGTCCACATGCACAGTCGTCATATACAGGGCCTGATTTAGAATTTGAAAGTTTTTGTATAAGCAAATTCTCTTATGTACTGTGGTGACTGCATTTGCACGTTAATTTCTTGTTAACATACTTATTTCCATTATAATTGCACAGCATTTTAGATCACATGACCACACGGTGAGCTCACTAAGCTCTTGATTTTGATTCCGTCGTTTTTTGACGTCCACATTTGATAACGCTCTATAGGAAACAATTTGCATCAAATTGCCATAAGAGTGAGTCAAGGCTGTTTATTTTGGAAATATAAGGTAAAATTTAAATATTTGTCATAAAACTTGAAAGTCTTTAAATTTTGATCATTCTAACCATGTTGAAAGAATTTCTTTCTTATAAGAGATTTGTTTTTCTTTCTGTTCGTTTGTTGTTTTTGTTGTTGCTGTTTGCTGTTTTTTTCCTTCGTCATCAGGTTCAATATCTTATCATCAGATTGCGGTGCTTCAAAGGAAAAATGGTCTTAAATATGATATTGAAAAACTGTTCTACCTTTTCATGATCATGGCATAGTAATTTGTCCAAATTAAAAATTGTGATATCGCCTGGATTCAAAACCCGAAACTGATATCAATTTTAGTCCATAGATTTTCACTCAGACCAAACATAAAACAAGCTGTTTTCGTACAAATTAAATGACACCCAATTTCCGTAAAAAGAAGAAACTAAAAGATTGGTGGAATGCTCTTAAGAATGATATTCCACTCAGAAACAAGAACTCTGAAATTTTGTGTTACGCATAGCTAACCAAAGTCAAAGTATTCTCAAGTTTTACATAGAAATATATAGGAACCACATGTTTCAAATCGTGCTTGAAACAACAAGGAATAGGCCATGGTAAGGTGTCAACTGTTGTCAAAAGATGTTTTATGTGAGTGAGGAGAATATTTGCTTAGATTTAACACTTCTGTTGGCTTCGCTCAAAGGTCGTGTGTTTCATGCAGATATTCAGTAGAAAGAAATTTTATTTATTTGAACCTTTGTATGATTTTCACTCATATGCAACTTAAAAAAATAAATTCCAAAAAAAAAAACGATTTTGCCAATGGTTTTAACGGCATTATGGTCAATACACAGTTACCGTTATCAGAATTATTATTTAAGTCAAGGCTTAAATAGCTCAGATAGGTCAAGGTCTTTGATTCCCAAGGACAATTAACCTATGCAACCAAACTTTAAAGAATAGTTCAAATTTAGATGTGATTTCTTAGAAGAAGAGGAAGTAGATCAAGATAGGGTAATCAATGTCAAGGTTGAAATCTACGTGCAAAACTGTACATGTGGTTCAAATTTCATATAGCTAAAAATAGAAAGTAGGCCTGTAGGGCCATAATCTATTCATAATCTATGTTTTTTTTCCTAAATGATTAATTAGTATAAGCATGGTGACGAAAATATTCAAATAAATGGGCCTGTTTATTTTGGTATACATGCATTATCTATTAAATGCCAAAAGCCGCTGGAAATTTTCCCACTCATACAATTACCTCAGTATTGTTAAAAAGATTGCCTCAATTACCTGCAACGTTTATGGCAGAAAACGACTGAGTTGTTTGAGATCTCAGTTAAATATAGATTTTTCATATGCGTTTAACTGATAAGAAATTAAAATCGATTAACCTTCAAAAACTAGAAAGCTAGGCACTGATTGGCTTAGTGAAAGGTCATGAGAAGTAGCCCTTCTTTTGGTGACGTTCATATCCTTATAGCAGAGCGTTATTTAGGAGCTATTTTTTTATCAGAGTGGGCTTGTTCGTTAAATCCTGCCCTGCGAATATAACTTCTGACTTTTGAGTGGTCATTCTGTGAAAAAAAATAGAATGAAATTGTTTTCAACGATTGATTCTTCCCAGAGATTGGAAAGGTAGCATCTTAAGAAGCTAATAAAGTGAGATTGGGACTTACTGTTACATTGAAATATTTTAAGATTTGATTTAGAAGAGTGTAACCTAAAAGTAATATCAATGGGGCTGTCTCTGGTAGTGATTGGTGAACGTTTGCATTAATATTTGCATTTAATTAAAATATTTTAAATCCAAAGTCTCTATGAAAGCTGTTTTAACCCAATTTGCTAAGTTTTAGAAATATTTCGTCAAATTTCGGTTAACATAGTGTATGATAGACTGAATGAGGGATATTCCTGATAACAAATTTTCTCCCTTACTCAATTAACATCAAAGGTAGACCAAATAGCACATTGGTCATTTCAGTTGGAATCCTCTGACTTTATCCTTGTTTCTAAATGTGATGGTCTTGCCTTTTAGTTGTGAAAATTGTCACTTATAATTATATTAAATAAAAAGTTAGGATTATCAAAAACAAAGATAATGGTGTCAACAAAACATGTTGCTCTACTTAATGTGTAATCTGACTTCCAGTGTTGCAAATAATTAGGCTCAGTTATCACCTTACCAAAAGAGAAAATAGCGATAAAAGCAGAGGAATCCAAGTGGACGGAACAATGTAACATAAGAGAGTATTCAGGGTATATAATCCATTAATGTCCCCCATTCAAATTGCTGTTTCTGTCATATTTTGCTGAAAATAAAACAGCATAGTGTTTTATTTCATTTGTAACGCATATTATGTGTAATTTATGATTTTCTTGTTAAACGTTGATGATTTGAGGACTTTTTTTTTTGGAGAAATGTCACACAGACCTTGAAAACAAGGGCAATTAATTTAAATGAAAATTTCGTCTCGCTGTTGCTTAAGTGTTGAAAACGGTGCACTATGTCATGCGGTCTCATCTAAATTTAGCTTTCAAAAGACATAAATAGTTTCTGCAATGACAAAATACGAAAGATAAATCGTAAAATCACAGAGGATTCAAAAAAATGTCGAAATAGCAAGCAAACTGAAATGCTAGTTAATATAAAGTACGGATTTTCGATAATATGCTTTGTACTTTATCATTAATATGAAATATGTCTTCGGCCTTTCTGTTCTAGAAAAACGATCAAAATAAAACTTTAATGATACATTCGTTTTATTTATAGCAGCCGCGAAATTACATAATGAATATTATAAAAGCAGTTGATTACCTCCCTTTATTTTGAAGAAAATGCCATTTAAATGTTTCTTGTTAAACTGCGCTGAAATTTTAGTCATTGTCAGACTGTTTCGTTAGTGAAATACAATAATAAAGTGTAAATTCTTAGTACGGATGCGTATTATGAGGGCTTTGTGCTTCAATTTTGATGAAAATATACAAAAGAAATACAGAAAAAAACGCGAGATTAATGCTTAAGAAATCCATTTTTCCAATATAATGAGAGAGAAAAAAACATCTAAAAATGCCTCAAATGTTTATTACATCTATGTTAAAAGAGTGGAAAGGTTATATAAATACAAATCATTATATCTGATTCGAAAACAATACTAGTAACCAATTCACTGCAACACGAGATATTTCTGTTTTCTCCTGCCGTCAGGGCGCCATTTTGAAAGTCAAGTACGTCTTATCCAAAATAACAGAAAATATCCAAAAACAGGATAAAAAAAAATTTATGAGTAGCACTGGTAAGAAATGGCTTAGGAGACTACTGAATATCAATTAATTCAGTATTGCCCTTTTTTGAGGGGGTGGGATAAATAAATACTCCAGTTTGTGTGCAACATAAACGCAATATACATCTCTAGACAATGCTTGCCTTTAGTAGATTCAATGTCAGAATAACACTATTATTTTTGTCTTCAGTGAACCAAAGCAGAACAAATGTCCGTCAAATATTCATTCCAGAAAAAAAAGAAATAAAAAAAAAAAAAAAAACAGGCATCAATATTGGCACTGCCCTTATAGTATTTAAGTCTGAACATTGCTAGGGAATGCTTTTGTATCTGGTTTTTATTGTGATCCCCTCTGTTCGTTGTGTGTCGTGCGTCGTCAACAATTTCATTCAAACGACATCTTCTCTGAAACCACTGGGCCAAATTCAATGAAACTTGCCAGGAATATTTCTTGCATAAAGCTCTACCAAAGTTGTTCAAAGAATTCAATTTCATGCAGAACTCTGGTTGCAATGGCAAGCAAAAGGAAAAATTTTAAAAATCTTCTTCTCAAAATCCGAAAGGCCTTGAGCTTAGATATTTAGTATGTAGCATCATTTAGTGGACCTCTACCAAGATTGTTCAAATTATGACCCTGGGGTCAGAACTGGCCCCGCCCCGGGGGTCACTTGATTTTACATTGCGTTATATTGTGAAAACTTTAAAAATCTTCTTGTCAGAAACCACAAGGCATGGAGCTTAGATATTTGGTATAAGGCATCATCTAGTTGACCGCTACCAAGATTGTCCAAATTATGACCCAGGGGTCAGTACTGGCCCCGCCCCAACGGTCACATGTTTAACATAGAGTTATATAGTGAAAACTTTGAAAACCTTCTTGTCAGAAACCGTAAGGCCTGAATATTAGTGTGAAACTTGGTCCTAATTATTGACAAGTACTGTTGTGCATGATGCTTTTTATGTGTACATCTTGAGAAGTAATCTACTTCTACATTTCTAGTATTGGTGTGATGAAGACTTGGTCAACATGATCAGAAATACTTTCACATTTCAATAAGTATTTGTTTGATTGAAGCTTTTGTAAATATTATCAGCAATACTTTCACATTTCATTGAGTATTGGTTTGAGTGAAGGTTTTGTAACATGATCATCAATACTTTCACATTTCAGTTAGTATTGGTTTGATTGAAGCTTTTGTAAACAAGATCAGCAATACTTTCACATTTCAATTAGTATTGGTCATACTTCAATAAGTATTGGTCACATTTCAATAAGTATTGCCTTGATTGAAGCTTTTGTAAACATGATCAGCAATACTTTCACATTTCAATTGGTTTTGGTCACATTTCAATAAGTATTTGTCACATCTCAATAAGTATTTGTTTGATTGAAGCTTTTGTAAACATGATCAGCAATACATTTACATACAATTAGTATTGGTTTCATTGAAGCTTTTGTAACAGTTCAGCAATACTTTCACATTCAGTTAGTTTTGGTGACATTTCAATACTAAGTATTGGTCACATTTCAATAAGTATTGGTTTGATTGAAGCTTTTGTAAACATGATCAGCTATACGTTCACATAAAATACGTATTGGTTTAATTGAAGCTTTTGTAAACATGATCAGCAATACTTTCACATTTCAATTAGTTTTGGTCACATTTAAATAAGTAATGACTTGATTGAAACTTTTGTAAACATGATCAGCAACACTTTCGCATCTCAATTAGTATTGGTTTGATTGTAGCTTCTGTAAACATGATCAGCAATACTTTTACATACAATTAGTATTGGTTTGATTGAAGCTTTTGTAGACATGATCAGCATTACTTTAACATTTCCGTTAGTTTGGGTCACATTTCAATAATTATAGGTCACAATTCAATAAGTAGTGGTTTGATTGAAGCTTTTGTAAACATGATCAGCAATACGTTCACATACAATACGAATTGGTTTGATTGGAGCTTTTGTAAACATGACCAGCAATACTTTCACATTTCAATTAGTTTTGGTCACATTTCAATAAGTATTGGTTTGATTGAAGCTTTTGTAAACATGAGCAGCAACACTTTCACATCTCAATTAGTATTGGTTTGATTGAAGCTTTTGTAAACATGATCAACAACACTTTCACATACAATTTGTATTGGTTTGATTGAAGCTTTTGTAAACATTATCAGCAATACTTTCACATTTCAATAAGTATTGGTCACATTTCAATTAGTATTGGTTTGATTGAAGCTTTTGTAAACATGATCAGCAATACTTTTACATTTCAATAAAAATTGGTCACATTTCAATAAGTATTTGTTTGATTGAAGCTTTTGTAAACATGATCAGCAATACATTCACATACAATTAGCATTGGTTTGATTGAAGCTTTTCTAAACATGATCAGCAATACTTTCACATTTCAGTTAGTTTTGGTCACATTTCAATAACTATTGGTCACATTTCAATAAGTATTGGCTTGATTGAAGCTTTTGTAAACATGATCAGCAATACTTTCACATTTCAATTGGTTTTGGTAACATTTCAATAAGTATTGGTCACATTTCAATAAGTATTGGTTTGATTGAAGCTTTTGTAAACATGATCAGCAATACATTCACATACAATTAGCATTGGTTTGATTGAAGCTTTTCTAAACATGATCAGCAAATACTTTCACATTTCAGTTAGTTTTGGTCACATTTCAATAACTATTGGTCACATTTCAATAAGTATTGGCTTGATTGAAGCTTTTGTAAACATGATCAGCAATACTTTCACATTTCAATTGGTTTTGGTCACATTTCAGTAAGTATTGGTCACATTTCAATAAGTATTGGTTTGATTGAAGCTTTTGTAAACATGATCAGCAACACTTTCACATTTCAATTAGCATTGGTTTGATTGAAGCTTTTGTAAATATGATCAGCAATACTTTCACATACAATTAGTATTGGTTTGATTGAGCTTTTGTAAAGATGATCAGCAATATTTTTACATTTCAATAAGTATTAGTCACATTTCAATTAGTATAGGTTTGAACGAAGCTTTTGTAAAATTATCAGCAATACTTTTACATTTCAATAAGTATAGGTCACTTATCAATAAGTATTAGTTTGATTGAAGCTTTTGTAAACATGATCAGCAATACTTTCACATACAATTAGTATTGGTTTGATTGAAGCTTTTGTAAACGTGATCGGCAATACTTTCACATACAATTAGTTTTGGTCACATTTCAATAAGTATTGGTTTGATTGAAGCTTTTGTAAACATGATCTGCAATACTTTCACATTTCAATTAGTATTGGTCATATTTCAATAAGTATTGGTCACATTTCAATAAGTATTTGTTTGATTGAAGCTTTTGTAAACATGATAAGCTATACTTTCATATACAATTAGCACTGATTTGATTGAAGCTTTTGTAAACATGATCAGCAATACTTTCACATTACAGTTAGTTAAAGTCACATTTCAATAAGTATTGGTTTGATTGAAGCTTTTGTAAACATGATCAGCAACACTTTCACATTTCAGTTAGTAGTGGTTTAATTGAAGCTTTTGTAAACATTATCAGCGATGGGTGTAGATGTACATGACCTGCTTTTTATGGGAACCAATCCAATATCTGCGGTTTTATGATCTGTCATAGTAAAGTCTTGTGACATGAACTACTTCCACATATCCAGGAGTGTCTGTTTGCAACTTTGGTATGCATGATCCTTATAAAATATATTTGTGCTTGATGCATTTTTCATGCAAGTCTGTGTGCACTCTGCAGTTTATGGCCTTACAAAGCAAACATTTGGAACATGAACTTATTTCACTTTCCTAACAACTTCTCTATTTTCTTCAGTATTGTTTTGAAACCTTACATGTATGGTCATCATTGAGTGAAGATGTGTGTCATACATATTTTTGCAAAGAATTGCTTTTTGGCCCGTAAGCAAACACTGGAGTTACTTTCCCATTTGTAAGTGTATTCATGTTTGGTTTGATGTGCATGAGTTGTGAGGCCAAGAGTGTTAACAGTAAGTACCTCGTGTCAAGGAACATGCGGGGGTATATTTCACACTCAGTGAC
Source organism: Cyclina sinensis (assembly GCA_012932295.1). Taxonomy (NCBI): domain Eukaryota; kingdom Metazoa; phylum Mollusca; class Bivalvia; order Venerida; family Veneridae; genus Cyclina; species Cyclina sinensis. The sequence goes on from JAAONU010000003.1 coordinate 3,377,315, forward strand.
AGCTCTAGTTTTATAACAAAAATATCCATATTAGAGGCTATGCATTCTGTGGTGTCTGTTGAATTTCCACTTACTGAAAACAATGTTTTATTTACTTAGCAAATAGCTTTTTTGGAACCATGTAAGAAATAAGTTGATACATACAGGTGCCTCAGAATGAAATAATGAATATAACAATTCCAAAATTACTGTGGCAAACGAATTCAGAAATTTATGATTTACTTAGAAAACTTCTACTGTACTCTTTGACTGTATTTATCTGAAATTATCAAATATCTAAGTTTTATAGGAATATTAGCAAATACATTTTTCATTCATGTATCTATAAATTCATGTGTGCTTACGTAGAAGTCATTGGTATATGATAAGTGTGTTCGACAATATTTCATTTGGTTATATACATGTGCCTACTTTAAATATTATTAGTTTTCTGGTGGTATTGCATTCAAAAATCCGTAACAACAAACTTCACTACAAAGGTCCTCTATACCTGTAAGGCATTGTCCTTTTGTACCCATCATACTTGTGTAAAATACAATACAATAAAAGAAAGAATATCTTTTGTTGTTATGGAAAGACACACAAGTCCAAGAGACTGTTGCTAAAACAAGTCATGATGTCAGCATACCAGGAAAACACAAATGAAACTTTTTTAAAGGTTATTAAATATTCCAACAGTAACTGATGTTTTTGCAATGTAATTTATGTCATAAACAAGGTTTAGTATATTATATAAAATAGGTTTATTTGAGGAGTGACGTCCGGATCTCAGTGTCGGCTTGGATACATCACATGAGTATTTTGGAGTATGGTGCAAGTTACTGCACTAATAACCCTATTATTCACTAAAGCTTATTCTTTTCAATGATGCAGTAAGTTATTTGTTATGTAATATAAAAAACCTTGAAAATGATTGTACTTAATCATTTTCAAAAAAAGTGGGTGAGGTAATTCATACCCATTTTATAACTTGTTCCATCATTTAAAAATGTTGTTTAAAACTTTTAAATACACGTAATAATATTTGTTTCCAATAGACATGTGATGTAAATGACTTACACTTAAATATATTCTTACTTGTAGAAATAAAACTGATTACATTTCACAGTTGTTGTATTTATTTATACAAATTACACACATTTTGGTAGATAAAGCGTAATATTATTTCAGAATGATCGGTGATATATGTTTTTTCATATATATTTCTTAAGAATGACCTATGAGAAACTTTGTCACAAAAAAAAAAAAAAAAAAAAAAACTTAATGGAAATTCATACTTAAAAAATTCGGTAAGTTTAAGATGTGTAATCCGTCTGTTACAAAAAATGGGAGGGGTAATTATGATTGGTATGTTTAGTTTGTATAGTGATCAAGACAATTAAACAACATCTTTCTATAGAGTTCTCATTACTATGCTCAAATAGTTATGTGCTATGTTCTTAGCTTCAAACAGATTTCAGTTACATTAGTTCATAGTCAACTACCCTGATTTTCTAGAAATTTCCTTGAATCAGACAAAATTATTGATGTATCAACATTGTCACAAATTTAATGTCGCCTTGTTTCAGTATTTTTTAAAAAGCATATGTGTAAGCGCACCTTGTACTTAAACACCCTGCTGTGGAATGGGCACGAGTATTGTGTGAATCACGAGAATCCCGTGAAGTCCGTACATTCATTAAATAACTTAGGTAACCACAGCTATATATATTCTGATGCGTCGTCTGTCTACATCAGACGACAATTCTTACACTGAAACGCCCTTCGGCACCAGTGTTTTGGAGAAAGGCTCTCAAGGAGGTTGGTTTTTTATTTATTTTCGACTTAGATATTTTTGCATATTTTGCTGCATTTAATTTAGCTAGTGACCATTGCTTTACTTTGTTATTTCACGGCGTTAGTTTGCATTTATACTGCAGATGTGCTGCGGGTAGTCCAGTTAAGTTTTACTGCCAGTTGCCTGTATTTATTCACGTCTGCGTTGCTATTTTTTGCGTAGTACAGTCTGTGCGTTAAATTCGCTTACGTGTAGCTTGATTGTTGCGTTGTATTTCGGTAGACGGTGCTAAACTATTTAGTTTTCGCCGTTGTCTACTGGTGTAGGTATCAGTTAGTCCGTATTTAGCAAGCTATACGCTATTTTTAAGCCGTATTGCCGTGTTACAGGCTGTTGTGTTATATCCATCGGTTATGTTTTAAACAGTCTTGGTAGCTATTTTGTTTTACTAGCGCCTGTTTAGGCATGTAGGTCATGTTAAAACCGTCATGTTAGAGTCAGTTTAGGCGTAGATATGCGTTACTATGTTTTTGCATATTTGTTGCATTTGTGTCATCAGTTTTCGCGATGTACGTTATGTTTTAAATAGTCGCGAACTGTTATTGCATTTATAAGGCGTAAATTGCATGAATCCGTAGTGCGTATTTAGCACTGTTTATTACGCTGATTTAACGTTCTCATGTTATCATTCATGCTCATTTATACATGAAATATGGCGTAAAGTGTGTGCAAAAAGTTTGTACCGAGATAAAGTTACGTGGACGGCCATGGAGTGAAATGTGCAAGGTGTGAAAAGTTCGCACTGTGATATCGTCTATAATCAGTCACCTGGATAGCCACGTGAAGCATTGTTAGTAGTACTTTGTCGTCAGAATGATATATTGTCGTCAGCACATTGTGAAGAGATACAATGAAGTAATACACATATGGTGGATAACTGTATATTAAAGGCTGCGGTCATACAGTACAAAGTGGTCGTTATATTGTCGTATAGGCGTACATAGGAGACCACGTGTTTGAAAATATGTCGATAAAATATTGTGTATTAATACCGCGATATCGCGGGGTTATGCGACATAAATTAATAAATTGCATTTGTTTGCAGAGTTTCTCCGTATGAAGATAATCTTCACTGCAAGGCAGTAGAAATCTTCACCAGAGGTATCAGAAGATCCTTATTCGGTTGGTCATCAGAAGCTGTGTGAGCTTATGAACAGTTGCAGCAAAACAATATTCAGCCGAAGAAGAAAACTTTGAAAGTTAAGTTTTGTTAATTCCAACGACAGCTGAAGTGAGAAATGTGATAGTGTTTTTTTTTAAATGGCCAAAAAGTTGTGATTTTTTTTTTTTTTTTTTTTTCAAGTTTTTTTTTTTTTTTTTTTTTTTTTTTTTTTTTAAATCTTCATTATCATTATCCATTATCATATCATTCATCACTATCTAATGTAAATTCATTAAAAACGTTAAAACAGTCGAAATTATTGGTTTTCTGTTCTGAGGGTTTCTGTCGTCTGTTTAGCCCCTGCCAATCTGCCATCCATCCTGACAAATGGTGTCAGAAGTGGGATAAACAGACTGTAATTCACAAACTTACGTAGGTAGTGAGAAAGTGTAAGAAAGATGACTAGTGTAGTTGAGTTAACTAAAGTAGGAAAGGAACTAGGGTATGAAGGTGAGGAGTTGAGAGCTTTTGTGAGGAGTGAGCAGGATAGGGAGAGGGCAGAGCGAGAAGAAAGGCGAGCAAAAAGACAGAAAGAGGATGAAAGAGAGAAAGAAAGAATAGAGTTAGCACAGAAGGCAGATAGGGAAAGGTATGAATATGAGCAAGAGGTATTAAAGATAAAGATAGCTGCAGTGAGAGAGGCCAGGGAGCAAGCAGAAGCAAAGTTAGAGAGAGAGCATAAGTTTAGACTTGACCAGATTGAACGGGAGGGGTCTCTAAAAGGTAAAGCCAAGGTAAAAATGTCCCCTTTTGATGAGAAGTCTGACAGTATGGATACGTATCTTAGCGTGTATGAGACTTACGCTAAAACCCAGGGTTGGTCAGCGCAATTGTGGGCCCCTAATTTGGCTTTTTTGTTGAAGGGTTCGGCACGGGAAGTGTTCGAACGACTTTCTCCCGAGGATAGAACTGTTTATGATAAGTTAAAGGATGCTCTGTTGAGGCGTTTTGAATTGACAGATATAGGATACAAGAAAAAGTTTCAAAATGAAAGGCCCTATGAAAACGAAACGTTCGTTATGTTCACCGCACGCCTGAGCAGATATTTAGATGGGTAGTTAAGGTTGAGTAACGTCACCAAGACGTACGAAGGGTTAATAGATTTTCTTTTAAGGGACCAGTTCTCAGATGTCTGTAACAAAGAACTGTACCAGGACCTGAGTAGTAAAAGGTTTACCGATATTACTACTATGGCCGAGGAAGCCGATTTATATTACAAAGTATAATTGTTGACTATGCAACACGGTATCCAGAGGCAATAGCACTTCCTAGTATAGAGACGGAGAGAGTAGCTGAGGCTTTGGTAGATATATTTAGTAGAGTAGGTATACCAGAGGAGATATTGACTGATTGTGGTGTACAATTTACGTCAGAACTTATGCAGGAAGTAAGTAGGTTGTTGTCAATTAGACAGTTAGTGACCACACCGTATAATCCAAAGTGTAACGGATTAGTTGAAAAGTTCAACGGTACTTTGAAGATGATGCTCAAAAGGATGTGTTCCGAGCGACCAAGAGATTGGGACAGATATGTGAATGCAATGTTGTTTGCTTATAGGGAAATCCCACAGGAAAGTTCGGGGTTTTCGCCTTTTCAGTTGTTATATGGGCGTACAGTCCGAGGTCTCATGAGTATATTGAGAGAGTTGTGGTCAGGTAAAGTTCAGGATGATGAAGTCAAGAGTACTTATCAGTATGTACTAGATCTTAGAGAGAGGTAAGAGGAAACTTTTAAGATAACACAGGAGAATATAGGTAGAGCTAGTGTGAGATATAAGGCGTACTATGATAGGAAGACTAGGAGTAAACAGTTTAAGGTTGGAGAGAAGGTGTTGTTATTATTGCCTATGAAACGTAACAAATTATTATTACAGTGGAGAGGTCCGTATGAGATTATTGAGGTAGTCAATAAGTTTGACTACAGGATTAAAATAGGCAACAAGGTGAGGACATACAATGCAAATATGTTGAAAAAATACCATGAGAGGATTGATCAAGTAAGTCAATGTAATAGTGATGTAGAGGAGATGGGGTTGTTAGCTGTAGTTAGTGCGACAGTTATTCCCCAGTCTGAAGTAGATGATAGTGATCAGTTCTGGTCAGGGGAAACTGAACTAGTCCTTCGTCCGGTAACACAGGGCGAGGAGACCATTGAGCACGTTGATATAAACCCGGAGTTGACAAATAGTCAAAAACGTCAGATAAAGAGTTTTCTTTATGAATTCTCAGACGTCTTGACTGACAGGCCCGGTAACACTACGTTTCTCGAGCACGACATTAAGTTATACACTACAGAACCATTCAGAGTTAAGGGATACCCACTACCGTTTAAATCTAGGCAGACTATAGAGAAAGAGGTAGATAAGATGTTAGATATGGGAGTTATAGAACCTTCAAAGTCTCCGTATAGTAGTCCAGTTGTTTTAGTTACTAAAAAGGACGGTAGCGTTAGATTTTGCATAGATTTTCGTCGGCTTAATCGACTGACGGTATTCGATGCTGAGCCTATGTCAAATGCAGAGGAGATGTATTCTAGACTGTCTAAGTTTCAGTATTTTAGTAAGATAGATTTGTCAAAAGGTTATTGGCAAGTCCCTCTGTCCGAAAATGCCAAGCAGTACACCGCATTCGAGACACCCAGAGGCCTGATGCAATTCAGGAAAGTCACTAAAAATCGACAAACCAAACCTCCAGCGCCCGTTAAGACTGGTCAAAATCAAAATTTCAAACCACACCCAAATCCCAGTCCAATTATAAAATGCCATGCTTGTGGGAAATTAGGGCATAGGTCATTTGACTGCAGGTCAAAGAATAGGGTAAATGCCAATGCAGCAGCATAGGAACCTAGCAGTGGCCAAGCCCGTAACCAAGGAAACCCTAACCAGCGGGGCAGAAGGCGTGACCCGTCAAACAATAGGAATAGAGGTTCATGGAGATCACATGGTAATAGGAGGGTCAGGGAAAATATTAATGCGGCGGAAGATAGAGACGCCGAGTATATCTGTGTAGAATGGTCTAGCCCGACAGGTCGAGGTCAACTAAATTTACAATGCAGCCCTGGTTTGGTAAATGGACGTTCTGTTATGGCTTTAAGGGATACTGGTTGTACTTGTGTGATAGTTAAAGCAGGTTTGGTAAACAAAGACCAATATACAGGAGAGATGCGACCTTGTATTTATGTGGATGGGAGTGAACATGAGTTACCCTTAGCCTTAGTAGAAATTGATTGTCCATATTTTAAGGGAACGACAAAAGCACTTTGTATGAAAGAACCATCGTGTGATTTGATTATAGGGAATGTACCAGGTGCGGCGCAGGCTAGTTTTGAGAGTGTGGTACAAGCAGTAGAAACTCGAGCGCATAAACAGGCAAAACCATTTCATAAGTTGAGTGTTCCACCCCAGATACTTGATGTGACAAAGTATCAATTTATACAGTATCAAAAAGATGATGATACTTTAAATAGTTATAGAGATAAGTTGAAGGCAGGTACTGTAGGTCATAAACGTAATGGTAGTACTGTTAAGTTTCAGTTCAAAGATGGTATATTACGTCGTGTGTATGTAGAAACTAGCGGTACAGTATGTAACCAGTTAGTAGTACCTAAGTCTTTGAGGCCAGTGGTGTTGAAGTTGGCACATGATAGTTTATTGTCTGGTCATTTGGCAGCGAGACGGACCAGAGATAAGGTCTTGGCTGAGTTTTATTGGCCTGGTGTTATGACTGATATTACTAGGTATTGTCGTTCATGTGATATATGCCAACGTACTATTCCAAAAGGAAGGATTACTAAGATTCCATTAGGTCAGATGCCTCTTATTGATACACCATTTAAGAGAGTGGCGGCCGATATTATTGGACCGATAGAACCGATGTCTGACAGGAAGAACCGTTATATATTAACAATTGTTGACTATGCAACACGGTATCCAGAGGCAATAGCACTTCCTAGTATAGAGACGGAGAGAGTAGCTGAGGCTTTGGTAGATATATTTAGTAGAGTAGGTATACCAGAGGAGATATTGACTGATTGTGGTGTACAATTTACGTCAGAACTTATGCAGGAAGTAAGTAGGTTGTTGTCAATTAGACAGTTAGTGACCACACCGTATAATCCAAAGTGTAACGGATTAGTTAAAAAGTTCAACGGTACTTTGAAGATGATGCTCAAAAGGATGTGTTCCGAGCGACCAAGAGATTGGGACAGATATGTGAATGCAATGTTGTTTGCTTATAGAGAAATCCCACAGGAAAGTTCGGGGTTTTCGCCTTTTCAGTTGTTATACGGGCGTACAGTCCGAGGTCTCATGAGTATATTGAGAGAGTTGTGGTCAGGTAAAGTTCAGGATGATGAAGTCAAGAGTACTTATCAGTATGTACTAGATCTTAGAGAGAGGTAAGAGGAAACTTTTAAGATAACACAGGAGAATATAGGTAGAGCTAGTGTGAGATATAAGGCGTACTATGATAGGAAGACTAGGAGTAAACAGTTTAAGGTTGGAGAGAAGGTGTTGTTATTATTGCCTATGAAACGTAACAAATTATTATTACAGTGGAGAGGTCCGTATGAGATTATTGAGGTAGTCAATAAGTTTGACTACAGGATTAAAATAGGCAACAAGGTGAGGACATACAATGCAAATATGTTGAAAAAATACCATGAGAGGATTGATCAAGTAAGTCAATGTAATAGTGATGTAGAGGAGATGGGGTTGTTAGCTGTAGTTAGTGCGACAGTTATTCCCCAGTCTGAAGTAGATGATAGTGATCAGTTCTGGTCAGGGGAAACTGAACTAGTCCTTCGTCCGGTAACACAGGGCGAGGAGACCATTGAGCACGTTGATATAAACCCGGAGTTGACAAATAGTCAAAAACGTCAGATAAAAAGTTTTCTTTATGAATTCTCAGACGTCTTGACTGACAGGCCCGGTAACACTACGTTTCTCGAGCACGACATTAAGTTATACACTACAGAACCATTCAGAGTTAAGGGATACCCACTACCGTTTAAATCTAGGCAGACTATAGAGAAAGAGGTAGATAAGATGTTAGATATGGGAGTTATAGAACCTTCAAAGTCTCCGTATAGTAGTCCAGTTGTTTTAGTTACTAAAAAGGACGGTAGCGTTAGATTTTGCATAGATTTTCGTCGGCTTAATCGACTGACGGTATTCGATGCTGAGCCTATGTCAAATGCAGAGGAGATGTATTCTAGACTGTCTAAGTTTCAGTATTTTAGTAAGATAGATTTGTCAAAAGGTTATTGGCAAGTCCCTCTGTCCGAAAATGCCAAGCAGTACACCGCATTCGAGACACCCAGAGGCCTGATGCAATTCAGGAAAATGCCTTTTGGGCTGGTTAATGCAGGTGCCACATTTTGTAGGCTCATGAGGGCTCTACTTAAGAATGTAGATCACACAGATAATTTTGTGGACGACATTTTGGCAGGCACAGTTTCATGGAATGAGCAGTTAGTAACGTTGCGTAGATTGTTTAGTAGGCTTAGAGAGTGCGGTTTGACAGCTAGACCAAAGAAATGTCAGATTGGCTTCACGAAATTGGAATTATTAGGCCACATGATCGGAGGACAGAAATCTTTAGCTCCAGTTTCAGATAAAGTTGAGGCTTTAGCCCGAGCAAACCGTCCGGAAACCAAAAAACAGGTGAGATCTTTCCTAGGTACCGTAGGTTATTATAGGAAATTTATCCCCAATTTTTCAGTAATAGCTATACCCTTAACTGATCTAACTAAAAAGGGTCAACCAAATAAGGTACCGTGGGGTGAGAGTCAGGAAAATTCTTTTCAGTTCCTGAAAAGTTGTCTGTTAAAGGAACCGGTGTTAAGATTGCCAGATTTGGATAAGATGTTTATTTTGAGGACGGACGCAAGCGATACAGGTTTAGCGAGTGTGTTGTTGCAGGAGCATGAGGGAGAGAAATTTCCGGTAGCCTATGCGAGCAGAAAGTTGTTGCCTAGAGAGTGCAATTATTCGGGTATTGAGAAGGAGTGTTTAGCCATTATTTGGAGTGTTTCCAAGTTCCATAGGTATCTATTTGGGTCAGAGTTCATTTTAGAGACCGACCATCAGCCTCTTATATACCTCAATAAGTCCAAGATGAACAATTCCAGGTTGATGAGGTGGGCGTTATCCCTACAGCCATACCGGTTTTCGATACGAGCCATAGCCAGTCGAGAGAATATTGGCTCAGACTTTCTCAGTCGAATAGTCTAAGCGGTATGTTGTCTCGAAACAGCTTCATGGTTTGTATATAGGATGTACAGTTGTTTGTAATGTGTCACTAGCAAATTATTTCAGTGTTTTTTTTTGTTCTCATTAAATTTGCATATTCCAAGATATTATGCAATATCTTTTTTATGGGAGGAACGTGTGTCACAAATTTAATGTCGCCTTGTTTCAGTATTTTTTAAAAAGCATAGGTGTAAGCGCACCTTGTACTTAAACACCCTGCTGTTGAATGGGCACGAGTATTGTGTGAATCACGAGAATCCCGTGAAGTCCGTACATTCATTAAATAACTTAGGTAACCACAGCTATATATATTCTGATGCGTCGTCTGTCTACATCAGACGACAATTCTTACACTGAAACGCCCTTCGGCACCAGTGTTTTGGAGAAAGGCTCTCAAGGAGGTTGGTTTTTTATTTATTTTCGACTTAGATATTTTTGCATATTTTGCTGCATTTAATTTAGCTAGTGACCATTGCTTTACTTTGTTATTTCACGGCGTTAGTTTGCATTTATACTGCAGATGTGCTGCGGGTAGTCCAGTTAAGTTTTACTGCCAGTTGCCTGTATTTATTCACGTCTGCGTTGCTATTTTTTGCGTAGTACAGTCTGTGCGTTAAATTCGCTTACGTGTAGCTTGATTGTTGCGTTGTATTTCGGTAGACAGTGCTAAACTATTTAGTTTTCGCCGTTGTCTACTGGTGTAGGTATCAGTTAGTCCGTATTTAGCAAGCTATACGCTATAGGTAAGCCGTATTGCCGTGTTACAGGCTGTTGTGTTATATCCATCGGTTATGTTTTAAACAGTCTTGGTAGCTATTTTGTTTTACTAGCGCGTGTTTAGGCATGTAGGTCATGTTAAAACCGTCATGTTAGAGTCAGTTTAGGCGTAGATATGCGTTAGTATATTTTTGCATATTTGTTGCATTTGTGTCATCAATTTTCGCGATGTACGTTATGTTTTAAATAGTCGCGAAATGTTATTGCATTTATAAGGCTTAAATTGCATGAATCCGTAGTGCGTATTTAGCACTGTTTATTACGCTGATTTAACGTTCTCATGTTATCATTCATGCTCATTTATACATGAAATATGGTGTAAAGTGTGTGCAAAAAGTTTGTACCGAGATAAAGTTACGTGGACGGCCATGTAGTGAAATGTGCAAGGTGTGAAAAGTTCGCACTGTGATATCGTCTATAATCAGTCACCTGGATAGCCACGTGAAGCATTGTTAGTAGTACTTTGTCGTCAGAATGATATATTGTCGTCAGCACATTGTGAAGAGATACAATGAAGTAATACACATATGGTGGATAACTGTATATTAAAGGCTGCGGTCATACAGTACAAAGTGGTCGTTATATTGTCGTATAGGCGCACATAGGAGACCACGTGTTTGAAAATATGTCGATAAAATATTATGTATTAATACCGCGATAGCGCGGGGTTATGCGACATAAATTAATAAATTGCATTTGTTTGCAGAGTTTCTCCGTATGAAGATAATCTTCACTGCAAGGCAGTAGAAATCTTCACCAGAGGTATCAGAAGATCCTTATTCGGTTGGTCATCAGAAGCTGTGTGAGCTTATGAACAGTTGCAGCAAAACAATATTCAGCCGAAGAAGAAAACTTTGAAAGTTAAGTTTTGTTAATTCCAACGACAGCTGAAGTGAGAAATGTGATAGTGTTTTTTTGAAATGGCCAAAAAGTTGTGATTTTTTTTTTGATTTTTTTTTAAATCTTCATTATCATTATCCATTATCATATCATTCATCACTATCTTATGTAAATTCATTAAAAACGTTAAAACAGTCGAAATTCTTGGTTTTCTGTTCTGAGGGTTTCTGTCGTCTGTTTAGCCCCTGCCAATCTGCCATCCATTCTGACAAACTTTTAACTCCCATAGAGAAAAACGAGTTCGGTGAACTACCATTTTTTTGTTGTTTTGGTCATGTCTTGAAGTGTTCTCTGTGTCAGCAATTTTTTTTCAAATTCTTAATGATAGAACGAAACCGCTCGTACATCCTTAGGTACCATAAATCAATATTAGGTACATAAGCACGCTTAATATAAGGATAATGAATCTGGATAAAAAATAACACGCAAAAAATACTGCCTTTGAAAGTTTACAATCTATCAAAAAATTATTTGTAGTTTCAATATACCACATATTTTGCACTTGAATAAAATACCATAATCCATAAAAATCTGATTTATCAAAGTCAATTTGACAGTTTATTTCAATAAAAGGGAAATAGTTTAAATATTTAGAATGAAAAGACATTTGGATTTAAAACTAAATATTCTGTATTTCTAAAAGGCAATTAATTGGCTATGATAGAATGATGTAATGGGAAGGTTTACAACGATAAACCTTCCATTCTTCGAGCGCACAGTAAAAGCAATAAACAATGTATCAAGGCACTGTCAACATATATTTTGTCCCACTGAGCCAAAACACAAATGTGTAATACTCAACCTGTCTATCCTACCAAGGATAAATTTTGGCTTAGGCGTTCTCAAATTATTGACTGCACACCACCTTTCAAAGTGCTCTCCCTTGTGAGCATAAAGAAAATAAAAGTATTGTAAATCAGTTAGATGTCAAATCAAACAAAATTTTAATGTCTCAACATTTTTTCATCTTTCGTAAGATAACCACTAACGAAGTTATTAGAACAATACCAAAAGCTCCTGCACAAACACCAATCACCACGACCGTCACATTCATGCCCTCTTCTTCATTTTTTTCCGCTGGAGGTGCCGGTTTGACCTGCAGAGAGGTTTCGGTGCAATTGTAGTCGGCACAGACACTGAGCTCAGTAAACTGTACCCCTTCTATATCCAGTCGCACATCACCCTGTTCGACTGCTCTAGCTACGTCAATTGCCGCGGCGGTTAGGTTAACAGTAGAATAATTCTTAGCATTTAGGTCAAACTTGGAAGCATCAGCCAGCAGTATATTGATATAAGGAGACATGCCGTCTGTTTTGTTATCTGTATTGCGTTTGTATCGTAAAGGGATCTCTTGAAAAGGGTAAGCAAAGTAAAGTATCCCTTTTTCGATCCATCTCATGTCCTCTGATAAAACATTCGATACATGTTCTGAGAGACTGAAAAGACTTTGTTCGATACTGTTCTTGACCGTAACTGTCAGCTGGATGAGTTGCATTCCGTTTATCAGTATTTCTCCACCACATGCTCCCGCAACTTGCAACATTTGTTTGAGGGTTGCTAGTGGGGCTTGTAGTACAGCACTCTTAACAGTCCAAAATACTTTTGCCCAGTTTTTAATACCAATGTCACATATCGACGGTTTCCCTCCGCTTGGATTTAAGTAGCATCCCGGGTGAGTATCAAAGGCCATTTGTTTAATTTCATCACAATTCTTATGCATAAATGGCCTGAGTATGGGTACAAGGCTAACCTGGAGACATCTTCGAACGCCATCAATCCACTGCTGACCAGTGTTGTCAAACTGTGAATAGTGCTGTTGGTATAAACTGCAGAATTTCTCAGCATAATCGAGTGCATAGGAGTTGCCGGTTTCTTTACATGGATATCTTCTCTGAAGAAAAAGTCTTGAGAAATAGTTAAAGCATAATGAATATTAACTTATAAAACAAACATTGAGTGCGTAAATCATTTCAAGGTGTGATCTCATGTTTATATCCACAACACGTACATTTTTACTAAGAGCTTAATCTGTGCACTTTAAGTGCCATATCAACTAGTTTTGAAGAGTATTTAATTTATTTTTGTTTCGAACTGAATCTTTCAATTCCTGTCAGGTTTACTGTTACCGATAAGAATGTAGATATTGTTTTGCATAGCTCGCATCACACTCTCTGTCAACTTGAGATACTCATATGAAAATAGCGTTGTTGGTATAGATTATATACTTAGGTATGTAAAACGAAATACATATCTTATGTCAAAAATGGATTAAGATTATTTTGAATATTTGTATCTGTAAAACATTCTTGTTTATATATGTACTTTCAATTGTTTTACAGGATTTGTTTCATTCGTTAAGTTTAATGACATTATTTCTTCTTGTATACAGTATATAAAAACAAACCTCAAGACATTCTCTGTACCAGTTACACTCGGTTCCAGATGGGCTGAAACACCAGTCTGGAATGGCGGGCGTCACGACTGTAGATTGTGTAGTTCGTCCGGTAGGAGCATCTGATCCGCATGCGCAATCGTCATACACAGGTCCTTTTTCAAGTAAAATATCTTAAGTAAGATATCTTAAGTAAGATAGCATAGATATATCTATAATGATTTCTCCAGTTTAAAAGTACCAGTTGTTTAGATTAATACCAGTTAGTACCAATCACTAGATCTGTAGAATGAAATCAAGACAGGCATTATTCCCTTTCGTATTTATACTACTAGTAAATAAATGGCGTCATTTTATTACAGACTTAAAGAGGATAACTAACACCAAAAAATTCGAAACTCAACATTCTGTGATATGAATCACTATGACTTATCAATTTCATTTTATCTTTAAAAAAAATATAAGAAAAAATATAAACCTCCGGTTGTGTCTTCAGCTTCTTATATCATTTTGACACGTCAAACTTCATGTCGCGGGGTCAAAAAAATCATTTATGCAGGGCGGGGCTCGAACCCGCGACACTCTGCTTGCAAGTCAGATGCTCTACCAACTGAGCTACCCGGAGTGGTGATAGTACGTTAGTAACCATTTCATCTATATGGATCATGCTACATTATTCTCTGCGTTGTTAGAATTCGTCCTCGAATTCACAGGCATAGTGTTGGGAGCACATTGTCACAACTGTCACAGACCACGTTGGGTTCCAATGTCGTGGGGTCAGAAAAATCATTTACCAAGGGCGGGGTACGAATCCGCGACCCCCGCTTGCAAATCAGGTGCTCTACTAACTGAGCTACCAGGGCTGGTGATAGTACGTTAGTAACCGTACTACCTAGTAAATCGGTTCTGTGACATTGTTGTAACTACAAAGAAAATAAAGAGATACAGTGGTCTGTCACTGACCCCAAATAGCGTTTTATCTCCCACAAACGTCTGGATGATACAGACTACCAATATAGCAGATGAAATACAATGTAGATGTTTTGTAATGCGGAATATAGCAATAGTTTAGTGACAATTTATATTACGGCGAATCATGAAGTAATATAAGAAATAAATATACCTTCGGATAAATTATGTATTTCTATCATGCACTGGTACCAACAGTAGGTAACATACTGATCCCTACACAGATGCTTCCCTTTCGAGAACGTCTTGATATATTCATCAGTAAGACATGTCGCCCATTGGTATTTGTTGTAATACGGTGTTAACAGAACACATTCATGAGCACCAGCTGGACCGGAACTAGTATCACATCCTCCTATAACGAATTTAACTAATATTAGTACAAATACAAAATATCCCAACAAGAAACCCATTACTGAGATAAAATGCAACCGTTCTCACATCAGAAATATTTCGACTGACTACTTGATCAAGTTTTATGATAAAAACCGGATTATTTTTATAACGATAGCCTTGAACCATGTAAACTGGATATTCAACATGGATGTGCAGCACCCATTTATAATCGACTTACAATGTAAACAGTAAATTGTTACAGTGATTACAGATATCAGTAGACACAGGTTATAACATTATTTACGTTAGTTGCAGGTTAGACCTAAAGTTATTAAATGTATGTACACAAATGTACTTAAAATTCAACGTTTATGTTTTTCGAAACCGAATTATGAACTAGCATTACTGCGACTCTCCTTCTGTGTCTTAGTATATATTATGCATAAATTATCTCTTCACTAATTGCCTGCGTTCTTGGGAATAGTCGATTTAATAATTCGCTGTACTAGTTTGTTAAATCCTACCCTATAAATATGTCTGCCAACAAAATAAAAGATTGAAGTTCTTGCAAACTGTTACACTGGACATTGTGTCTGGTAGTGTACTTATAATTACAGTTCTGCCGCGACGGGTAAAGTAGTGAACACTCACTACGACAGTTCATTATGCCGTTGTTATAATACGTAAAGATTTTATCACTGGGGTCTAGAGCTCAAAGTGTGATAAATTCGACTTTATCCTGCGTAGTTTACAAACTTTGCCTGATAAAGTGATGCAAATATTCTTCCAGGAAAATATCTCGTATTCGATATAAGATTTTCTACTAAGTAGGTTTAGTGTTTGAAATTATTTTTTGTCCAATGAGATGGCAGCATTTTTCAAATTTTGAAAGAATTTATTTTAGTAAATCAGTTTTAAACAACCAGTGCTACTAACCAGGTAAATCGAATAAAATGATTTACCGACGTTATTCCGCATGTGTGCCTTGGAGGCGGAGCTGCAGTGATATTGGTTTTTTGTTTACATCATGCGATACACAAGAGAACTGCTGTTAGTTTAGACGCTCGTTTAATAATATCGTGTTGAAACCAACAAGGATATTTTTTCATAAAAATACATAGTATTAAAGAGACAGTAGTCGTGAAAACAAACATTTATAAACTCACCTTTTCTCTCCAGAAACAAAAATTATATGTAATTGATGATGAACTTTTTTTTTAATCCCAGTTTTTAATCTATAATATTATAGACGTTGAAATATGATTTTTTTTCAAAACAGCTTACATGAAGTTTTAATGATATATATGATAAGTACATGTGCTTGGATTGGCAAATATACCTTTTATTTGGGTTTTAAAGGGCGTTTTGAGCTCCATACCCAAGTGTCTGTGTTTTTAATCTGAACGTTTTAACTGAAAACATTGAACATAATGCTTCATCATGAATGCGAGTCCCAATGTCCTTATAAACATAACTATAAATATTAAACATAATCCTTGACAATCGTCAAAGTTCTGTTTCTTTGTGCCAGCGAAGAGAGATTCTAATGAGCATAAGGTGGTAAAAGATCAGACGTCGCCGATATCGACGGTACATGGATGACAGGCATGTATTTGGTGTTTTGGGGTGAAGATCAATGTCGCGAGGCGAAAGAGGGCGGAGACATGTAGAGAGTGTACAAAAATAATTTAAAACACTAAGCTGGTTAAAATTTATTAGTACGTATTTACAAAATTAAATTGGTCGCGCGGCTGCGCCGCGCCTGACCAATTTAATTTTGTAAATACGTACTAATAAACTTTAACCTATACTTAAAATTGCTTCAGATATCAGAAGAGTGTTTGTTTTTTGATAGAAGGGGTGAATTTACTGCCGTGTCATCATTGGGTTAATTAGAAAACAAACAGGACAAAACTTTGAACCATGCACAAACGACCCCATATTTGGACAATTAAATCTTAACTTACTACCTTCATATCCTTGATACTTTGCTAAAGTGGGTGGAGTGTTTTACATTAACAACAGACTATCAAAATTGCTTACATTTCAGCAGCCAAGTGTCTTAACGAGTGAAGGACAGTCTTCGTAAATCAGGAACTGTGACTCTCTCAGGATTGCTGAATTACAACATAAACCTCTTTGAATATTAGCTGATAACTAAAACTATAGAATCTGTTTGACCAAAGAATGATTCCTTAACCACGTGATTTTTTCTTGAAAGGCAGTCGCTATAATTAATGTATTGTTAACAAAAATGGATAACAATTTACATAGATACAAATATGAAACAAGAAGTTTTTTACCAACAAATATCAGCGATATTGTCAATTAAATGGAACTGAAAGACCTGTGTCATGTGTATTTCACCGTCTGGCTAAGATGAACATTTTTGTATATATATATATATTATATTGTATATGTATATATTGAGATTTCTATATGCACAAAATGTCAATGACAAAATCAGAATTCAAACCTTTGACTAACCCTAACGGAAGATGCCAAGCTTTGTATTGAAAAAATTATGCAAAGATACCTCTGGATGTTGTTATGTGCTCTTGGCTATGAACATGGAGACCTTTAATATGCAGTACAGAACTTCCCATAAAATTGTATTGAAATGCGACAAAAGATCGTCAGACAATCAGGGCTCCAGTATACTCTATGTGGAAAAAGTTAACGGGCCGTAACAACTTGAAAAACAAAAGTGCCGTGATAACTCCACTTTGCTCACCATAGTGAAATTGGTTAAACCGTACTATGTATAATAAAATGTTTTAGTTTATAAATTTAAAACTAAAGTTTATGACAAGGCATGTATTAAATTAACTACAGCTAAAACAAGGGAGATATTCAAAAAAACTTTGTAATATCATTGTAGGATTTAGTTCCTTTGAGGAAGAAGAACAAAAAGTAAAGAGTCAACTAATCTAAACTGCTATAATAAAAATGCAAGACCAGTCTAATATGACTTATAACTAGCATTCCATTACATTCCAAAAGAGAGTGAGATAAACAATAAAACACACAATAAAAACAACAGAGATCAATAAGATAAAGAAGGCAGAAAATGTGAAATTTAATCAGGCCGAATGACAGGAGTTTAAGCTGTCAAATATTTTCTGATACTGCCTTTCCTCTTTTCATTGTTTTTTCTCAAAATTGTTTGAACAACGATTTATCTTAGAAATATTCATTTCTTTTATTTTTTTTATTTTTAAATAGGATTAAGAGATTGAAGGAACAGCTGAAAAATTGTTTGTTTCTGTTTTCGTTTTGCACTGATAAATCTTAAATTAAGCCATCAAAATAATATTTGTTACAGGTGTATTTGCCTTTTATTTCCTAATTATATGTCAGATAGAGACCAGTCGGTGTCAATGTCTGGAGATTTACTAATTATCACTTTGTAATCTTCATTTCAAAATTTTCTTGAAACTTGACATTCGCATTAAAAATATCAGTGATCTATAGTTTCCGGCAGACTTTTACAAGACGAATATGGATTATCATTCCGTTTTCCCTTTTTATGTTGTAAATTATTTGTCTTGCAAATTTTATGGTACTTTTTAATTTAACCCCTTGTAAATTAGGTTCCCTAGTCGTAATAAAAGGTATACAATATGTGTACTTTCAACTGACAGAGTCAACCAGATACAATTTTTCCTTCAATTTCATTTTGGAAAGAGGTGACATATTAAGATTAAGCATAACGTTATAGATACTTATACAACCCTTTTCTGGCTATTTATAATATTAATTGGCTAGTGGCTGTAACGGTACTTATTTTCTTGCATAAAATAAGAAATTTAAGCTACTTAAAAGGCGCTAGTACATTCGATTAAATCATAGTATTGCAAAACAAGTGTTTGTACATTAAACACCATCATGAATTCTTCAAGTTCTCTTCCGAAGAATAACCAAATTTAACATCCTGAGAGAGATTGATGAAAATGAAATATGGCATCCAATTAATACGGGGTCTAAGCTAATGACTCAGTAATTGGCATATTGTGACCAAGTTTTTACTTATCCTCGAGATTACCAAGACAAACATTCTGAGTAGGTTTAGTGAAAATTCTGACAAAACATTTTCACAATTAATTCTTTATATTAGAGCAAACGATTTTGATATTTTAACTCAATTTGATATAGTTTCAGATTTGCCTCTGAGAACCCAGAGCAATCATTCTGGCCAAGTTTTGTGAAGATTGGGCGACTAAATGTATTTTCTAGTATTAATAAGGTGTTTCAATTATGTATCCACGTGACCCAGCTTTCGACCCTTTGACCGAAGTCTAGAATAAAGATCACTAAATCAAATATTCTATGTTTTGTTTTGAAATAGGGCAAAACGGTGACAACTAGAATGTTTACAGGGTTTAAAATTAAAGAATTAGTGACCTACTTGTTAACCAATATTACCTGGTTATAAACTTATCAAAGAAATTTAGAGAAACATTCAAAATGACTTTTATGGATATTCTTAAATGTGACCTCAAGGGTTGGAACTGATCTGAGCTAAGGACATAAGTTTTGACCTTTGGCCCTGTATTCAAGACACAATACAGATCCTTAAACAAAGACTCAGATTAAAATAAAGGTTCATTAACATTCATGCGTTTAGCATTCACATTTGGTGGAGGGAGGGGTGACAACTTAGTTTAAAATTAGAACAAGACATTTAGGCAAATATTCAAAACAAGTTTCATAAGGATTGGTAAAAACGTGGCCTCTGGAATGTTTAACAGCTATGAGTTGATCTTGCAATAAGACTGATCATAAATGCTCACCCAGTGTTCAACTAAGCTAAAACGATTTTCCTTTGTTAATTAAGGTAAAATGTGACACGCCAGAACGGTGTCGAGAATGTTGGGTCATAGAGATAACAAAGAATCGTTAGATGCTCTCCGAAGAAAATGCTGTTCTTAGACGTGGCTCTTTCAGTAAAGAAAGACCATGATAATATATACCTTTAAATCTTGTTTAAACTCTGATTGAAACTGCATTCAAAGTGTCAATGAAATATATTTGTATCTTGCCAGTAACATATATAAAGGTCTCATCTTGGTACTGAAGTTTCCCAGAAAGGTTCATGAAATTCTAGTAACTGGATACCCAAATCAAAGGACCCAAACCTCTAAAAATACTTAATCCTCAGTATGATGGAAACATGCAATCTATTAGCCTTGACACCTTCAATGCTATCGTATACTATTCATGGAGCAAATCAGAAGGGTCATATCTTGATGAAAACTAATCCGGATGATGATGAGACTTGGACCGGACAAAGATTGTGGTGTATGAAAAACCAAAGGGTATAAAACTGCAAAAGTGGATATCAGGATTATGCGCCTCTTTTTATACTTTTAAATAGTCAAAGTCTGCCACAAAGTTGAAATTTACATGCTAAAGTTATACACATGGTCAATATTTCATGGATGTACCGTAGATAATAGAGTTGACTGAGCAGAAATTATCAAACCGTAGATAAAATAAACACAATTCACATTGTTCTCCATTATTTGACAGTATTTACATTCAAACCAATCAGGGCACAAGCCCCATCTGCCTGTGGATTTGTTTAGCTTGCTGGCTGAAAAACTTGGCCTTCACAATGTATGACTGTTAGAGAGGTGACCCTGAAAAATATAAAGAATATACATTACAAGATATACAAATACTAAATTGATACTAGTCCAGAAGTGACATTTATAACAGCTAACTTTAAAATTTGCTATTTCTTGGCAATTCAAGTATGTTGTACTACTCTGTAATATACAAGTGCTTTGTATAACTTCTATCTGGCAGAGATAACTTGTTACATCACAGACAATACAATTATAGTGCTAAAGGTGTAAGAGTCACATACAATATGCAAGATCAGGTCAAACTGTAATATTTTGTTCTCTTCCTACGAGCATCAGCTGGTCTAAGAGAACAAAGAGTTCTTATACAAATATACTTCTGCATTAACAACAATTTTACTAAACTGGAACTGGACAATAACTCTACAAAAGCATCAAAGAATTTGCAGAACAACAAAAAATGTAGTTTTTAACTTGATCTTATCAGAAATCTTTATATTCAAATTTTTTAGGCTGTTACACAAATATTTTTTACAAGCCTCAGTATGACGTGCTGTTTTCACCATGTCTAAATGTATGACAGGTATAACGTATTACAACATAGGCAATAATGGCACAAGAAACCTATAGATTGCAATTCAAGATTCTATCAAAATAAACACTTAACAAACCACCCCGCGTTTGAGCTTTTTGACAATGTAAGCAACAGGAAACACTGCACCGAGAGACCCTAACACAATTACACAAGGATTTGACTTCAGAGTTGACTTACCTATTTGTATATTGATTTAAGTTTTCAAATGTAGTTTCTTATGTAGATGTTTCTTAAACTGAAATATAATTCATGGTTCAAATATTAGAAGACATTGCCATTATACTGCCATAATGCTTAGAGAGACGAGCCCTAAAGGTATCACATGATATACTGCATATGTATTTCATTAACTCATCCTCTTTAAAATGGAAAGAAAAATCAGTCAGAAAGTGTTTATTAAAACAAATGTCTATCAATCCTATAATTGTACAACAACAAGACTCTATATAAAGACTAGGATGCCCATAAGCAACAGGTCGAACCCGCCAATCGAAAGCCGCCTAAAGGGATGAGATCATTTCAAAGCCAGACAATAACAGTCCTACACTTTTCACTTCCTGTCATTTTTTTCTAGGTAAACAAAACTTGCTTTTAAATTAATATGACTTAAGCTACATGTAAATTTATCTGAGCAAAAACTAGACAACACCAAAGCTCTCTTGTAATGTATGGACATGATTGCACAGTCTCTAGAAAATTTTGGATCTTAAAATTGGTAGGAAAAATTGAGAAGATGACCTTAACAAACAAGTGTTTCAAGAAGAGTTTGGACCTAGAAGAACTAACAAAAAAACTTAAAAACAACAAAACTTTAAGGTCAAACAACATCAATTACATGAGCTTTGTCTGCCTTCTTGACTTACATTTCTCTTGTGTGATCACAAACTTATGACCAAAGCTTATCAACATTCACGGCCAGTCTGAAGAACTGGCTGTATGTTCTGTGAAAATTCTTACCGACTTTACCAAAATAACCAGGATGGCTATCCAGTATGGCATCTCACCCTCAGCTTTAAGTACAATAAAATATATTTAGAGAAACTCAAATGAATGTACCAAAAAATGATTTAACTGCATCTCTGTTTAAATCTGATAACTGCTTTACCAGAAAATCTCTTTGGTGACGTAGTGACTTATTTTTTGTCAAAGTTGATTCTGTGTTAATGCTCACCCCAATATCACCTCGACCTCGAGGGCGCTTCTTGTGCGTTTCAGAAACATTAACAGCCAAGTTTATAAATGGTCTTAGAATATTCAGCTTTTATATAAAACGTTCATACGGTCAAACAAAGATACAAGAGCAATCTCAATCAAATGACCTGAAGGCAGTCTGCCAAATTATTTCTGAAATTTCAAAAATTTTCAACGGGCTAAATTCCAAATATATAGACCAGAACAATTTAGATGATCAAATTATTCCTTTATATACAAAATTCAAGCTCCATTTGTTGCTATTGTATCACTGTTGCCAACATGCTTCAATCTGTGAAATGTTCAGAGTACTTCCCGTTCAAAACAATTAATATTTAAAATTCTAAACTTTGCTAGTTGAATCTCGATTCTTTCTTTGCAGATATTTTTCAGGTTCAAATTTACCTTTAATTAAGTTTTATGAGATAAAACATTTAACAATATCGTGAAAGGAATTGTTTGTTTTTGTTTTTTCTTTTGCATCATATGTAAACGCTTTATGGCATCCCCTGTAAAGCATAAATTCATACTGATGATGGGAACTTTGCAGGGATCTTCCTAGCACGAAGCTTTACCAAAGCTGTTCCATCAAGAACTCTGGTTGCTTCGGAAACAGAAATGAATTTTTTTTGAAAATCTTCTTGTCTTAAACCACAAGGCCTAGAGTTTAAATATTTGGCATACAGGTAAGCCTAGAGGTCCTATTACAAGACTGCTCAAATAATGATCCAGGAATTATTGATGGCCCTGCCACGGCGTCACTTAATTTTACATAAATTTAAATAAGGAATATTTTCAAAATCATTTTATCTGAAACACTGTGCCTTAGAGCTCAGATATCTTGCATTTATCATTGTCTGGTATATACCTTTAAAGTTTGTTTGACTATTGTCCCTGGGGTGAAAATTGGCCCACAGCGGTAGTCCTATTTGAGTGAATTATAATATTTGTATATCGTAGGTAATTTTCTATTTTTTTTATTTTGTCCCCGGGGTCATTAATAAACCTACCTTGTGGGTCACGTGAATTTTATAAGGCTAATAAAAGGAAGCCTTAAGGCCTAGATATTTTGTATCAAACATTGTCTTCTGGACATCTACCATGTTAAGTCAAATTATGTCCCTGGGCTCAAAAACTGCACTGTCAAGTGGGGGTCCTATTTCTGTAAAATATTTTATCTTTGAATCTTATTGTCAGAAAACAGAATAGACTTTAGATATTTGGTATAGAGCACTAGTAAAGTAAATCTCTACAAAGATTTAGCAAACAATTTCACTTGGGTTAAAATTTACCCTGAATGGGGTCATTTGATTTACATTGAGTTGTGTAGATGAAGCTTAGAATTTCTTCCTGTCTGAAACCATATGCCTTAGAGCTTAGATATTGCATATGTAGAATTGAAATGGGGATATGTACCAAGACTGTTTAGATTTTGTCACTGGGGTTAAAACAAGCCCCGCCCCAGGGGACTTATTTGTGCAAAGATTGTTCACTTTATTTCCTTACGGTCGAAATTGACACTGCCTATGCCACTTAATTTACATTGAGTTGTGTAGAAATAATGTTTGAAAATGTTCTTGTCAGGAGCCGTAAGCATCTAGTTTTTATCAATTTGGTATACAGCATTGTAAAGTTTACCTCTACATAGACTATTTAAGTTATTTCCCTTGGGTCAAATCAATTATCACTAATTTAGTATAGATGATTGGAAAGTTGCTCAGAATCTTGACTGTAGTTAGCAGAATAGCAGAATAACAGAATAACAGAAAAAAATCAGCACAATAACAGAATGGCAGAAAAGCAGAACATCACAAGCAGAATAGCAGAATAACTTTCAAAAAGACAAAAAAGTCTAATTGAGTTCTATAGATATCTACCAAAGTTTGCCCTCCGTCTGTCTGTCCGTCCGTACTAGAACCTGATACACGACATACCTGAACACATCACGCCTTTGGACAAGAACTTCCCACTGATATATACAGTTGTGTGACCTTGATTCCTAAATGACCTTGACCGCAGAGGTCTAATTGTTAGGAAACTTAAATATTGCCCATAACTTCATTACTAATGAATGGATTTAATTCATATTTGAACACAAGACCCATTTTGTCAAGATCTTCCTACTAAGATATTCAAATTGCCCTGACATCGAAGGTCAAAATTCCTTAATATTGGTTATAATTCCCTTGTTTCTTGACAGAGTTAGTTAGTTTGAACACAACAACGCTTTGGGAGAAGTCTTTCAAATGCATACTTTCTTTTTTACCTCGACCCAAAAATGACCTGGACCTTGAGGTTTAACCCCAACCTATAATTCATCTCCATCTTTTCCAAAGCTCAAAGGTCAAAGCACCACTTCGGGGGCATTGTCATCATTCAGTGACTGTTCTGATTAATGTTGTTCTACTATTCTGTCATGGAGGTGCTTTTCTGTCGTTCTGCTAATTTTTCACACAGACGTGTGTGATCATCCACTTGAAATTTGTTATTGTAAAATCTGATTGTTAATAAAGTGATTTATAATAAACAAAATATAACGACTGTATTAATTGATTATAATCATTTAATTTACTTCCATTCTGTCATGGGTGTTTAAATGGAATCAGTCACGTCACATTAATTGAGCCCTAAGTTTTCTTTATTTTTGGATTTGTTGCCGGTTTTAACGCCTTTTTAGTCAGTCCAAATGTTTCTGGTATCTGTCACATGAAACCAAAGGCAAGGGACATGTTATACCAACTATTATACAGAATTTTGACGCTTTTGAAAAACAGTTGTTGTAGATTGAGAACTCCATTGGTATACTGTAAGTAGGGGGAAGATTCTACGTCAGACATACAAATGTTGCCAAATTTAATGGAATCCATGCAGATTTCATTTTTATTTTACAGATATTGAACTTTTAATCCGAGAAAAAAAAGAACTATAATATAATGACGAAATCTAACTTTTCTGTGCCCTTTAAAAAATCAAACGATATCAAATATTCGAATTGATAAAAGGATTAATGAAGAAAAGGAATAGGGCTCAACGCGACGTGACCGTGCGACCTCATACACGCACCACAGCTTTCCTCCCCTTCTCCGAAAAGAAGGGAAAACAACTTGTTCGCAGTGCGAACGCCTACCGATTATCACGTAATCCCCTAGGGATTAGCACTCGGTAGTTGCATATTGACGATTTTTAACATTTTATATATCAAGTCATAAATAACTTTTTGTTGATGAATTAGTTCATCAGAATTTTCAAAATATTTACAAAATCTTACAATTGGAATGGTATTACATAATAATTTACCTTTTTAATTTTCTCTTTCACTGATTAAGTGTGTGATTTGCTGCATTATCAATTTCTCTTGGCCTAAAACGTTTTGGTTACGTTTTTTCACACCTTTTTTTATAAACAATCACACATCCTTAAACTTTGAAAATTTTTGTAAAAGGTAAGCGGATATGATTTAACATGAAATTGTTTTTGAAATGTATGACAAGTAAAAGGATAAGTCAAAAGAATTGCACAAAGACCTCAGTGCATGATATTTACGATTCTTTCACACATTATCATTTTTGTATTTTTGCACCACAAAATAATTCTACGCATAGTTCGTTCTTTTTTATGAACGATACTGATGTTTTTTGAGCTGCGTTGCCGTAATTTTTTAATAAATATGCTTGCTATGAAAATGAATAAAAGGTAATGCATGGATTACCCGAAAGATGTAGAAATTTAGACGTAAACGTTACAAAGAACGAAGAATAATCAATTTCAAAAATATCTCAGAGAGAAAAGGGAAGCCAAACAAAGAAATAGTCCTGTGCACTGTAAATTACATTTTACGTATAGTCTAAGAAAGTTCCGAATCTAGATAAATTGTTCTGCGACTACATCATAACAGTCAAAGTCAACAAACAAATTCACATTAATGTTTCCCTTTTCATTTTTTTCTTCTTTCTTTTTCCTCTATTATTTCTTTTGTTCTTTCTATCTTTATTTCTCTTTCTTTCTTTCTTTTTTTTCCTGCTATCATTCCCTCTTATTCTGCCAGAATTTTGTTCTTACAATCACTTGCTCAATTTATTCTTTCATCCAATCATCAAACATATGAATGAATAAGTAGCTTTAGTAGCTGCAATTGATTCTATTATTTTGTCGTTACTGACTTATTTTATTCTGACTTACCTATGGCTGTTTTGTATGTGTACTTTAATTATTTCTTGGCTGCATCACACCAACCAACGACAATTCGGTTTTCTGTCACCTCGTATGTCAAGGGAAAATGTATTGTTAAACTTTTTTTCAAGTTGCAACTTCTTAATTTTTAGGTTATACACCATCAAATCAGTGTTGCTAGGAACCAGTCAAATTTGTGCAGGGTTTGTGCAGAGCTATATAACAAAGCTGTGTGACTGGTTAAAAATCGAAACATTGTTCTGAGAATCATTCTAGCAGGAAACAACACATATATTCAAGAACAAGTTGAAAATTAGGCATAGGTGTGTTGTACACTTCTTGGCTATTTTTGTCGCTTTAAGATAGACAGGAAATTTCGACAGATTTTAATAAAAAATACCGACGTGACTGGGGTGATCTCCTTTGAGACGATATACATGTAAAGTTGATTGACAATGCTATGAGCAAATCTGAATAAATATGTTTTTCGTGATTGATTCTATCTAGAAATCGACAAAGATAGCATCTTCAGGAGTTAATAAAATGCGTTTGGAACTCGATTTTACAATGGAATACAATAGGATTTGATTAAGTTGTGTGTTGATTTTTAAAAAGACAAATACACTTTGCTGTATGACAAGGGGAGTAAATCTCGGTGGATATTACTTCTACCTTAATGTAGAGTTGCTTCCCTTATAAAAAACTTTGGAGAGTGGGGGTCGGAGGTGGGGAAAGAGCCGACGATAATGAAGGTCATATATATATACCCTTAAATGTTCGTTTCTTCAAAATAAGTATAACTGAGAGTAAACGAATTCACACACCTTGGGCAAGTGGAAATCTCAGTTGAAATTACTTCTACCTTAATGAAGAGTTGCTTCCCTTATAAAAAAAACTTTGGAGAGTGGGGGAAAGAGCCGACGATAATGTAGATCAAATATATATATATATATATATATATATATATATATATATATATATATATATATATATATATATAAGCTCTTAAGTTTTCGTTTCATCAAAATACGTATAGCTGAGAGTAAACGAATTCACATGCCTTGGGCAAGTGGAAAATTGCAAGCATGCAGTTACTAGTAAACCAAAATGGCTTGTACAGTTGGACCCAATGATAACTTAATACGAGCTGGGTTAATGAAGATAAGTATGTAAATAAATGTCAGACAATATGGAGATTATGCATCTCACTTTGATTTTTTCTAGTGGTCAAAATTCTGGTTTCTATAGTAATGAAAACCATAATGATGGAACTGCTATCGCTATACGATGATGGCTTGGAGGACACAATTCCAAATTAAGATAAATAGTCCCCTACAACAGTTTACACTGTAAGGGACTGAAGAAATGCAAAAACAAATTAACATGCATAATCTCCATATTGTCATCTACTCATATACCTAGTTTCATCAACTAAACTTATACGGTTTTTATGTTATCATGGGATCCAGATTTCCAGACAGCCTAACAGACAGACGGACGGAAAGACAGACGGAGGGGACTAAAATCTCATAAAGACATTTTTTGTGTTTTTATCTCCGCAAAGGAGGATATATAGTTATTTACCTGTCCGTCTATCAGTCCGTCATTTCGTCCAAAAACTTATTGCTATATCGTCTTTATCTTTAAATGGATTTCCTTCATTCCTGCACACAACACCCCTTTGGACAAGGCATTCCCACTGACATATATGATTGTGCGACCTTGATCCCTTGATAACCTTGACCTTAAATATTGCCTATAACTTCATTACTAGTAAATGGATTTACTTCATTCTGGAACACAAGACCCCTTTGGACAAGGTTTTTCCACGGACTATTTAAATGACAGCTGTTAAAATTCCTTAATATTGGCCATAGCACCCTTGTATCTAAACATATGTAGTTCATGTTTAAACACAACAACTCTTCGGGAGAAGTCTTCCAGATGTATACATTTTTGTTTAACCTCGACCCCAACATGTCTTCATCTTGTTGTTTAATTGTCATAACCCCCACCTACAATTTATCTTCATCTTGTCCAAAGTCCAAAGGTCAAAGCACCTCTTCCAGGGCATTGTCATCATTCAGTGACTGTTACGGTCTGTTGTTCTACTATTCTGCCATGGATTTGTTCCATTTTTCTGTCGTTCTGCTAACTTCACACAGACGTTTGTGGTCATACACTTCAAATTTTTGTTATAAAATCTGATTGAGTATTAAGTAGCCTATCGTAAATGAAGTGATTTTAGTAAACGAAATATAACGACTGTATTAGTTGGGCTAAATGAATATAATCCTTTAATTTTCTTTTGTTCTGCAATGGATGTTTCAATGAAATCAGTCACACCACATTAATTGAGCTCTATTACTATGATTACCTTTTGGGATTTGCTGCCGGTTTTAACCTGGTTTTGGTCATAACCCGGCGATCAAATGTTCATGGGTATCCAACTAGTAGTTATTTTCTATAACAGTCACATTAACCAGAGGAAAGGGACAAGTTATACTAATTATCATTGAGAAATTTGACCCTATTGAAAAACAGTTGTTTGTAAATTGTAAACTCAATTGTAAACTGCAAGTAGGGGAAAGACTCGTTCTGGCTTACAAATGTGCCGAATTAAAAGAAATCCATGCAGATTTTACTCTTTTGTTAATTTTACAAGTGTGTGATTTGCAGTTTTATTAATTTCTCTTGTTCTGAAACGTTTTGGTTACGTTCCTTCACACCTTTTTATTAACAACCATTTATCTTTAAACTTTGAAAAGCTTTGTAGAAGAAGAAGGGATATGAGTTAACATGAAAGTGTTTAAGAAATGTATGACTAGAAAGTGAGAAAAGACAAAAGTGTTGCACAAAGCCCTGAGTACATTTTTTTCTATTCTGTCACACATTATCATTTTGGTATTTTTGCACCAGAAAAGGATTTTACGCACACGTTTCTTATTTCACGAACGGCACTGAGCATTAAAAACTAATTTTCTGTAAGTTTTCAATAAAATGCTTGCAATGAAAATGAATAAAAGGTAATGGATAACCGCAAACGAAGCAGAAATTTAAAACGTAAACGTTTATTGTTAAAAATAATGAAGAATAATCAATTTCAAAAATATCTAAGAGCGATAACGGAAGCTAAAAAAACAGTCCTGTGCACTGTAAATCACATTTTACTTGTACCGTTAGAAGGTTCCGGATCTAGGTAATGTCGGGCCATCACAGTTGTATTGTCACCATTGCTGGATATAAATAAATTTGTTAAGCGACAACATAATAACAGTCAAATTCAACTTACAAAAATCACATTAATAGACCTTAATGTTTCCCGTTTCATTCTTTTGTATTTTATTTCTTTTGTCCTTTATTCGTTTGTTCTTTCTTTGCTCTGTCTTTTACTTCTTTTTTCTTTCTTTCTTCCTTTCTTTCTTGATACATAAGTACGCGTGCCTGGATCGGATTGCATTACATTTTTAACACCGTATACTGTCCTAACGTTATCGCACATCATTTTTAACTGGACACAGGTCCATTTTGACGGCAAAGATCGTAGTAGATAGTTTAATTTGAGCCACCATTCACTCACGTGTAGAGGAACAAATGTGATTGGGGTAGAGTCATTGGGCGGCATCATGGCTAACAGAAATACAGATCTGATCTCCTTTCCGGTCAACCTTAAATGTCCAGGGTAATTGTAATCTAGTGCTTTTTGTCATTGCCAAAGGTCCCGCTACCCACATTACCATACATGGCCCCACACGGCAAGGCGAATGTAGAAATTTGTAGAATGTTTGCATTGGCCTGCTATGTCATCAGATCTTAATCTGTGAGCATATTTTAGCTGCTCTATGTCGTAGGATGAGGTGAAGGCAAGACCTAAACAATTTACAGTGCAACATTTACTATTCAACTCCGTGCAGGTAAAGTGGAATAATCTTCCTGCACACATTATACAACGTCACTTCGTGCTCGGATTAGCAACTGAGGATGTACACATTTTTGTCTAGATCATGTTTTTCTAGAATACACTGGTATCAACAGTACGAGGCGGATACATCCCCGCATTGATGCTTTCCTTTAGAATAAGTT
Organism: Cyclina sinensis; assembly: GCA_012932295.1. Classification (NCBI taxonomy): domain Eukaryota; kingdom Metazoa; phylum Mollusca; class Bivalvia; order Venerida; family Veneridae; genus Cyclina; species Cyclina sinensis. The sequence continues at coordinate 3,407,565 of JAAONU010000003.1, forward strand.
TGTATGTATGTATCCGTAAGACGTATCGACCATTGATATTTGTTGTAATACTGCTCTATGAGAACACATTTATGTGCCCCAGGCGGACCAAAATATGGGCAACAGTTTCCATAAATGAGCTTTACTGATAATGATACAAATAAAACTTAATACCTTAACTGAAGAAAAAGACAACTTCCTTCTCAACTGAACTATTCCGTCTAATAATGATTTACCAGGTATTTTGTGGGTTTTTTATCTTGCAAGCCTTGATAATTATACCAACGCATAGATGCTCCTAGCGAAGCGGTATTGAGTATACGATTTTAATCTAATTCCCACCATTTGTCAACGAGTTACAGTATGGCCAGATTAATATGACAGAGTTATGACATATATTTCGGCTCGTAAACAATAACTTATTTTTGCGCATATTTAGATTAGGCTTATACTGGTGAAAATTTGTTCTTGAAATGAGTCGTTTTTAAGCTGAATAATAAATCAGTATTACCTGTGAAATTTCCACTATGTGTCAGATAGAATAATAAATTGCGTAATAAATTGGATGTTTACTGTTTTGTCACGATCACATCGCAATGTTATCACAGGGTTACAAAAGAGAATACTCAAAAACAAAAGCTTTGCAATATATTGCGTAAAAATCATGAGCTTGAATATCTTTATTAAACTGAAACACAATGCAATCTTCAGGTAAATATCAAAGTAACATCTTAATATCTAAGACAGTATTTCTTGTCTCAATTATATTTGAAAAATATTCAATGGCTGACTGGTTAGTGCTGATAAAACTTTCAACCTTCATTGACCTGAAAGACCTGTGTCATGTGGATGATACCGTCGGTCTATGAATATTCCTACTCATTAACCATTTTATTTTTAACTATGTATAAATAATTATGTCTTTATCGGTTTCTTGTCAAAGAATTAAAAGTGTTAGATTGTACAAAAAGTGACGTCATTAAAATTCGTTTTGGTTCAAAATTTCAAATTGTTTATGAAGTTACAATCTTCATACAGAGAAAGATCATGGTATTTGATTTCAAATTCAGACTGGAGTTTTTCCACTTGATTTCAATTTGTTTGGGGGGTCAGTTTGGTTATTTCATCCAAATTGTTTTAAACATCATATCCCTGACAATTGTAAATATGACGGAAATTGCCCGTCTTTAGTTTTCTGTTTCATGTTTTTGTATGGATACACTTAAAAAAAACTAATGAGGTTTATTGTTGTATGCAATAAAGCCTTTTTATTTTAGCAGAAATTATGGAAAGGGAGATTACTGTGTAACAAGTTCTCTCCCTTTTAACTCAAACAGGAAATGCTGTTTGGTTTATCTCCCCCTTTCTGGTTCCAAGAAATTCTTAGAAAGCTGTTCAGAAATCAGAAAATTAAAATCCAAAAAAAATCTTCTATTGAAATTGAATTTTGAGAAGAAATCATAGCCAAAACAATGCCTGGTAGAGGTTTGGGTTCAAGAAAAAGGAGAAGAAACCAAGAAGCGTCTAAAATACTGTAAAATCAGAAATTTTCGCGAGGGTTTAATTTTCGCTTTATTCGCGAATTCAATAAATTCGCGAAAATTGATCCTCGCGTATATATTACCGTTATAGAAGTTGAAAAAATGCTGAAATTCAAGGATCGCGTTCCACCATTACGTCCGCCATTACGAGTGATTCGGAACAGTTTTGCTTTATTCCTTACGCTACATGTATAGGATAAATATTTACGAAGTATTTGATTTATTGTTGTGGTATCTTTTATCGAAAATCACTATAAGTGTCAATACCATGTACTAATTATTCAATGGTCCATTTTATTTTTCAAATATTCCACAATTATTAAATGCCCGAGTTATCATCGTTTTGTCACATTTAACTTTTTCAAAAGCTTTCATGATCCACCTAGCGTGAAGTGGCTTAATTGTTGACGTTTTAATGTCAATACTCTCGACTGGGCGATCTTCCCGTAGGCATTTTGTTACTTGCTCGGTGTAGTAGTCGGAAAAGCAATTTTTAATTTCTTCTTTGAAGATTTTGTTTGGTATTTGATCCATTGGTTGTAGTTCGTCGGTACATGATGCGGGAACATAGACGACCTTGATATTTTCTTTTTTCAACGTTTCGAGAAACACTTCACTCCTGTGGGCCTTGAAAACATCAAAAATGACCAAAGCAGTCTGGTTACACCTGTAAAAAAGGTGTAAAATACGGTCAATTAAGGATAAAGTCAAACATGACTTATAACGGCTTTGGGCAGCTATTGTTTGTCACATTCAAAGGATGTTTCACAGTTTCTTTTCAAAACTTATTCAATAAGATATTCAATAGGTAATAAGTCCTATTACGTCAAACACTTTTTATTGTAATAAAAATTGATCGTCAAAAATATTTATTCAGCTTGGGTTAATCGGTTCAAATAAATTACCATGTTGCATGATTATCATGGAGTATTTCATTTTAAAATACCGTTAGAGCTGACGTACCTGTCAATAGGAAGGCTCTCTCGCACGTTTTCTATGTATGGTATAATGATCTGGTATAAAATGGTATAAAACTGGCAACAAATAACAAGACGAAAATATAGTTCACTCATTTTATTGTACAAATTTCATGATTAAAAATCAAGAATTAAGTACCATATTACCGGATTAAATAACAACCGAAGGTCAATATCGGCAATTACGCATATATAATATGACCGTTAAACAACTCCCGGACATGATGCGCATTTTTCACGCATGATTTTTACATTATCAGCGGCAACATCGGGCTTCTCAGTATGGACGAAAAATGAAGATCTGAAATTTTGATTTTCGCGAATATTTAACCTCGCGAACCACTTTTGACTTAAAGATTCGCGAAATTTCGGCCTCGCGAAAATATCTGAATTTACAGTATCTCAAAAAAGACAGAATTTGGATGGAGAGGGGAATGGCAGGGAGACACTAGCACTTTTAGCCTCAGAGGAGGAAGAAAAATCAGGGAGAAAAGGTGATATAATAGATTTTGATGAAATATTCAAAATTTCAGAATTTTCTAAACCTTCAGGCACTAAAGAAACTGGGCAATCTAGCCCTTGTAATATACCAAAAATAAGGTGTGGTGGAGACTCCATAGCTTGCCATCAAACCACACTGGGCTATCAGCATTTTACAATATTTTGTATGTGAAATGTTGCTATTGTCAGAATTGATTTAAACAAATAAATGTCAAACATTTTTTGAAGTCTTTAATTTTGTCAGAAGATTAGATTTCTGTCTTAAAATAAGGAGGTTTATTGTTGTATGCAATAAAGCCTTTTTATTTTAGCAGAAATTATGGAAAGGGAGATTACTGTGTATTTTACAAGTTCTCTCCCTTTTAACTCAAACAGGAAATGCTGTTTGGTTTATCTCCCCCTTTCTGGTTCCAAGAAATTCTTAGAAAGCTGTTCAGAAATCAGAAAATTAACCCACCCACCACTCCCACTTTCATATTATTTTCTTTTAAGTGTAATGCAAATCATATATACAGAACTGCCTTTTCTAAATATTATTTCTTATGCATTGTTAAAGTTGACTGCAACTTTTGCTGTCTCTGAGTTATATGTTTCAGAACACCTGACATGGGGCATATACAGAACAACCCACTGCATGTTGATACATGAGGGCCACAGCAGGGTTACATAGGTCTGGACTTGCAGAACAAGCCATGATGTGTAAAATGAACTGATAAACACTTGAGTGCTTTCTTATGAAACTGTTCAAAGTGCAAGTGAAATAAAACATAGACTTGTGTTCTTGACACATAAATCCAAGAAAATCTTGAAGCTAAAATGCTGACATTATAACTAATCTTTGTCTTTAATTTAGGTGCCGCAATTATATGATAACTTGTGATGTGAAAATTCTAGGCAGCTGGCGATGGGATGGTGTCACTCTCAAATTTTATACATTTAATTTTAAGATATTCAATAGGTCTGGGTGGTTTCTCTCCTTATTATGGCTCAATGAATACCTGTATTATTTGAGATGACCAGGTTTGGAGCGATGCCATCCTCGATTTGGCACAATTTCAAAATTTTCATTGCATTAAGATACTTTTGGTCTGCTCGGAACAGGTGGACCTTAAGTGGAGATGATTTAGGAACAGTATATATGGAGATATATATATATATATACTGAGGAAAATATATAGTATATATGGAGTATATATGGAGATATATATATACTGAGGAAAATATATAGTATATATGGAGATATATATATATACTGAGGAAAATATATAGTATATATGGAGATATATATATACTGAGAAATACTAATAGTATAGATGGAGAAATATATATATATGCAGAGATTCGGAAGAGTATATATGGAGATATATATATTTAACTGGAACATGGAGAATAACCAAAAATTCTAATATTCAATTGAAATAAATACTTTCTCGATTCAATAGAGGGTGACACTGTCCCGTCGTCTGCGCTAGAAGATTTTTAAATGGATTCCATGTGGCATTAAATTGATGACCAGTGGAATTCAAATACATAAATTGCGGTCAATTCACGCCAACTACTGTTTTATGTCATCAAACCACACTGGGCTATCAGCATTTTACAATATTTTGTATGTGAAATGTTGCTATTGTCAGAATTGATTTAAACAAATAAATGTCAAACATTTTTTGAAGTCTTTAATTTTGTCAGAAGATTAGATTTCTGTCTTAAAATAACATCAATATTATGTTCAAATGTTTTAGTACAATCAAAAAAGGAATGCTTCAATTAACAATGTAGTACTTTATATTTGAGCTTTTGCATAACGAGACAGATTCTTATAAAAATAAAACTAAAATTAAATGAATATAATGTAATGGTTACAACATATCCTTAAAATTGTTTACAATCTGTGTGCCCTCGCAAACGTTGCAAAAGGCAAGTGCGCGCCACATTGCTCGCGACCAGAATGGCATCAGCACATAGACAGCGTCACGATTATTAAATTTCGAGAACGCTAGGAGCGACATAGTTACAAGACCCTTGATAAAAAGGTTTTCCAAAGTCGTAATTAATATCAAAACTCTTCAGTTAGGAAAAATGAATCTCGCAAATTCGTAAGGTACGATTTTTTTAAAAATGCACCCTGTGTCTTAACTTATTAAAATGAGACGAAGTTATTTCCTTTTTACTATTATACAAAAATTATTTTTAACTTTTACCAGGAGCCTTTCCTCGTTCAACCTTGTGATTTCTTAAATCTTTAAGAATTTCTCTGTGAAATATTACAGGTGCTTGGTACGTAGCTGTGAATCTTAACATCATGTGAAGTAAACATTTCAGCTTCTTACAGTCAATCATTTTCTATCTAAGGAAGCTGTCAATATATTTAATTGTTCTTGCTAAGATGAAGTTCAGCTCCTACGAATGTTTATTTATGCCTCTATATCCTGAACTCGTCCCGATGATCACGTTAAGAAAAAGAAAACAGTGTTACAGTATCGAAATCTTGATATTTTAAATGTATCGTTTTTTAAGAACTAAATCATTTTGGTAAATGAGCTAGCAACATTTTAGGTAAGAAATGGCCTCGGCCGAAGTGTATTGTTATAATGTGAATATTTCTTATGTAATATTATGTAATATTACATAACTCAAAAGATATATATGCAGTTATATAATGAATAATTAATAAAGTGTATTTTCTTTCTAATTTCAACTTATAGAGTCATGTGTTTTATAAATGAATGTAAAAATTGATTTCTTATTTCAGGAGCTAATATCATGATGTTTAGTATTAAAATGTTCAGATTTTTGTATAGAAATTGGATATGACCTTTATTTTTGAATATTTAAAAGTAGAGTCCAATAAACAGCATTTTATAATTATTTTACATTAAAAGTCAACATCATATATTTGGTATGAAATTTAAATTAGCAAGGAATTTTTATCAGATTATCCAAGCCGAGATTTTAACAACATGTCACCTCAAGTTATTTTCTTAACAATGGTATGACTTGGTGATAATTGATCTCAAAGGCTCGGGTCAAAGCTAGCTTGATTATTAGGCAAAGACTGGAAGCCACAGGTGAGAACGTGTCAGACATGCCAAGCCAGATCAAAGAATACGGTGATTAATTAATTATTAGTCTTTTAGAAATTTAAGTAAAAGTACAATCTGTTGTTTCCACAAGATTTTGAGCTGATTATCTCAAAATGGTATATAAACTTCCCCGAGTTCTTGCTTGTCATCATTCGCCAACAACTGCTGTTAGATTCAAGAAATAAAATTATTGTGTTTAAACTCTTTGGACTCAAGATTGTTTATTGGATTTCAGGTAAATGATTTTATATTATTCTTGTAATATTTTTCTGTTTGCTTTGTTATTTCTTTAGGGTGTAATATCAGTTATTTAGAAAACTAACTTCATGTCTTGGATGGTTGATAGTTTTATGACTATATAAGCAATTATCTATTATTGAATTAATATTTTTAAGCAGAAATTGTTTAATGAATCAAGGACTAATACAAATTTCTGGTTCCGAGATCTTGGCACAAATTTTATTACTAATTTGTGTTTTTACACCATGTTAAATTACCATTACCATTTTGATGTTGCATTCATGAATAACTTGTATAAATAACAAATTTTCGAATTTAAATTTAGACTTTTATAATAATTATGTATTTGCTAAATAGAACTTCAGTTATTTCATTGCGAAAACTTATTAAGACTTCATTTTACATTTGTAGTTATTTCAAATCATTTATTATGGGATTATAGAGGAAATTGCTATCTTATTTGATGTAAAGTCAATTATATGAATTCATTCATTTTTATATATAACTATAAATTCAAACTCAATCTGAGGATAGATACTTAGGATAATTAAGAAATGCAATTATCATTAAAGTGTCATTAAAACTTTGCACAGAATTGTGTGACCAATTACGGTATACTAATTAATTTTTCTTAGGTTGTAATGATGATTTTTACAATATGCTAAGTTACTTCTGGGATGTATTTTTGAGTAATTAAAGTTAATCGAGTATTACACTAAGCTAATGTTTTCATGTATCTTTATCTTGATGTATCTGTTAGGGTTAATCATCGGCCAAGATCTCGGTATGACTTTCACTGCCAAACGAGTTGTTCTACCACAAATTGAATTAAGTATTTCTTTTATTGCAATTACTTAAGCTTTTCCCCATAATTATCAGTTTTTGGGGCGATTGCCTTCTGCAATCGCACCAGATCCAACATATATACACGATTTCTCCTTACTGCAGAAAACCGCTGCGCAACTAATTTGCAAGCAAAATAGTTCCGTGGTTAAAATCAATGCGCACAAAACCCCGCGCTTTTGTATTACCAAGTGACCATTGTCAACTACATCATATGACTTAACCAACATTAGATAAATGTCGTATTATGTTGTATTGCCAGTCCGGATCGAGTTTTTTTAAATAGTTGATTCCAGATCTTTAGAAACATTGTTACTAAACAAAATGGCTAGTCAAATAATCAAATCAATTCAATTCTCCCTACATCCAGATGATCACATGACTGATCATTGATCATGTGACAATATGCCCTCTTACGCACACGGAGAAAGTAGTTCTATGATATTTGTTAATTATTTATTGTTTTAAGGACTATTAACAAAATGAGAACAATGTTTCACAAAATATAGGCTTCAAAAATACCACAGTTTATAATATTCCCACGAATTCTTTTCGGCACAAATTATTACTCCGCAGAAAAGTTCGTCACGTGTGCAAAACTACGCGAAGGGGAAGTCCTGACGCCATTTTTGTTGACAAACATTAACGAAAAGAGAAGACTATACAGTAAGTATTTCATCGATTTGAACTTGTTTGTTGTATATATTACCTTTCAGTTTAATAATTTTAAAGGACGGTTCATCCTACGAACATGCTTCATATCGGAATATAATAAATTTGGGATAAAACTCTGTGTTCTAGGACGATGACCTATTTTCGTCAAATTATAGTTTTTATACTGAAGTAATTGTCGCCTGTCCACTTGCCGTATTGTACTTTAGCGGTGCATTTTAGTTATGTATTTGATCTTGTAGACATGTAGAACATTCAGTTGTGCAGAGGATTGTTAACTATTTGTATTCTTTGCTTTAAATTTTATTACGTAATTTTTCACGTTCTTTGTGTGCGTCATTGACTCATTCATTGATTCAGGCCGTTGATACAGTGTTTCAGAACTGTTATAAGTCTTTACTACATGAGATAAAGCATAGAGGTTGAGTTAATTTGTTCTTTGTGCCAATACATAAATAAGTTTAGAGCTATTTTATGATACTGCGGCTGCTTATATCACTTTGAAATTTAGTCTGAAATTGCATGACATAAATTCAGGGGGTGACTATGTATCTTATAACTTGAAATGTAAACCTTAAGCAAAATTAGGTCTGCTCAACATCACAGTGGATAACCGAGTCTATTTCTGGTAATTGCTAGTAAAGTTCAAGTTAGATTTATATAGAATCACAAGACATCCTTCAGTGATCGGAAGTAGCATGTGGTTGTAATCGCAAGTAATGGTATACTTTGAATTGTATTGCCTTGCAGGACATGGTACAGTGATTTCGTGTATGCACTGTGAACATGTATGGCACAATGATACATGTATTTGACATGAAAGCCGCAATTATATTTTTCTTTTTGTGATGAATTAAAAGTACTTGTTCCTTAATATAACGAAGGTGTCGTGTCAATAAAATCGTTAACTGTTATATAAGATACTCGGGTTGCCAGCTTATATTTTTTGGCAGATGGTATCTTAATTGAGAATTCATCAGCTTCTTTCCATTTGAGGTTGCTTACAGTTTTACCTTATTCCGGTGTTGAATGGTATCTGTAACTCTAAAGAGTTGAATTTAATCCAGCTGTTCCTGCCTTGAACTTACACAGTAACTTTTGAAGTTGAACTTTTTTCACAAAATTCTTGGAGTTGAACCTTTTTCACAATTCTTGGAGTTGAAATTATTTTACATATCATGGAGTTGAACATAGCTATTAAATCTTGGAGTTGAACATGGTGTTGAATTTTTACCCAAGCTCTTGGAGTTGAATATACTGCATTACTCTTGGAGTTGAACTTGTCACATTCTTGGAGTTGACCTTAATTTCTGGCTGACATGTTGTTGAAGATTATCATGCCTTGTTAGACTTACTCTTGGCGTAGACTTTTTCACAGTTCTAAAAATTTCTTGGAGTTGAACTTTTTCACAATTCTTGGAGTTGAACATAGCTCTAAATCTTGTAGTTGAATTGAGCAAAAGACTGTAGCATTGAATTTTTACCCAAGTTCTTTGGTCTGAAATGATGACCTTAATATTTGAGTCCTATCTTGAAGTTGAACTCACAATTTCTGACTGACATGTTGTGAAGATTATCTTGTTGGATAACTATGGAAAAAGGTACTTATATTTGATGTTAAGTTGCTGCATTAATTTCAAGTATACTGTTCCATAAAATGTTTGCTTGGAAATTTCTTGGCTATCTTTGAAATGATGGTAATCTAGAATTTTGAGTTGCTATCTTTTTTTATGATAAAATAGTGAGTTGAGGCAATTGTTCAGGGAATCAAAGTATAATAGATGAACTTCAGTGTAAAATCTTAGAGGAAAGTGAGAGTTGCTTTTCCGTATTTTCCATTATATCTATTATGTTATTATATTAACTTATATATAGCAACAGTTGTTATAGTAAGGTTTTAATTTGCAAGTGGTTATGCTTTCTGGGAATTTGTTTTGCTGAGAAAACTGTGTGCTAGGAAATTTCAAAATGGTTTATTCACTTGTAAGTTCAGCTGACTACAACCAAGCTGCTGAATGCTTTCCAATTGATGCAAGGGGTAGACAATGTGTTCCAAGTTGCCTTATGTTTTTACTATATGTCAATTATGTTCAGTCTTGCTTAAATATTGAATCATGTGACTTAAATGAGATAATGCAAGCAGGAAGCAATTTGTACTGTGCTCTTCGTCAGTGTGGTCTAATCTCTGGCTTGGTTGACCCTCTGAAATTGCCGGGACGAATCTTTTACAAAGGTGAAACTGTTTACATTACGCACAAAGGAGTTTTAACAGGTTTTATTGAGGACAATGTTAGCACAGATGGTCAGGTTTACCATAAATTTGAACATGCCTTGTTGAAAGCTTCAGCTTCTGGAAAAAATTTCATTATTGTATTCAATGGCGTGTCTGTTGGTCTGTTTCTAAAGGAGTCTATTTATTACATTTTCGATAGTCACTCTCGTGATGACAATGGAATGAGTTGTTCTGATGGCAAGTGTGTTCTTGGTGCTGTTAAGTCCTTGTTTGAGTTAGCTTCTTTCATTCGCTCTTTGTCAAGGTCTGTCAGTCATAACAGTGGGACTCAATTTGACTTGCATACATTTTCATTCGACAAACGATACAAATACACACCATTTGTTATAAAAATCTTTAATGATACAAGAGGTTTCAAAATTGAGACCATCCATAGAAGAAAACGCCGGAATGTTGAAACAAACAATTTTCCAGAAAAAAGACAAAAAATGCAAAAGCTGTTGGAAGGGCAGTCTTTGAGCATTCATGTAGATGACCGCAATGCTGATACTTGTGACAAAGTAATACAGGACCATATTGATGAAGGGCTTATTGAAGCAGAATCAGATAGCCCTAGCTGCAATGACATTTGTTCAAATGAAATTAATGGCTTCCAAAATGAATCACTCGTATCATTTTTTGAAAACCTCGTTTCAGCTGGTCCGGATTATGTTTGCTCCATTTGTACTCAAACATTTTTCAGGCATTATATGAAGAATGTAAGTAATTTATTTGCATCAAGTAAATCCTCAGTCAGTACTTACCTTACAAAACTGAAAAGTGTAGACAATTGTGAATGGATTTGTAAACATTGCTTGGAATCTGCTCGGGTGGGGAAAGTCCCAAAATATTGGGTAAATAATGGGTTGAAATTTCCACAAAAGCCAAAAGAGCTTGAGCTTTCTAACTTAGAGGAGAGGCTCGTGTCCCCACGATTGCCTTTTATGCAACTGCGTGAAATGCCCAGGGGTGGTCAAGTGAACTTGAAAGGCAATATTGTCAATGTTCCAGCTGATGTTAATAGTACTATGAAGTCCTTGCCAAGGATGATGGATGAAAATGAAACAATCATGTTAAAGTTGAAACGCAAATTATCGTACAAGCATCATGTTGCTTTTGAAAACATAAGACCCAACAAAGTTTTTGAGGCAGCCAAATGGTTGGTTGGGAACAGTACACTGTTCAGAAATGAAGGCATTACTGTTAATGAGACTTGGCTCCAACAGACTCAAGCTGTTCCAAGTTATTCTGATGAGCCAGCTGAAACTGCCATGAGCTCAGAACAAAGTGGCTCTGATGATACTTGGATTGAAGAAAATTTCATGGACAGACCAACTGGTAACCTTGATACTTGTTTGCAGTCATTAGACTTCAGGGAATTTAATCAGGTGTTGTCTGTTGCCCCTGGAGAGAACAATACACCTCTTGGCCTATTTCAAGACTTACATTCAGAAGTACTTTCTTTTCCAACAATATTCTGTGGTCAGACTCGTTTAGAAAATTGTTTTCGAACAGTTCCATTGCATTACAGTGATATTTGTAAGTGGGAACTCAGAAATGTTGACAGGCGCGTAGCATTATGTGTGCCCAACATTTTCTTCAAAATGAAAAGGCTACAAATAAAACAGATAAGAGACAAGGTTTCCCTTGCTGTACGGAAATGTAAGACGAGATGTGCCGTATTTACTGCAGGTGAAATACTTACTCCAGGGTTTGTAGATAAATTGACTATGCAAAATGATGGATATAGGGTCCTGAGAACATTACGTGGTTCACCGCCTTACTGGGAGGCTGCCAAAAGAGATGTTTTTGCGATGATTAGACAACTTGGGATTCCAACATGGTTTTGTTCTTTTTCAGCGGCCGAGACAAAATGGGAACCTCTGTTGAAATCACTGGCTAAGCTTGTTCAGGGAAAACACTTGTCTAGTGAAGAAATACTGAACCTTTCGTGGCAAGATAAGTGTCAGCTGATAAAATCAGACCCTGTGACCTGTGCACGTTATTTTGATCAAAGGGTGCAGACAATGATAAAGCATGTATTAAAACACCACTCACAACCTGTCGGTGATATAGCTGACTTTTTCTATCGTGTAGAGTTTCAGCAGCGTGGGTCCCCGCATATTCATATGGTAATTTGGGTGAATGGTGCTCCTGTTCATGGTGTTTCATCGGATGCAGCAGTTGCTGCTTTTGTTTCAAAATATGTAACATGTCACAAGGATGACTCAATACCATCATTGATCAATTACCAGACACATCGTCATGCTCAGACTTGCAAGAAGCATGGTAAGAGCATATGTCGCTTCAATTTCCCCATCCCTCCGATGCCTGAAACTGTTGTCCTGCATCCTTTAACAGATTCTGAGGTACCTGTTGAGCCTGGGTCCTATGAGAAGATGATATCATGTTTGAATGAGTTGCATCAAACACAGCAGGAATGGAAGTTTGAAGACTTCCTTCAAGAACTACAGATTGATTATGTAACATATATTCAAATTGTACGATCTTCCATTTCAAGACCAACAGTCTTCTTGAAGCGCACTGTATCAGAATGCCGTATTAACAGTTATAGTAATGTATTGCTGAGATGTTGGAAAGCTAATATGGACATACAGTATATCTTGGACCCATATTCTTGTGTCTCCTACATTGTTTCATATATTGCTAAAGGCCAGAGGGGCTTGTCTAATCTTCTCCGTGATGCTTGCGATGAAGCCAGGGAGTTAGATAGTGATGTGCGACAGCAAGTAAGAAGGATTGGAAATCAGTTTCTATCCAGCGTAGAGATTGGTGCGCAAGAAGCTGCATATTTGACTCTTCAATTACCACTAAGAAGATGCACTAGGGAAGTTGTGTTTGTAGACACAAAAAGGCCAGATGACAGAACATCTCTTATTAAACCTATGAATATGTTGAAAGATTTGCCTTCAACATCAAAAAACATTGAAATGGACAATGTGTTGAAGAGATACAAACGCAGACCAGCTGTTCTGCTGGACACTTGCTATGCTGACTTTGCCTCTTGGTATGACTTGTGTAAAGGTTCGAAAACTGACCTTTGTGGTCAGACACGTAATGGTGAATTGCCTGAACTCGACTATGAACATGATAAAGATGACGATTTGTTGGACCTTGATGAAAACAATAGTAACAGCATAATAAGATATGCTTGTGGTACTAGAGTAAGACGAAGAATGAGACAGAAAGTAATATACAGTAGTGTAACGCCAATAAACCATGACAGAGAAGAACATTTCCGTGAAAAGATTATGTTGTACACTCACTGGAGAGATGAAGAGAAAGACTTGATCTATGGGTTTGAAACTTTTGAGCAAAGCTATTATGCAAAAGAAGAGGAGATCAATGCAAATAAATCAAAATATGAAAAGAATGAGGACGTCTTACATGAAAGGATTTTAGAAAATTTGCATATAGAAGACTTTCCCTCAGTTCATCCACAAGGGCAGCATGAGAACTTGCTTGATGAAGAGGAAGGCACAACAACATCAGTTCCTCATGGCTGTTTTGATCCTGGTGTTGGCTCTGATTATGAGGAAGGTTATGACCTTGGAATAGATTTGGGTGTTGGCAGAAGACCTGTCTGTCTTGGAAACCTTCCTAATAGGGAAATGGATGATGAGCAATATTTGCAGAGTGTCAGAGACTTAAATTATGACCAAAAAAAGATCTTTTACCATATTCTTCATAAAGTTAAAACACAGTCTTTACCATTTTATACTTTCCTCTCGGGAGGTGCAGGCTGTGGAAAGTCTGTTCTTATTAGAGCACTTAATCAAGCCCTTCTGAAATATTTCAACCATTTACGAAGTGAAGACCCAAATACTTCAAAGCTGCTGCTGTGTGCTCCTACTGGGAAAGCTGCCCATAATATTGGGGGGTGTACTATCCATTCTGCTTTCTGCATTCCAGCAAGCCAAGGTTTTCATTTCAAACCTCTTGATATGCAGCAGTTGAATACTATGCGTGCACATTACCGTGACCTCAAAGTTATTATTATTGATGAGATCTCTATGGTTGGCAGAGGTATGCTGAACTTTGTTAACCTTAGGTTACAGGAAATTAAAGGTTGTACGAAAGCCTTTGGTGATGTAAGTGTACTTGCCGTTGGAGATCTCTATCAGTTGAAACCTGTCCTTGACTCCTGGGTGTTCTCTCAAGTATACAGCTCTGTTCAGTTACAATGTATGGGTACAAACCTTTGGGTGGATTTGTTTGATTTCTTTGAATTGAAAGAGATAATGAGACAAAAAGATGACCATGCATTTGCTCTTCTCCTGAACAGATTACGAGAAGGTGAATATACAGAGGAAGATTTATCTGTGTTGGACCAGAGGAAAATAGAAACCTTGGGCTTAACAAATGACAGCATAAAGCACATGCCTCACCTGTTCTGTACAAGAGCTGATGTTGCCACTCACAACCAGACTATTCTCTCACAAATACCAATATCAGACAAAATTGAGATTGAGGCTATAGACACTATTTCTGGAAATATCGGCATTTCCTTGCATGCTCAGATTCTCTCTCACCTTCCATTAGACCCCACTAAAACAATGGGCCTCCAGAAATTACTTCTCCTTGGTTTAGGGATGCCCGCAGAACTTTGTTTAAACATAGACACAACAGATGGTCTTACTAATGGAGCTTCATGTTACATTAAGAAATTTGACTTTCGTGTTAAGAATTCGTGCAGGTGTAGCATAGTATGGGTGGAATTTGATGACAAGGTTATAGGGAGGTGTTGGAGGACTAAATACAAACATTTGTATCAGGATGGAGTCGCAATATCTTGGACTCCCATTCTTGAAACTTGCAGGATGTTTACATATAAATATTATAAAACTTATCAGATTATCAGACGTCAATTTCCACTTTACATATCTGCGGGTAAAACCATCCACAAGGCACAAGGATCAACTATCAAAGGGGCTGTTATGCATTTCGGTTCAAAGAAAGTAAGTCACATTCATTATGTTGGACTTAGCAGAGTAACTAGCCTTTCCGAGCTGCATATTCTAAAACTAAATCCTGACAAAATCAATGTTTCTCCAGAAGTTCAGGCCGAAATGGAGCGCTTAAGGACACAAAGACAAATAACTGATTTCCCTGGTACAATGCAAACACCTAATGGAATCATGAAGGTGTGCTTTCAGAACTGTCGATCTCTAAGGAGACACATAGAGGATGTTAAGCATGAGAACACCATATTGTCTGCTGATATAATAGCTCTTACTGAAACAAGGCTTTCAGGTGTATTGCCAACTGAGTTTGAGATTGGTGGATTTCAGTTGTTGTCTTCAGAATATCACCAGTCAGCTCATGGAATTAGCATTTACTACAGAAATGGTTTAGAAATACCTTTTCTTCTCTTTAAAACTGTATCCAGCATAGAATATGCACTTCTGATAGTACATGATAACATTGTTATCAGTTTCATATACTGTGAAATCATTTAAATTCGAGGGCATACAATTTCGTGGTTTGCCGACAGAAGGCAATTTCGTGGGGTCGTAAATTCGTGGAATTCTATTGCAAGGTAAAAAAAATACGGGGCCGAAAATTCGTTGATTTCAACATTCGGCAATATCCGGCATTTGTGCTTTGAAATTGTTGACACGTGAAAGTTAACGTTTTTCCACCTGACCAAACAACCGAAGATTCGTTACTATGGTAATTAACCTATCGATCGGTCTTCTCAATTAACAAGTGTCAAGTGCCAATTATACTTTGTGATATGTTGCGCATCTTTTTCATTGTTAAAATTTAAGGTGTGTAAAAACGGTCTTTATGATTTTTTTAAGCTGTGAAAAACGTCGGCCTTCCGTCTTTGATAATGCAACCTAAATTAGCGCCAATTAACCTTTTTGTTTGCAGCATTGTAATTAGTACAACAAAATACAGTAGTCAATTTACTATACTAAGTAATAAGTTCCAAAGTAATAATAGTTTACTCAATATCAGTAAAAATAAACATTTTATTTTGGGACCGTATAACTGCAAATAGCATCCGCAGTATAGTGCGGTTTGACAGACACGTGACGCTACGTCACTACATTTCTACTTTCAGTTTAGTCTGGTTCCCTGATTATAACGTAGTGTCAGGGGCAGGTAATCCAGACTACTTTCAGTTTGGATGCACTTAGTAAACAAACACAATACGGGTACACACCTGAAAAAAAAATCATCTATCGGTTTAGTATCCGATTCATACCTATGTTTATCGTTGATTCGTTGAATGAAGTACAAAAAAGCCGCGGTTAAGCACACGACGATGTACCAACTACGAACTACCCTCTCACGCCTTTTCTGGGGCTGTTGACTGATTGGGCATACTTAACATTCATTATCTTGGGCACAATTTGTTCGTCGGGACTTGATTTCGTGGGTTACCTAAACCACGAAATCCACGAAAATTAATCCCCCACGAATATTAATGATTTCACAGTATTGTCCTCCAAAAGTTGCTAATGTTGCAAATGTCAGTGCTTTCTTATCAACATTTATGATGGAGGTATCTGAATTGATCCAAGTACAGGATGCTAAACTTTTATTGTTAGGGGACTTCAACTTTGAATACTCTGAATGTGGCGGGCTTGTTAAGCTTTTCCATGATAGGCTTGGTGTGAGGCAGTTGATAGATTGTGTGACCACTGACTATGGTAGCTGTCTGGACCATATTTATACTAACTTTCCTTCAGATATGATAAATAGCTTTGGAACTTTAGAATCATACTATTCAGATCACAAGGCCTTGTACACTGAATTTTCAGTGCATCCAAATGTTTGCCCATTGGAAAATAATGAAAACTGACAGTTCTCTCTCAGCTTTAGCATGACCCTCTAGTGCTTAGTAGCATGACCCTCTAGTGGTCATTTGTATTCTTACATTTGCTCTGTACTTGGACATATACAAGTGAGACAAGAACATACAAGTTAGAGAGGTTGTCTACCTGTAAATATTGAAATACTTTTTGAAATGGGCATTCTAAAAGAACATGCCTCAAACATGGCTGTGTGTACCTACTACCTACTTTCAAACTAATTGATTACAGATATGAATAACTAGAAAAATGCTGTCATAGAGACTTGCTCAGTTAAGATTTCATTTGTGGAAGTAAACGTATATATGTTGAAAACTGCATTCAGGAACAATTCTGGACCTTGTTTCATTTTGCTGGAATTTGAACCTTGTTCTTACCCTCTTTTATCAGAAATAAATAAAATTTTATATATTTTTCAATTTTGGCGCTCTGGACACTTTGCAACAACTCACCCCATTCAATATCAATTACGATGTAGAAATAGCACATATCATTACCTTGGTGCAGTGACTGGTTAACTCCATTAGAATAAAGAAACACTTAACCTGTTTTTGCACCAATGTGACAATATCATTTGTATTAAATTATGAAAACCTGGAAATCCGTGAACAAAACTTTTAAAAAAATGAGTTTACTTCACATTCCTCTAATATATTTGAGTTTAACAAAATATTGTTTCCCTTTATCATAATTTCAGTTGTTGTATTAAATGATACCAAATTCATCTTTTTCAGTGGTTGAATCTTACTCTTAATATGCATAAATGATGTAATTCAGATATAAAATTTACTTGCAGTATATCTATACCAATGAGTACAAACATTGGCATCTTTTCAAATTTATATACATTAAAAGAGTTTCAGCAAAAGTTTCAGATACAGAAATATATTGCTTTAAATAATTTATTTTGCATTACTTTATGATAATTAAAACATATGGCAGATTTTTGGGGGGGGGAACTGTCCACTTCAATGGTACTGCTCTCGAGGAACCTAGTAAAAGCTAGATTAACACCCCTTGTAGCCTTTAATGGATATAATTGACTTAGTCAGAATGAATACAGTGGATCATGTCAACATTTCCTTATAAAACTAAATAGCAGTCTTTATAATTTTTATCTCTCAGAAACTTCTTTGTGTTGAAAAAAGAAAATTGCTCACTCTACTAGCAAATGATTGACTTGCTTTACTCAACTCATACTTAAAAATATAAACAGTCAACCTCGAATTATAGTGAAATGAACTTTTTTAATTTGATAAATAATTTACACTTACTTTGATAGAAATTCTGCAGAGTAATGTCGAGATATGACTATAAATTATTAATATCATAGATTTCAGCAGTATTTTGAGAGATGCTAGTTGTAGATTATGAGCAAATTTCATCAGTGCTCCTTAAATACACAGCCCATTAAAGTACTCTTTCATGATACATTTACTTGATTTGTTTTCCAGATGGCCACACTCCACTCTATTTTCGACAACAGAAGTACAGGTCCTTACGCCAAGCCTGTTAAAGTAAAGGTGGTTGCTCGGGCTGAACAGCCACTGAAGTACAAAGGGCCTGATGGATCTGACAGACAGGCGCTTACAGTTGCTGTCAGTGACAGCACATCATGCTGCAGATGTGTATGCTACGATACTACAAAATTTGGGAAACTTACAACAGGTCAGACTGTTGTCTTGAGAGAGATAATAAGAAAAAGAGAGGACGACCAGTCAACCATAGTAGCAACAAAGGCAACAAAGATATTTATAAGTTCGAACATAGAAGTTCCTGCTGAACACACTGCAGAGGGGTTGAGAATAGTAAACCCACCAGCGGCCGACACTGTGACAATCAATGCTGCTTTGAGGTCGCCGGTGAAGCAGAGGATATCTGTTTCTGGAAAGATAGTGCAGGTAAGTTATATGATTTTGTTTTTTTTATTAAAATGACATCTTCATTAATATTTCTTGTCTGAAAACTTTAAGTATAAATGTTCTGCAGTTGCTCCCTGTTACATGTGTTGATGTGTAGACATAAAATTGTTGATCTCCTAGTTGCAAGAAGAAAAAAATCAACTTCAAAATATATTGACATCTGTGCAATTACAATAATTTGTATAAATTAAAACAGAATGAAAAATGTTTAAGCTGTACATTTCTGTTGGAAAACGAGACAATAAAATCACAGAAATTGATGGATATGCCATTTCTGAACAGAATTTTTGTTTTGAGTTCATGCAAAATCTGTGTCTTGCTCTTTCAGATGTACAAAGTTTGTCTAACTGAGTATAGTTACTAAGGGTTAATAACATGCAATGCTTATGCCACAGCTTGACTATAAAATGTGTAGTTAATTGGCATGTAGTATAAAACAGAGGTCTTAACTTCTAAATTAACATCAACATCTAACTGTTTAATGCTCTAGGGGGCTTTAATTGGCACATATTCCAAAATGCATAATTTTCCTCACTGAGGTTTGTATCTCTTTACAGGAAGAAGACATCAGAACTGTAAGTGTAAAGGGCACAGAAGTCCCCATCAAAAATGTCACACTTGAGGACAGTACTGGGAAATCTAAGGTCACCTTGTGGCGCGATGCTGCTCAGGCATGTGTGAAAACCGGAGACTATGTTGTGTTGACAGACGTTGTTGTGAATACATACAAAAATGAAACATCTCTTTCTTCAACATCAAGGACAAAAGTTGAAGTATGTATATCACCCCCCCCCCCAAACACGCATCAATTTATAGGTCAGTATATCAAAGGTCAAGGTCAAAGTCACCTGAATTGCTGAAAACTTATTAGATTAAAAACAATGGCTGACTTTGCTCTACCATTTTAGGGATTTAAGGATTGAGTGGTCAATTATGACCTTTGAAAGACCCCTATTGAGTTCACAGTCATTAGGATAGAGGTCAAGACCACTATGACTCAGACTGTAAGAAGTTTTTTCAACTAATAACTAAGGAACTCTTGCCTTTGGTCCTAGGAGTTGGTTGTTATGTTGACCTTGTGAGATCATTTATGATTAGGTTAAAGGTCAAGGCAACTTAATGACAAAGCTGCTTGCATGGGGTTGGATGTATTCATGCCATGACTGTGACAGTATTCATTTGTTCTCTGTATCAATCATGCTATAACCTCTTTGGTAAGCTTTCACCTATGGATAAAGTGTTCTTTTAACAGCAGCAGATCAAATACAAATTTATACTTTTGATCTTAATATCTTTGCCTGTTATGCTACAGTCACTGTACAAGTAATCTGTATCGCTGTTTGTCTGATGCATGTCCTTCTTTTATGTTTTCAGAAGTCAGAGGCTCCGTTAGAAGACAGGTTGTTGGTAGTGACAGGAGTATGCCTGGAAGAAGGAAAGGCAGAATTGTTATTACAGAATGACGATATAGTAACAGTTCCCGCTGAACTGTTGATGCAGGCAATGCCAGGAGAAGCACCTGAAGTTGAGTTACTAACAGTAAATGGTCCAGTTACCCTCGGCATTCAGCAAAAGGGAAGTGATGTTATCAGCATCTCACTGGCTAGTAATACAGTTAATTGACATTTTTCCAAGTGATTACTAGTGTCCTCAGACTGCAACATTCTCCAAACTGTGGAAGAAAATAATGCAAACTAAACTTTGTGAAAATCAGGGTCAGTTTTAACTAAAACATTTTGTCAAATTATACTCATAATGTGCTATTATTTCTAGTTTATACTCTTTCCATTTAAAATTTATGTTTCAGTTCTGAAAGATTTCATCAACTGTGGAAAATCATTTATTTTTATAGAAGTGAAGTCTGTTATATGCCCCTAAAAATGTTCATACTTTTGACAGTAGAAAGCTTTTTCTACTTTGACTTAACTGTTTGCAAACATTGGACTGTCATTTAAAATAATCATAAAGTGGAAGAGATTAGTTTTGTGAATATTAAAATGTAGTAAACATTAGATGCAATATTTTAACAAGTAGAAAAGTATATTTTGTTTGTAAAATGAAATTAATTTTTGTTCTTCTGCCTACACTAAATTTTTTTTCATGCCCCAAAGGGAGTTTGCAATTTTATATTGGAGCTTACTGTATGTGCTATACATACATATTGGAGCTTACTGTAAGTGCTATACATATATATTGGAACTTACTGTAAGTGCTATACATATATATTGGAGATTATTGCAAGTGCTGCCTAAACTACTTAGGACATTGTCAACCATTACCATACTTTGTCAAAGGGTTAGACAAGTTTAGCCTGTCATAGGTGCCCTACTGTATTAGAAGGAAAGCAGCTTTAGCCTGTTGTAAGATTGAAAAATAGGTACTGTTTAATGTTTATAGATAATTGCAATGTTGCATGTTCCTGCTATTTTTCAAATTTTTATATTTCCTGTACATATACTTTTTTATAGACATTTAGTTTCAAGAATATAGCTCAACACATTTTTATAGAGATTTACATTTAAAAGTTTAGCTTAACACATATTTTTATAGGGATTTGCTTTTAAGAGTTACCATGATATTTCAACCTTAAGGTAATAAAACAAAATACAAATCTACACCTTGAATATTTGTTACATTATCAAAATAAAACATCATATATTTCAGCATGTATAGCTGCAACTTTCTCAATTTCAACTTAACATACAAAAAGGGGCGGCCAAAATGATAGATGCTTCAAGAAATTGTTTCCAGATCATCACCTTGGCGCAAAAACTTAGTAAGTTCATATATAATACATATGCACTTACAGGGTTCTTGCGCCAAAGTGACAATATGCACACTTTGGTGTGTTTCAAGCCCCTGACTTTCGGTGTTTTCTAGCATATGTTTCATTTATACAATTCTGTATGTTTTTTTTATAACACTTGTGTTCATTATAGTTTTACTACACTAGTTGTATATCTGTATATAGTGTTTTTTTTCTAGTTTTGTGCTTATTTATTTTTATGGTAAAATTTTATTTTTAGTTGACTGCGTATAACTGCATAACATTAATAACTTTCTGTTTTGTTTGAATAGAACAGTGCACCAGATACTTTGGTCAATGTGACTATAACTGGTTCTCTACAGGCAGCCAAGATTTGAAATACTTCAAGAATTATATAATGTGTCCATTTTAATGTATCTTCCTTTATACTTCCCATTTGAAAGATTAGAAGACATATAGTTTTAAACCAAAAGTTCAGCCTTTAAACTCTTTGGCAGGACTGATTCTTTGTCTTTGGTTTCAAACGACTGGTTTTTTTGTCACAGTCTCAAAAACTAGTTAACAGTATAGAATTATTGGATTTTTCAGACTAAAGACACATTTTTCATTTGACCTTAATGGCTGCTTAAGAATATTTTCATTTTGCACTTCCTAGATTTGTTTTCCAGCCCCTGCATTTCTTATTTAATTTTAAGTTGGTACAAATCTGTATGTGTTCATTTTAAGACTTGTGTTCATTAGTTTGAGTAGACCATTTGTATGTTTATAGTATGTTTCTTTTTACTTTTAAGCCTAGTATTCCTTTCTTTTACATGCAATTATAGCATAATATTTGTAACTTTTGTTCAGTTTGAATACACATAGTGCTCAAGACAGGCTATTGGCATGAGTAAATGATTTGCATTACCTTGTGCATATATGATGTAGTTGTTAAGACGGCTATTATTGATTCTGCTCTTAAAGGCAGCCAAAACTAGAAATACTTAAAAAAAAAAAAGATGATGTGTGCATTTTTGGTATCTTTTTGCTCTTGGATAGTTAGATCAAGAAATATACTTTATGGACTGTTCGTCACAAAGGTAAAGGTCACTGAGTAGAATTTGCCAAAAAACTTTTTTGGCCGTAAAAGCCATGCTTGTCTTCATGAAAACTAATACAAATGTTCATCAAGATCCAAGGTCATCATAAAACATGGCTTTCATTTTCATCATAGGTCCTTATTTAGGCCAGTGTCTCTTTTTGTCCCCAGCTTTTTCGAAGAAAATCGGGGGATATAGTAGTAATGGGCTCCGTCCATCTGTCTGTCCATCTGTCACACTTAGTGTCCGTACCATATCTCTGCACTCCATCATCTGATTTTGAAATAACCTGGCATAAATGTTTACCATATCAAGACAATGTGTCATGCGCAACTTCCGGCTTCCTACCTTCAAGGTCAAGGTCACACTTGTAGATTAAATGCAAACCTGTCTTTGCACACTGTAACTATGTGTCCGTGCCATATCTCTGCACTCCATCATCTGATTTTGAAATAATCTGGCATAAATGTAAATCATATCAAGACGATGTGTCATGACAACTCCCGGCTTCTTACCTTCAGGTCAAGGTCACACTAAGAGATTAAATGCAAACATGTCTTTGCACACTGGCCCATAACTGTTCACTTTCATGTTAGTGATTTTAAACTGAAGTAAGGGTACTTTTTCATGAGGGACAGATACCCATTAATTATGTATACTTTTCAAATACTAGAAATGTATGCTTCTTGTAAAAATGCCCGTTGGCATTGTCTTAGTACATCGAGCTTTCAATTCTATGTGTGTTCATTTTAAGAGTTGTGTTCATTATAAAACTGCTTGTATACTTGTATATAATATGTTTTAATTACATATTTTTGCATAATAGTTCTACTTTTTACATACAGATAATGGCATAATATTTGTTAGTCTGTTAAGTTTGCATAAAGACAGTGCTCAAGATAAACTATTGCCATGCACAGACAATCTGTCACTTTCATACCCACATCCATGCAGTTTCATTCAACTGCTTACAGATGAATGCAAAGTTGTTTCCCTACACAAAATTATGCTGCCTTTTTTGACTTAGAAATTTCCCAATGGCAAGAGTTTAGTATAAGTAAAGCGCTCGAATTACCATCAAGCACTCAGAAAAGTAGAGCACGCGGTTGTACGAACTGCTCTTATTACATATAACTGTCACTGATACTGATTAACTATTATAATTTAAATACATAATATTATCATCCCATTTGTTTTGATTAATAATATGGCTTTGTTCCATTTACACAATATTCTACCTCTTATGTGTTATTTTCATACTTTACTAACCATATCACAATTAATATTCAACAAGTTTAGCTAAAGGTCACACTTTCATTGTTTCTTTTCAGTTTAAATTCTGGTTACGGTGGGTTAACACTTGTCTAATTTAGAATGTGAATTTCTAAAGATGTATTTTCCAACTTCTGCATTCCCGGTTGTTTTCATTAGCCCATGATGATCTCAGTACTATCCTACGGCTAATGCATTGTTTAAGTGCCATTCCTTGTTTATACATGTACGTTTAATTGATTTAGCTCATTTGAACAATGTAGCACCATCTTAGCCCTCAAGTTATAATGTATATATGTTACAGACTTTTATGCATGTTTTATCATAGTAATTTTCATAGATCTATTAATGGTTTGTAAGTCTTTTAAGTATGCTAGTGCAAATGATCACTCATGTTATTCGACTGTTGGACAAATCTGAAAATACTGTAAATGCTGATTACTTGCCAGCGCTTACATCTGATAAAGTAATTCAGTAAGAATTTTTCTCTAACAATTCACTAGCTACCTGCCTAATTTACAGTCTTAAAACCTTTCTTCAAATATACCCGGTAACCAACAATGATATTTGTTTATGTTGTAGTACATTATTTATGTAGTTCTGTATACTGATATGTCCATTATCTCTAGTCATTGTTCAATTGTTCCTCTTATATGCAGGCTGTTTTAAGATTTTCTGCTTCCCTCTTGTGTTTGATGATTGATTTATTTGTTACTGTGTTTCAAAACTCCATACACACAAAAACCTGTATTACTTTATTGATCTCTGTTCTTCACAAAAAAGATTTTACCGAAATTCTGTAGTGGAAAACATGCATATATATGTATATAAATCACTGTTGATATTTTGATCTCAAATTTTGATATATTTTTTATCTTGTTGAAACGTTATTTTTAAATAAAATTAAAAACTATTACTGCAGAGTTTCTTTTCATTACAACCAATCATTACCTTACAGAATGTCTTGTAAACTTGCGTGGAATATTACTTGGCATTTGTGTAAATTCCAAAACCTCTACACCTACTACATGTATTATACTGCTGAGAAAAACACGAAAAACTATTACTTGTATAATTTATTAAGAAATACAAGCATCGTCGTCTTGTGTCAACAATGGTCTTTTCCTCTGAAACTACCGGTCACATTTACTTCAAATTTGGTGTGTAGCATCCTTGTGACCGTCTTACCTCAAATTACTCATATCATACCATTTGGCCCCTTTTAGGGGTCACCAGAGCTAAAAATAGAGAAACCTTTAAACATCTTCTTCTCATGAACCAATAGGTAAATCATCATTAAACTTGGTCTGTAGCATCCTTTGGTGGCCATTACTATTACATCATACCAGGTTGTACATTGATTACATCATGTTAAGTTGTACACTGATATTCTGGCTTTGAACAAAATCGCCCCATCAGTACTTTCAGTGCTTTGATTGCTATATTGTGATTATGTTTATGCAACAATTTTATAAGTCATGTATTTTTATAAAATGTGTTGTATGATGATCATTCGCCAACAACTGCTGTTAGATTCAAGAAATAAAATTATTGTGTTTAAACTCTTTGGACTCAAGATTGTTTATTGGATTTCAGACCCCCGACCCTAGTCAGAATCACCGTTATAACAAGTGGTGGGTATTGTGGTTTGGTCGATGAACCCGGCAAACAGATACAACAACAACACCTTCTACTGTAACTAGAGATGTACCAGTTCTGGTGGCACATGTATCCTCCGTAGTCACTAAAACTGCGCCTATCATAACACACGGAATGGCGACATCAAGCTACTTAAACAATATTAAGTTGGACCCTTTCCATGCTAACCAATCTATGGATGCAGACACATGGTTGGAGCAATTCGAGAGACTTGGTGCGCGAGAAAATATGAGTATACAGAAATACCTTGACTTACAATATTGCTTGAAAGGTACCGGTAATGCAGGAATCTGTTTTTCTACAGAGGCAGTGAATAACCCAGATATCAAAGATTGTAAGACACCAAAAGAAGCAGCAAGAAAACCATATTCATATCAGATGAAAACTCCAAAACATGAGAGGAGAGACAGAATTTGGAGTAGGGT
This sequence comes from Cyclina sinensis, assembly GCA_012932295.1. Taxonomy (NCBI): domain Eukaryota; kingdom Metazoa; phylum Mollusca; class Bivalvia; order Venerida; family Veneridae; genus Cyclina; species Cyclina sinensis. The sequence continues at coordinate 3,433,642 of JAAONU010000003.1, forward strand.
AACTATGATCTAAGTGTGATGCCTTAACATTGGTTCTCTTATGAAATCCAACATGTTGGTAACCCGTAAAAAAAAAAAAAAATCCCCATCTTTTGGAAAATCCCCTGGCCTTTTCAAAATGTATTTTTTCATGTAGTGATGCCAAACAAATTTAATCATTTGTTGTCCAATAGTGCTATAAGATGGCTGATCACCATCTAACCCGGCTAAGCTAAGTGCATTTTTTTTAACCTCCTTTAAGAGAACCAAAGACCATGGGCATACTCATTTGGATCCTGACCTTCCTGATCTTTTACCCCTAGCCTGCAGCCTGCAGAGAGTCTTTGTCACGATAAATCTATGGTGTTGTTTTTAAAAATTACTGCTGACTTGCATCTAGCCAATGAACATTTGGTACATACTTTGAAACGCCTTCCGTAAAAGCTAACTCCCAGCGAGCTGTCACAGAGACAACGACACGTGTTATTCTGTATATATTTTTTTGTGTTTTGTACTTTTTCTAACTGTATTGAAAATATCTTTGACTGAATTGTGTTATAATATGAATATTTTTTTTTTATCTTTTCAAATAGGTATTGTTCTTTTTCAGATTGAACAGGAAATCTGTTAGAATGCATTCTTGTGTATGTTTTTCTAATTTCAACTTTGGGGACCAAAGTTTTTTTCGGGTCCGGTGTATTGTTATAATGTGAATATTTCTTATGTAATATTATGTAATATTACATAACTCAAAAGATATATATGCAGTTATATAATGAATAATTAATAAAGTGTATTTTCTTTCTAATTTCAACTTATAGAGTCATGTGTTTTATAAATGAATGTAAAAATTGATTTCTTATTTCAGGAGCTAATATCATGATGTTTAGTATTAAAATGTTCAGATTTTTGTATAGAAATTGGATATGACCTTTATTTTTGAATATTTAAAAGTAGAGTCCAATAAACAGCATTTTATAATTATTTTACATTAAAAGTCAACATCATATATTTGGTATGAAATTTAAATTAGCAAGGAATTTTTATCAGATTATCCAAGCCGAGATTTTAACAACATGTCACCTCAAGTTATTTTCTTAACAATGGTATGACTTGGTGATAATTGATCTCAAAGGCTCGGGTCAAAGCTAGCTTGATTATTAGGCAAAGACTGGAAGCCACAGGTGAGAACGTGTCAGACATGCCAAGCCAGATCAAAGAATACGGTGATTAATTAATTATTAGTCTTTTAGAAATTTAAGTAAAAGTACAATCTGTTGTTTCCACAAGATTTTGAGCTGATTATCTCAAAATGGTATATAAACTTCCCCGAGTTCTTGCTTGTCATCATTCGCCAACAACTGCTGTTAGATTCAAGAAATAAAATTATTGTGTTTAAACTCTTTGGACTCAAGATTGTTTATTGGATTTCAGGTAAATGATTTTATATTATTTTTGTAATATTTTTCTGTTTCAATTTGCTTTGTTATTTCTTTAGGGTGTAATATCAGTTATTTAGAAAACTAACTTCATGTCTTGGATGGTTGATAGTTTTATGACTATATAAGCAATTATCTATTATTGAATTAATATTTTTAAGCAGAAATTGTTTAATGAATCAAGGACTAATACAAATTTCTGGTTCCGAGATCTTGGCACAAATTTTATTACTAATTTGTGTTTTTACACCATGTTAAATTACCATTACCATTTTGATGTTGCATTCATGAATAACTTGTATAAATAACAAATTTTCGAATTTAAATTTAGACCTTTATAATAATTATGTTTTTGCTAAATAGAATTTCAGTTATTTCATTGCGAAAACTTATTAAGACTTCATTTTACATTTGTAGTTATTTCAAATCATTTATTATGGGATTATAGAGGAAATTGCTATCTTATTTGATGTAAAGTCAATTATATGAATTCATTCATTTTTATATAAAACTATAAATTCAAACTCAATCTGAGGATAGATACTTAGGATATTTTAAGAAATGCAATTATCATTAAAGTGTCATTAAAACTTTGCACAGAATTGTGTGACCAATTACGGTATACTAATTAATTTTTCTTAGGTTGTAATGATGATTTTTACAATATGCTAAGTTACTTCTGGGATGTATTTTTGAGTAATTAAAGTTAATCGAGTATTACACTAAGCTAATGTTTTCATGTATCTTTATCTTGATGTATCTGTTAGGGTTAATCATCGGCCAAGATCTCGGTATGACTTTCACTGCCAAACGAGTTGTTCTACCACAAATTGAATTAAGTATTTCTTTTATTGCAATTACTTAAGCTTTTCCCCATAATTATCAGTTTTTGCTATATTGTGATTATGTTTATGCAACAATTTTATAAGTCATGTATTTTTATAAAATGTGTTGTATGATGATCATTCGCCAACAACTGCTGTTAGATTCAAGAAATAAAATTATTGTGTTTAAACTCTTTGGACTCAGATTGTTTATTGGATTTCAGACCCCCGACCCTAGTCAGAATCACCGTTATAACAGTATGCATTCTTAAATAAGATAATTTGGAATATTTTAGTAATTATCCAAATTGAGAAATTTAATGATATTGCTATAATCATTGTAGGACGACAAATCTGTACGTTTTACAAACACTGATAATAATTTCTTCTTTAAAATATTAACGTTTAAACCCTTGAGCTTTTATATCTAGCATTGTCTCCTGGTCTGGTATCCTGTATGAAATAATCAACTAACTATCATTTATGTCATTAGTTGCAGTAAAGAAGGGAAGCATATAGTTGTGCAACGCTTAACATACGAATATCCACCTGTTTTCTAAGTAAGTGTGTCCATAACTTTCCTACGGTCATATGTTTTACGTCCACTTGTAAAGAAAACTACATGTATTTTGAAATATACATTCCAGAGCTATGACATTTTAAATCATGTATTGTCTACAGGTCCACTAAATAAAGAGTCCAAACTCTTCCACTATTTAACTGCTTGCATCGACAGCCAAACAAGTTACATTTGATTTTGTGTTTGTGCCGCGGACCTCTACTAAGTTCATCCAGATTCTTCTCACAGTGTAATTATTTGCCCCAGCTGGAGTTTTTATTGCAACATGCAACAGGAGTTTTGCTCCTCCTGAATCTTTTAGTCAGCACTTTGAAATCTGTGATGCAGTATTATCAGTTCCTATTATATTTAGGGGCTAAATAGAATACCACATGTAACATATGACTGTATATAAAATTTGCACGATACAAATCGTCTCAATGGCATAGTGGTTTAGGTTAGGGCATCCGTTTACGGATCGCAGGTCGAAGGTTCATGCTAGGGATTTTTTCTAACGAGATGGGTTAAAGAGGTGCTGGCTAATTAAAGAATAGTTCGGGTGATGCCTTGTAAAATGGATAAGGGATCGGGAACGAAATGTAAACACTATAAGAGATGTATTTTTGTCCGAGGAGACTGGCCTTTTCAGTACGTATGTCAATATAATAAACAAGCACTTTTATTTACTTTCACATATTTCATAAACGTTTGCATTTTTTTCTAGTCTGCAGGGATTATACTAGAGGGGTATGTAAGTGTTTTTCTTCAAAATGTTCCCAGAATTGTCTATATTATCACTATGACCTGCTTATCGACCTTAGAACTTGTCAGAATTTTACTTTTCTTGTGCTTTAATACGTTCATGATTATTTAGGTATGAAATTTGATTTCTGTTGGTAATTCCTTTGTCATTTAAAACATGAAATCACTCTCCGAAAAGGATACATAATAATCAACAAGACTCTCTTGTTCAGTAAAACAGCCTTTTTGAAACTGTCGGCCATGAGCCGAGTTTTAAGTACCACAAATCAATATCAGGTACATAAGCACGCTTAATGAATGTGGATAAAAAATACTACGCAAAAATTGTTATCTTATAAAGTTTACAATCTATAAAAACTTTATCATTTTGTCGTTTCAATGTTCTACATATTTTGCACTTTAATAAAATACCATAAGCCATAAAAATCTGATTTACCAAAGTTAATTTGACAGTTTATTTCATTAACAATTTCAATAATAGGGAAATAGTTAGAACATTAAGAATGAAAAGATATTGGGATTTAAAACTAAATATTCTGTATTCCTGAAAGGCAATGGATTGGATATGATAATATGATGTAATGGGCAGGTTTACGACGTTTATTTCAACCTTTCCATTCTTCGAGCGCACAGTAAAAGCAATAAACAAAGTACCAAGGCACTGTGAGCATACATTTTGTCCCACTGATCCCAAAAACACAGGTGTAATACTCAACCTGTTGATCCTACTAAGGATAAATTTTAGCTTATGCGTTCTCAAGTTATTGACTGCAAACCAGTTTTCAAGTATTGTAAATCAGTTAGATGTCAAAGCAAACAGAATTTTAATGTCTCAACATTTTTTCATCTTTCGTAAGATAACCACTAACGAAACAATCAGAACAATACCGAAAGCTCCTGCACAAACACCAATCACCAAGACCGTCACATTCATGCCATCTTCTTCATTGTTTTCCGCTTGAGGTGCCGGTTTGACCTGCAGAGAGGTTTCAGTGCAGTTGAAGTCGACACAAACACTGAGCTCGGTAAACTGTACCCCTTCGATATCTAGTCGTACATCACCCTTTTCGACTGCTCCAGCTAAGTCAATTGCTGCGGCGGTTAAGTTAACAGTAGAATTACTTTTAGCATTTAGGTCAAACTTTGAAGCATCAGCCAGCAGTATATTGATATAAGAAAACCTGTTGTCTGTTCTGTTATCTGTTCTACGTTTGTACCGTGAAGGGTGTTCTTGAGAAGTATATACAAAATAATCTATGCCTTTTGCGATCCATCTCAGTAAAACACTTGTTACATGTCCTATAAGAGTGTCCATGATTTTTACTGCGATCCGAAGATATTTAAGCATGATAAGCAGCAGTCCACCTGATCGTATATTTAAATAACAAGTTCGCATAACTAGCACCATTTGTATGAGGGTTTCATCACGGGCCTGTGTTACAGCACTTTTGACAGTCCAAAATACTCTTGCCCAGTTTTCAACTCCAATGTGACATATTGATGGTTTACCTTCGCCTGGAAACAAGTAGCAACCCGGATGAGAATCAAAAGCTTTCTGTTTAATTTCATCACAAGTCTTCGAAACAAAAGGTCTAAGTATTTGTACAAGACTAACCTGAAGACATTTTCGAACCCCATCTACCCACTGTCGCCCGATGCTGTCAAATTGTAAATAGTGCTCATTGTACAAATTGCAGAATTTCTCAGCAAAATCGAGAGCATAGGAGTTGCCAGTTTTCTTACAGGGGTATCTTTTCTGAAAAAAAGGACATGAAAAAAATAGTTGCACATTGCCAACTAACTGATAAAACAAAAGCTGAGTGAGTAAAGTATTTTTGATGCTAATCAATCTACTATACACTATACGTACTTTTTTAGCTTAATCTGGTCACATTTTTTTTCTTTGTGTGTGTGTGTGTGAGGGGGGGGGGGGGGGTGTGCAGCGGCGGACGGGATGGCAGATTCGTTTAATCATTAGTTGTGATATCATTTCTTCTTGTCATAGTTACATAAAATGTACACACCTCGAGACATTCTCTGTACCAGTTACACTCGGTTCCAGACGGGCTAAAACACCAGTCTGGAATAGCAAACGTCACGGCTGTAGATTGTGTTGTTCGTCCGGGAGGTGCGTCTGATCCGCATGCGCAATCGTCATACACAGGTCCTTTTTCAAGTAAAATATTTTAAATGCATTGAAGTAAGATAACATACATATATTTATAATGTTTTCTGCAAAAGTTTACAAGCACCAATCGTTTAGGTCTGTAGATCGAAATCAAGACAGGAATTATCCACTTTCGTATTTTACAATACAAATGCGGACTTTTCATTACATGCACAAAAAGGATATTAATAAACACTTAAAAAACCTGAAATTCAAAATGCCTTATTTTAAAACACATTCACTTACCACTTTCGAATTATAATTTTATTAATCTTAAAAAAAGAAAAGAGCCCGGTTTTGTAGTGAGCTTCATAGAATATATTGATCAAGAGAGGTCGATGCAAAATTCTTGTAACAACAAATAAAGTAAAGAAATACAATTATATTTCACTGACCCAAAGATAGAAGATGCAATACAATGTAGATGTTTTATCAATAAATATAGAAACGGTTTAGTTATGATTTAAATTACCGTGAATAATATTGTTATATAAAATATATATACCTTTATCTAATTCATGTATTTCTAGCATGCACTGGTACCAGCATTTGGTAACAAACCGGTCTCTACAGTGATGCTTCCCTTTCGAGAACGTCTGCATATATTTATCAGTAACACATGTCGCCCATTGGTATTTGTAGTAATACGGTGCTACTAGAACACATTCCTGAGACCCAGCCGGACCGAAAAAAGCGTTACATTCTCCTTTTATGAATTTAACTGATATTAGTACAAATACAAAATATCCCAATATAAAACTCATTGCTGAGTAAAAATGCGACCATTCCCTCATGAGAAATATTTCGACTAGCTTATCAGTTACTCTTGACTAAAGCCTTGAACCATGACCGTTTGGATATTCAAAACGGGGGTGAAGCACCCTTATCATCGACTTACAATCTAAACAGGATAATCTGCTTTTCTGTAAGATATCAATGGTCACAAAGTACAATTTCAGTTGCGTTAACTGCAGATAAGACCTAAAGTTATTTAAGGTAGCATGTTTAAATTATCTCGAATATTTTGAAAATATTTTAATGAATTCTCCTTCGATAAATATAAGTTTCTGTTTTTTCCTAAATGATTAATTAGTATAAGCATGGTGACGAAAATATTCAAATAAATGGGCCTGTAAATTTTGGTATGCATTATCTATCAAATGCCAAAAGCCGCTGGAAATTTTCCTACTCATACAATTACCTCAGTATTGTTTAAAAGATTGCCTCAATTACCTGCAATGTTTATGGCAGAAAACGACTGAGTTGTTTGAGATCTCAGTTAAATATAGATTTTTCACATGCGTTTAATTGATAAGAAATTAAAATCGATTAACCTTCATAAACTTGAAAGCTAGGCACTGATTGGCTTAGTGAAAGGTCATGAGAAGTAGACCTTCTTTTGGTGACGTTAATATCCTTATAGCAGAGAGTTATTTATATAGGAGCTAATTTTTATCAGAATGGGCTTGTTCGTTAAATCCTGCCCTGCAAATATAACTTCTGACTTTTGAGTAGTCATTCTGTGAAAAAAAAGAATGAAATTGTTTCCAACGATTGATTCTTCCCAGAGATCGGAAAGGTAGCATCTTAAGAAGCTAATAAAGTGAGATTGGGACTTACTGTTACATTGAAATACTTTAAGACTTGATTTAGTTCTAAGTGTGTAACCTAGAAGTAATATCAATGGGGCTGTCTCTGGTAGTGATTGGTGAACGTTTGCATTAATATTTGCATTTAATTGAAATATTTCAAATCCAAAGTCTCTATGAAGGCTGTTTTAACTCAATTTGCTAAGTTTTATAAATATTTCGTCAAATTTCGGTTAACATAGTGTATGATAGACTGAATGAGGGACATTCCTGATAACAAATTTTCTCCCTTACTCAGATAACATCAAAGGTAGACCAAAAAGCACATTGGTCATTTCAGTTGGAATCCTCTGACTTTAACCTTGTTTCTAATTGTGATGGTCTTGCCTTTAAGTTGTGAAAATTGTCACTTATATATTAAAAAAGTTAGGATTATCAAAAAACAAAGATAATGGTGTTAACAAAACATGTTGCTAAACTTAATGTGTAATCTGACTTCCAGTGTTGCAAATAATTAGGCTCATTTATCACCATACCAAAAGAGAAAATAGCGATAAAAGCAGAGGAATCCAAGTGGATGGAACAATGTAATATTCTGTCATATTTTGCTGAAAATAAAACAGCCTGGTGTTTTATTACATTTGTAACGCATTTTATGTGTAATTAATCATTTTCTTGTTAAACGTTGATGATTTGAAGACTTTTTTGGAGAAATGTCACATAGACCTTGAAAACAAGGGCAATTTATTTAAGAGAAAATTTCGTCTCGGTGTTGCTTAAGTGTTGAAAACAATGCACTATGTTATGCGGTCTCATCTAAATTTAGCTTTTAAATAACATAAATAGTTTCTGCAATTACCAAAATACGAAAGATAAATGGTAAAATCACAGAGGAGTCAAGAAAATGTCGAAATATCACGCGCACGACAAGACGAGATTCTGAGTATCGTTTTGTCGCGTTCATTGTGTCGTTGTGTCGCGCGCGCGGTTTATCGTTGTATCGTTATGTCGCGCGCGCCAAAACGAAACTTCGATACTTTAAAATGTCGTTGTTTCGTATTGGCGCGCGCGACAGAACGAAACAACGAAATGTCCGAAATCAGCCACCATAGAAATGTGACATCCAGTTTAGTTCTAACAAGGTTTGGCGCTGATCTGAGCTGATGACCCATGCAGTGATTGACATATTGTCACCCAATTTTAAATTCATCCTCGAGATCACCAAGGCAAACATTCTAAGCAAGTTTTGTGAAAACTGGGTGATATTTTACCTCAAGTTGATCTAATTCCAAATGTATCTTTGAGAACACAGAGCAATTATTCTGACCAAGTTTAGTGAGGATCGGGTAATTAAATGCAACTTCTAGTATTAATAGTGATCTATGCAGTGACCGAACATTTACCCTGTAACCGAAGTCTAGAATCAAGAGCACCAAATCAAAAATTCAGGCCATGCCCTTAGCTCACATAGCATTATGTGCTCAATGTGAGCTTTTTTGATCGCCCTGTTAACGTGGCTTGCCGTCAAAATTTTTAAACAACATCTCCAAAGTTGATAAAGCATGAAGCTCTAATAAATTGTTCAAAGAATTCTTTTCAATACAGAACTCTGGTTGCTCTGACTATTAAAAATACCTGAGAAAACGTTCTTGTTTAAAAAAACATAAGGAATACAGCTTAGATGTTTTATATACGGGTTTACCTTGAGGTCCTCTACAATGATTGTTCAAATTATGCCACTCGGTTCATAAATGGTCCTTTCCTTGGGGTAAATTACGAAGCCATGGGCTAAGATATATTTTGCATGTAGCATCAAGGATGCGTCCTGATCAATTTTCTTGACTGAAACAGTATGCTCTAGAGCTTAAATATTTTGTATTTTGCATTGTCTAGTAGACCTTTACTAAGTTTGTTCAAAATATGTCCCTGGGATCAAAACTGGTCCCGTTCCGGGGGTCTTCTTTGAGTTAAATATTTGATTTTTGAAAATTTTCTTTTGAAAACCATACACTTCAGACCCCGAGATATTTTGCAAAGTGCTTCATCAAGTGATCCTCTAACAAGATTGTTTAAATTATGCCCCTGTGGTCAAAAAATAGCTCTACCCTAGGGTCACTTGATTTTATAAAAGCTTATATAGAGCAGACTTAAAATTCTTCTTGTCTGAAATCGTGTGCTGCTGTTTGACCTCTACCAAGTTTCCAAGAATTATGTCCCTTGAATGAATATTAACGCTGCCGCATATTGTTCTATTTGTGTAAAATATTCTTCTTGAGAAACCGTAAGATTAATACCTTAGCTTGCATGGAACATCGTCTAGAGGTCCTCTGCCAAGATTCTTCAAATTATGCCCCCGGGAGGTCATAAATGGCCCTGCCCTGGGAGTCACTAAATTTTACATAGTAAGACTTGAAGAATGTTCTTGCCTAAAACCACATGCCCTTGAGTGTAGATTTTAGTATGTTGCATTGTCTAGTGGACCTCTTTCAAGATTGTTCAAATTTTGTCCATGGGGTCCCAATTAGCCCCCGGGGCCCTATTTGTGTAAATTATTTTGAAAACATTTTTAAGCTTTAGACCTTTGATATTTCTCATGGAGCACCACTAGTCTCAATATTTCGACTGCAAGACCGACCGATTTACAAACTGATATTACATAGATGTCGGCCGACCATCGTCTGTATAATAAAGAGCCCTGGCGCACAATTTGTTGGGCTAGGAGCACCACCTGGTGGTCCTCTACCAATGCCCGGAACACACGCATGGAATCACAGACAGAACACTTATACCACTTCGCCATTCTTGGATTGGCGAGAACATAAAAACAAAGAGGTAAAGATAAAAGTTCACCCATTATAATAGTTGTTACAAGCAATAGACTTACTCCGGAATAAAGAATATTTGGGTTTTTCCCAGCTAATCCGGGAGTACAAACTTTTACAGTTACAACAAGGTAAATCAGCGCAACACGTTGATCAACCTTTTGTGAAGGGTTTTGTACCGTGAAGCCTTAACGGTAAAAGTTTGTTTGTACCCCCGGATTAGCTGGGAAAAACCAACATTTGCCGAGTTCCGGATAACATCTATACTGTACATATAGTCTGTATTACATAAACGCACCTTTAAAACTGTGGGTCAGAAGATATTCAGATCGTCTAAAGCTGTAGATACCGAACACAAGTAGGGCACTATGTCAAGTCGTCTTTGAAGGTCTAAAATGAAGGTTCCTCCCACTTACTCAGCAGATTTTGGGCTTTCTTATAATAACTAACACTTTAAAAGTGGTGTCTTTTGACGAGGCCAAAATTTTTACAACTTGGGTACAGACCCACTTGACAATGCTACACAAAATATCTAGGGTCTGGGGGGTTAGATTTTTTAAAATTCTTATTTAATAAGCGACACCCAGTTACGACAAACATGACGTCTCTTTCAGGTACCATAACAAACGTATGAAGGTATTTTCAAATTCTTCCATGCATGGAGAAGTAATGGCCCAAACAAGGTCTTTCATCAACATTTTGGACCTTTGAGCTGCCACTGTGACCTTGACCTTGCACACAACACACCCTCTCATCAAGAACAAATGTGCCACGGAATTCAAAAACCTTCAATGCACAGAAATTATGGCCCGGACAAGGCAATCTCGACGGGCGCACACACACTCGTACATACACCGAACTACGGTACCAAATGTAATCTGCAAGCGGGCTCGACAAAAATTTCAAAACAGATAAAAATGCAATTCAGTTTTTTCTCTTTATTTGTCAGTATGTACATTCTATGCAACCAGGACACAAGCCCCACCAGCCTGTCTGATCTTTTTCTGAGCCTGCTGGCTGAAAAACTTGGCCTTCACAATGCATGGCTGCTTAGGAAGATGACCCTTGCCAAGAACCTTGAAGTAACCCTGAAAAATATTAAAATCATATATTACAAGACATATAACAGCTAGAAACATAAAAGTCTAGAAGTATTACATGTATAACTTTAAATTTGGCTGTTTCTTGGCAATACAAGTATTTTATAATACTCTATATCTGTTTGATACAAATTCATGTAAAACAAACCAAAATCAAGCTAATTAACATGAGCAAGTAGATAAGCATATGGCTTTTTAATTACTGCCTCAGTCTGACGTGCTGTTTTCACCATGCCTTCTTTCTGACAGGGATAACTTGTTACATCACAGGCAATACTTTTTTTTAAAAGCTCTAAAATTCACACAAAGACAATTTGCAAGATATAACTGTTATATTCTGTTCTCTATCCATGAAAGTTTGTTGCTTAAAGACAACCCAAACACCTTAGGCAAAAACTACCATATTAACAACTTGGTAAAGAATTTTATTACACTGGAACTGGACAATAACACTGCAAAAAGCTCATAAACCTTGTAAAACAACAAAAAAGATAGTTAAAATTTTGAACTTGATCTTATCAGAAGTACTCAAATTGTTAGACTGTACATATATTTCTTACAATGCCTCAGTCTGATATGCTGTTTTCACCATGCCTGAAAGTATGACAGGGATAACTTATCACATCATAGGCAAAATGACAGAACAAGCCTTTACATTAAAATTCAAGAATAAATCATCCAAAAATTGTTCTTTATGACAATGTAAGCAACTTGGAACACTGCACTTAGAAACTCTCATACGATAACACCAGAATTCAGACTGTCAGAAACTTGACCTCTGAGTTTATCTTCTGTTCTGCCGAATATTCATTTATGGTTTTCTAAACTTTATAGTAAAACAAATGCTGAAGTTTCTTCAACCAAGATATAGTCTATATTTCAAGTATCAGAAGTCAAACTATCAAAATATTTAAAGGGACATGCCCTAAAAGTAATGCATGATATACTGTCCAATTTCATTACCTTATTGTTTTTGCAATGAAAAATATTAAGCAATAATGTCAAGAAGACTGTATCTTTGAAAATGTCTCCTTTTGGCACATTTACACCCTGAAAGTGTTCTTCTATTACTAATGGCTACCCATCCAAATATTGTGCATCAACTCTCTATATAAAACACTAGTATTCATGTCCTCAAGATTGCCAACTGTGCTCAGAATTTTCTTGACAGAGCTTCAACAGGGCATGATTCATTTAGTATCATCCAATTTCATATAATTTTGAAGGAAACTGAATGCTTACAATTCCTGTATGCCTGTTTGATAATCTGTCATAGGGATTTGACTGGCAATTCAATTTAGCTGTCTAATGTAACATTTCCCAAAATTCATTAAATTATTTCCCTTAAACAGCAGGAAACTACATTCATCTGCCTCAGCCTGACATGCCTTTTTCACCACACATCTAGTATGCCAGGGATAACTTGTTGCATCATGGGCAAATTTTTAAAATTCTGACAGATTTTTCGAAAAGCTTTGTTTCTTTCTATATCCTTTCAAAACTAAACCTTTAACAAGATGGCAATTTGCATTATGTTATCTAAAATCATGAAAGTTCATAACAGAAAGAGGCCATACGTCTAGGAAATAATTAACCACAGCAGGATTCAAATTTGAGTCTTCCCACAGTGAAAACCAATGCTATAATCACTGAGCCAAAAGACTGATTCCTTGAAACAGTTGTCAGATATTGCATTTATTCAATTATAGGCCCGTATGCACTGTCGATCTCTAACAAATTTGCAAAAAAATACCCAGGTGCGTAAGTTAACATGCTGGCAACTACTCAGTTCCATGGCTCTAGCAGTTATACGTTTAGAGTTACACGCTACATACAGACAGCCGGACAAATCTATATGCCCCCGAAAAGGTGTGAGGCCATAAAAATGAACAGCTCAGTTCATAAAACTTGACAATGCCTCAGTCCGACATTCATTTTCACCATGTCTTGTCTGACAGAATTAACTTGTTACATCACAGACAACTATAAAATTTGACTTTTAAAAACCTACTTTGCCAATCTTCATTAACTACAGAAGGATCTTAAGACAATGCCTCAGTCTGACGTGCGTTTTCACCATGTCTTATGTATGACAGGGATAACTTGTTACATCACAGGCAACAATAACATTTGATCTTAAAAAAACCACCTTTGCCAATCTTCATTAACAACAGAAGTATCTTAAGACAATGCCTCAGTCTGACGTGCGTTTTCACCATGTCTTATGTCTGACAGGGATAACTTGTTACATCACAGGCAACAATAACATTTGACCTTAAAAAACCACCTTTGCCAATCTTCATTAACAACAGAGTATCTTAAGACAATGCCTCAGTCTGACGTGCGTTTTCACCATATCTTATGTCTGACAGGGATAACTTGTTACATCACAGACAACTATAACATTTGACCTTCAAAAATCACCTTTGCCAATCTTCATTAACTACAGAAGGATCTTAAGACAATGCCTCAGTCTTACATGCGTTTTCACCATGTCTTATGTCTGACAGGGATAACTTGTTACATCACAGACAACTATAACATTTGACCTTAAAAAAACCACCTTTGCCAATCTTCATTAACAACAGAAGTATCTTAAGACAATGCCTCAGTCTTACATGCGTTTTCACCATGTCTTATGTCTGACAGGGATAACTTGTTACATCACAGGCAACAATAACATTTGACCTTAAAAAAACCACCCTTGCCAATCTTCATTAACAACAGAGTATCTTAAGACAATGCCTCAGTCTGACGTGCGTTTTCACCATGTCTTATGTCTGACAGGGATAACTTGTTACATCACAGACAACTATAACATTTGACCTTCAAAAATCACCTTTGCCAATCTTCATTAACTACAGAAGTATCTTAAGACAATGCCTCAGTCTGACGTGCGTTTTCACCATGTCTTATGTCTGACAGGGATAACTTGTTACATCACAGACAACTATAATATCTGACTTTTAAAAACTACCTTTGCCAGAAGTATCGTAACACAATGCCTCAGTCTGATATGATTTTTCACCATGTCTTACGTCTGACAGGGATAACTTGTTACATCACAGACAACTATAATATATGACTTTTAAAAACCACCTTTGCCAATCTTCATTAACTACTGAAGTATCTAAAGACAATGCCTCAGTCTGACGTGCGTTTTCACCATGTCTTATGTCTGACAGGGATAACTTGTTACTTCACAGACAACTATAATATATGACTTTTAAAAACCACCTTTGCCAATCTTCATTAACTACTGAAGGATCTTAAGACAATGCCTCAGTCTGACGTGCGTTTTCACCATGTCTTATGTCTGACAGGGATAACTTGTTACATCACAGACAACTATAATATTCGACTTTTAAAAACCACCTTTGCCAATCTTCATTAACTATAGAAGGATCTTAAGACAATGCCTCAGTCTGACGTGAGTTTACACCATACCTTTTCTCTGGCAGGGATAACTTGTAACATCACACACAACTATGCAATTTGACTTTTACAACCACTCTTGGTAATCATAATTAACTGTAGTAGTATCCAACTTCAATGCCTCAGTCTGACATGCGTTTTCACCATGTCTTCTGTCTGACAGGGATAACTTATAACATCACTGACAACACATTTGACCTTCACTACAGAAATGCTTTTAAATTTACACTACATATACTACAGGTAATCAGTTTAAGCAAAGGGTAGACAACACCCATGCTTTCTTGAGATGCAAGGACATCTGTAATGTTTAGGACCTTTAAGTTTGTATGAAAAAAAACATGCCAACCTTAATTTCTTTAAGCAAACACTGGACCGAAGTAGAACTAAAAATAAAACTTACTGCGCGCACAACATCAATAACAGGAGCTTTGTCTGTCTCCTTGGCATATTTTTCTCTTGTCTGTTCGGTAACCAATGACCAAAGCTTATCAACATTCAAAGTTGGGCAGTAGTACTGGTTGTTGGTTTTGTGAAAATATCTCATACCGACTTTACCAAAATAACCTGGATGGCTGAAAATGAAAATTCTTGTCTATTACTGCAATTGTGAAACTCATAAGCATTAACCAATAATTCCATTTAAATTAACTTCTGAGAGATTATTGTAGATGTGAATAAAATTTTAATAACACCATTTATCTTTCACACTCAGCTTCAACAACAAAGCAAAATATCCAGAGAGAACCCAAGATACAGTAGATACACCAAAATAAGATTTAAATGTTCACTATCCCCAAGAATGTAATGTTGATTTAAAGAAATTACTTTTCTCTTCTGGTAATTTTTATAAAAAATAAAGTAAACAAGAGGGCCATGATGGCCCTGGATCGCTCACCTGAGTACTTTGGCTGTAGGTTTGTTGTTAAGCAGTATTTCATTTTTTTATTGAAAATATGGAAGTGCCTACAAACCAAATATGTAAAACATCAGTCAATAAATAAAGGCTCTATGACAGAAAGTAGAAATATCTATTATAAGCTATGGTGACCTTGACCTTGACCCAGTGACCTCAAACCCTACCCATGGGTAGAGGTCCATGCAAGGAACCTCTATACTGAATATCAAAGATATTGGTCTAGAAATGAAGGCTCTATGAGGTACAGTAGATAAATCTACTTTTAGCCTCCGTGACCTTTAACCTAATCCAATAGTTTGAAAAAACTTGATAATGCTTGCTTCATGCCAAATTTTAAAATTCTAGGTCTTGTGGTTTCAGACAAGAAGATTTTTAAAGATTTTCTTCTATATTGTTATTTAAAACTTGTGACCCCTCGGGCGGGGCCAATAGTGACCCCAGGGACATTTTTCTAACAAACTTGGTAGAGGTCCACTAGACAATGCTACATACCAAATATCTAAGCTCTATAACTTACGGTTTCTGACAAGAAGATTTTTTTAGATTTTCTTATATAACTCTATGTAAAACTAGTAGCCCCTGGGGCGGGGCCATTTTTGACTCAGAGGCCAGGATTTGAACAAACTTGGTAGAGGTCCACTAGACAATGCTACACACCAAATATCTAAGCTCTATAACTTACGGTTTCTGATAAGAAGATTTTTTAAAGATTTTCCTATATAACTCTATGTAAAACAAGTGACCCCCGGGGCGGGGCCATTTTTGATCCAGAGGCCAGGATTTGAACAAACTTGGTAGAGGTCCACTAGACAATGCTACATACCAAATATCTTAACTGTAGGCCTTCTTGTTTCTGACAAGAAGATTTTTTAGTTTTTCCTATATAACTCTATGTAAAACAAGTGACCCCCGGGGCAGGGCCATTTTTGACCCAGAGGCCAGGATTTGAACAAACTTGGTAGAGGTCCACTAGACAATGCTACACACCAAATATCTAAGCTCTATAACTTTCGGTTTCTGACAAGAAGATTTTTTAAGATTTTCCTATATAACTCTATGTAAAACAAGTGGCCCCTGGGGCGGGGTAATTTTTGACCCAGAGGCCAGGATTTGAACAAACTTGGTAGAGGTCCACTAGACAATGCTACACACTAAATATCTAAGCTCTATAACTTACGGTTTCTGACAAGAGGATTTTTTAAGATTTTCCTATATAACTCTATGTAAAACTAGTGGCCCCTGGGGTGGGGCCATTTTTGACCCAGAGGAAAGGATTTGAACAAACTTGGTAGAGGTCCACTAGACAATGCTACATACCAAATATCTTAACTCTAGGCCTTGCGGTTTCTGACAAGAAGATTTTCAAGTTTTCCCTATATAACTCTATGTAAAATCAACTGACCCCTGGGGTGGGGTCAGTTTTGTCCCCAGGGACATAATTTGAACAAACTTGGTAGAGGTCCACTAGATGATGCTTCATACCAAATATCAAAGCTCCAGGCCTTGTGGTTTCGGAGAAGAAGATTTTTAAAGATCCAACTTATAAAATCTATTTTTAGCTCCAGTGAACCAGAAATGCAATGGACCAGAACCATTTGAACAACCTTGGTAGAGCTTCATGCAAGGATTTGCCCCATTGGTTTCAGAGGAGATGTCGTTTGAATGAAAAGTTGACGACGGACGGACGGACGACGGACAAAGACCGATCAGAAAAGCTCACCCTGAGCACTTTGTGCTCAGTGCTCAGGTGAGCTAAAAACAAAAACAGGTGGTCACTTACTATTTGTCAAAGTTGATTCTGTGATGATGCTGACCACCAGCATTACCACGACCTCCAGGGTGCTTCCTATGCTTTCCTGAAACAGTAACAGTCAAGTTAAGAAATGTCCATAAAATAGTCATCAGGCAAATCTAATCCAAATAATTGTACTCAAAAAGATGAATATTGTGCTATCTTTTGAATGGTCGATATCCACCTTCAGAGTACAAACCAGATAGGATTCAAAATGTAGTTGGGCACCGATTTGCACAAAAACTATGAAACTTATGAGCAAAAAATCAAATATATACGTGGTGAAAGAGTTCAATTTTCTGCTTCAGATAATGTACGTTTCGAATAAGTTTAATGAAAAATATGTTCGTAGTTGCAGGTAAGAAATTAACAGATTTAACATGCTAAAATCTGTTACCGGAAAAATGGCCGCAGAGGTAAACATTTTAAACTGTTTGTGAACCCTGTCCTGTGAATTGAGATTAAAGGCGTAATATGTATCCATGTGTGAAAGATGGAAATTTGAAAAATCCTGAAAATCCTAAATTAAGCATTATTTTGTATAGTTTATATAGAAAAAAGAGAGCTTTAGGGAGTCTGAAAATCCTGAAAATCAGGAATAATCCTGAAAACTTTCACCCCTGTGTATCCTTATTTTTAAGTGACAAGACCAAACCCCCATCAGGTACAACTGATGTAAACAAGAAACTGGTGTACATGTAAATCAGATACTGTTGAAGGTTTAAATGTATCTTTTCGCTTTTTTTTTGGTTTTGTGGAACAAACTATAGTATTTCTAAAGGTTTCCAATGTGCAAGTGTAAAATGATGCAAGTTAGTTGGGAAATACAGTTGTGATTTCACATTTCACATGATCCATTTTCCACCATTTTGGTGGTTTTTGGTTGGGACGTAAAGAAAGCATCCTGTCTGAAGTGGATTGAAGCTATGAACCTTCATATTGAAAAACAAAGACACACTGAACATTTCAATCAAATGACCTGAAGACAGTCTGCTAAATAATGTTTCAATGGACAAGCCAGTAGAGCTAACTAATGGCTACAGAAAATCCACAGCCCAAATCCAAATCGGCGGCACGAAATACCCAAATACATCCAAATATACCCAAATACACTTCAAATATACTTCAACACTGATGAAAGATAGCTTAAGGTCTTCAGCGTACACGATTTATATACTGTTACAGGACGTGTACGCTGAAGTCAACGCCGTAGGGAAAGTCTACCAATAATCGTGCCAGGAATCTGACACGTTCGCATCAATTCATCAAGCACGCCATTGAGTAAAGTGAACCATATCCTGATAGAATTATATATATATTTTTACTAAGCCCAATATTAACACATAAAAAACTAATTTCGAAAACAAAATGCCTTAAAGTTTCCGATATGCCTTAAAATTCAGCACACCGCCGCCATCTTGCCAAAATGTTTGACCACGTGATCACGAGAATGACCTCGACGGGTTCATAAGCGCGGACGGTTAAGAAAACAATACCATGTGCTTTTAACTCCGCAACATTTGTTTACAAGTATCCAAGAGAATAATCATTGAAAGGGTGTCAAAATATAGACCCAATTCTTTCTGTGACACTTGTCACTTGTCAATTTTATACATGTATAGTTTCATTACTTCTACAAACAGGTGCTGTCAAGCAGTTCGTTTACGATTTAGTCTAAAAATAGATAGTCATGTTTGTTTTCTAAGCGGTTCGTGCGGTTACGTCATACGAGATCTCGCGAAGCTTCTGACAGTAAGTCGGAGAAACTGATATTTCTCTGTGAAACAAGCAATTTTATTGTATTTATTAATATTTTTAATAGTTTAAATGGTATGAAATGATATTGAACTCATTGTTTTATCGAATAATGCACAAGATTAAATTGTGAAAAGGGTATTTGCGAGGTAAAACGACGTTAAAAGTATGTGTGTTATTCTGGTTAGGTTTCGCAACGGGTCTGATCCAAAACTTTAATGCCGCATCATGTAAATGAACAAAATGTTTAAAAAGCGGCTTATAAAGTTTTGGAAGCCAGAACTAATGAAAGACAGCTTTTAACAAATACCTATTGTCAAGTTTGTTTCTACAAAAGCACAGATGAACTAGAAAATGAAAATCAATAGCAAAAATTTTAATATTCAGTCATACATATTAGTCACATTTCGGACACAAACGGCTAACGTAAGATTTACACTCTGTGAAAAACATATATTTATGCAGGTTGTTTCCCTATGTGAATGCTAGAGAATCGTTTTATAGTTTGAACTTTATACTCTTTTAACTAATTTTCCATTAAGATTTTTATTCTTATTTTCAGATACTTCTTTTTATGAATTGCATATTTTGGATATTTGAGGCATTATAATTATACTGCTCATCTGTAATCTCGCGGTACTTACCGTTTGGCTAACTTTAATTAAAAAGCAAACAATAAACATTAGTAATTTTGGTAATCATTACAATATTTCATCCTTTTTCCATCGCCGAATGTGTAAAATGCCATTTAAATATGTCAAGAAAATCAATCATGTGGAAAATTTATCACAGTGGGCAGCCATATTGTTGAATTACGTCATATCACTAATCTCGCGGTAAATAGGTCAAAAGGTTCTAGAACATTATATTGCAGTTAATGTTTATAGTCTGTCAACGAATCACTAATGGGAATGATCAAACATTGCTTAAAAAAGATAAATTGTTATTCAACATCAAAATTAATACTAAATGAACACTGTTTACGGAGCCACTGTCACAAAATTACTCGTCTGGGAAACGAATGCATCGTAATGGGATTTTTTTAAAGTATGGACTAAAACTTTCCAAGAAACTGCTCATGATTGCAAGTTAGAGCGTTATGTCTTCGCGGGAGAAAAATTGGTCACAAACTTTGTTTGTAAACACAGCCCATATGGCGCGACTGACATACCGCGAGATTAGTGATACCGCGAGAATAGTGATGTCGGGTATATATATATACTACCTTATTAGTAATTGTCACAAGGTTTTGTTTTCACAGTACCATACATGAAAAGAATCCTGAATACAAACAAATGAGCATTAAATTAAAAATAACCATTAAAAGTTATATTTTCTCAGCAAATATTTGGAGTTAAGTGTATAATTTTGCTTGATTTATAAAAATGTGTTGATAAAATTTAAGCGTATTTGGGTATATTTGGGTATTTCGTGCTGCCCAATCAAAATCTATAGGCCAATAACAAGAATTCAGAAGCAGTGAATCTTTCAACTACAGATTTTGCTAGTCAAAACCATAGGGATTATTTGTAGGCTACTTTGATGAATGACACACTATGTAATATGTATGATGTGGGTATATAATGCGTGCATTCATTGCAGCAACTCTGAAGTATATTAGAAGAAACTGTTTCAAGTTTGTTCTCATCTTCTTAAGGGAATTCTCACCTATGCGACCATGTCCGTGGCTGACATGACCTCGCAACTTTCTAGTCTTCTTGTTTTTTGTGGTCTGAAAATAAAATCAATTCAAGATATCAAGACAGTACAACATGCATTTTTGTGGCACTCGGTCAGTAGTGGATTCGTAACAAAATTTCCGAATACTGTACCAATAACACAATCAAAATTACATTAAATCTGAGCGTTAAATAGTGTTTAATCGTTTTACTTAAATTTAACTGCCGATTCCTTTATAGTAAGGCAGATTAAAATCGATTTCTTTTGATAAATAATTTAGACCACTTACCATTTTGTGTGTACGGGAAGTAAAAGACCGGAAGTGGATGAAACGGTGTTGGTGTAAAATTTATTCCTAGGAAATAAAGGAAGTGAAATTGAAAATAGATACTGGTAATTCAAATTATTAATTAACAGTTTGTCTTCAGTAGAATTTGAACAATGCAGGATCTGCATAATATGATTTCTAACTAAACATAAGTCTTTGGTCGACCTGTTTGCAAATACTATAGATTATCAGTCCTTGTCTAACTCTAGTTTTGTCAGCACAGTTATTTAATTTATGCCCTGATGATGATTATTGTATGTAGCTGTTTCCAGGTGTGTCTCAATGATAACTTTTTATAGAAGATTAACAGTCGGTTACAATTTTTGTTGCTTTCTGTTTTCTTCAAATGCATAAATCATTTCACTAGCTAGATTACATCAAACTTCAAAATTGACCTGCCAAAATTTTTCAGTAATTTTTTTACTTTGTAATCGTTTGTTTAATTGTTTGATTTAAACCTACTTAATTCATACTGTATCAATAAATAAGAGACAAGTTCTTGCAACTTATTTCAATCCTGCTTCAAGGACTGTTTTCTTGGTTCAAACAAGTACTTGTGACAAAATTGCAGAAAGACACTGCGTACACTCACCCCTGATGAGTAGTCCAAAATTGTTTACTAAAAACGTTGAATATCATGCTATTTTTTTTAATGGTCGATATCCACATCCTGTCTGAAGTCACAATATTGAGTCTATCCTGATGAGATTCAGAGCAACAGTAAGTCGGCCAGCACTCTTACCCTCGACCACTGCTCAGAACTGATTGTTAGTCTATATGTTCTATCTCCAAAGGGAGACATAGAGTACAGTGACTTAATTTACTGAGTCTATATCTTAAAGCTGTCTGCAAGGCAGCCTGTAAGCTAGGGAAAGACAAAGACCTATCTTGTTTTTTTTCAAATGCCCCAATTTCACTTTCAGATATATAACACTGAAATCTGCCCTCTTTTTCAGATGCAGACTAATTCACTGGCAGTAATATGGATCATTTAAATTTTACAAGTTTGTTTAAAACTAATTATGAATGGTGGAATAACAGATCATTCCTGGAAAGGTAGCGTTCGCAGTCTCCCCAAGGGTCAGTTGCAGAACATTCGACATATGTTTGAAAAAGGATGTGAGCAAGATAACACTTCTCAACAGCAAAACCAACAAGCAAGAGCAGAATCTAAGAAATCTGGTACACTTTGACACCAAATGCCTTTTTAGCTCACCTGAGCACAACATGCTCAAGGTGAGCTCTTGAAATGGCCTTGTGTCTTTCATCAGATTTTGCTTTAAACAGCATCTCCTTCTAAACCACTTAGTTAAAGTTGATGAAATTTAATTGTGATGTTCCTTGCATGACACTCTACCAAAATTGTGAAAACATTCAGTTTGAGTTCCATGCAGAACTGTTTCTATGGCAGCAAGAGTAAAAAAAAAAATAAAAAAAAATTGGGTCTTAAACCACCAGGCCAAACATTTGATGTATAGCATTTTCTAGTGAACCTTTGCAAAGACAGGTCAAATTTTGTCCCTAGGATCACTATTGGCTTGGCTTGAAAGCTCACATATTGTACATAGAAATGTATAAGTAAATCTTTAAAATTATTCTTCTTTGAAACTGGAAGGCCTAGAGTTTAAAAGTTTGGCAGAAAACATTGTGTAGTGGATTTCAGCCAAGATCATTCAAATTCCGCTACTGCGGGTCATTATTGGCTCCACAACAGGTCAGATGTTTTACATGTACATATAGTAATACACATAGATAAACTCTTCAAAAAATCCTCTTCTCAGAAGTCCTAAAAGTTTTTACTTCTGAAATTTGAAGCTTACATAATAATAGCATTGCTTTACCAAGATTGTTCAAATTACAGCCGTGTGGTCATAACTGGCCCCAGGGTTTACATAGAAAATAAGAAATATATAGGAACAGATTTAAAATGTATTAGTTTCCTAGTCCAAAACCGTAATGCCCAGAGTTTAGAAATTTTCCATGAAACATTGCCCAGGGGACCTCTAGCAAGATTTTTAAAACTTTTGCCCAGGGTTTTAGGTTCCAACCTGTATGTCAGATGTTTTACAAAGAAGTTTATAGACAAAATCTTTAAATAAAAAATGTAAGAAACGTCTGAAATTTATTATGTAACCTATATAACAAACCCTTTGCTGTTACCTGTTTCTTTATTTCACAATCCCATTACAGCCATCAGTCTGGTTACATTTTGTAAATCATCAGACTTTCAAACAAACATGACTTCTGCTTCATTCCTGTCATGGGCTGGCATTTCTGGCACTACCATTACTTTACTAAAAAGTTCACCATGTTCCTTGATGGGACAATTATTTAAGACTACCACTTCATATTGATCCCTTTTAGTCCTTTCTTCATGCCATCATCAGAACCCTTTTAAAAAAAATTGAAATAACATTTTAATACTCACATATGTAAGTAGATATATTTGCAATTTTAAAGAAAATCTCTAGCCAGATCTTATTCTTATTTATACAATTTATTCACATAACAGTAATGTTTTATGTTTAGTTTCTGGTAAAATTCCAGATTTTCAATCTTGACTACTGCATTACAGATACAAAGAGGTCCAACATCATAATCATTTTCTTTTAAATTCGCAGCTGATATGGCGAAAGATGAAAATCCTGCAAGTCGATGGAGGCAACATATCTCACAACCGAAACAGACAGAAAGAAGCAGTCATTCACCAGCACGAACACATCGCAACGCTTCACCAGCTAAGCAGACAGACAGCACATACTATCCCAAACCTACTCCAAGAAAAAACATTGAGCATGGCGTGCCAGTTCTACCTGTGAACAAGTTTGGGCAGGTCGCTGCAGGAGTAGCTCAGACAACACAAGATACCACTCCTAACTGTGTGTCCAGAGTGCGTGATCAGTTTGAACAAAATCTGTCTTCTAAGACTAGTGACAGTAATATAAGACCACCTTTTGTACCAAGGAACAAAAGTCCAAATCCCTCACCAACCAGAATTCCGGACAAAAAATCGCCAGTACCTCTTCGAAAGCATGAAGATAAAAGTGAACTGGACCATGTGTACTCTAGGATATGGGAAAAGAATTCTGGGAAACCAAATACAGATGAAGGGGATTTGGAGGAGACTCAGAGACGTGTTAGTGTATTTGAGCGATCAAAAATGTTTGAAAATGTTAACAGTGATAGCAGATCTGGTCCTCAAGGCACTCCCTCCCCTTCTAAACCTCAAAAGCCACCCCCACCATTTAGACAAAGATCTTCAAGTGGTGATCACCAGTCAGATGTCAAAACTTGTTCACAAGGGAAGCCTGCACGACCCCATCCCCCACTGAGGCAGCGATCCCTTACAGAAAAAAGGGCAAATGACACTAAAAATGAATCTAGTGACAATCCACCAAGTGCTGTTAAAGCCGTGTCAAAACCTGCACCACCACTTAAACCTCCAAGGACTGGGGCTCATGATGACTATATTAAAGTGAAACTTGAAGCTGCAGAGAACAGGGTAAAATTACAAGAGACACAAAATGAGAACTGTGATAAAGTGTCAATGACACAAACTAAAGACATTCATAATGCAGAGAGAGAGCTTCCAAAAATACCAGTATTACAGAAAAAGAAGCCTACCAGACCTCCACCACCAAGGAAAAAGCCTCGACCATTTTCTATAGCTACTAGCGAAGAATTCAGATCAAGTGAGGGATCAGACTCAGACGACATGTCAAAATCAAAAGATGACAATCCATTTTACGAGATGATGCCTGCTGAGGTTTTCCAGGAGAAGGATCTCAAGAAACCATTAAAGCACTGGGACCTGCCTCGAGAGTCCCACCCCGAACCCATTCGTCGTAGTCTTAGTGCAGAGTGTATACACAAGGCAGTGGATGATATAGGTCTGTATATGAAATTGGAAAATAATATTTTACAGCAGGGCAGTGTTTTTTTATTCTTCCATTTTTTCAGTCATACAATTTTCATAAGTATTTTATGTACAGAAATGGCAGTGTGGTACTTGACAGGTAAGATTATAGTTTGACAAATTGATTGTTTGACCTACTCCACATTTACTTAAATGATTATGAAAGAAGATAAATGCCATTTTTCTTTACAGGTAATGTAGTTTATGTGGATCCAGACCAGTTACGTATAACTAACAGTAAGACGGGGTATGATATTTATGTCGACACCGAGGGTTACGCCGTCCCGAATAGACTTATCAGAAGGAATAAGTCAATTGACGATACAAATGAGGTATCATTAAGATCAATTTATTGTCTCTGTGGGAACTGTTAGTTTACTTTAAGTAATAGTTTCCATTGGTCCGTCCATCCATTTGTCATAAGGTCCATTCTGTCAACAAAATAGCAATAGTTATTAAGTAGTTATTCTTGTACCTACATATATATGCTGTTCATTATTTCAATGCATGGGTGGGTGCATAGATGGCTATTTGATACAGATAGGATAGTAAAAAATTTCTCCGATTTATTTTCCGTCTTCAAGATATTTGTATGCATACAGGCATTGAAATCATGGAATACCTTTGCCCAGTATTTATTGCTTTGTTGAAGGTCGAGATACACTTTAAATTTTTTAAATAATTCTTTTTCCAATTTTAGTGGGTTGTGGTCAAAGGAGAAATACTGTCTGATTCTGAAATCAGTGACAGAGTAACTGTTTTTCTTTCTTTTATAGTTTTCCTGTATATTTGAAGGAAAAGAGAAAACAGGCTTCTCTGCAGATTTTGTATTTTATAAAATGTTCAGATAATGTGTTTTGTCATTCTATTATTTCAGAGGTTCAGAACAATTGCTCACTCCTTCTATTAGCTCACGTGAACTCGTGTACTGTAAAATCAGATATTTTCGCGAGGCCGAAATTTCGTGAATCTTTAAGTCAAAAGTGGTTTGCGAGGTTAAATATTCGCGAAAATCAAAATTTCAGATCTTCATTTTTCGTCCATACTGAGAGGCCCGATGATCGATTATATAAAGCAGATCATTATACCATACATAGAAAACGTGCGAGAGAGCCTTCCTATTGACAGGTACGTCAGCTCTAACGGTATTTTAAAATGAAATACTCCATGATAATCATGCAACATGGTAATTTATTTGAACCAATTAACCCAAGCTGAATAAATATTTTTGACGATCAATTTTTATTACAATAAAAAGTGTTTGACATAATAGGACTTATTACCTATTGAATATCTTATTGAATATGTTTTGAAAAGAAACTGTGAAACATCCTTTGAATGTGACAAACAATAGCTGCCCAAAGCCGTTATAAGTCATGTTTGACTTTATCCTTAATTGACCATATTTTACACCTTTTTTACAGGTGTAACCAGACTGCTTTGGTCATTTTTGATGTTTTCAAAGGCCCACAGGAGTGAAGTGTTTCTCGAAACGTTGAAAAAGAAAATATCAAGGTCGTCTATGTTCCCGCATCATGTACCGACGAACTACAAACAATAGATCAAATACCAAACAAAATCTTCAAAGAAGAAATTAAAAATTGCTATTCCGACTACTACACCAAGCAAGTAACAAAATGCCTACGGGAAGATCGGCCAGTCGAGAGTATTGACATTAAAACGTCAACAATTAAGCCACTTCACGCTAGGTGGATCATGAAAGCTTTTGAAAAAGTTAAATGTGACAAAACGATGATAACCCGGGCATTTAATAATTGTGGAATATTTGAAAAATAAAATGGACCATTGAATAGTTAGTACATGCTATTGACACTTATAGTGATTTTCAATAAAAGTTACCACAACAATAAATCAAATACTTCGTTAATATTTATCCTATACATGTAGCGTAAGGGATAAAGCAAAACTGTTCGAATCACTCGTAATGGCAGACGTAGTGGTGGGACGCGATCCTTGAATTTCAGCATTTTTTCAACTTCTATAACGGTAATATATACGCGAGGATCAATTTTCGCGAATTTATTGAATTCGCGAATAAAGCGAAAATTAAACCCTCGCGAAAATTTCTGATTTTACAGTAGTTTTGAATTTGCCACTGGAGTTTTCCTTACTTTTCAGATCCTCCTGTTGAGTTGATAGACTTTATTTGTATCTTTCTGAAAAAAAAAGATAAATGGTAGAAATACAAGTACTTAAAAGACATTAAATAAAAGTGTCTCTTTTCAAAACCTTTTTCTCTGTTTGCAAGTTTTTAAGTGTCTATGTGTCTGCATTAGATACTGGCCAATTAATTCCCTAATTTATAATTGCATTTTTTTGTCAAAATTAATTCAAACTTCAGTGCTTGACTTAATGAGTTTCTAATGACATTAGGACAGAAATTATTTAATAAACTAATTTATATAAGCTTACATTAAACTTTTTTTACTTGTCATGCTAAATGAATTAGTCTTTCAGCTTGGATTACAAGTAATTCGATATTTATCTTAGGTGAGCAATATTAGACCCAGATGGTCCTCTAGACCCAGATGGCTCTCTTGACAATACAAGACTGCACATAGAATTACAAAACACAGAAGTCATTTAAGTTATTTTGCTTAAATTTTAATATTTTTTTAACTATTAAGTTTTGTTTTGGTACCATTCAAAATTTGTTAAGGCATATAACTTTAAGTATTTAACTGTGGAAATGCCTGGAAACTATTTGTGTAATTAAAGAGCTTTTGTATATATATAACTTACAGTTCAACTGCTTCTTGGGTTGAATATATCTTTCTACTGTAACAGTTGTTAGGGGTGAAGGTAATTTATACACATATATTTAGGTAACTGTACGGCTATACTGAGCGTAAAAAAATAACGCTTTTCAGAGTTTATACCAAGACTAGTTATCAGTGTATAAATCTACCACTGGTATTAAAATGTATTTGTTAGTTCTTCTTCTTGTAAATGGAGTTATGAAACCTTACATTAAGTTTGGTGTTAGCAAACTACTTAGATCAAGGCAACATGAGTATGAATTGTACTTACATATATTCTGTTTAAATGCACTTCTGCATGTTTGAAATTACATGTATGTGACATGTTTACTTCTTAAGAATCTTCAAAATCTGCTTTTGTATCGATGTTTTCTACTTTAAACCTGAAATGTAGAAAAAGAAATGTCTTAACCATCTTTAACGTTCATCATATTATTTAGAATAACATTGGATACATGTCAATGCATTTTTTGTGATGCATAGTTTAATTTACTTTATCAAAAGGTGATAAGTATGTCAAAAAAGAAGGTCTATTTAAGAAAAGAAGAACATTATCTCAATATCTGTATACACCAGTTTTTTGCTCTAAAGGTGCTATTAGATTATTACACCTTGTGATTCAGTTAACCAAAATATATTAAAAAATGTACTTAATTAAATTGAAAATTTGAGCAAACTTCTGAACCATTACAGCAGACATGTTATACCTTGATCAATTCTTATCATGTCTAGAAGTTTTCATATTCAGCTTGATTACTTTAAACGGCAAATAGTTAGATAAAATGTTATATGTTTCAGCCAAGTAAACCAATTGGGGATCGTGTAAAATCCAAGTTTCGAAGGTTTAAGAATCTGTTTACCGAACCAGACAAACCGTCTGAGAAATCTGAGAAATCGACACCAGACAGAGGCAGTCAGAAACAAAGAATTGATGCTGTAAGTTTTTGTTGTTTGTATTTGATGATATTAACCCTTTACTCCATATATACACATTTTTACGCATGTCAACCAGTGTAGATCCAGATCAGCCGGCACAACTGCACTGGTTGCTTTTTGGTCAGAAATAACCTTAGGCTAATGTATCAAAAGGCAAACAGTGTAGATCCTGATCAGATGGCACAGATGTGCCAGCTGATCTGGATATACACTGCTTGCCCAAGCCATAAAGGTGTATATATGTTGGAAAGGGTTAAGATCTATTTTAACAGAAAAAAATTATCTTGTAAATGTCAGTGGCAGATAAAAATTATGTTTCAAGATTTTCTCTTTAAGACGTGTTAATCTGTTTCCCTAAAGAATCTTTACTCTGCCTTGCTCTTAATCCTTTGACCTACACACACTCCATAAAGTTATTAGAAACATAATTGTTATGTTCTACCAGATTTTGATTCAGTTTGCTTAGTAAGACCAGAGTTATGCCTCCTTGAATTTATAACTCATTTGCTGTTTTCCTAGAAAATGAGAAATAGCTATTTCTTTAAAGCAATATAGCAAATTATGATTTTTTTTTTCCAAAAGAATTATTTTATTTGAAACTAAAGATACATTAACTGCATGAAAAGGGTTGTATGAATTTTGTTAAGTAGAAGAATGACAAGTTGTAATAGATTTCATAAGAATCAATATCGTTTGAACGCGACATTTTTTAAGTCAGTAATTATAACTACATTGAGAATGACAGTTATCTTTTGAAATGTTAGTAGACCTTTCTTTTATCCACAGATAAGACAGAAAGTGAACCAGGCATTTGAAGTGTTACAAAGTTCTATAAAACATAAAAATAGCAACCAGCTAGAAGTCGAAGACGAACAAGAGAATGAGCCTTCAAGTGAGTTTGAATTATAATATCATATGTTTGCAGTATGAATGTTTGACTATATGTGATTTATAATCCAACGAGAGCCCCAGGCAGGAGAGTGCAGGATAATCACAATATACAACAAAATATTGCAATAAATATCTTATGCCGCAGTGCAAAGAAGTGAGGTTGGTTTACCTGGCATTAAGGTCATGGAGTGTGAAAAGTTGAGGAGTCCTGCATCTACATGAAAAGCATGACAGAATACTCCTGTACAAAATAGCTGAAATGCACACACTTAAGAAAACAGTGCCATATAGCATGGTGTTACAGTGTATTGCATACTTTCCTATAACTGTATAAATTCAACCTCTGACAACTGCGTCAGGGAATCAATTCTTTGGCTCAGTGGTTAGGGTGTTGACCTTTGATATGCTGCGAGTCCTGCTCTGGGTTGTGTATTTCAAGATGCATTGCATCTTTCTGTTAACAGACTTTCTTGTTCATAAGAATAGTACACTCTTATATTGGTGAATGAGGACTTAACGAGGCTAGTAACAGGTATGGTGGGGCAAGAAAAGGGGAATCTTATTGAAGAAAATGCCTTCTTCTCGACTTCATGATTGAAGTTCTCTTTTTGCTGCCCTGCACCCTTACAATCCAAAATGTAAAGAGACCATTTGTTTACTGATTTTTAGCTCACCTGTCACATAGTGACAGAGTGAGCTTTTCTGATCACCTTTTGTCCGTCGTCAGTCCGTCTGTCCACAATTAGTTTGTTAACACTCTAGTGGTCACATTTTTGCCTCAATTGTCATGAAACTTGGTCGGGATGTTTGTCTTATTGATATCTCGGACAAGTTCGAACATGGGTTATCAGGGTTGGAAAACTAGGTCACAGAGCCCAAATATAGAAAAACCTTGTTAACACTCTAGAGGCTACTTTTTCAGACCAAAATATCTTGGAAATTTGTCAGAGAGGTTCTATCAATGATTTCTAGCTCAAGTTCGAACATGGGTCATCTGGGTTCTAAAACTAGGTCGCGGAGCCCAAAAATAGAAAAATCTTGTTAACACTCTAGAGGTTACATTTTCAGTCCAAATAATCTAGAAATTTGTCAGAAAGGTTGCTTTGACGATTTCTAGGTCAAGTTCGAATATGGGTCATCTTGGGTCAAAAACTAGGTTGCGGAGCCCAAAAAATAGAAATATCTTGTTAATATTCTAGAGGTTACATTTTCAGTCCAAATAATCTAGAAATTTGTCAGAAAGGTTGCTTTGATGATTTCTAGGTCAAGTTCGAAGATGGGTCATCTGGGGTCAAAAACTAGGTCACAGAACCCAAATATTGAAAATCCTTGTTAACACTCTAGAGGTAACATTTTTAGCCCAAATAATCTGGAAATTTGTCAGAAAGGTTGCTTTGACGATTTCTAGCTCAAGTTCGAATATGGGTCATCTGGGTTCAAAAACTAGGTCGCGGAGCCCAAAAATAGAAAAATCTTGTTAACACTCTAGAGGTTACATTTTCAGTCCAAATAATCTGGAAATTTGTCAGAAAGGTTGCTTTGACGATTTCTAGGTCAAGTTCGAAGATGGGTCATCTGGGTTCAAAAACTAGGTCACAGAGCCCAAATATTGAAAATCCTTGTTAACACTCTAGAGGTAACATTTTTAGCCCAAATAATCTGGAAATTTGTCAGAAAGGTTGCTTCTATGATTTCTAGCTCAAGTTCGAATATGGGTCATCTGGGTTCAAAAACTAGGTCGCGGAGCCCAAAAATAGAAAAATCTTGTTAACACTCTAGAGGTTACATTTTCAGTCCAAATAATCTGGAAATTTGTCAGAAAGGTTGCTTTGACGATTTCTAGGTCAAGTTCGAAGATGGGTCATCTGGGTTCAAAAACTAGGTCACAGAGCCCAAATATTGAAAATCCTTGTTAACACTCTAGAGGTAACATTTTTAGCCCAAATAATCTGGAAATTTGTCAGAAAGGTTGCTTCTATGATTTCTAGCTCAAGTTCGAATATGTGTCATCTGGGTTCAAAAACTAGGTCGCGGAGCCCAAAAATAGAAAAATCTTGTTAACACTCTAGAGGTTACATTTTCAACTCAAATAATCCGGAAATTTGTCAGAAAGGTTGCCTTGAGGAATTTTAGGTCAAATTCAAATATGGGTCCTCTTGGGGAAAAAAAAAAGGTCGCGGAGCCCAAAAATAGAAAAATCTTGTTAACACTCTAGAGGTTACATTTTCAACTCAAATAATCTGGAAATTTGTCAGAAAGGTTGCCTTGAGGATTTCTAGGTCAAGTTCAAATATGGGTCCTCTGGGGTAAAAAACTAGGTCACGGAGCCCAAATATCGAAAAATCTTGTTAACATTTTAGAGGTAACATTTTCAGTCCAAATAATCTGGAAATTTGTCAGAAAGCTGAATTCTATGGTTTCTAGCTCAGTTTCAAATATGGGTTATCTGGAGTCGCAAACTAGGTCACAAAGCCCAAATATCGAGAAACTTTGTTAACACTCTAGAGGTTATATTTTCAGTCCAAATGTCCTGGAAATTTGTCAGAAAGGTTTTTCTTTGATGATTTGTCGCTCAGGTTTTGATATGGGTTATCTGGGGTCAAAAACTAGGTCACAGAGCCCAAATATCGAAAAACCTTGTTAACACTCTAGAGGCTACTTTTTCAGTGGAAATTTGTCTGAGAGACTGTTTCAATAATTTCTAGCTCAAGTTCGAATATGGGACATCTAGGTTAAAAAACTAGGTCATAGAGCCCAAATATGGAAAAACCTTGTTAATAGTCTAGAAGTAACATTTTCGGTACAAATAACCTAGAAATTTGTCAGAGAAATTGTTTCAATAATTTCTAGGTCAGATTCGAATATGGGTCATCTGGGGTCAATTAACCAGGTCCATAGCAACTTTGTTAAAAGCAGTCATACTCAGGTGAGTGATACAGGGCCATCATGGCCCTCTTGTTTATCCTTTCTGCACAACCCCCTTCTCCATACCTCCCCTCATCCCCTGAAAATTAAATGGCAAAAATTAGAAGAGATTCTTAAAATCTGTCAAGCTGTCAAGCCTAAATGTTTATCTCACTGAATGCCCAAGGTTTTTATCAACTTACAAATGAAAATGAATCTATTTGAAATTAAGACCTACTGATTTAAAGGGGTTCTTTTTAATTTTTTATGTTTAAAGTGACATGCCCTACATTTAATCAGTGACATACTGCATAGTTGTTTATTTGTCTCAATCTCTATCAAATTAAACAAATAATTGATAATTAAAAGAAGGACATAAAAAAACTGTATTCAAAATTTTCTCATTAATACTCCCAGAAAGTGTTCATTTAGAATAAGCAGCTATCCCCCCAAAATGTTGCAAAAACATTTCTCTACATTAAGATTGATATTAGTGCATTCAAATTATCTGTATTATCTGTTGCACTTAAAAATTTTCTAACACGTTGACATGGGGTAATAATTCATTGAATTTCATTTACTTTTACATGATTTCAAGGAAAATGGTGGACTCTAGGATGCTGATATATGAAATTAGGAGGACTTCAAACCTTAAAAGATAGAGCAGTATAAAATGTTATTAGTCAACTGTTTGGGCGCTATTTAGAACAAGTACTGATTTCTGTATATTTGCGTGACTTCTTTGGAGGATAATATGTGATCAAGGGTTGACACTTAGGATGGACAAATAGATTTATAAATTTTCAAAACCAGTCTGACACTTGAGTAAATATTGAATTGATATCAGTTGAAGTGGTACTTAAAACGGCCATCTTGTAATGTACTTATGAGTGTGTGTTCTTCAGTCAAAAGTTCATAGTGATATATAAATATATATATGTTGAAAGCCATCCATTCAAAGTTAAGACAAAAAATTGCAAACTTACGATATTGTCACTTGCTGAGAAAATAAACTCAATTCTCTGAGATGGTATTTCTTAACATATTTTCTTCAATTTTTATTTCTTTTAGACCAGATTCTTTTAAAAAAGGCTTATTGGCATAAGTGTTTTGAATCATCAAGTGGCAACCACTATTAACCACTTGCATTTGATGGACCTTGGCTTGAAATTAAGTGACCTTATTAAGAACTCTAAATCTACATTATTGCGTACATAATCATATATTTAGTTGTATAGGGTATAAGGTTTAACACCACTAAATTTATACTTCTTGACATTAATCAAGTGCCAATGATGGTAATTTAGGCTGACTTACGTGTGTGCCATAAACAATACAGTGGTAAAGCAGTATGTACTGATAACTCAAGCAATGATTTTTTTTCCCTTTTGACTGAATAAATTCATTGTTATCCAGTATAGAATTGAAGACAAAACTTAATCATACACCCCCCATTTAAATGCAAAAGGGGTTATGGTGGGGTAGGGGGCATTTTATAAGTGGAAGCATTTAAATTTAAATACTTATTTGGTATAGCAGAATTCTTATGCAGGGTGTCTGTTACTTCTCAGTGAGCCAGCGTGATGTGAGGGATCTGGAAAATCCCAATATATGAGAAGCACCATCTTACACTAGAACTGCTGTAGGAATCAGATCATGCTCCTGGTAGATTTTAAATCAAGAACATATCAATTTAAAGTTGCAGTAGAAGGACTATGAAATAAGGAAAAAGTTAATGTAAATACGGTCAAAATGTCATCAAACTACAATGTAATTTCTATGATTCTGTGAAAAAAAATGAACAGCTCTGTTGCCTGTTTGATAATCTTTTTGGAAATATAGATGGTTATCTTTCATTTCCAGCAATGAATGCAAAAAGGTGCTATCTTCATCTGTATTTTATAGTGGAACTTTTTGCATTCACACCTCAGTTTGTAGTGGCAGTGGAAGTAGAGAGATGTAGCAAAGACCTAAAATACCACAGAGTGGCTACTTGTTTAAATCTCACAAAAACTCATGACAGCAGAGTAAAATTTTCCTAAATCTTGTCGTTTTCTGTCTCAAATATGTCAGAAACTGTTTAGTTATGATGAAAATAAGTTGCATTACGCAATAGAGCATTTATTCATCTACAAAATGATAGCTTACTTTACACAATTGATGATAAAGCTTTATTCAAAGAAGAAAACCACCTGTTAAGGAATGTTTGGAATTTATCAACATATCTGCATCTTGACTACCTAAAAATCAGAATTTTTTTAACACATCAAAGAAACAAAACAAAATAAAACCTTTTCGTTTTATACTGAAATGGTCACTATGTTATATGCTATAGACTTCTAGTTAGAATTTTTACAGGACATTAATGCCGGCCTGGCTATAGCTCAATTGGTAGAGCATCAGATTGTCAGTCTTGACGATCCTGGTTCAATCCCTTTCAGGGCCGGCAAAATTTCTCCGTGATAATTGATCTATAGGTCATTTGTCCCTCACCTCTGAACCAAGCGAGAAAGAAGTCAGTCACTTGCGGAGAAATTGGTTGGTAAACTGGTTGGATAACCAGGAACACTGGTTAGGTGGACTGACTGCCGGGATATGACCTTAGCTGTTAAACTGGTGTTAAACTCCAATAAAACCAAACCAAACCAAAGGACATTTAGTTTTTGGACAAGATGTTGACTTGCCACGTGTCTAAACAGTGTATTCGTTTGGCTTATAAAGGAGTTACAAATCTGTGGTATTTTAGGTCCTTGGATGTCAGTAGCACATCAGTGGTTTAAATAGAGGATATTTGGTTGTTTTTGTGGAAGATAAGAATTTATTTCATCGAGTGAACACCATATGTGATATTTTCACGAGTGGCTGCGCCACTCGTGAAAATATAAACATATGGTGTTCACGAGATGAAATAGATTCCCATCTCCCACTAAAAAACAAACAAATTTTCTTTTTATTTTATGCCAACACGTCAAAAATGGGTATTTTATGACATTTTTACTCAGGGCCTTCAATAAATTCCCCATGGTGAGCCCCAAATCAGTTAATGCGTACTTTGGTCAAACCGTTACTCCGCACAAAAAAAAGTGCAGACAATCTCCAATACATATGATAATTTTACTTCTGCTGAAATAAACTGAATACACTTTCATCAAATAACATTTATTTTTCTCTACACAGTTTATCAATATTTATTGAATTTTAGCCATACATACTTTAATTATAAAAGCGGATTAATACCGAGTAATATTCAATCAATTGAATTGAAAGTGGGCCATATTGGATATTGTCCATGTGAGTTATGTAAACAAATCAGACATTTTAAATAATTTATGGCGAATTTCATCATTGTTCACAACTAGTTAGGCTCAGGAATTCAATATTATAACTGGATTTAACTAGGTAAATAAATTTTACTCGCTGTCACTGTCTGAAATACAGCGGATTCTCTTGTATTTACGTGGTGGGGAAAAGTAGTTTGGGCACAAACAGTGGATTATCAAAATGGTAATTTCACTGATTCAAAACAGTGGATTATCACTTTTATCTCACTGATATTTCCCAGTATTTCATTGGTAGGCATAAAATAAAGATCAGTTAAAATTAAAATTTGTAAAATCAGATAATTGTTGGCTGAATTTTTATACCATTATATATATTTACTTCAGATGATTTAGACTGCAACATAGATGAACAGGAAATCAGAAAGAGGGTGGAGTACTCACGTAGCGTTCGACTCAAAACTGTAAGTATCAGTATCTATTTTTAAATTTTAATGTTAAAAGCAATATTCATTCAGATGACTTGATATCTAAGCTTGTTGGTGATTTATTGAACAGTTACGCATTTTGTTATTAGTATTTAATAATATCTAGAAATAACTAGGTCAACAGTTAGCATAAAAATGTTGGTCCTTAGTCTTTGCTTGTAAAAATACTTCAAAGCTGGCTCTGTTTGTTAAGGTGTCCATCCTTCTTCCTGATAAAAATTTCTGATTGTCTGAAGTATTTTGTTTTAAATCCAAAAAATTAATATCTTTGAAACTGTTTATGAAGGACACAATACTTCTGCAAGCAGTCTGACCTCAACTTACCAGCTACAAATGTATGGACACCAGAAGTGTAGCACTGACTGGTAATCTAACAAGCTAGGACAAGAGCAGTTGTTGATATTATTTTTTTCCAAGAAAATGTCAATGATTTTACAGTCAGAAAGTATTCGAGCTGCTAAGAAATACCAGCAGAAGATTTACCCCCAACTATTTGAACATGCCATGATTGTCAGCCTCCGACAAAATCCTGATTCCAGTGTTTATGAGCCATATGTGATTTATAAGTTTCCAGAAATTGTAAGTATTTTTTATACACACATTTCCACATAGTCAAAGTCGCTTTATGATAGTTATTTTTTCTCTGTATGGTTAAAAAAATCTATAGCCAAGTAAACAAGAGTATGTATCGTGATTTTTGAAAACAATGCTCTAAGCAAAGACCTAGAATACCAAGGAGGGACTACATTGCACATTTAATAAAATCTAACAGCAGGTAGATAAAAACTCATAGATAAGATATTAACAGATCTCATTAGCAATATAACTCAAGTATCTCTATACATCTTTAAACCTGATGCAAAGTTATACTTTACTTATCAAAAGTGGACCTGGCGTGGCCGAGTGGTTAACGCGTCGGACTAGTAGTCAAGGGATTGCTAGACGCACGGGTTCAAACCCAGTCAGGGGCAAGCCGTTGTTTCCTTGAGCAAGAAATTTTACACTCATTGCTTAGTACTGGTTAGTTCCAGGAACAGATTCGTGTCAATAAGTTAAAAGCGTCCTACACAGTCGAACTAAAATAAATTTGGTATAAACTAAATTAAAACAGATGTATGTGAAGATCTTTCATTATATCTGCATCATGACTAACCAACAAACCAGACCTTTTTGCAATGTATTCAAAATTTTCACATTAATGCTTTTTCCATCTGATGCAGAAATGATTGTTAATTTTTTATGCTACAATTAGGAATCACATTAGTATAATCACAAGTTATTCAGCATTTTTGTGACATATCAAGTGCTTAAATGGTGGATTCCATTGGCTTATATAATGGAGTTTCTGATCTGTTGTATTTTAGGTCTTATCTCAAAACTGCTCAACTAAATTGTTACAAATGTTTATTTTCTTTCTAAGTCCACTGAGTTAAATGCATTGTCAAAGATTTTTTTTTCATGTATCTAAAAAGTGTCAGTTTTGGCCACTCTTTAGAAAAAGTGTCACATGTAATTACATTTTCTCCTTAACCCTTGCTTAAAACATCAGTAAACAAATCAAATCTTGTAATTAACAGACCACAGTAAGGAATTCTGTTTTAGATGTATCCTGTCATTCTTTTATTTCTGATTTCATCAGTGCATTATTTTGACTGAAATCTAAGCAAGCAATTTTCTAAACTTTTAAACTTTGATAAAAACAGTACATGAAAATAAGTTTATTTTGGGAAAGGTCTATTTTAAAGTTTTGGATGTTACATAATATATTTAAATTAATTTGGAAATACCTGTCCTTCTTTACTAGGATTATGTACAGGTACACTTATTTAAGCAGTAACCTTTATTAAACAGCCGTTTTCCTAAGTTAACCAATTATACAATGTACATGTATATCTAAACATATAAATATAACACATGAAAAATGTGTACACCATATTAATGCTACATGCTTTTAGTGGCTTGTTTAAGCAGTAACCTTTATTAAACAGCCATTTTCCTAAGTTAACCAATTAAATATCTAAACATATAATATAACACATGAAAAATGTGTACACCATATTAATGCTACATGCTTTTAGTGGTTTGTTTAAGCAGATACCTTTATTAAACAGCCGTTTTCCTAAGTTAACAAATTATATATCTAAACATATAAAATAAAACATGAAAAATACGTACACCATATTAATGCTACATGCTTTTAGTGGCTTTTCTAAGCAGAAACCTTTATTAAACAGCCGTTTTCCTAAGTTAACCAATTATATATCTAAACATATAAAAATAAAACATGAAAAAAATAATTACACCATATTAATGCTACCTGCTTTTAGTGGCTACCTGCTTTTATATAATTCAGATCAGGTGGAAGCTGAAGACTTAAAACAGTAATGATAGGCTATCAGTGTTACAATGTATTAAACTGCTGCAAATGTACGCTATAGGCATGCTTTCATTCAAAAGTAACGCATAGTCTTATGAGCTTAAATAGCTTCATTTCCACCATTCTTTGTGATTGGAATACTTGTTTATGGATGCACCAAATTCGTCAGTCAATGTATTTTCAGACTTTGAAATAATAAATATTGTCAGAGGGTATTTTGGTTATGCTAAGCCTAAGATTGTAAGACAGAACAGTTGGTAACTTTACAAATCTTGGCACAAAAATTGTACCACACATCGCAAGATACAAAAGTTGTCCAGTACATTTTGAGACACAAAAAATGTATTGTACATTCTTAAAACATGAAAAATTGTATGATACATCTTAAGACACAAAAATTGTATGATACATTCTCAAGACATTAGAAATTGTATGATACATTCTCAAGACATGAAAAATTGTATGATACATTCTCAAGAAATGAATAATTATATGATACATCTCAAGACATGAATAATTATATGATACATCTCAAGACATGAAAAATTGTATGATACATCTTAAGACACAAAAATTGTATGATACATTCTCAAGACATGAGAAATTGTATGATACATTCTCAAGACATGAAAAATTGTATGATACATTCACGAGACATGAGAAATTGTATGATACGTTCTCAAGACATGAGAAATTGTATGATACATTCTCAAGACATGAAAAATTGTAGGATAGATTCTCAAGACATGAGAAATTGTATGATACATTCTCAAGATCTGAGAAATTGTATGATACATTCTCAAGACATGAAAAAATGTATGATACATTCTCAAGACATGAAAAATTGTATGGTACATTCTCAAGACATGAAAAATTGTATGATACATTCTCAAGACATGAAAAAATGTATGATACATTCTCAAGACATGAAAAATTGTATGATACATTCTCAAGACATGAAAAATTGTATGATACATTCTCAAGACATGAGAAATTGTACATCTTAAAGCGGCTGTGCTCCAGATGAAAAAAAAGAAAGTTTTCTTGTATTATAAATTTCTTGTAATATTTATGACTAATGCTTAAACACTAACTAACTGACAAAAAATAAGTCAGATAATCACATTATAAATTGATTTTTTTTTCCTTTTGTAATGCTATACCATAAAGCAACGGTATAACTATATTGTATAACATTTAAAGTAAATAATTGTTTTTGCAGTGATAGTGGTGACAGTAAAAACATTGGACAAATTTTGTTAACATGAGTGTCCAGAGTTCAAATCAAGCTAAAGCGATTTTTCTTTTTTTGTGTTCTATTTTGACCTTTATAATCAGTTTTGAAGTAAAATATCATGTTGTTATAATCTCACAGCATCTAGATATTTAATTAATGTAAAAAATATTTTATATCAAATCTGGAGTACAGTCCCTTTAAGACATGAAAAATTGTGCTATACATATCAAGAGAAGAAAATTATGCTTAAACCTTAATATTTCAAGATACAAAAAATGTGTTATCTTCTCAAGACAAGAAAATTATATTACACATATCTAGACACAGAAATTGTGCTACATATCTCAAGACACTGAAATTGTGCTTAACATCTCAAGGCACAAATATTGAGCTATACCTCTCAAGACACAGAAATTGTGCAATACATCTCAAGACACAAATGTTAAAAGATATTTGAACAAGAAACCCGTCCAAATTTTTTGTCTTTACAAATAACTTGAGTGTTCCTCAGTTTGGATTAAAAGCCAGATGTACTTTTTCATGTAGCTTGGCTAATTTATTAATGTATCATCTGTATCACATTTCCATCTCATTTTTAGCGCAATTATAAGCTTACTATGGAGGGCAAGCTTTTCCCATGCTCAGAGTCGGTAAGGTGCTAGATGTTGTTTGTAAAAACCCTGTGCAGGCTGCTGGTCACCGTTTTATGTCCTTAACTTGTCACTTTCTATCACCTATGCTAGGCTTATTTTCTGTACACTTGCTTGTGCCACATTTTGGATAAAGGCTCTGTCTTTCGCAAATGTAACTGTGTGGAAACTCCTGTAAAGTAGGTGTCTCAGATTTGATTTTTTTATTTATTTATTGTTATATTTTCAAGCATTATAAATTCAGAATGCATTTAAATATTTTTTATTTCCATTTATTTTCCTCTGTAACTATAAATGACAGATTGTACCTTATTGTCTGCAACAGTTTTTTCTGAAAAAAATACTGTTCAGTGTTCATGTACTTTCATTTTATTTCATTTTATTGGTATTTGTTTAATATCTGTCCTCTTTTTATTTTCATATCTATAGATTAAGAAACATTTGATTGTATGTGTACCAGGGTCTTGTATATTATCTACAAAGGGTAATCCAAAAACAGTTAATTTATTTAAACAAAGGGTGATCCAAAATTGTATATGTACAAGGGTAATCCAAAATTGTTTACATGTATGTACAAAGGGTAATCCAAAACTGTATATGTACAAAGGGTAATCCAAAGTTGTTTATGTACAAAGGGTAATCCAAAATTGTTTATGTACAAAAGGTAATCCAAAACTGTATATGTACAAAGGGTAATCCAAAGTTGTTAATGTACAAAGGGTAATCCAAAATTGTTTGTGTACAAAGGGTCATCCAAAACTATATTTGTACAAGGGTTTATCCAAAATGGTACATGTAGAAGGGGTAATCCTAAGTTGTATATATACAAAGGGTAATCCAGAGTCATAGGTTTAGTATGAGATTTGTAAATCCACTATTGTAAACATAAATTACTACACCAACATCCATAAAATTTTGTACTTACCATTGTGTTGCTTCAGTTATGACCAAAGTCCTTCTAATTGTTGGTCACCCCTTGTAATTGTTGACATAAGCCTGGGATGGACGGAAAATCTGTTGCATTTTATTACTAAATGAAAACAACCCATGCTATTAGCTACTTTAACCTTTTTGTTTTCTTTAAAGTAGAAGGGATATTAGTTTTGTCAAATCTTGTAGAACTGCATGACTTTTGTGTGTCTTTTTGTCAGATTGCATGAGTGTTAATCGGAACATTTTAATACTGTTGCTGTTTAAGTTGAGAAGTGAAAAGCTAAGGAATATCTGTCTGTCTGTCTGTCCATCTGTCTGTCTGTCTGTCTTCATTTATTAGTCTCTTTATCTATCATTATTAGCACCAGCTTCAATGCAGTTCTCTTGAAAATCATTTTTGCACAAATGAGACATGTGTCATCTTAAAATACAAGTGTTTCATGAAAAAAAAAAATTGAATATTTTCAAGTTAATGCCTTTTGGCAGTTGTAGTTTTATTTAGAATTCTTGGCTCTGTTTTCTTCTTTTGTCAGCTGCATGAGAAGTCTATTTTTGTCTGAATACCTCATACTTTTTGTTTACATTTTAAAACGTTTATTCAAGTAACTGATCTTATGGTAATGTTATATTACCTTGACCTTCACTATGACCTAGTATATTGAGGTCATAATCTAAAAATAAACAATTTTGATTATGAAATATCTCTTCTTTCATCTTGCTTTTGCTTTTTACAGAATAGTTTGACTATGCATGTTACTCATTATTATTAAACTTTTTTTAAAGAAACGTTTGACCTTGACATTATGATTTATAACAGTTTCTTCTTTGTAAATATTACAGAAGGACAGTAATGTCTCTGTGCCATTGT
This sequence comes from Cyclina sinensis, assembly GCA_012932295.1. Taxonomy (NCBI): domain Eukaryota; kingdom Metazoa; phylum Mollusca; class Bivalvia; order Venerida; family Veneridae; genus Cyclina; species Cyclina sinensis. Next base: position 3,476,050 of record JAAONU010000003.1, read on the forward strand.
TCTGTTTTCCTGATGCTGCCAACTTTAAATCATCCTCGTCAAGTTCGAAAAGGTAAAGTCTCCTTAACTTGATATAAATGTTTGATATTGATTTCTTGTGCTTGTGTTTTGGTTGGGGGTGGGGGTGAGTAGCTAGAGGAAACAACTTGATTCTGATCTGGGGGAGTAATGATTATCGAAAGGTCTTAATGTATATTATCGAAAGATTTAGAAGGTGACAGCAGAGAAATATTGTTGTGGTATTGTCTATCAGTCACTCAAAATTTTCTGTCCGGAGCCATAACTCAGTAATGGTTAAAACTTGGAATGAAAAGATTGCATAGTGGTATTACAAATTCAGTCCTTCTGTGGTTTCAGTCAGTCATATAATTTTGTGCTGACGAACTTTGATGGTGGACGAGTGTATGGTTACTGTAGAAGACTTCTTGTAAGTAGAACATTTTTAAGAATCATTGGAGCATGCCCAGTTAAGTCTTTTATTTCAAATCCTGAAGATTTTATGTTTTGTTTTTTTTACCGAAGATGTTGCAAAAGTTCTATTTATATTCTCAAATAACAAGTTATATTCAACCACTGAAAGCTTGCCGAGATTTTAGTTTGCTTTATCATGGAAACCAAGACTCAAGAAATTTTCAAATGTCAATACGGTGGTTATGTTAAGTTGTTTGAATAATAGGAAATCCTTGTTAAAAGTATAGTTGTAACAAATAATATATAACCCAGATATTTTATTTTATCTCTGTAAGTGAACCTAGCCTGTGCTCAGACTTTTTATTAGTGGTTCAGAATATTTTGTTGGAAGTATTTACTGCGATTCATTGAAAATTCTTTAATAAATTATTTTAGCCACCGAAATCACCAAACAAAATCCCAGAAGTGATATGTATCATTAGTCCTGTGGATGCATTTTCCATGTATAACATAGTAAGTAAAATGGAAACTTTCTTTATGTTACCATCTTTGATAAATGAGTGTTCATAATATATAGATGCGGCATGAGAAAATGTCATGGTTAATTCAAAAACTCAATGTGATCGGATTCAGTTTAGTTAAGTAAACTACTTTTCCAGAAAGATTGGCCAGATGGAAGCCATTAAATTGGCTTTGCTTTTCCCAGGTCTGAGTAGAAGTATTAATAAAAACACTGGTATTTATATCTGGTTTAAACACTCTTCTATCATTAGATGCCATTAATTTGTAGAGCTGTAGTATTGGACAAAATACTGTCTAGAAGGAATTCTGTGGTTAATTTTAGAGTAAGTGTTATTTGCAGTTTATTTTTTAAATGCAACACATGGAAATAATTTCCAGCTTTTGGAAGAGATTGAGATAAAGAGACTGGTTTCTCTTGACGCAGCCCAAGAGTTAATTGCAGCATCATTCGGACGTCCTCTTCCATCACCAGGCCAGAGCGAGATTATCCGTACATTGGTAAGTTGAAAATTATTTTGCGGGGAGACATTGGAAGTGTTTAAGTTTATTTGTGACAGGGTAGACTCTACAAAAAGAAACAAATTGAACTTTCATTTTCAGCAAGTGTAAAATTTATTTCAAATTTTGACATTTGGTTTGACATTATTTTCATCATATGCCACAAGCTATTAGTAGGTATATGTTTATACATACCTTTATCTTGGTATATCTTATCTGTCAGTATTCCCAGGACAAAACCAGTAAAACCAGTAAATTTTTTCTTGTAGGATGAGGCAGGAGAAATGGAAACTATATTTGTTACCAGGGAAACAGACAACAGAATAGAAAATGTAAGTTTGGCCTTTGTACATCTCCTCTGATAATATTGTCACTGGTTGCAGAAGAGGCAGTCTTTTTGAGTTCTTTTTCATACTTTTTGTATAACATTTATACTTTTTTAATGTCTCATTCCATAGGCTGTTGGTATTGATAATGGAGGGTCTAGTGTCAATCATGCTTATCACATTGTAGTTTTCAGTTGCTTTTCAGTGATGAACCCAGTGCCCCCTTTAACTGGGCTTGGTACATTCTTAGTGGAAGTAAAATTTGGTGACCCATGTCTCTTTCTTTGTTTAAGTAAGGATCACCTCTAGAAAATGCCTAAGAATTCAGTTCAAGTGATTTCCAGCTTAATTGATTCTTTGACATTTTATATCAAAATTCTAGGTGAACTGTGAATGTTTGTTGACAAACCTTGGCTCAGACAAATTGCTCAAGGTATTTTCTACCATCCTGTTGGAGAGAAGTGTTCTTTTTTGTGCCAAACATCTCAGGTAAGGGCAATAACTCTTGCATTATTCTTTGAATAAACTGGCAATTTATTACAGATCATTTTTAAGATTGTAGGCAAACTTAGATTTTTATTCATTACTTATAATGAGAAGAAATGATATAGTATTCCATTTTCCCGACCTTCTTTTAACCTTAATATGGTAAAATTTCACTGGAGAGGTCAGTCAGAAAATGGTTTTCTTTAAAAATTAGTCTTAGCAGCCTTATTTGTTCTACATTTTAGAAAATTCATTCTTAAAAATTGCTTACTTTTATATGATTTTGAAAAAATTGGTGTTATTAGTGAAACATTTTTTGCAACAGTAAATGCTATTTTGTTTAAATGAAAGTTATGATTCCATCATCCTCAACCTTACAGTTTGCTTGTTAGATTTTATTGATAAATATCACTTCAACAGCTAACAATATGATACTTTTTTCATAGGTCATATATTTTCTTACTTTTTCAGTACTTTATCATCAACTATACATGCCATTGCATCTCTTTTGTACCCTTTTTCCTGGCAACACACATTCATACCCGTGCTTCCTTCAGACATGTTAGATGTCGTCTGCTCACCTACCCCCTACATTATTGGTATCACAACCTCACTCTTACCCAAGACAACAGAGCTTCCAATAGATGAGGTCAGTGAAGTATTATTATTGTTATTATTTGTTGTTGTTGTTGTTTTGCAACCTTGTCAGACACATAGGGAGTAGGACATTTCGTACAGAGAAAGTTGTTCAGTACTAGCGCTCTTCAGTGGAACTTGCCAGTGTCATGACATACTTTTTAAAATGTTTATTTTAAATTCCTGAAATAATCTTTGTGTCACATAACAGAAAAAATATTTCCAGTAGAGAAAACATTTTGGTACACATGTATTTGAAAATAAACTCTTAATGGACAGCCTGAATTATTATGAACCAGAAAGAATATGAAACTTACTAGCATTTACATTTCCGTTTCTTTGCCAAAGGAAAAAAGAGACAGAACATAAAATCAGAGTTTAGTAAAAACTGATAGATGTATTACTCAGAATCTCGAATAAATCTGTCTTGTAAACAGTTTTACCATGACTATCTGCTCCACAATCAAGACTGCTAAAGAGTTGTAAAAAATCCAGTGGTATAAAGAAAAAAAATTGCATTAGCCTAATATTCATTTCTTGTTTTGTTTAATCTGAGGTAGGAAAATAATCTTACTTTACTAGCAATGCTTTCCTCTATATTCAGAGTACTTTATCATGTGAAGTATTGAGCAAATTAAATTTTCTACATAGATTTTATATTATTTTGCATATGAAGTTCAATGCATTGATTAGCCATCTGGCTGTAATGTGAAGCTCTATCCAGATATGATAGAATCACTGTTTATAGTAATCATGATGTCTCCTGGTATTTGTACACAACTAAACGAGGTCACAACCCAGCAATGGAAGACACTGGATTCAAACAAGAAATGTTTGTAAAACATAAATGCCCACCAGCAGCACCTAATTGCTTGTGGTTGGGCCAAGCGTTCTCTAGTTATTGATCAGAAACCGTTTTTAGGATCAAGGTCCGTATGGCCTTGACCTTTGACCTAATGACCTCAAAATCGATAGGGGTCATCTACTGGTGATGACCAACCAGCATACCAAGTTTGGTGAACCTAGGTCAAAGCATTCTCTAGTTATTGATCAGAAACCGTTTTTAGGATGAAAGTCTGTGTGAGTTTGACCTTTGACCAAATGACCTCAAAATCAATAGGGGTCATCTGCTGGTGATGACCAACCAGCATACCAAGTTTTGTGAACCTAGGTCAAAGCGTTCTCTAGTTATTGATCAGAAACCGCTTTTAGGATGAAAGTCTCTGTAATTTTGACCTTTGACCTAATGACCTCAAAGTCAATAGGGGTCATCTACTGCTGATGACCAACCAGCATACCTAGTCTGGTGAACCTAAGTCAAAGCGTTCTCTAGTTATTGATCGGAAACCGTTTTTAGGATGAAGGTCCCTGTGAACTTGACCTTTGACCTAATGACCTTAAAAATCAACAGGGGTCATCTACTGGTGATGACCAACCAGCATACCAAGTTTGGTGAACCTAGGTCAAAGCGTTCTCTAGTTATTGATTGGAAACCGTTTTTAGGATGAAGGTCCCTGTGAGCTTGACCTTTGACCTAATGACCTCAAAATCAATAGGGGTCATCTACTGCTGATGACCAACCAGCATACCAAGTTTGGTGAACCTAGGTCAAAGCATTCTCTAGTTATTGATTGGAAACCGTTTTAAGGATGAAGGTCACTGTGAGCTTGACCTTTGACCTAATGACCTCAAAATTAATAGGTGTCATCTACTGGTGATGACCAACCAGCATACCAAGTGTGGTGAACCTAGGTCAAAGCGTTCTCTAGTTATTGATTTGAAACCACTTTTAGGATGAAAGTCTCTGTGATCTTGACCTTTGACCTAATGACCTCAAAGTCAATAGGGGTCATCTACTGGTGATGACCAACCAGCATACCAAGTTTGGTGAACCTAGGTCAAAGCGTTCTCTAGTTATTGATCGGAAACGAAGTGTCTACCGACCGACCTACGGACTGACCGACCGATCGACATTTGCAAAACTATATGCCCCCTCATCTTCGATGGGGGGCATAAAAAGCATTCACGACATGTACTTGAAGATAAAAAAAGTGGATCTAATGAAAATCTTATTGTCATTTGTCAAGTTTAGTAGTTATATAGAAAACTACTATTTCTGGGTTATGGTAGAAAATCTTGGACATTGTAAAGACTTTGGTTATAAACTGGTGTAATGTGTAACATTGGATGAGTTGTGATTATAATTCTAAAATTGTAAAAGTTTTTTTTTCTCTTTTTTTTTGCAGAATGTTTTGATTGTTGATATAGACAAGAGATCTTTCCTAAAATGTCAGGGTGATGAGGGAACTCTCTTGCCAAAGAAGATAGAAAAGGCCTTAAAGACTTCTTTAAATATGTGCCGTGTTGATGCTGGTATAACTTTTTGTATTACTTTGCTTACTTACAAAATCTTCTGTGTCAGGTTTTCATTTCTGTGATATAGATCAAAGCTAGTTGAACCTTGTGCTCCAGTGATTTTAAAGTCTTTTTTTAAAGTGATAAATGCAGGGAGTTACTGCCAAAGTCCTTCATGGCCAAAAAATAAAATCAAGTCTAATTTTTCGAAGTAAAATATTTCACAGAATAATTTTCATGGCAGAAGTTCACAAAGTCTTTGAAACAGTGTTAAATGTCTTGTGGAATTACACCAAAACTTTCATGACAGTTATTGAAAAGTCATGTTGCAATGCTTGTATACATTGGCTTAAATATCTGAATATAAATCTCAGAACTATTGTAGAAAGAGTCAAAGAGTTATTTTGATAGAAAAAACTGTCTTTGTTTTAGATGCTCGGAACTCTCCAAACTTGATGATATCTGAAGCATTTTTGAGATTTTTCATAGAAGCTGTAGGGAATTATGGACAATATATCATTACACAACAAGATGGTAAAAAGATCTTCCAGAAGGAAAATTTTGTGACAGGTATGTTCTGCATGGACAAATTTATAAAAGATTTGTTAGGTATCCACCAAAAACATTGGGTAATTAGTTTTTCTTCATTTGAGCATTTGTCTGTTATTATGATTGCTGTTAGTCTGACATGTATACCTTAAGCCCAGTTTTATTTGTTAGTAGTACCACTAGGCCTGTGGGTAGTTGACTTCATCAAGAAATGATCTCTTCTCAAATGTTAACATTTTTTGAAACGTGCAAGATGACCTTTTTGTTTCGTATTTGTTTACCATGTGATTTGGTTTATTCCCTAGAAGATGATTTCTACTGTTGGTAAAGTGATTAACTGAAATATTTTAAATTTTTTATAAGAAACCACCATGATATTAAAGGTGGTTCTTAACAGTTTTGATGAAAGGATAGATTCCTAGAAATTGTCTGGAAATATTCTATTTTTATAAATTACCAGTATTCTATTACTCTTACAGGTTTGCAGTGCTTATGAAATACAAATGTAACATTCACTAAAGTCTTTATGAAATTTGTCTCTTTCTCTGTTTGATCTTATTGAACATTATCGCCTCGGGTGTTATTGTTTTTTTGGGTTGTCAGTATCCTCTATCACCCTCGCTGATGTGTGTTATTTATTTTATTATACCAAACCATATATGTGATCATGTTATATATACCTTAGGACTGTTTTCGTTTGGTAACGAGTCAAATTAAACTCAGCTAAACGCTTACAGTCAATATATTCAATAAGCACCTTCAACGTCATCAGACGCTTGAATTTTCTGCAGGGTGTGCAAAAAAACAATAACACCCGGAGGGTTTTTGAAAAAAAAATGTTACCCTCTGAGCTGATGCAAAATGTAACATTAGTTTTAAAAGCCCGATCGCCTATGGGAATTTAGTATGGGCAGTTTACATGAGGTATAATAATATGACTGATGCCCTCTGAATAGCAGTGATTTTAGGTTGTAGGAATAGTGGAAGACACATAAAGTATCCTTTTCCAGAGACTCTTCCGGGGTTTCTTTTTGCATATTGTATGGCTCTGATGCATGAGACCTCTGTTAAATGTCTCTCCCCTGAAACTGTAGTGTTAATGGAGTGGGGGATCAAACTTGCAACCTGCAAGTTACCTCTGGACTACCATCCCACACCCTTGTAACACATGTACATAATATTTTATTATAGGTACGAGTTCTACATCTCTACAGCAGTTACTTGAATGGTTTGTGGAAACACAAATGTTTGAAGTTTTCATCACAAAACAGCTTGAGAAAAAGGAATGGGGAAATACCATAGGTCAGTTCTCAAGCTCACCTTAAGCTCACCTAAGCTCACAGATAAGGTCATTTCAAGGTCACTATAACTAAAAATTTTGCTTATTTTGGATAAATGCAAGTTCGGGCTGCTAAGATGAGATTTATAAAATATTTGTCAATTTGTAAGCAAAAGTGTAGAAGTAATTTATGAAGCTGAGATTCTTTTTCTCTTAAATTAGTAAATAAAGGCTTTTTGAGGAATAACTGGATTAGTCCGAAATAAAGTTTTGACAGGTTTGTATGAAATATCAAGTAGGGAATGATTTAATATTGAATTATTTATCATGCATTGTTTCAGAATTATTCCAGAGTCGTTTACAAGAGCACATGTTTGCAGTGAATCAGAAACGACGCCTTGGTAAAAAGTCTAGTGCATTCGACTTTGCTACAGAACTTGACTGAAATACTGTTCTCATGTTTATATCGTATGTTAAAATATAAGTGAATTAGATAGAAAAAACAAGTGTAGTTTAAAAGCTGAAGTTAAAGAATTTTATCTTAATTTTATTTTTTGAAGATTTGTGCCAAAATGTTTTTTGTTTTCTTCCTTTTGGCTATCTACAGATTTTGCTTTCAGGTGGCCATCACAGAAACTTATCCATTTATATTTTAGTAAAAACAGCAATTTTCACCTTGACAATTTTTTATATCATTTTTAGAGGAGTTGCTTATGGAAGTCACATTTTTACACCATAGTGCTAAATATATTTCTTTTTATTTTACTTCTAAAAGTCCAAAACATTCAGTAGACTTGTATTTATTTATATGTTTGTTTCCCTTCATATCCCTATGACATGTGCAATAATCCTCCTTCAATACATATATAACTTCATTCATGTCCTGTAGTCATTACCTCATGTAATTGTGGTAAATTTTATCATGTAGCTAAATTCTGTTTGAAAGGGAAAATTTACATGTTCATTTATTGTTACTCAAGCTGTTGAAGTTTAGCATAGCATAAATTGTGAAATTTGGCATTCAGTGTATTTTGTGAAGTTGTGACATAAGCAGTGTTTTGATCTTTGTTGGTATTTAACAGAGGCCTATTTTGTGTCTCTCCATAGTTCCAGAACCATGTATGTATAGTATAGCCTTGTACGGTTCTGTGTTTTACTGTTGAATTTAAAGATTTAGTTTTTTAAAAGTCTGTTTCAAGGATTCAGTTGCACACTTGTTTCTCTTGTCCTGTCTATGCCTTACCTGTGGATCAAAATTATTGTCTTATCTGACTGACAGTGTCTGTCTGTGTTGTTAATTTGCCAGTTAACTTGTCCTGTTTACTGGTCCCTAAATGAATCGCCTATTACATCATCTATAGGTGACTCTCATATTAACTGGTCTCTGGATGACTTGCCTAATTAATGGTCTAAAGATAACTTGCCTTGTAACTGGTCTCTAGAATACTTGCTTACTTAATGGTTTCTAGATGACTTGCCTAATTGCTGGTTTCTAGATTACTTGCTTAATTACTGCTCTTTAAATTACTTGTCTACATGTCTTTTGATTACTTACCTATTCATTGTTCTCTGGATAACTTGCCTTTTTAATTGTGTTAAGGTTATTTGACCATTAAGTGGGTCCAGATTACTTGCCTATTTACTGGTCACTAGATTTCTTGCCTTTTTACTGGTCTTTAAAAAAAAAATTGATTATTAAGAGGTCTCTTTATTACTTGCTTATTATCTGCATCAAGATTACTTGCATATTTACTGGTATTTAATTTACTTGACTGTTTAGTGGTCTATAGCTTTCTTGCCTATTTACTGGTCTTTAAATAACTTGACTGTTAAGTGGTCTATAGATTTCTTGCCTATTTACTGTTATTTAAATAACTTGACTTTTAAGTGGTCTATAGATTTCTTGCCTATTTACTGTTCTTTAAATAACTCGACTTTTAAGTGGTCTCTAGATTACTTGCCTATTTACTGGTCTTTAAATAACTCGACTTTTAAGTGGTCTCTAGATTACTTGCCTATTTACTGGTCTTTAAATAACTCGACTTTTAAGTGGTCTATAGATTTCTTGCCTATTTACTGGTCTTTAAATAACTCGACTTTTAAGTGGTCTCTAGATTTCTTGCCTATTTACTGGTCTTTAAATAACTCGACTTTTAAGTGGTCTCTAGATTACTTGCCTATTTACTGGTCTTTAAATAACTCGACTTTTAAGTGGTCTCTAGATTACTTGCCTATTTACTGTTATTTAAATAACTCGACTATTAAGTGGTCTATAGATTTCTTGCCTATTTACTGGTCTTTAAATAACTCGACTATTAAGTGGTCTATAGATTTCTTGCCTATTTACTGGTCTTTAAATAACTTGACTATTAAGTGGTCTCTAGATTACTTGCCTATTAGCTGGTCACTAGATGACTTGCGTATTTACTACTTTCTAGATAATTTGCTTGTTTACTTCTCTCTAGGTTACTTGATATTTTCTGGTCATTAGAATACTTGACTTTTTACTTAAAGGTAACATAAGTATATATTGCACAACAGGGGACCTTACTCTGTTCTATGAATTTTACAAGGCATACCATAAACTGACTAAAATGCCCAATCTACCTATAATGTCTTGCCAAAATGAAAGCACATCACTTTATTTTCTGAAATTTGCATTCTGCAACATCAAAGCTAAGGCCTCAGAATGCTTGTAGAAGCCCTACCTGTCTGTCAAGCAGGTGAGTTAAGACACTTGGTAGCTGTATGCCGGCATTGTGTAAGGATTAAGCAAATTAAAAAGATGCCTTAAACACGTGAGCAGTCACTGGTATGAATTATCAGTATTTCCTAGTGTGACCAAGTATTAAAATTAAGTACAAATTATTTTGGAAATGATTGACAGGTAATAATTAGTTTAGATGTAACTTACAAAGAAAACGACAGAAAAAAATGTTGATCAAATGATGGAATAAGTCCAGTTATCGGCTTTTCTGTTTGATAGTGTATTGGCCTGGCCAAGAAGTAGAAGAGACTGCAGAACTTTTATATATCAAGTAGGGATGGCAACGAATACCAAAATCAATACTCGAGTACTCGGTCATTTTTCCGATCGAGTACTTGGTTAATCGGATGATTTCAAATGATCTTCAAAGTTTTATCACAATATATTAACACCGTCTGCATGCTACTTTCGTTTTCTATTTAAATTCATTGATGTGTTACTATAAATAGGACTGCAAGGGAGGTAACTTAGAATAACCATCAACATTATATTTTATAACGTTTTAATTAATGCAATATCAAGTTTAAAACATGTATAACAGTTCATATATCTACGTTATTTCACAGCTACATAATGTACATTTAATAGTCTTGCTATCAGCACAACGTTTGAAATATTTCCAATCATCAGATTTTGCAGGCGGCACTTTGACTCTTGAAATTTTAATATCTTATTCTAAACAAAAACTTTATCAATATTTAAAAAGTTAATGATATTTATGGATTTATATGCGTAAAGAAGAAAAGGGAGTTACTCTCCTTTATTGAGTAAAGAAAAACAAACGCTTAATCGGGACTAATTACTACCTTTAATCTAACATTCATAATAGCAATCCGTCCATTTGCTGTTTTCAAAACATATACCTTAAAACAAGTTTCGGCTACAAACTCTTACACAATTAAAGGTAATTAAATATTATAAGAGGTCGAATGACGTAAGCGTCACAGGTGTTCAATCCCATGCGCGTGTCAAACTGTTGATCGCCTCGTTAAATTAACGATATCATTTTCGCACCTCTGCAAGGATGTTTTGATTGCATTTAGGAGGTATTTATGAAGATACATGTTCATCTCCAAATTTCTGAACTGATTGGATACACCAACCTTTCTAAATCGCAAAAAAATAGAAATTATATATTTTTGCCGAGTAATCGAATATCAATTTTGTTAACCGATATTCGGACGTTCGATCGAGTACTCGGATAACCGGTTACTCGTTGCCATCCCTAATATCAAGGCATAAGAAGTTTAGTGATTTGAGGAAATGGTTTTTACCAGGTTTAAACAATACATTCAAAATTCAGAGTAGCTGAAGTAAAACATTTGAAATTATTCATTACATTGTTGTTTATGCCTCTGGAGGGAGGGCGTATTGTTTTTGGTCTGTCTGTTTCATTGTCACAAAACTTAAACCTTTTTCAGGCTCTGCCAGGAGCATGGCATTCATTGAAACATAGCGCTTTTTTTTGTATAGCGTGTAACAGCTGACTATAAAATAATCATCCTCTCATTGGTACAGTTGATGAAACAGTTATGATGATAATGTGCTTGTCATTCCATTTAATAATGTATGTTCATTTTCACCACAAAATATAATATTAAGAAACTCCTGCATTTATATTTCAAGTAAACAATGTTGGTTATAGCTGTGTGTTAAAATATCTGTCCCTAATATTATGCTAGGTGTGATACGTGATATATTCAGTATTATATGCTTTTTGTCTTGGTTAAAACTTCGAAGTTTCAGTTTTACCTGTGTATTCATCTCGGGGCCTGGAGCTTTCAAGTTCATTGTATGTTTTCTGATTACACGAGAGAACAGAATATATACAGCCAGTCAGACAGATCTGTACCTGCGGCATAAACACATACAGTGTTCCTTTTGTTATTATATGTATTTTGAATTTTTCTTGATGTACGAGTTGATAAACTTAGAGGTCACTTTAAATTCAATATGAAATTATTACATCACATATTGTATATTAATCTGATCAAAAACATTATTATGTCATATGCAGTTACAACGTCACATGTTGCACAATGGACAGATAGAATACAAGCGATTTCATTAAATACAGAATTTGCAATCTAGAAGGCAGATTTAAAGGCAGATCGCTGTGGTATTTCAATACATCTGTGCATATTTGTGTACTTGAAATATTTGTAATAAGGTTTTATTTTCTGGTATGGTATAAACTATACAGGAGCTTTCTTAGCTGATTGGTTAAAAAAGTTTCAGTCTAACAGTTCATTTCGTAAGCTGCCAAAGTAATGGAGGGATAGTATCCCTCAATCACAATTTTAAGAGCCTCAGGCTTCAGTTGTCTGATCTCAGGTCAAAATCAAAAAAAGAAAAATAGAATAGTCTAAGTAAGGAGAAAAATATAGTTGTTGTCAGATGTGAGTTTGTCTATATGGTTTGAAATGTGTTACCATTCAAATAAAAGTCAGAAAAGTTAGCTTATGTCATTTAAGTAAATTGTTGTAAAGGTCAGATGAAAATCCACTTTTAAATTAAGTAAATTGTTCAAGATATCAGTCCGAGTAGTAGTCATACTTGTTCTAAATCATGTGCTTAGGTTCTTTTGGTTTCCAAAAGTTTACATTATTTTGAAATAGTCAAGACTGATCTTTTATCAGGGAACTTTCCTGTTTTAAATGACAATTGCGTAAAACCTTCCAAAAGGGAAGTTAGTAATAATTCTATGTAAAATTCACTCTCTTATTCAAATTTTCAGACACATGTCCATTTTCAAGAATAAAACTAGAATTATATAGAAACTAAATTGCATCCATTTTCATTTACTCAACATTGCTGTATCAACATATATCTACAGCAACTATGAGCATGTATTCTCCATGTTTTATAATATTCACACTAGGAATAATAAAGATTTCTGTCTGTTTTCCTGTTATTCTGGAATTCATATCTTTGTGAGCTCATTTCTAAAAAGCTAGAAGATTTTTGGTATGCATAATCTTATAAAATAGCTCAGATCAACACATTTAGATGCCCTTGTGGCAAGAAACATTTTTTAGATATTTTTTGTACTTTTTCAATCTTATCTTTGTTTATCCTGTTGTTACTGATACATTACTGTATCCTGTTGATATATTAACTTATCTTGTTGACATTGTTGTGTCATATTTGTCTTGATATATATATATATATTATTGTATCTTGATAAATATTACTGGATATTGTTATAATGTAATGAAATTTTGCATTTAAAATAAAACCTATTAGTTCTTTATTGACATTTCTGTTCTAAAATTCAAGAACAAGTATCAAGATTGCATTGCAGATCAGTTACCATAGTTTCGCATTTAACCTTGAGAGGATAAAGTTTTGAATGAAACATTATATTATGTCGTTTTTGATACAAACAATTTTAAACCTTCGAGTTTACCATTTCCTGATGGATATTCATTTACATTCATGCATGTGAAAATACTCTTTGGTATCGCTTCTTAGTGAGATATAGTCAGTAGTTTCAGCATCGTAGAAGACCCACGGTTGTTGATCTTCATACAACAACCGTGTTGTATGAAGATCAACAACCGTGGGTTTCCGACAATGTAGTTTCAGAAACATGTGAAACTCCTCTATAAATTATCAAAACAGTGAAAAAAAAGTTTCACCATGATAGGGAATTGAACCAGTTAACGATTGCCTTATCAACAGCAGAAACCTCTGATACTAAGGGTCATGAGATGAAGTTTTATACAGATAAGACTATGCTTAAAGCTTGGGTTCTAACAGGTTGATTTGTTTCTACTTTAAACATATTAGGGGAAACTTAATATACCTTGCATGAAGCTCTATCAAATTCTTTCGGTCCATTGCAAATTTGGGCCACCGAAGTTAGAAATAGATTAAAAAGTGAAAACTAGAAATATTTTCTGAAACTGCAAGGCCTAGAGCTAGGATATTTGGTATGAAGCATCATCTAGTGATCAGTTAACCAGGCCCGTAACCACTTTGTTAAAAGCAGTCATCATAAGTATTCCAGTGATTTTTTGGATATGAGAACTAGCTTCTGAATGTAGTGTCCATACGGCATTTGTCCATTTTTCTGTCTATCCGCACATCCGTTTTTACCCATACCATAACTCACAAACTTAAAAAGGTATCAACATGAAACTCCAAAGGTAGATAGATCCTACTACAGAAAAGTGCAGTGCTCTAGAACCATTACTGAGTACTTCCTCATTTTAGAGTTACTGCCCTTTGTTGATTTTTCATAATGAATTTTTTTCGGAACCATAACTCTGTATATTACCGTACACAATAAATGATGCTCTGCACTTCCTTATTTTGGAGTTACTGCCCTTTGTTGATATTTCTTTCTCAATTTTGTTCCGAGCGTAACTCTAACATTATAAGAGCTATCAACTTGAAACTTCACAGGTAGATAGATCTCATAGAAGAGAAGAACCTCTACTCAGCTCTTCTTTTTTTTGCTATTGTCCTTTATTAATTTTCATACTTTATTGTTTGTCCGGAGCATGACTCAAATACTAAAAGAAGTATCAACATAAAATTTCATTGGTGGAAAGATCTCATAAAAGAGGAGTGAAGTACACAAGAAGAACCATCAATCTAATCTTCAGTTTTTGGAGTTGCTGCCCTTTTTTAATTTTCATACTTTAATGTTTGTCCGGAGCATGGATCAAATACTATAAGAAGTATCAACATAAAACTTCATTGATGGATAGATCCTATAAAAGAGAAGAGCAGTGCTTAAGAACAATAATCTCAGTTTTGTATTTTTTAGTTATTGCCCAATGTTAATTTGTAGATCATATTTCTGTTTCGGCGCATTTCTCAATGACTATAACTGGTATCATCATGAAACTTGATAGGTGAATAGATCTCATTTCGCCGACTGCTGCGTTATAGAGAGGGATAGGTTTGGGGGTGTATCGGTTATGGCTGGGGAGGAATCTCACATGGAGTTAAATCACCACTGGTTGTGGTAGCGGGTAATTTAACTACCGCTTGGATGAGATCCTCCGACCCCATGTTCTCAGCAGGATAATGCTTGGCCCCATGTAGCGAGGATCTGTCGCGACTTTCTCACTAGCAACAATATCCATCCACTGGATTGGCCGCCATCCAGCCCCGATCTATCCCCTACTGAGCATTTGTGGTGCCAACTGGATAGACAGATTCGACGACGCCAGCCTCCCCTGTTTCTCTGGCCCAACTGAGAGTGGTTCAACATCCCAAGGAGGAGGATAATCTCACTCATGAACTTCATGCCTTCATGAGAATCAGGGCTGTGGAGAGAGCCAATGGGGGACGTACACGGTATTGACTAGCCAGTTACCACAATCAGTCCATTTCGATTTCAGATTACAGAGGTCTCTTTCAATTCCCTTCAATTACTCCTAAATAACTAACCAGATACAAATAATTGATTTCACAGTTTGTTCTGTATCGATTAATCTTCATTTTTACCTAAAAATATTGAAAATTATACTCGACGTGTTACCCATAATCATCTACAAAGTTTTCCCTGCATTTCCTAATTCCTTGAGTATACATGGACAAGGCGGAGTTTTCTTCTCAAAACTTTTATTTTCAACCAAATTGCATGAAAATACATGCAAAAGTAGTTTGACACATATCCAATGCTATTTTAAAATGGGTTTTTATTAGCGTCACGTCTTGACGTCATGTCTTCGTGAGTTTAAGGTCGTTTTCTTCCCATCAGCGTTTAATCACTATGACTTTGTAAAATCGCTTGACGTCAACGGGTGATATTGAATTATGTTCTGTTGTAAAATTTAGTGTTGGAATCAAAACTATCTCCGGCTTAAACACTTTAAACAAACTTAAATCTCGGATAAATTACAAACGTGTAGAAATACGGCGGTAGAGCCTCACTGTTTAATGACAAAAAAATAGGTCGTCCGACATATACAGTGTCAGTTGGAAACGCAGTATTAGTAAGCGAAGAGGACAACGCTTTGAAACTTCGTTAGTATTACGCAACACGTCAAGAGAAATCATTTCACCATTGAGTGAGAATAACTTTAAGTTTACCGTGGGTACATAGACATGAAAGTATGTTAGTTTGATGTATCACTATAATTTATGGTCTGAAAGTCAGCCATAATATAAACGATTCTCAAGATGTAATTTGTATTTTGATAAATTACCCAAGGTTTAGGAAATAGAGCAAATCCAGCCCTCGTACAACAGATATTTACTAAAGCTATGCCAGCGACAATTACTTTAAAATATTGATTGAATAAAACACGGCCTCGACATACATTGTTTATTTTGAATCATGTTTCGTGAACTGGAATCTAATGCTTAAAGAGTACCTTGATAGATAGGTCAGGTTTAAATAAAGATTGTGGGTTTTCAATGTGTTCAAGGTGTTTCACTTTTTAGAAAAGTTATAAATAGTGGTAGGTCATTACGCGCTTGACTTATCACCGCTTAAACAGCTTGAACAACAAAAGTTATAGAAACTTTGAAGGGATTTAAGGAGAAATCCTTTTATAAATGGTGTAATTGGATATGTATTAAGGTAAGTTTCAATCAAGTTTTTATTTTTTCGCTGTCTCCGCTTGCCATGTGTTTAATATTTTCATCATTACTTTTCTAGAATATGGGATTTATATTCCTTCACTGTGGTGAACTATATCAAAAATAGTTGATTTCCAGATAACCCCAATTCTTGAACCATTTACATTTACAGAAATGAAGTTACTTCTTGTTCTATTTCTTTTTGAGTTTATTCACCCCTGGTTCTTTTCCACGCTCAGTGTATAGCAATTTTAGTACAAATGGGACCTCGGTTTAATGTCTCATCCGAAAGACAATTAGTATTGAAAGTGGAGGAGTTGGGCTTCGAACTGGCGACCCCAGTCATTTTTATCCATAACTTGTTTAAACAAAGCATACACAACATGTTTTCTGCATAAAGGTACCCCCTACTGAGCGCCAGACAATCGCCGAAATAACTGAACTGTGCAGTTACACCACAGACGTGGTTTTACGATATGCTGATTATCGTGTTTTGTTATTACTGCTATTTTCATGTTGTTGCTGCTTGCTTGTAAATTTGTCATATAGAATATTATAACATGAAGAAATGGCATGATTTTGCCAGCATAAAAAACATTTTCGAAGGAATTCGCACAAGTTTCATATAGATAGATAGATAGATAGATAGATAGATAGCGAGAGAGGGAGAGAGAGAGATGGATGGATGGATGGACAGACAGACAGACAGACAGACAGATATATAGTTCAGTGTTTATTTAACTTAAAGACATTTGTTTTAGATGACTCCTACGTAGAGCCAAACAGTTTTAGCATAATTATTAACTTTTTTGTTCTGGTTTCAGGGCGCATGTGTATTTTTCTGACATGTATCTCGAAAATTGCATTGCTTGAAACAAAAGTGAAATGGAACATTCTATCTTATCAATATTTCTTAATGACATTTATGACAAAAAGTGTGGATTTGGAGTCCAAGAGTCAGAAGTGGCCGATATTGAAAATGCTGTAACTGAAATGATACAAAGCATTTTTGAAATGATGGCTGAAACGGATATCCGATTTGCAATGTCTCAGTGTCTTCCGACTGGTGGATTTTATGAAGAGACAAAGATTGAAAATCCAGACGAATTTGATTTCATGGTACTATGCCACGTTCTGTCCCAGCCATCTGAACTTTCATATGAACCCGGATGCATAGGGTGTGTAAAACTGATACCAAATAAAATAGAGAACTGGTCGGACTTCTGTGAAAAGGATTACTTGCGTTTTGCAGGAGAAAACTTTGACTTCGATGAAGACGAACTTACAACAGCACGAAAGCTGTCTGTAACAGGTGCTATAAACTTTCATATAAGTAATTGTGTTAACGAAATAGAACGTGAAATTGTGAAGCCGACTGGAAAACTTATCATGGCCGGTTATGGACATTTCAATTTCGGATTTGTATGGCAAAGTTTTTCTGAAGACACGTACGATTCCAATCCTGATTTCGGAATGATAAATGTGGATGTTATGCCAGCAGTTGAGTGTCCACAAGAATGCATTACTTTCAGCAACAAGTTATTTCCCCAACATCTGTTGGCCGACGCCGTAGAGAATGGTGTCTTCATAGTTCCAAAGAAATGTCAGGTCTTAACCTCGCATACTTGTTGTCAGTTATCATTCAGTCGAGTGGAGCTATCAATGGTTCGAAATATGGGAGAACATCACAAGAAGTGTTATAAGATCTTAAAGTATATAAGTTCAGTTGTTGCATGCCGATTTATCGACTCCTATGCGCTGAAAACCGCTATGCTTCACCACCATTATAATGAAAAATGTAACGAATCGACCGATGTTACACACTGTATAAGTACAGTTTTAAATTACCTCAAGACGTGTTCAGAAAATGCTTTCTTGCCAGCATTGTTCGTGCCAGAAAAGAATATATGGGGATATTCAGATCTCCCTGACAACGACACGTCCGCATCTAAACGATACAAGCACCAAGCAGACCTTATATGTCTAATTCTGGACATTTTCAGCCATATTGCTTCAGTGGAAGAAGCGCTTTACAATTTTGAGGAGAATTTGAGTATATTTGAAAAATTTGCCGAATACCTGTCCCGATACAGTGAAGGAAAGTTCAAAATTCGAGATGTCTTGCAACGTACTAGGCGTGTCATGTCAAAACGTGAAAAGCGATTTGCATCCTCCGCGCGAAAAAAGGAAGAGACAGACAGTGCCGGTGGACAGCACGATCGGCGATTCTCTTGTATAATCATATGAACAATAGGAACGGTTGAAAACAAGTATTTTTTCAAGAAAGACATAATTACATTGCTTTTTAGAGTTTCTACAGCGTCGATCTTACCGTGAATTTCACATAGTATATGTAAGAAACCACCCCGGCTTCTGTTTCTTTTACTCATGCATTCTTGCAGATAAAACTTCTGGATTATTGTGATAAGCTATCATAAATGCAAATATACAAATAAAATCATCTTTGCATGATTAACGTCGTAAGTTCTGCTCCTTGTACCCACATAATCAAAAACATGTTAACGTGATCATCGGACTAATGGAAAGGTTATTTATGCTAATTTAGAATAAAATGGCAAAGATTGAGCCTCTCTTTTATGTAGTTTTAACAGGATAAAAAAGATATCTGCTGGAAGCTAGCAGTCATGAATTTGATATGTTGGGATATGTTTGGAAGTGAATTGGATCTTCAATCACTGTATTGAATTTGTTTTCTAAAACTGTTGCTATATCTAACGTAACAAACAGTGGGCATCTGCAACAAAATAATGATGAACAGATGGCTTTCCCACCACGTCTTTCTAGACGTCAAATTTACATTATAACCCAGATGTACGCGTGTTCATGAGAAGTTTTTGTATCATCAAGTGTCGTTTGAAAAACCAACTACAGGGTATTTGTTTCGTATACCATCTTTTTCACTACCTGACGGACGTTATTGAAACTTGACAACGATGTTATTTTCTGTTTCTGTTAAAACTGTTGAAAATACTTCAATTTATAATACCAGAATTCTAGTTGCTACACCAACTAAAGAAAGAAATGTTCCTCTGCAAGGCGTTTCCAAGATATGACTCGATGGAAATTACTGTCTGCACCCTAAGGGTCAATTATTTTACATGCATTTCGACTTGCGTAAAAATCCGTTATAAAATGTCCGGTACATGAAAATTACAAGACGGGGTCTGAAGTTCAAAATGCGCATTCATACAATAATACTGTAGAACTTAATCATAAGTGATAAGGTTTAGCCGAAATTAAAACGTAAGCTAAGAATATTTATCATAAGTAGAAATCAAATATCCTAGCGTGTTACTCCCTTCTGCTTTTGAAATGAGAGTGATGAATTTAAAACCACACATAACTTTTTTTCTACCTGTATAGCCCATCGTATCCGCTACAATTCGAAAAGTATCGGCGTACAACAATGTTGATTTGGCAGTTGTTAAACAAACGGCAGTAAGGCGCCTTGTCTACTGATGGCCATTTTGCTCACTACTGAGGAGAAAAAGAAAGATTACTTGGACTTTTTACCCAAACTGCTCAAAGTCCGAAACAATGAGAAACTACATTAAACCTTTTAGGAAGGTAAGAAAATGCCCCCAGAAAATCCAAAATCATTGATACATTCCAAACAGTACTGGGACTTGGAAATATGAAGAAACACACAGCCTGTTTGGATGACAACAAACCGAAATGCTGCCAAATTTGTTTTTGTTAGGTATGTTTGTGCCTCACGTTTGGAAAAAAGTAAAACAGAAAGTAAGTAAATCGGGCTCGTACTGACAGGACAGTCCATTCAAGCACAGATGCAAAATGGCCACATAATTCTCGAACAAAAGAAAATGTCCGAATGTTATATTAATGGATGTTATATTAGTATAATAAACGTACTGATGTGAATCATGTCCGTGGTGAACTATTGCAAAGAATATTAAGGTCGTCATATGCAGTAACTACAAGGAAAGTTGTAGTCAGTGATATTTCTTAACAAAGCCTTGCTTTAAAATGTATTACCAAAAACCATGTCATCATTTTTCATCGGGGTGAAATTGTCACTCCGGTGCTGTGAGGCTGTCATGGCATGATATCATACCTTAAAAAAACCCGATGTTTTCTTTCTTTACTGCATCTCGTCTATTTTTGCTCATCACTTAACTGTGACAGATCCAGGCGAATGACTATAAAGTAAAACTCGTTATGTCCTCATCTTTTTATTGTAGTAATTCGATTCACGGAAAGAGAGAGAGTGATCTTCGACAAAGACAGTCCCACAGTGTACCAGACAAAACTGACTTTTCTGAATTGCTTAGATGTGTAGGTAGACCAGCAATTGATATGAAATTTACTAGGGAGTTTTATCAGATCTGCTCCTGTGTGTGATGTTACAGTATCTTGCGACTTCTCGTTGAATAGAGTACTTAAAAATGTTGCAGTTAATTTATATACTTTTTTTCACCAAGTGACAGGTCACATTTATGTTAACTAACCTGTTGTATTTCTTATTGGCGACATTTTTTATATCATTATAAGAAAGGTTTATTCCTCCTGAAGAACAAAGGACAACAAGAGGCAGGATTTTGTTACTAATATAAACAAAATACAAAAATATACAAAATGTAGAATATTGAAAAGAATGTTTGTATTTCTTAATCAAAAACAACTTGCAAAGTTTGTACTTCTAGTGAACACATGCAATTTATTGAAAAAATATCAAAGCAAACAGAGTGGCAGGTTTAAGAAATCAAACAAGACATTGTATTGTTTACTCAAGTGATAAATCTATTATAAACATGTAGTTGATATAATCACTAAATGTAATGTACAGTAAGACATTATATTTCATTCTTTACTGACTTCACTTTAAGTACGTTTTCAAGTACGTTTATGATTTTGTTTGTAAGTATTTTGTTATGTCACGAGATGATAAACAAATCTAACAAACTGAAGAAAATTGCTGTTCTTTCAGCAAAATAGTTAAATGTTTATGAAAAAGATCAAGATAAAAATGAAGGCGATTATGTATGTTTACCGATGATGAAACTCTATGTATATTTTATGTATATTTTATGATGTTTCCAGTTGATAATAATGCTGCTGTTGCTAATGGAGTTCATTTATTTTAAACTTATTAATTTTACATCGATTGGGAAGCAAGTTCTTGCAACTTATATTAGTCCCTCTCGATGACTGCTTCCTGGGTTCAAACTCGTGCCGAAAGTGAGTGAGGAATGCAGAAAGTCACTGTTGAAGTTATTTTTTATGAGGATGATGCTACTGCTGAAGATGATTACGACGATTATAAAAGTTATACATCTCTAAGAGTTTGAAGAGATGAATAACAAGCACAAACGATTTTTTTCTACCCTAATTAGTTAAAGATACAAAGGCTCATTATTTCAGTAAACAGGCCAAACCCTTACAAGCATCTGCACACTCAGGGTTTTCATCTTTTAAAGTTTCAAGCAAATCCTTTAAAAGATGAATGGGAAGTTCAAAATATTTCATTTCGTCAAATATTGAAAACACGAAGGTATATAACCCCGGGAAAAACAACCCTCCAAAAATTCCTTTGTAATAACCATTCACAAACAGATATGTTTATCAGTGAAAGTTTGAAGCAACTCCTCTAAAAATGAAGGAGAAGTCCGACTCACAAGTTTTAAGAACGCACATTGCTACAGACAAAAGTAACAATGTACTGTATACCAAGAAACTGCTTTTATCTTTAACTCAATTAAAACCAAAACCAATTTTGAAGCGCGTCTTTATTGTTTACTCAGAAAAATAGATACAAATGTTATGATGGCAGTAAAATGCTGCGTACCAGTACTGCGGTCATTGCTCCATATATTGAAAACACACAATATTAAAGTTACCTGACAAACACTTTAATATATTTTTAATGTTTTTTTAAGTGTTTTAATAAAAAAAAGCATAAAAGGTTCTTGTAGAGCATAATAGGTCTCGTCTAAATATCATAATGTTTTTTTCAAGAGCTTGCAAATTATACGCTACTTTTGAACAACCTTTTCGAACAACTCTCGTAATAGCACAGTTGTTTTTGGTCTTTGTCTTTGCCCATACATGTATTATAAAAAAATCACTGATAGTTACAGGCAACAACTATTAAATCAAATGCAAATATGTGTCGGAACAACATTCAACATTCATTACCTAGAATGTGCATCATAACTAGCCAAGGAAAGTGTATCCATCTAATTTTCTTAAATCAAATGCAAATATGTGCCGGAACAAATTTCAACATTCATCACCTAGAATGTGCATCAATACTAGCCAAAGAAATAGGTATCCATCTAATTTTCTAATTTTTTACCTTACAAGGAAACCTAATCGAAGGAAAATATTCTGATGTACATGAACAGACCGTGGAACAGTTAAACAATTTTCTTTTTGAAGTCAAAAGTTAGAGACTATTCTGACTTTAGGCATTTCAGACGGTTTTGTTATTTGATGTTCCATTAAATTGATTGCTTTTATGATTTTCGAAAATTCGGAACCCGGAAGTAAAATAGATATTTAGGAGACGAGGTAAACAAAAATACCTGACAACGAGAGACACCAACAATTAAAATGGCGACTAGTAAAGATAACTCTATTGTAAAAGGTTCAGATAAAACGTTCAATACTTTTTGTACACCGTGTAACGAAACTGCAAAATTGGTAGAAGAGGCGAACAACTTCTGTGTTGAATGTGGGTCGTACTTTTGTGAGAGATGCCTTTCAGAGCATAATAAATTCCCGTCGTTAAGATCACATCAGATTTTAGATGGGTCAGGAAAGGAAAGAAGTGGACAGGGTGGACCAGAGAAGAGTCTACTGACAGTACGATGTGCCTTTCACCATGGAAATTTGATTGACAAGTTTTGTGGTGACCATGATGAAGTTTGTTGTGGAGCATGTATTGCTATAAAACACAGGTAACTTTACTTAAAGTATTCATAAACGATAAAAAGTTTAAAAGTTTTAAAGATAGAGAAGTTTTATTTAAAGGAATTACATATAGATAAAAGGCAAGCCAGTTTTAAATTGAATATAAATAAAAGTGTGGGCTTTTTCCAGTTACAATGTAATAGCAAAATGGACAGTTTGCTTTAAAATAATTACAATAGTTATTACTTACTTTGATAAAATTTATAGTTTTATCGCGTGACAAAAAAGGTATTTCAAATAATAATTATACTCTTCTCAGGAAAGTCAATCTGTCATTTACTGTGCTATACGCTATACTTTTAGGGTATTTTCTTAAATTTTTGTTGATGTGCATTTCCGCATTTTATAGATCTGTGTGGATCTGGACAATTTAAAAACAAAATTAAGCCTACAATATAAAGTTAAATCGGTATTTTTTCATCGCCATCCTTTTTTCTGGAGTGTAAAGTTTGTTAAGTTTTGGTTGTACTCAGTTTCAGCTAAAATTTCAAAATGAGTGGTTTAAAAATAACATGAAAAATCAATGCACATTTCATTTACAGCAGGAAGTCCCAACATTTTTGTCAATGAATGATGGAATGGTGGAACGTTCAATAAAATAACACGTAGACGTTTCATTAAACTATTAAGTGCAAGTATTTTACTACAAAAGAAAAGACATAAGAATAAACAAAACTTCACAATTCTTTACCATAACATATTCATACGGATCTAATAGATAACAACATGCAATATAAAAAATAATGCCGTACATTTTCATTTCATGTAAGAAATAATTCAAAATCTCCTTGTCCTTTCAGGGCATGTGAGAACATTTATTACTTACCTGATATTGCAGCAGGTACCAAGGACAGTCAAGAGTTAACAGACAAGCTGCAGTCCTTGAAAGACGTTCTCGCAAAGTTGAGACAAGAAAGAGAAAAGCGGCAAGCAAATTTGGAAAGCCTGGACCAACAGAAAGATCATCTCTTTGAAGAAGTTGAAAACTACGAAAAACAGTTAACTGAAAAGATTAAGGAACTTTCGAAGACGGCAAAACAACAAATATGTTCATCGCTTGACGAACATAAGAAGGCCATTCAGTCAGATTTAAATACACTAGATGCCGTGATTACAACTACAGCAACTGCCGTACAGAACTTTTCAAACACAGATGACGCTCAGTTGTTCGTGAGTTTAAAAACAAGTAAGAAGTCCATTGCCTGTTAAAGGATATGAAGGCCAGTAAATGGAAAAAAGAATTTAAATTTACACCCAATACAGGAATAATTGATAAACTGACAGCTATTGGATCAGTATACACCGATAATGAAAAAATCAAGGAATATAAAGCATCTTTATTTGGAAAGTACAAGGTTTCTGAAAAGTATTGCGAAATATTTGGTGCATGTGCGATGGAAGATTGCACGTACCTGCTTTCAGATTATACCAACAGACAACTGATAAATCTTAACGGAGATTTCACTGTTAAGAAGAAAATTAGTATTGGACCATTTCCGTATACAGTACAAAAGGTAGGACCCGAGGAAGTCGCTGTATTTTATCGTAATGGTACAGTACAGTTTTTAACTATTAAAAATGCTATCAATAGTACTGCAACATTCAATGCAAATGAACGCGTGTTTGGAGGTCTTTTCGATATTGAAAAGCAGGAAATGTTTCTTTTAAAGAACAGACATTTTTGTGTTAGTAGAAAAGACGGTGACATTGTAAAAGTATACACAAATGGAGATATTAATCAGACCAACGCTCCTAGGCAAACTGCAGTCAGTGATGACAGTAACACTATCTATTATGCTAATGAGAAAGGATTGTTGGCGTTGAACAGAGAAGGAGAGACCCTATGGACATTTACAGACCCTGAATTACTGAGATCTTCTGGCGTATGTGTTCTTCCTGGTGACGTCATCCTTGTCAGTGGAATCAAGTCCAATAATGTTTTCCAAGTTGATAAGACCGGGAGAAAGATAGGAATGTTACTTGGACCTACCAAGATACTAGTAATGAATCACCCATTTGCTCTTACTTTTGATAGAAGTACATCCAGACTTATAGTTGGTGGAAGTTCGAATGAAATACACGTATACACCTTATCAGAGAAATGACATTCACCCATGTACAAATTTGTTTATCATCATTTTGGACAAAACCTCTCTTTATCTTGCAACGAATGTATTTTTCAGAATATTTATTTCATAATCATATTCTATAATATGGTATTTGTAGTTTTCAGACGAAGTTCTAAATAAATTTATTGCACTTAGACAATATTTATGAGAAAGCTCCAGGTAGCATGGCAGTGCAGTTTAGTTTGAGTACATTTCAATTAAAAGTTGGAAGCCAAAAACAAATGGACACTGTAGCAAAATATCAATACATTTAATTCTATACCTTATACAAAATGTACTTTAATTTCAACTTAATGTAAATGTTACAAAGAACGTGAACAAATAGTGTTGTGCAGTGTAGTAACGAGAGAAGGGAAGTAACAACATTTTTGTCTCAATAGAAATGGCTTTTCAACTAAAACATTGCGTTGATTATACAAAATGTGACCCTGTTTTACATGTTTGTATTTGCATTATGACGGTTTTCAATATATAAAAAAAACTGTTAACATGTTACCACTCCTCTACATTCTTTCTACTACAGTTGCTGTAAATTACAAGCACATTTCATTTTAAATTTATCTCCCTCATACAATTATGAAACGGCTTGTTTTTAAACTGTGTCATACTACATTTACACTTTTAAAAACCTCTCTTTTACCATGGCTTATAGGGAAATTTACAGTAAGTGGGCGACACGGTCGCATCTTGTCCTTCTTCACTTTTTCAGTAATTATTCACACTATACTGATTTCTGATTGGCAGGTAGTAAACAATGGGCTAAATTAAACTTATTGCAGAACTAAATATGTAATATGATCAGCTCCAAGGGAAGGCGTTTATTACCTAATCAATACTAAACATGTGAAAAGAAATAAACATATATATGTTTCAAGATATTTTGAACTGTCAAATGCAGCAATGCATATAGAGGGAAAAAGCATCTTTGGTTACCAATGTTCAAGTCAGAGGAATAGCTGCTGATTTTTAACAGGTAAGTCATTTTTTGTGATTAAACTGTGTAATGAATTACTTTATCTTAATCAATCCCAAAGTTTTCTGTTTCAAATTTTTCAAAAAAAGTAAAATTTTCTTGACAATTTACTGCGGATGCCTTTTTTTGTTGGGTTCAGTTCTATAAGATTATTTCTTTCAGATGTCTAAATTCAGTTTTGAATTATATTATACCCGAATTTAATTATTATAACTATGAGCAGCAGGCTGTCAGCAGTTTAAAACCGGAAATTAACCCGTTACCTGTTTTGTTCTCAAAATTGAATCAGTCCGGTGCTCCCAACATACACATGGTCATCATAACAAGACTTTTTACAAATTCATTACCTGACACACCATTTTACTAAGAGCATCTGTGTCGCGGAATGTGTCTTTTAATTTTCCAAACCATAGAATATTGAAGGAATCAACGATAACAATGATTTTTTTTTGGAAATAATTGTACATGTTTACAACTTGTTGATCCAAATATGAAATTGGTGTTCATATATAAACAGCTGTAATACCGCTGAAAACCCTAATAAAATTGTATGTAAATTTCTTCAATATTCTATGTTCCGTTAATATATTTAAAAAGTTACTGCTGTAAAGGTTTTTATTTCAATTTTTCTAATGCTCATCAGACATGTATTCCATTTTTGCCATTATCAGTCCGGTGCTGAAAACTCCGAATCAGTTCGGCAACGGGAAAACTATCCATATCAGCCCGGAACGATTACATACCGTATCTATATTAAACAAGAAAATCGGCAGAACCGATGGACGCTCCCAATAGTAGCACTTTATCAAAATGGGTGTAATCTTTTTAGTATTTTTTCTAAGTACAATTATAAGGTAGTTATATTTCTTTGATAATGGACTTCCTCTATTTGCCTTCTATCGACATGTGTAATATCAACTAAACCCCTTAAATACTTTAGAAGTCGTGATCATGACAAGCGATAAACAAGAGGGTCATGATGGCCTTATATCCCTCACCTGAGTTCCACCATTTAAAACAGCAAGGCCAATACAGGATTCAAGGTAAGTTCATCCAATGTTAAAGTTAAAATAAACATGCACAATTGTACATCTGGTCCAAACTTCATGGACACAGATTCAAACACAGTAAGTAGGCCAGCAGTACAATGTCAATGTCAACTAACGTAAAAGATGATATCCACATGCAAAATTATAAGTGTAGTTTAGATTTCCATACTGTAACTGCAAATACAAGGAAGAAGGTCAGTATGTCAAAGTCAATGTCACAAATAAAAATCTGCTTGCATAATTATTAGTATGATTCAAATTTTCATCCTATAGCTGCAAAAACAAGAAAGTAGGACAGAAATACAATGTCAATGTCACTTGAGGTCAAAAATAAAATCTGCATGCACATGATTAAAAGTATGATTTAAATTTACATCCTGCCGCTGCTAAAATAAGAAAGATCATGATGGCTAAGGTCAAGGTTTAGATATACATACAAAAAAAATCAAGTATAGTTCAAATATCTATAATGTAGCTGCAAAAAAAACAAAGGAGTCGGTCAATAGATCAAGGTAAATGTCAGTTATAATATGCGTACAAAAGTTATAGGCAAAATTCAAATTTACAAACTGTAGCTGCAAAACAAAGAAGTAGGTTAATAGGTCAAGGTAAAGAAAAAGATTTGTTTGTTTTTTTCATATAAGTCTATATAAATTATATGACCTACCCACTACATGTTAATTTTATTTCTGATGGAAATTACGAAAATCTAATAATTCTATTTGGCACTGTTTTCTTATAGAAGCGTATGAATTTACAACTTCATTCATAACGGCAAAATGACGTCATCCAATGCACGTCATTCATTCATAAAATGCACCGAACAGACGTCATTTAGAAGCACGCGGCTTGTCTTACACGGGGGATGTAAGATGAGTATTTCTAGCACCGGTGTAAACAGTAGAAAATCCCGTCTGATATGCAAGAATCACCAGTCTCAACACAGACATTCGTTTCATGGACAAATCTTCCGAACCAACACATAGGGCAAAAGTTCACAAGAATGAATCTGATGTTCACCTTACTTCAAACAGATTTTATTAAATTTAAGCTGACAGATGCAGTGTATAGCTCTTATTGTCTCTGATAGTTGTTCTTCCCCTAAATATAACAAGCAATACTTCTATTCAAAAGGAAAACATTTTTTCCACCGTACCTCTGATTTCTCTCAAATGAATTTCATCGCTTGTTAACAAAACATTTTGTGACACCACTTCCGGTCACTTACGCAAAAAAGATGCAAGAAAATCATTGATGCAAAGCATCAAAGGCGACGCCAAAAGTTTGTTATTAAGTTAATGTATTATATGTATGGATTTAGATTATTTGTCTTTTAAGCAGGAAATGAACTCAATTTGCATTTATACTGTTAAATGGTCTGTAATGTTATTGCTTATATGTATGATTTGCCATAAGCATCTTTAAACTCTATGTTTCCTAAAGTCATTCCAAGTTCTGGCCAATGCAAGTCATCAGCAGATAAAGTCATAAATAGAGTTGGAGGCCCTAAACATCTAAACGATGAAAGCAAATTATAAAGCATGTCTTTAAAATATGGAACAGTACCTTTAATTTTTTTCATAAACATGTAAGAATTTTCTATCAACTCCGGATTTGTATGAAGATTGCGTATACATCCCAAAGTAACTGGTTGATTAGAACTATCCTTTGAACGAGATATTTTCATTTTAATGCTCACTGCAGATTTCAAGCAAGAAATGTCATATGATACAGTAGAATGTAACAGATATGTAACATTCCCTCTGAATCTACAGTCTTTATCATATAATCTACTTTTAAAGTACATCTGGGCACAAAGGTTTAAAGGACGATTTGCTCTGAAACCATTACAACCAAAAGGAAACAACCATGGAAATGCACATTCTTCTCCACTTTCCATCTCAAAAATATTAACAGGCACATTGTCATTGTGCGGTATAGACAGTTCTATGTTATGTGGGAATTGGTCAACATAACACTTAGTGGATGGATTAAATGGTATCAATACATCTTTATACATGTTTTTATCATGACAAGGAACATTAATAGAACTAAAACTTTCATTATTAAATAATGATTTTGATGTTTCGAAATTTAATTCTACATCAGCATACAATGGGTTGTTTTCTTTTAACCAAAGTAGAGCATTTTGTAACCTTTGTATTGAAAAACTTCCCTGGATAGCCAGATGACATGTTGCACAAGCATCACATGGCAATTGTAAATCTAGTTGTAAAGTCACATTATTACCCTTCTTAATTTTATAAACCTGATCTTTAAATAAGAATCTATGACAACACTCACAATAAAACATAGGTCTTAAACGTAAAAAGTCTTCATAAGCTTTCACATGATTTGTCTGTAGTGAATAATTCTGAAATAATATATTCTGAACTTTCCACCTCACAAACATTCCCAACATTAGTCATATCAATACATAAGGATTCATTTTGTGTGTTCAGTACAGAAGACAAACTGCATGATATGTCATTAACATTATACATGACTTCAACTTGTTTAACATTTTTCCTTTTTTTCTTACTTTTTTTTGTATTTTGTTATGCATAAGAATGGTTCAGCTTCAAAGAAAATGTTTCATAATTATTCCATTCTGATAAATTACTGTAATCTAATTTTTTTTCATTTGTCATATTTTTCAGAAATGATACCCGATTAGTTGAATTTTCACTTTCACATCTTTGACTTTGAACACTTGGGATAGTAATAAAAAGTGGTGTTAATTCATATAAAAACCCTGAATAATGCTGCAATATATAATCTGCTAGCTCATTAATCCCTTCAAATTGCAAAAGTACAGCTGCACCATTATCAGAAGGCAAACCAATACTGTTTCTCGAATGGGAATCAAAAATACTGTACTGATTAGTAGGAGAAGATATTTATATATTTATTAAAAATACAATACTTAACTATCTGTGATATAAATGTTTTCTTTTGTTTGTTATTATAATAGGATTGAATATAGTCTTATGGATTGTATATTTTAGTATCAACATAATTCTTAGTATTAGTGAAAAATTGTATGTGATAGTATTTTTGTGATATTTTCTGTGATACTTTCCATCAAATATTAACATTGCCTCTCTATGCCATGCCATCAACGCTTAGGGACAACAATGGAAATAAGGGTTTATCCTTTTTTGTGTTATCCCTGGTATTGGTGTACATGTCATGGTTTTTGTGCTCATGTATGTGTTGTACTATTTATCACTTCATGTGTTTAAATACCATGTATGTACATTATGCCAAAATAAATCTTATCTTATCTTTTAAAAAATCTTTTTTTTTTTTTGTTTATTTTGAAATAGGACATTCATTTTTTGTTATTAATCTAAAATTTAATTTTATTATTATCTTAACTGTATTAATTTATTTTTTGCAATGTTTTTTTTTATTGAGTTGTTATGTTTTTGTTATTTAATAAAGAAAGAAAATACGAACAGTGGGACTCATTATGGAAATTAATAATCAGCTCGCAAAACATCATCCGCAACTTTTCGGTCTTTGTTTATCCATCGATAATAGCCGAAAAAGTTCCGATTGCATTTCCCGCGGATTTTACCACTTGGCCAATCAAAATACATTACTCGAATCACGTGATGTTTACATTTGCAAGGAA
Source organism: Cyclina sinensis (assembly GCA_012932295.1). Taxonomy (NCBI): domain Eukaryota; kingdom Metazoa; phylum Mollusca; class Bivalvia; order Venerida; family Veneridae; genus Cyclina; species Cyclina sinensis. The sequence continues at coordinate 3,507,167 of JAAONU010000003.1, forward strand.
GCCGGAGTAGTCAACATGGTAAGGGGAGTTTTGGGAAGTTTGCATCAAGGATGCTCTATATTTGCCCCATACAGCGGCATGCAATGTACTGCTATGGCACTTATTGCTTTAGCTGCATTATTTTCTTTAGAAAAAGTCCCACATCGTTCCTTTTCATCTTCACAAATTGATGATTTTTTGTTTAATGGCAACCGTCTGTATTCGCGGATTGTTGAAAACATTGGACACATGCGTTATCTTAGTCATGCAGATTTGCCAGATGAAATAAATTTTCAGAGATTAAATTTTCAGGTCCAATACATGCGAGATATGTATTACGGGAGAATAAATTCACAAGCAAATGTTGAGCTGGGACATGTATGTTTTATTGATGCAATATCGCAAACTAGCCTTCTGACACCATTTCATATTTTAACAGTTAATGATTTGACTATTGCAGTATACATATATAATTTAAACTCAGGATCTGCTTAACAGTTAAGACACATGTATCTAAAAAGATATATAAGCATTATATTATAAAAGAAAGTCATTCATGCATGACTCATGTAAAAATTTATCCTTAAAAGATATACAGTTTAATTCAATTTATTTAAAAAGTACTGTAACACAGTTTCACAGCAAGCTTAAAAGCAGGCAGAGATTTTGAGTGAGTAATACTGGCTGGTAAATTGTTCCACAGTGAACAGCCTATTTGAGAAAATGACTTTCATCCAAACCCTTTATCCTTAGGAACTGAATAAGCCCCCTTTTTACAAAGCCGTGTGTTATAACCATGGACAGTATCTTGAGAAATGAAGTTATCACTCAAGTAGGCTGGGGCTAAGCCAAGTTTGATTTTAAAAACATGACATTAAATAATTTGTTCCACACGATGTTTTACTGGTAACCAATTTAACAACTTGAAATGTTCTGTACCAATATGGTATCTATTGTTTATATTGAGTACAAATCTCATTAACTTATTCTGTATTATTTGGAGCTTATTTTTTTAAAGTCTGTGTTAACCCATGATACCATATTGAACACGAATAGTCAAAATGACACTGTATTAAAGACATAACCAATAATCTTTTAGTATGTTGGGTAAGGAAATCCCTTTTTCTGTAAAGAAACTTTAACCTGGCATTTGCCTTTTGAAGAATGCTTTGTGCCATGACCTCAAATGATAGGTGTTGGTCAAGAGTTGCACCTAAATACTTAACAGAAGATATGGGCTTTATATCAGTACCATTACATGTAACCTGGAGGTTAGAATCATGTTTAAGTTTAAACTTGGACCCAAAAAGAATAGACTCTGTCTTGCCAAGATGCAAAGACAGATTATTATCAATTAAACAATCACTAATAAGACTCATGTCATAAGATAGAATTTCTTCAACTTCAGATTTATTTTTACCAGATACAAGAATGCCTGAGTCATCAGCATATAACAAAAGCTTATATCTTATGACTGCAGACATGTCATTGACATATATTAAAAATAAAAGAGGACCTAGAATGGATCCCTGTGGTACACCACACGAAATAGGAGCAGTAGTAGAATGAGTACCAACCACATCCACCAGCTGCTGTCTATCAGAGAGATAAGACCTGAACCATGTAAGAATGTCATTACCTAGGCCAGATGCCTTAAGTTTCATGTGCAGTATGGTGTAGTCAACAGTTTCAAATGCCTTTTGTAAATCTAAAAGTATCATGCCTACAATATTGCCTTTGTCCATTTCTAATCTAATATAATCTGTTAAATGAATCAAACATGTGTCAGTTGAAAAACTACTTCTAAATCCTGATTGAAACTGATAAAACAAATCCCTGTCCTTAAAATAAGACTCCACTTGGGTCATATACAACTCTCTCAAAAATTTTGGAAACAATACTTAAAATTGAAACGAAAAGGTCAATGTAGACCACAACAATAATAATAATATTCGGAGGCAGCTTTTAGTATTTAAGGGATAAGCTGTTAAACAGAGCCTGCAATTTCATAAAAATAAGTATCACAATGCACATACTTTTTTACATAAAGTTATTAAATACAAATATAACAACATATTTTTGTTTACTTGATTTTTACGAATCAAAATAAAACCGATTGACACAACATGACATTAACTGCTAATAATAACAGCTCCTTCCATAGCCCAAAATAAAAAAGCATTCCATAAGAGACGACGCCGCTCACCGGCGTCGCCAATAAATTAGATATTGAAATGTTGAACAAGTTTAAACAAAACATGTCAAACAAGTTTCAGACTTATTGTATAAATAAACTGAATTCTTTAATGGACTTTATTTTTGCAACGGATCCTGTAGATTAGCTAAATAATAATTTCATTCAACACTTTGATAGCGATGTTTGGAGGGAAAATTTAAATCATGTTTGAAATAAACTAACTTCTGTACCTTGTGTTGGATGATTTATTGATGAAACAAATGCCTGTGGTTTTTGTTCCAATAAAATGTGAAGGCATGCAGAGTGAATTTTGATCAGTCATGTGACGACAAACGAAAATAGAAATTCAAAGTATAGGTTTTAAACTGTTCGTAACGCTATAGTCCGTGATGAAGAAACAACCATTTCTTTACAATCATGAAAGGTTGCATTCAGTGACAATGTGTCTGTAGATGTGTATTGGTAGACGTAATACACACAGATAGTTAAAATCAAAGTCAATGACCATCATCGATCGAGATGAATAAAGAAAAAAATGTTACGTTGTTTGTTATCTCTTTCATTTACAGGAAAAAGTGCTATGACATGCATCTTAGTAAACTATTACATAGCTATTTTTGTAAATTGAGTATTTTTATTGCATACTTTATTTTTCAAATAACTGCATATAATAAACTAAGTCTAAGATCAACACGTACTTAGGCTTAGTACTTTTTATGTGTTTAGGCTTAATTTTTAATATGTCATACATTTATTTGTAAGCCTAACACATAAAAAGTACAACACATAACAGTAAGGTGTTTAACTTTTGTCAGTTAAATATTACCAACAACAACAACAACAAAGTTTATTGGCAAAGTCGGCATATATCATACCTTTGGCCAATTAACAATATTCAAAGTACAGATGGCCACAAATACATACATAACATAATAGATACACAGTAAATCAAACATCAAAAATATTAAGAAACAGGTAGATTATCAAGTTTTTTCCTGCCTTGCTAATAGAGCGTAATGTACAAATTTTCCAATATTTCTTATCGTTCTGCTATTTTTGCTCGACATTAATCTTCCAAATTTATACAGTGATGGAAAGGATACATTGAGATGATATTTTATTCTTATATCTCTATACAATGAACAACATGAAATAAAATGGTATTCGGATTCCAAAACATTTTGGCTACAACATTTACAACGTCTATTATTTCTATCTATATTTGTATATCTACTGGTCTCGATTTCTAAAGAGTGCGAGGCAAGTCTTAACCTTGATATTTGTTTTCTAATTACATCGTTTCCTAGCACATCTAGATATTTTTCAAACTTGAATTCATTTTTGAACAATCTATAGTAGTACAATTTCGGCTGATTATTAATTGTTACCGTGACATGTTAAACTGCCTATTTCATTAAATAAACCATTAGAACGAGACATTTTAGAAAATGCTCTATACAAAATTCCTAGACGTAAACATGGTTCCTCGGTAGTGTATCATGAAAACAAAAAGTAACTCTTAATGTCATCCAGGCGTTGCGCAAATTCACATTCTTGTAACACTCTGTTAATCACTTACTCTTAATCGCTCTCAAAGGGCTATTTTTGTAAATTGAATATTTTTATCACAGACTTAAGTTAACAAATAAATTTATGACATATTATAAATTAAGCATAAAGATCAACGCCATATCTTTCTATATTACGTATTAGTAAAGCGTTTAACCTTTGTTACTTAAATATAACCGAGACATGTTAAACTTCTTGTTTTACAACATGATAAAAACGAAGTATTTCAGAAAATGTTCTACAAACAAAAACTATATGTAGATCTAAACCTTGGTAGTTGATCATTAAAGCAAAAATAATACCAAATGTCTAACACACACTCCTTTGAAAATATTAACATTAATGCATTTAACTATTGTGACGAGAAATATACAGAACATAAAAGATAAAATATCAAACCTTATAAACCTAATAGTTTGGTGAGGGTCTTTTGTTTTTTGTAACAGTTCTTCAAATTTCAATTTGAAGGGGTTGTCACTGCGCTGTAAAAACAATGCGACGTGATGCAAAGGTATTTCGGACAGAGCTTATCGTTCACTTTTCTTTCCTTGTTTGCTTTCTGTACTAAAGCTTTTGTATAAGTTTTACTAATTATGACACCCTGCCATCTCTTATAAGTGCTTTGATTTCATGCAGTTCTTTATCTATTGCGTCAAAACGCTTGTAAACAGGGTCTAACTGAAAGGACATAAGACTTGTAATATCAAGTTCTCTAAGAATATCATTTATTGGTGTGACAGCAGCAGAATTGTCACTCAGAAATCCGACCACCATACCTATGCATCTCAAATCATGATGTTCATCTTCCATAAATACTAGAGATCCCGAATCTCCTAGCCGACAGAAGTACTTTTTCTTATCTTCTGATATAATGTGATATTGCTTGTACAACACAAAGTTTATCGGGCATCTTTTTACATTAAAGTAATAGTTAGTCTCTCTGACGGCCATATTAGTGTATCCAATATTCCCGCGAGTTTCTCCTGTTATGCATCCAAACTTAAGAACTTGCCGTTTGTCTAAGGGTATTCCTAGCTTGCCCAAAACTTTTCCTGATTCGTACGTTTTTTCTGAAATAGAAATTAAATTAATTTGATGAAAGTATCAACCTTTGACAAATTAAGTACAGGTCTATTTTGTAATACAATCTAATACTTCTTTTTTATGAGAAATGGTAATAGAATCTTTATCAATATATATAATATATTATAACACAAATCTTTGTTTATGCCAAAATGAAATTCAACATTGCAAACAGTTTTAGTTCTTTTTATTTATTGTGTATATTCATTAACCTAACAATCTTCCACAACAACAGGCGCGTAACTAGCCTATAAAGAATGTGGATTCAAAATAATCTAGGGGGGTCAGGGGGCATGCCCCCCCCCCCCCCTGAAAATTTTGAAATAAATGGTGCAATTTGGTGCGTTTTGGGGCCTCCGGAGAGCTTTCTTGACCAACGAAAATCCATTTATTTTAACATAAAAATGGAGATGAATAGCTTTACTTTCGTTTTTTTTTTTTTTTTTGTCAAAATAATGTGGATTCAGCTGCGTACTCGCGTATAGGCAGCTACGCGCCTGAACAAGTACAACCGACAAACTGAACGTACTTATTTATATCAGCCTCTGTGTATAGAGTTGTTGCACCATTTTTGGGTGGATAGCCATTTAGTATATACACAAACTTTTAGCTGCTGATGTAATCATAGTTTTGTTCATTTCAAAGAAAATTAGCCAATAAAATACATATCCGGTATATCATAAGTAAAATATATGGTGTGACCCTTAAAATACTGTATCAACATTAAACAAGGTAGCCATGCTGGCCCTATATCCTCACTTTAGTGCCACGTAACAGCTCTTCACAGCATGGCTAAAATAAAAAGAAATATATGCTTGAGTACAGCATACTCAGGTTTACTTAATTGCTAGTTCCTTAGGCTGTGAAAGCAAAATAATGCATATAGTTCAAATTACCAAGACCGTCATGTTTGTGTGTGTGTGAAGGACCACTGCACATTACTTACCCATTTTATAACTAAAATCTAACCCTTTTGGTTTCTGACTTGAAAATTATTTTTTCCACTGGAAGTCCATGTAAAAAGTATTTCCGAAGGCGGGGTCAATTTTAAAGGTCAGGTTATCATTTTAACAATCACAACATACGAGTCATTCCAGGCCCTAAATTTCACAGAAGAGATTGAAAATTTCCAATATAGACATATATTTTTCTATGAAGACATTTAAGGAAAATAAACCCTGCCCGTGGCGTTTTTTTACAGATCGTAAATAAATTTTTCATCCAAATCTAATACTGCAAGTGACCGCAGAAACATATTTTGCTAAATTCTTTACAATTCAGGTAGGAAGAGATTTGAACTGTTCCTTTTTATATTGCCATTGAAACAAGAGTTCTGCCTGGAACTCAAATTTTTTTTTAAAATCTATAAGAGGGCCATCTATGGATTATTCAGGTAAAGTTGAAATAGGCATTGTGGTTTCAGAGGTAATGCCGTAGGGCCTAATAGCTCAATTGAGCCTTTCAGCTTAGGTGAGTTAAGATCAGTTCTAATTGCAGAAGCATATTCGGTTTTGGCTGTCATACTTTTCTTTAAGAGTGTGTTTCGTGTTCAGATGTAATAAAACATCATGGCATCTCTGTGTGCATTCTATTCAATTCCACTTACTAGCAGTGCCTGTATCATAATCCGGAAAAGTGCCTGTTTTAGAAATGCGATTTTCAATTGTGAAGATTGCAAGATCTACACCTGCACGTTGTCCATCTCCTTTTTTAAAAACTGACTTGACAAGTCTCCCGATCCTGTTTTTATCTTCTGTATCTTTTGATGGCTGATGTACAATAACAGTATTACCATCGGTATTACATACTTCATGTTGCAGCATCTTGATTTGTAAATGTTCATCACATAAAACATGGGCACAAGTTATTCCACATAGACCGTATTCTGGATGTTCAACAAAGCCACCAAGTGTACCAAATCTCTCAGAAGCTGTTATTTTGCAACCCATGCGTAACATCTCCTGAAACTCAGTAGCTGCCGCTCCACAGAAACGAAATTCACCTTCCCTAACATCGACCGGAATTCCTTCCAATGTTTCAGGATATTTGTCTTCCAACAGTGGTATAAATTCTTCCACTAGAACATACAAAACAATGCAAGGCTTTGACACAATTATTTGCTCGCCTATTTCGTTTGCTTCGAACATTGCTGAAGATGCCGAAATAGCAGAAAGGTACTTGTGTTTTTGCATCAAATCTTCAGAATGTATGTCAATCGCAGAGCTAATTTTTCTGGCCATTTCTGTTGATAATGGCTGGTTTTCTTTACAGAATAGTAGAGTGGTACTTTTTTCATTGTACTGACCAGAAATTCTAAATTCTGTTGTCCATTCTAAATTCTCTAAGTCCAGGTCTTGTCTTGCAAGCACAACAAACGTTACTGCAGTTTCGGTCCCTGTCTTGTAAGCTGGCCAGACGTGAACAATATCGTTAGATATTCTTCTGATGTAAGAACACACTTTTTTGCATTCCTTCAAGAGCCGGGGTGATTTTCTGCCTTCAACTCGATAAAGGTTATCTAATTCGTCTTTGTTAAGGATTTGATTGTATAAACAGTATAATCCGCCATTGTGTTCTGAAGTTAATGGTAAAAAAAAACAATATTAGTTTTACAATCATAAAATCACAGGAATATTTTTCATATACCCCAGAACCATTTTCCAATTAGTTTGTTAACTTTCATATTAGGGTAATGTAGTTTCAGTGATCAAATGCTTAAACATAAAATTCCAAAATATTTCAAATTTTAAATCCGACCAGTCCTGAACATTCGTTAGCATTAAAATATTATTTATCATTTTGATTATTTACTTATGTTCTGATTTTTTTAATCCATAGTTCAATTTGCTGACTTGCGAATAGCGGCAATTCTGACACTTTCTTAGACCTACATTAGTTAATTTCTTAGGAACTGGGTAAAGTCGACAAAATACGGATTAATGAACGAGCACAGGAAAATAACTCTTCATGAACCACTGCGGCTGCTGTTAAAAGCAGCATCAAATCAGTTCTAATGAACGCAACATAGAGAATAAACATATGAAAAAGGCGTTCTTTAACAAAAAAAATAACATAAGAAGTCAGTTGCCTCTAAACTTATCATTCAGGTCTGTTCTCTGGCGAGAATGTTTATAACGTGTTATAATTATCTAAAATAAAAGCTATGTTTATTTCCTCTCTATAGGATATGTCCATCTCCCCCCCCCTCCCCCGTTTAGCCCCATGACCTCTTTCATTATTTTATCTTCCTAACTTTCCGAACGCATTTTAAGTTCACAACCAAACTGAATTTCATCATTAATTTCATAAAGATTTTATGTATAGGAAGTGAGCAGTAGCAGTACGCAGTAGTAGAAAAACGTGAAGTTGACAGTAGCAGTAACAGCAGTAGCAGTAAACAAAACGTGAAGTAAGCAGTAGCAGTAACAGCAGTAGCAGTAAAACAAAACGTGAAGCTGGCAGTAGCAGTAACAGCAGTAGCAGTAAAACAAAACGTGAAGTAAGCAGTAGCAGTAACAGCAGTAGCAGTAAAACAAAACGTGAAGCTGGCAGTAGCAGTAACAGCAGTAGCAGTAAAACATAACGTGAAGCTGGCAGTAGCAGTAACAGCAGTAGCAGTAAAACATAACGTGAAGCTGGCAGTAGCAGTAACAGCAGTAGCAGTAAAACAAAACGTGAAGCTGGCAGTAGCAGTAACAGCAGTAGCAGTAAATCAAAACGTGAAGCTGGCAGAAGCAGTAACAGCAGTAGCAGTAAAACAAAACGTGAAGTTGGCAGTAGCAGTAACAGCAGTAGCAGTAAATCAAAACGTGAAGTTGGCAGTAGCAGTAAAACAAAACGTGAAGTTGGCAGTAGCAGTAACAGCAGTAGCAGTAAAGAAAAAGTGAAGTTGGCAGTAGCAGTAACTGCAGTAGCAGTAAGAAAATCTTTAAAGTCTTGAAGGTTTCAATTATTATAAAACATGTTTAAACAAAACGTGAAGCTGGCAGTAGTAGTAACAGCAGTAGCAGTAAAGAAAACGTGAATTTTCAAGGCTGAAGGTCATGTGGTTTCAGAGAAAAGGATTATTAATGTTTTCATTTTTGCAATCCACTTTTAGTTCTCTTGTTCCAGATTTGCAACAGACCGAGCCCATTTAAATAACTTTTGTAAAGAATCCATGCCAAGTTTCATCAACTTTTATCCAGCTGTTTCAGTCACGTAAATTTTTCTGCGCTAATATTTGCTGACTGAAAACGGGTTTAAGTCAACAAGAGTATTACTATTCGATTATTTATATTGAGTTTCTTTTACACACTGTTTTCAAGTCTCGAAGTGTAAAATCCAAAATAATAAGTTAAAGAAGATATTTTCATAAATTTTACAAACTGATATGAAATGGAATCTTTAGAAGCATAATGATTTAACTTCATTCAGGGTTCAAGGATAACAATTTCGATCACTGAGTCTCTCTAGGTATCTGTTGTTAAATTTCTGGAATATCTGTATGCAAACAGTGTGGAGTTGAAAGTAAAAATATACATATTGTATATGTGTATTTATATACAGATTATGTCCATAGTAAACTTGAAAATAATGAAAACTGCAAAATTTGCACAATTCATATCATATTCCAAGAACTATGGTCATGATAGATCAGATTTGCCCCAAAAGAAATGTTTGAAAATCCAAAAGAACATATTACTAAATATGCAAATTATGACCACGATCTGCAAGAAACAAAATTGTGCAATGTTATAATAAACTGAAGTCATGTTTGTGTTAATTGTTGTAACTCGTTCTTTTTTTAAACTTAAAGGTGCTGTCTGACGGTGATTATCACAGTAACTTGTCTAAACACATTATAATCATTTATTCTTTTAATGTGCTGTCGTGCTAAAAATGCCGTCACACTGATAGTGCTTATCACCGTCGTTTGTCTTAATACGTTTTAATCGTGGTTTTCGTATGCACGGTATATAAAAATACTTTTTTTATATTTCTTTAGAGATCAATTTTTGACTTCTACATACATTTTAGGAATAAACTATAAACAAGAGAGCACCATCAGTTTAAACAGCAAGGCTAAAGAAGGAATCAATGTAAATTCATCCAGTGTTGAAGTAAAAATCTACATGCAAGTTGTACTTCTGGTCAACATTTTATATAGATCATTAAGACAACGTCGATGTCGGCTAGGGTCAAAGTTGAAATCTACATGCAAAGTTATCAGATTTGTTCAATTTTTCCGTACTGTAGCTTCAAAAGAAGAAAAGTACGTCGATTCATTAAGTTAAATATCAGCTGTTTGAGTTGATTTTTACATGCAAAATCATGTTAAATCCAGTGATTCTCGAGGAGGGGCCATTAATACCATTTTTGACCAAAGAAGTATAATATGAGTGTCTTTGAAGAAGTCAGCAAAACATAAATACATACCAACTATCTAAAGTCTAGAGCCTATTGTTTCTGATAAGAAGACTTTTCAAAGATTTAATATTTTGGGGTTGATAATAAGGGTTATAATTTGAACAATCTTGATACAATACCTCTAGATGGCACTCTGTGCAAACCATCTTAGCCCTAGGCCTTGTTGTTTCAGAGAAGATGATTCTCAAAGTTTTCCTTTTTTGACCTAGGCAAATAATTTAACACACTGGTAGGAATCCACTAGACAATAATTCACCCCTAATATCAAATCTCTAGCCCGGAGCTAGTACGAGAACATTTTTTCTAATGTTAGTTTACGTTCGAACTCCAAGCCGAAAAACATAACTTTGGCCCTGTGGTTTAAAAGACGATGAAGTTTGAAATAAGCCTTTAAAGTCATCAACAAAACAGAATCAAAAACATATAAAATGAAGAATCAAATTTATGATTCTTTTGTAAATCCAAAAGAACATATTACTAAATATGCAAATTATGACTACGATCTGCAAAAATATATGAATATAAGAATAGTTTATGATTTATTTTTGCCCACCCGAGTATCATTGATCTTAACAGCACTACGATAAATGGCAGTCAAGTTTAGCATAAACAGACATCCAACATTATGTTGCATTAATGCTCTATTCCTGGACCTGATATTTTAATGTTTGAAAAAAAAAATCAGGATTAGTAATTAGTGACCCTTTGGTAAGATCATTTTTGACTTTCTTATATGTAAATTTAATAAAAAATGGAAAGTCGAAAGGCCAAGACCAGTCGTAGCTTAAGTTGAAGTTTACATGTATAATTATACAGACTGTCTACAGTTCATGGGTGTAGCGCCAAAAATCAGACAGTTGCTAAAAGTCGATGTCGCCAAAGTGAATGTTGAAATGTTCAAGCAAACATTTACATGTAGTAAAAATTACAATTATATAGCAAAGAATACAAAGAAGTATGGAATGTCATGTAGGTTTATTCACAAACACTACTATAGTGCTTACGGGTACAGTCATTATGTCAACAAGTTTGGTGAAGGTGCCAGCATGCATATGACTGTAAGCAGTGCCAATGAGCAAATTGTAGTAGTAAGCAGGCTTTGTGTAATTTGTACCGAAATAACATTCCATAAAGAAGTGTGCCTGGGTAAAGTTAAACCTACGTTGAAGTTGAAATCTACATTCTAAATTTAACATTTGTACGTATGGTTCAAATGTCGTAGAAAAAGCTTCAAAACAGAGAGCTGGCCAAGGTCGGCCAAGGCCAAAGTTGGAATCTATATGCAAAATTAATTATATTTATAATTTCACTGTTGTAGCTGCAACAAAAAGAAAGTAAATCCGCTTTTAAGTATAAGGTCACAAGAAGGTTAAGGACAGAATTAAATATGTGAACAATAAAGTTCGTTGCGACATTTTCTGGCGGATACTTGTTTTTTTTTTACTTATTAACGTTAGTATTAAACTACGGAACCTTTGGGCGGTTTCACTTTTAAAGCTGGGGCTTTGATTTGAAACAAATGTTACAGTACCACTAGATAATGTTACACTACAACATCTAAGCCTTAAAGAGAAGATTAAAAACTTAGTCCCGCAATCTGTAACCCATGATGTTACGAACTAACATATTTTGAAGGAATTTGGTAAAGGATCTCTTTAGAAACACTTCTGTGAAATTATTTTCTTGCAGCGGTGTCTGAGAATATTTTTAGTTTTTTACATATAGTCATATTATAAAAACTTGCCCCGTTCCTTGGCAGCAAAGATTTTACAAATCAAAATGGCTTGAAGGAATATGCTAAATGTTCTCCTAAGAAATATTTCTTTGAAACTATTTTGATATCTGGCCAGTGGTTTCTGAAGATTTAAAAAAATGAAATACAATTAGAGTATATTTCCCCCTCCTCATGTCGGCACAGGTTTTCAAGAACTAACATAGGTTTAAAGAATTTGAGAAAAAGAAAACATTCCATGGTTAAAGTGATGTCGTTAAAAGGAAAATGTTGATGAGGGACGACGAACAGTCTCCCATCACAACAGCAGCCTCCTCCGCCCCCACCCCCACACTTGCCGTTTTAGACAAAAAGATTTTTTAAGAGCATTTGTCTACATAAGTCTATAAAAAGACACCAGGACTAAGTTTGAATGATCTTCGTTAAGATCCACTGGGCAATGCTATGCTATGTCAAATTCAAGAACTGTAGGCCTTGTGGTTTCAGAAATTAAGTGTTTTAAAACTGTTTTATCTATGTAAAACATGTTACACCCGGGTGAAGCCAGAATTATTCCCAATATCTTGGTAGGTTATCACTATATGACGCCATGTACTAAATTTTAGAACTTTTAAATTTACGGTTTCTGACAAAAAGACTTTAAAGTTTTTTACTTATAATATGTCCATGTAAAGTATTTGATCTCCAAAAGTTTGAACAATTTTGATAGAGATCCACCAGATAATGCCATGAGCAAATAATATAAAACTGCTCGAGGAATATCAAATATTTTCAAATATTCCTATTTCTATGTAAAACGTGATCACTTCGGCGAGGCCAATGGTGACACAAGAAACACTATTTGATAGAACACCACTTGATGATTCTATAAAGATGAAGAAAAATGAAACCTTGTATTTTTTATCAAGAAATTTTTGAATGGTTTATCTGTATAAGTCTGTGTAAAACCACTGATCCCCGAGGCGGAACAAAAATAGGACCATAGTGGCAGTTTGAAAAATCTTGGTAGAGGTCAACTACACTTTCATGTTTGCAAATCTTACGGACTTTATACCTTGTAATTTTATACAAGGAGAACTTTTGATATTTTCATATGTATGTCTTTGTAAAACATGTGACCCCTAGGGCATAATTTGTGGAGACTTTGTAAAGGACCACTGAACAGTGCTACACATAAAATTTCAGGGCTCTGGCCTTGGTGGTTTTAGACATGAATATTTTTTGCATTCTTGATGCAATAGCAAAATGAGTTCTGCCTGGAACGGAATTCGTTGAACAAGTTTGACAGCGAGCATAATTTCTTTTGTGTAAAAAATATCTCGGTTGTTTCTGATTTTTTACCGAGTTTTGAAGCATGAAGTTTGGTAACCGATACCTGGCCGTTCGATCAAGTACTTATTTAACCGTTTAACCGTTTCCATGAATGATAGAAATTCAAAATTAGTTTTTGTGCTCGTCATGAAGCTTTTTAACCGGCCGGTAGTCAGTACTACGTGGTTGGTTTTGTTTTAAGTGTCAGCCAATGCAAAATTCCATCACTATGTATATGTGTGTATGTGGTCTGGTCCCACTATATAGAAAGTAAAGAATCGAAAGACTATAATAGAATACACTAACAGCATGCTTCAAGGCCGACACATAACACATTTTATTATATAACCTATAAATAGCTTTGAAATGCATTTCTCTGATTGGCGCACTTGTAACTTTTTATAAAAAATAACAGTAAATATCAGAGCATATTGAGCATATTGACATTTTTTTTCTTCATTTTTTCAAAAATATATTTCCTGGAAATCCCCCGCTTCTGTTTATAATTCGGACACTTTCGGGAAATGACGAGGGCCGTTTCGGCATATTCCGTCGAATGCGCTACCTGACAGGATGTTGTGAATTATGACGTTTCCGGTGCGTTCGTTTGACAGCAATATAAGAAATGTGCAATATGAAAGCTATTTATAGATAATATGATAAAACAAATATGGACTTTTTAGCTGGTAAATATGTTGTGATATGTACCTAAAAAAATTATATTGACCGAGGCTATATATCGCCTCGGTCAATATTGATTTTTAGGTACATAACACATCATATTTAGCAGCTAAAAAGTCCATATCTGTATAATATTTTAGCAGAAATACAGCTTTCTGTTTCGCAAAAATGATACATTCTAATTCAAAGCATTTTACTGACGGAAAAAAATCTAACCTTTACTGCGGATATGACTGTATGTTGTGCTTTGCGTACCTGGAGCAGACAACACAAATGGTGTCTCAGTTACATTGGGATCATCTAGAGCAAAGGTAGATAGAGCCTGACGAGATATTGGGCGATGGCTCAATCGTTTCGGAGATTTACCTTTTTCCGGATGCTCGACATCTGAAAAGAATTATCAGTATTTTGATGTATTTATTCTAAAATCTTATTCACTTACTAGCTGTTGCAACTTAAACACTAGGTGAAATTAAAACTGTCAATAAATTGAATTATTTCTTTCTGATATTAAACCTGTTTCAGCAGAATTCTGCAGCCTAGATATTTACTGTATTATTATTGTAAGAATATACACTACTGCTTTACTTTACCTCAAACTAAATTCTCCTCTTCTTTTTTATTGTTGTATGCACTATAAGACGGTCAAAACACTCTGTTTGATTCGGTATTTTCATAAAATATCAGACAAATTGATTCGTTTACGTTTATAAATAGATTAGATGGAATTGACTAAAACTTGATCATTCGATCATGGAGATTTATCGTAGTGAATGGGACTTATCTGAAACCGAAGATATCTAGCTCGCGTCATTATTGTACTTTGATACATATTTATAAACACGACAGTGCGATAACGATGAAGCTATAGAGTGTCGTGTTTTTGTTATGTTACTATCGCATTATCGTTATCATACTGTCGCGTTATCGTTTTCGTACTGTCGTGTTATCGTACTGTCGCATTATGATTATTGTACAGTCGCCTTTTTACTTTCGTACTGTCACGTTTTCGTTATCGTACTGTCGCGCTGTTGTATTATCGAACTATCGCCTTCCGGTGCGCATGTGCACGCTCAAAAGGAGAGGAGCTTCATGTAAGGTATGGACTTATTTTGAGAGAGGCTAAGCCCACAAAGAAATACTTGTTTTTAATAAAATGAGGGTTGATGTTAAATGAGATTTGAATTACTTGTCGATACCTTACATGAAACCAAAAAAAAACCTTCACATGAAAAAAAAATTAAAACAAATCGTCGGGGAAGAGGCAGGCAGGGCAAGCTCCTACACATAAACAAACAAAACATCAATAAATAAATGAAACAAAAATGTGGGGAGGTGGAGTGGGGTGTGTATGTGGGAAGCCTATATGACAAATACACTATGTTCAATGCACTACTGTACCCCTTATCTTTAAATTAGGGACTTGGGTCTCGCACGTGACACATCATCTCCTTATGGTAGTCAAGTGTTTTGAAATCCCATCATGCATGCAAAAGTTATAAACCGGACACAAATTCCAACCACACATACAAGTACACAAAGTTCAATTCCCTGCTGTGACTTTGAACTTTGATCTAGGGACTTTGGTCTTACACGCTATGCTTTGTTTAGATACGTTCTTTATAACTACAACCAGAATTATTTACAAATATGAATATTTTCTTTTATATGCATCGTCGACCCATCTTTAAGTCAGTCGCTTTAAAGCGCCAGTGCCTTTCAATTGGATCTTGCGTTCAAATGGTCGGGCTTTTAACTTATTTTCTTGTTCCATGTGACTATGTCCGTCAGTTAAAGTGTAAATTGCCAGTAGATTTGTTGACAATCAGTATCTGACAAGGATCTGTTTAAACAAGAGGGTCTTGATGGCACTAGATCGCTCACCTGAATACTTTGTCTTTGGGTCTGCAGTTGAGTAAACATCAAAAGCTTTTTTTAAGATTCTCCCTACATAAATCTATATGAATTTAAAGTGACCCCCGTTTTCACTCAATGGGATAATTCTGAACAAACTTGGTAGATGACCTCTAGCTGATGCTCCATTAAAAATATCTAAGTTCTAGACTTTGTGGTTTCAGACAAGAAGTCATTTTTAAGTTTTGCCCAAAATAGTCTATGTAAAATCAATTGACCCCCGGGGCAGGGCCAAATTTGACTGCAGAGGTATAATTTGAACAAACTTGGTAGAGGTACACTAGACAATGCTATGTACCAAATCTTCAGGCTCAGGGACTTGTGGTTTCAGACAAGAAGATTTTTAAAGTTTTCCCTATATAAGCCTAAGTAAATTCAATTGACCACCGGTGTGGAGACAAATTTGACCCCAGGGGTATAATTTGAGCAAACTTGATAGAGGTCTACTAGACAATGCTACATACCAAATCTTAGGGCTCAGTGCCTTGTGGTTTCAGACAAGAAGATTTTCAAAGGTTTCCCTATATAAGCCTATGTAAAATCAATGTATGGTAACACTGGCAATCAGTTAACGGTTGTGGTGATTAAAAACACAAAACACGTAACTTCGCTAAAGTAATTGAGGAAAAAACATGAACACGTTAAGTAATCATATTAATGATCAACATTATTTTTTGTCCAATCACATTGCAGTATTTTTCAAATTTCTGCTAAGTCTAACTTTGGTTAATGTGTACTAACTAAATTAAATTTACTTAAGCAGGTAATCTCTTACTTCAGAGAGATGCTTTGTATTTAGTTGAAAAATAATGTTGATAATTAAATAGGTTAATGTTTAATAATACGCATTAACAAAAATAATTGATCGCGTGCCTGCAGCACGCCTGGCCAATTTATTTTTGTTAATGCGTAATATTAAACTCTAACCTATACTTTAAATGTAGTTTTACCGATTAACTGACACAGAAAAACAATATGGCGGACATTTCAAAATCCAGAACGCGCAGGAATATTAAAAGGAAATTTGCTGATGTTGACATTTCTAAATCATTTAGTTCTATTAATTTGAATCAGGAAAAGTTATTGTAAAAAATGTTCTTTTTCTTACAAAAGTTGAAAGTATCTATAAAGTAAGTAAACTATCATTTTATTACTGTTTGAATAATGTCTCGCACGTACACAATGGGTTTGTGAAATTGTTCACAGCTCATTTTATGTAATATTTGCAAATCACAATTAAAGAATGACATTCAATACATAGGATGCAGCTTCCTCCATTTTTTGCACATTGTTAAAACTATGGCCGCAAATGGGACTGCAGATATGATTGCAGGGGCGCATGATAAGGATGCTCATAAATCTTCGGCTCCAAACGCTCTGCTACATCTTGCCATTTGCAACCAAATAATGAAAGCTATTGTGGAAACTTTTGTAAATAAAAGATTGGTGATAATAATTAACTGTGTGAAGAACCAGCACTTGCAAAACTGACAATTGCTTATCAACATGATTCTCTATACAATTAATTTGTAGAGATTACCAGCTGCCAGACTGATTCGTAAGCACTTTCTCTTGTTTGATGCATTCGTTGATAATAAATGGGATGTTGTAAAACGGAAGAATAACTCTTGTTTCTGATTATTATCATTAAGCTAGAGTTGTCTCTCTTTACAGTATATGTATGAGCAGTCCATCTTGTAGTAGCATGAGTATGATGTCAATCTTTATAAAAGCAGTTTCGCTGTATACACGTCATGAGTTATCAAAATTAGTGTATTCTCAATACGAGATTATAATTTATATAAACCATCATATAAAAATGATATTTTACCGTCATTGATATATGAGGAACTTCCTGTTTTCGCCCCAAACTCAATGGTAAAACCTGAAGCAGACGGAGATGTTAAACTAACCGTGTTTTGTCTCCTTCCATTTTATAGCGGTTACATTATAAAAACTTCATTTGAAATAAATCATGCAAGTGCAAAAGATAAAGTAGAGTTATTCTATTTTATCTGGTACGACAATGAAACCGTTACACACTTTCAACAAACATTAACTTCTAGACGAAACAGAGATGTTTATTTAGTATTTTGATTACAGTTCTTAAGAGCAATATAATGTTAAATATCATAATATTATCAAAATAAGTACAAGCGTGATATTTTTACGAGGGAGCCAGATGTAAAAAAAAGGAAAACTTGTATAAGTCGGTACCTGATTCGTTGTCACTGAATTCTCCTGAAAATCTAGGCACCTGGTTTCAATAGAAAAGAAACATTAATTTTACATACACTTTAAACAAGTTACGAGGCTACCATCTGCACATGTAAAAGTTTTAATAGTGAAACTTCCTTTACAGTTAATAACCTTGTTGTAGGTAACTTCCATGTTTAAAAGTTTACCACTTTAAAAAAGATGAATTCAAAGTAATAAAATTATGTGGCAACGTAATCCCGTCAATTTATGTAAAACAGAATAAAAACTGTACTTTCTGAGAAGGAAACATCACCAATGTGCTTACTTAAATAATTCATTTGGAAAAAAGGTTTAACTCCCATGCTCACTGTGCATCTTGGTCATTTTGTACACGAATATGAATTCAAACTAGGGATGGGAACGAATGTTCGAATATTCGAATATTCGAAAATCAACCGAATATTCGAATCTGAACATCGAATTCGAATATTCTAAAATGATTTTTTTTTCAAATAAAGCATTGTTGATTTTTATAAATGTAAGCATTCGGATTCTGTACATAATCAGTGTCTTGCATAACGGTACATCCGATGGATAGGAAAAAGGGGAAAAGTGTGACAATTTAAGTATTGTTTCATGGAACATTGAAGGCTTGAATTCGAGCATTGGCGATGAAGATTTTCTTAATTTTGTAATTAATTTTGACTTAGTCTATCTTTGTGAAACCTGGCAAAATCGGATAGAAAATTTTAGTTTAAATGGGTATGAATCAGTTTGTTTACCTAGACCAGAAAGCTTAAAATCTAATAGAGGGCATGGTGGAATTTGCCTTTTTTAAAACTTTTTTGAAGGAAAGTATATCTTTAATTGAAAAGGATGACACTGGCTTTTTATGGGTAAAATTAATTAAAATATCTTCCGGCTTGAAGATGATTTATATATTAGTTTTACTTATATACTATCAGTTAATTATGTTTATTATATGCCACACGATTTAGGTTTTTATGAGGTATTAGAAAATGATATTAGAAAAAAAACAGACTTACGGAAAGGTCTCAGTAATTGGCGACTTAAGTGCTAGGTGTGGTGAAAAAGATGACGTTTTGGATAACCCGAGCGATAAAGGCAATTTTATTCCTTCACTTCAGAATGATGACAATGAAAATATATATTCTAACTTTCCTATGAGATGTACTATGGTAACTATCGTACGTTAGTGGAGGAAAAAAAATGTCTCTGATTAATTCCATAGTAGATAATATTGTTGACAACGATATTGATATAAATAACGATATAAATCAATGAGAAATTGTACTTGTTTCACAAATGCGAAGCCATTAGGAACTCGTATGCCAAGTTTGGCGCCTCTCTGAGAACGTTTCAATACTTGCTAAAATTCGCTGTAATACCTTAAAAATATATAGAAATAAATGTTTGTCAACACGCGTTGATTTACATCGCGTATTTTTCTCGTTAAATGTGTATCACATACAATACTGATGTCATGCGACGCAGAAATGATTTACCTTGAAGGTCACGTAACTCAAAATACCTGCTATCCTTGTTTGCCAACAAAATTCGTAATGAAACTCCAAAATTTCAGAAAATGTTTTTTTATTTTTTTATTTTTTTTTTTTTGTTATTTTGTTGGCACTCACTTAAGCTGCATAAATACATGTTCTTGTATACAAAAACGATAATGTGACATAGACTTGAGGATACAAATAAAACCGCGTTTTGATCTACGGTGATTTTAAATGATATTTTCAAATTAGATCTACATAGTTTTTTAAAAAAAAAACAAAGACAGACCATGCCAAAACAAAAACAAACAAAAAACGGACGGTAATCGTTTTCGTTAGACACTTGACTTAACGCACGTGCGTATTGGCGGGAAAATATACTTCAAGAGACACGAGGAAAATAAAAAACAGTAAACATCATGTCTTTGTTTTATTTACTTTATTTACACGTAATGACAGTTATTATTTTTGTAAAACTGTCTTAACACATGTAAAAGGATTACCGGAACAATGTGTAAAACAGACGTCAAATGTAATGTTTGGCATAGGAATTGGAACATTGAGGTCGTATAGTCGTCGATTTTATACGAGTATCCGGATAGTATCCGAATAGTCTATACGGATATCCGGATACCGATTTATTTCGTTGACATACCTAATATCTTTATATTTTTAAGGTATTACAGCGAATTTTAGCAATTATTGAAACGTTCTCAGAGAGGCACCGAACTTGGTATACGAGTTCCTTATGGCTTCGCATTTTACAATTTCTTTACCCCAAGTGTCTGTGTGTCAAAAATGATCCAATTAACTATAAAATTGCAATGCATAATTGGCGATCGTTACGGATTAACAGTTTGTTTCAGGCGTAGTTGTTCATTTTAATTGGCGCCCGTATATTTCACAAATTGTAGAAGTTGTTTTTCTCACAATATTCAAGGATTAACGTCATGTACAACGAAGAACCAGTCACGCTTACAACTCAATCTGATTAAAATCATATCTATCTATCTGAGCTTATTTATCGTCGGTACCGGTTGCCCATATGACCGACGCCCCCTGGAGAGATTAGTTATTTCATGTTTTGGGGGTAGTGCAAGATAAAGAAAGCATCCCATTCCAGAGACACCCCTGGTTCTTTTACATGCTCAGTGCTATACACTGATACATGGGATCTCGGTTTAACGTCTCATTCGAAAGACTATTAGTAATGTTAGTAGAGGAGTGGTGGATCGAACTCGGGACCCCTGGGTTACCAGTCCAGCGCGTAACCACTGGACCACATTCGCTTCTAAATCACATCCTAAACATCGCTATGCTATTAGGATCTGAGGACGTCCAATAGAAGGTTACCTTCTCGTGACCTATCCATCAGCCAATCAGAGCAACGCTTCCACCCTCATGGAAGTAAATGTTCGTTTGTTTTTTGGGGTTTAACGCCGATTTCAACATCTAGGTTATATCTCGGCGGTCAGTCCACCTAACCGGTTTTCCTGGATAACTAACCAGTAATTACCAATTTCTCCGCAAGTGATTGACTACTGTTCCCACATGATCTACTCTGAATCAACGGTGAAGACACATGAACATTAGACACAATAGCTGAGATAAATTGTCTAGGAGAAATTTTGCCCTGCCCAGGGGTTGAACCATCCAGCGCTCTACCTATTGAGCTAAGCGGGCGGGCGTGTAATGTTCATCTTGTGAAAATCTATTTATATAGCTGGGTCCCAAACAATTATCTGCCGTGTACAAACTGTCACCGAACTCAGTCAAATTCATTTGTCAAAATCTTTCAAAATAATGAGATTTATGTTTGTGATTAATATCTTTTTTCAAAATATCTAAGCACTTTCAATCTCCGCTAATAAACTTTGTTATGCTGGAGAAGTTTACACGCTGTTTGAACAGGCATTGTGTACAGGTAAGCTATCGAGACGCGTCATAAGCTGAGGTCAATCGTAAAACTTAGGGTATATCCGTATTGTTCGTAAAAAACTATGTCTCTTGAATAGCATAAAGGCCGAGGTGATCAGATTGAAGCTGCAGTGTCATTGGCTGAGAGATCTAACCGTAGGGAGATCGTGAACTTCAGCCAGATTGGCTTATAACTCTATTGATATTAGGTTTTATTAGAATAGCTTAAATATTTTCCTCTTATAAGTATATTTTAAAAAAATATTATCCTCGCTTTATGTTTGATCATTGCTTAACAATATTGAAATAAGCTGTATGGAAAAAAACATGTATCCCTCTCGTGTTTAGACTTTCACGCGGTTTTAAACGGAATATATTATGTATTGCCAATCACTAAATAAGTATTTAAAACTTCCATAAAACAAGCCATTTCTACGCCATTTCTAGATAATACATAGCTGTTTCTTTCTCTCTCCCCTCCCCCCCCCCCCCGGCCCCCCCCCCCCCCCCCCCCCCCACGACAGCATCCAGGTGATAAAACAGTACCAATGTTCGGATACCAAGATTCGGGTAACTGACTGAATTGAAATAAAACGAATATTCGAATATATTCGAATATGGCAAAGCGAATATCGATATTAGTATTCGTTCCCATCCCTACTTCAAACACAACATAAACATATATCTTCCCTATCATAGTTGTTTATGTTATTTGTGCTCGATAAAGAATAATAGAAGGGTGTAAATTTAGTGTATTTGTGACGACAATAAAAAGTTATATATATATATATAATTATATATGAAATATAATTGGAACCGACACATAGAGGGATTACATTTTCTCGTTGTGTTTAAGAAAGATTATTGGAAATCCTTTTAAATTTTATTGCACAGTCAGTACAACCGGCGCAATTAATATCAAAAAGTCTTTTAGACTATAGGATACAGTATTACGGAATTGTAGTTTCTTTACGTTATCGATTACACCTTTTTCAATAATCCTTACAATGTAACCTAATTCCACCGTTTATCTTTTTTTTTTTCTTTTTTTTTAAAGCCATTTAGATGAATCTTGAAATTTATGAAGTAATTGCCATATGACTGAAGCGAGATTATTTTTAATGTTTGACTCCAGATGTTGCCTTAACATGACACTTGGTCAATGTTTGAAAATACTTCATTGAAACAGAATAGTACCTTGTTAGCGTATGTAGCTTTTAATTTGTGGATTAAAGAATAGTACTGTGAATCTCTGTCCACTTTTCCGACCACTGCTGTGTCCGCTTTATCTTCTTTCCTCTTTTCACTGTCTAGAATAAAAAATTTCACGTTTTTATATAACATCTTAAGAATGTAAGAAAGAACTATTCTGAGAAACAGTTACCTTCTAAAAAAGTCAACAATTTTAATTCGAGAAGAGTGCTTATATGAAGTGAACACTTATTTATTTATTTATTTATTTATTTATTTATTCATTCATTCATTCATTCATTCATTTATTCATTTATTTATTTATACTTAATGAATTTAAATTTAAACTTGTTGGAATTTGTAATATCTGATGACTTTACAATGCATTTTCAGTTACATGTTGTATGTAGATTTCTTTCGGATGATGTCTGTCATTGTTAAAATAAAAGGAAAAAAACGTTGTTATATTACTGTTATAATGCTTTGTATGATAATTTACAATATTTGTTTCTTACCATGGATATCAACATCATCACCACACGACCTTTTGACCGCTTGTACGAAGCCATCTGTATGAAGTAGAACACAAAATGTACACTTATATAAACACTCCATTTATGGTAAAGAGCAAATACGTGAATATACATTTAAGATGTCCCAATACATTTCACATGTATATATATATATAAATACGTTGTAATATTGCATAGGAAATATAGTTTTCAAGTGAAAAGTGTTTATAGAAGCAGGTGTACAGTTTCTGAATTTTATCTCCTGAAAACAGAATCAAACGCATTATGCCCAATAGTTGAATTGTACATGCGATCAAATATTTATGTCCCTCCCACCCTCTGGGGGAGACATTTTGTTATTACCCTGTCCATCAGTCTGTCTGTCCATCTATCTGTCTGTCACACTTGGTTTCCATTCGATAACTAGAGTTCTATTTAACCTAGTGTCTTCAAACATCATAGGATGACTATCCTTATTGAGTTACAGAAGCCTTTTGATTTTTGGACCAGCCGGTCAAAGATCAAGGTCACAGTGAACTTATATGTAAAAATTGATTTCTGCTCAATAAGTGGAGTGCCATTTGGCACAGTGTATTAAACTTCATATAATGATAGTCCTTAATGAGTAAAAGAAGCCTGCTGATTTTGGGGTCAGCCAGTCAAAGATCAAGGTCTTAATGATCTTTAACTTGAAACTGGTTTCGGCTCAATAACTTGGACCCAGAGTATTCAAACTTCATAGGATGATTGTCCTTAATGAGTAGACTATGCATGGAAAAGACGACCATTAACTTGCATGAGATGTTTTTTATCTCTTGCATAATCGCTAACGCACTTCAAAAATCACAATAACATATTCATGGGCATCATTCTTATGGGCAACCGGTAATGACGATATATAAACCCAAATAGATAATGAAATACAAAGTTATTTTAGCAAAGCTATCCAATTTTCACCAATTTACCATGTTAAAAAGCTATGTTACTGTTGAAATATATTTAAAACGAAAGAAATCGAATTTAAACTTTATAAAAGTTACTATTGTAAAACCAAAACAGTGTAAAACTGTGTAAATCTACCAAAAACTAGATAACAATTAATGGGCCTGTGTGAGGTTTGAACCAGACAAAATTTTCAGTGAAAATGTCACAATCATACACAAATTAATGGAATTAAATACTCTTCGGAGTGGAGGTATAGTCTTAGGAATCTAATACCTTAAATAAATCATTTCCCCTAAAATGGAAGATCAGATTCAATACATTGAATTCAGCTTCCTTCAATTTCTTGGACATTGTTGTTGAAACCAGGACCGAAAAAAATGTACCGTACCTCAGATATGGTCGCAGGGCCACAGAATAAGGAAGCCCAAAACATATCCGGCTCAAGACGCTCTGCTGCATATTCAATGTTAATAGACGCTCTAAGGGGTATAACCCAAAACATACTCAGTATATTGTGAAAACGTTTCGCTTATTGGAAAGAATTTACAGTATCATGATTGTTCTCTCATTCCTCACTTACCAACGTTTTTGCGTTTTTGTGGTAAAGTTGGTTTTACAGCTTGCGGTAATGGTGGTGATATAGCTGGTGATAAAAGTTGGATAGATCGTCCTTTCTGTGACATAATCTTCACTCAGTGTTGAAAATATCTCCTTTTTAAAACATCTTTTTCAAAGGACCCATCTAAAACAAATGACATAAAGACTTTATTATTATTTTCAGCGTTTTATGCTGTTGTATATTGTTTTAAAGCTGTATTTTCTTTAAGTACTCGTTTTACATTCGGATAAGGTTGCAAATGCTTGCGGAAATCAAACTTTGCAACGTAACACAATTTGCTTATAATTTCAAAATATATTTCTTAAATTTGCATGCATTCTACACCCACTGCGTGTACAAATATGTAAAATATTTATGCTTGTCCTAGAACTATTAACGTCATGACTTAATCTTTTATAATAGAAAGCGATGTTACGTAATTCCTTCTTTTGTCAACATGATAAAAATGTCACTGTCTTATGTTCATTTAGAATATCAATAGATTTTAAGACTTTCAAATCTTTATTTAACGTTTAACATCATTCTTAAAGATAACAATAGAAATAAGGCAAAGTAGCAAACTCAATGTTTGTACATCATAATTATGTCTAAACTAAATGCAATGCTATACTAAATAAATATGTGATAAACAAATACAAAACTCGAAGATAAAATGTTAACTAATAAATGACAATATTACCGATTTTTGTTTTATTTGTAAACGCACATCACCTTTATTTTGATCGCATGCTTTATTATTATTTCCTTTCTTGCATGCGCTGTGCTATTCTGTGAATTTCAACCTGATGATAATATAATTTCGTTATCTGAACTCAGAGAAACTGGCTAACTCGAGGACTTTCACTATCATTTTCTTATCAGAAAACAAAAGCAACCGATTTCTAGCCTGTTTACAAAATAATTTAATAAATTCTTAATTCTATAAATTCTTAATGTGTGCAAGTAATATCTTGCTAGCAGTGTAAATAAAGAAGGTAGTTAAACAGAGTCTGGCATCTTGTAAGAACTTCACGTGACATGTAGCTTGTAAAAATCGGTAAAAATCCAATAATATTTACAGGTATGTACCTCCATTCATAACACCACCCCCTTTAAAGAAAATTATCATCTGCTGATGAGAACTTGTCACTCTAATCCAGCACTTGTCACTTGAGAAGAGCGTCTGCAGTGACATTTTTTTTTTACCTCTGAT
This sequence comes from Cyclina sinensis, assembly GCA_012932295.1. NCBI lineage: Eukaryota > Metazoa > Mollusca > Bivalvia > Venerida > Veneridae > Cyclina > Cyclina sinensis. The sequence continues at coordinate 3,533,140 of JAAONU010000003.1, forward strand.
GTGTATCACATCCAGGGTATATTTAGAGAGAGCCCAACTCCAACGCAATAACCTTTGGTTCTTGTTTTTTTTTTTTATTTTGGTGGTGAAAATAATGAAGTTGTAGTCTCTGTGACAACACCCACGGGAAAATAGAACTTTTCAGATATATTTTCTTTCAAATGTCACAAAGAAAGTAGCAGACCTGGACATTCTTTTTTCGATGGTCGAATAATTTTGCTGATGACTGTCTACTTTTTAAAGGAACACACTGGATGCCCAACTTCATCATCATCATCATCATTCTGCATCAAAACAGATCCAATGCCAATATCAGATGCATCAGCCATAAGCTGAACTGACTTTTTAAAATTAAGAGCAGCAAGCACTGGTTGACTTTTTAATAATACCTTTATTTTCTTGAAGGCATTTTTCAGTTTCCGGTTAAACTTTACCATATTCTGCAAGCGGTTTGTTAGTGGTTGCGATAAAGTGAAAAATTTTATACAAAATTTTCTTTAGTATCCAGTCATCCCCATAAAAAAAAAACTTTTTTGTCGCTTGAACAGGAAATTCATAGATGCCCTGAAAACCGAAACTCTCTAAATACCGGACGCTGTGTACGGTCTCAGATTTTTCCTTCAATAACCTATTGCATGCTCCATAGACAATACCGGAATCTGTAAAAACTGATACAATTAAGCCTATTGTATAATAGATAATCACTCTGACAATGCCGGGCTGCAAAGGTGTGGATAACTTTGTATATTTGTTTTGGGGTTTAACGCCGATTTCAACATTTGTTATATCTCGGCGGTCAGTCCACCTAACCGGTTTTCCTGGATAACTAACCAGTAATTGCCAATTTCTCCGCAAGTGACTGACTACTGTTCCCACATGATCTACTCTGAATCAGCGGTCAGAGACAAATGAACATAAGACACAATGTCTGAGAACAATTGTCACGGAGAAATTTTGCCCTGCCCAGGGGTCGAACCAACGACCGATGGATTACTAATCCAGTGCTCTACCTATTGAGCTAAGCGGGCGGGCTCTAAATTGTATATGTCAATTGGTTGTGTCTTATACGCTAACTGAATTGTAAGGGAAAACTGATGAATATTGCAGCTTGTTGATCTGCCTGAGTGGTTTACTGTTCATTATGGCTTTTTTACAGTTTATAAAGGATTATTATTGTAAGTCATTGGTGCGACCGTATTATATTTAACGACAAAAATGCACGAGGTATTATTGAAGGCAGCTTTTAATAAAATACTTTCATTTTATACTGCGTTGTGTTGTATATGTATAAATAATTAAAGCTTGTGTCATTTTAAATATGTCCTTAAACGTGTTCGTTGGTCGTGAAGAGGGCTCTGAGAATACCGGACAAAAGCCTCGGTCCGTCCGCCGTCCGGTTTTCACACTTTTTTGTGAGCGCGTGTGTGTGTTCGTGTCATTCAGACTGAAAGAGAGTTTATTGTTTATTGTCTCATTTAACATGTTACATCACAATATACATAATGAAATTACATTACATATATATGTAAAAACCAATCTAAACAGATTTATTGAGACACTCTTCATTACTTCAAACGCAGTAAAATACTATTATATAGTTTATAAGAGAAACATTCTACCCTTCCCTTGGGAAGGTAAGTTGAGCATAAATTTTTCACTTATTCCACTAGCATATAAATATATAACAACTGCTATAATTATAGATATTGATATAAAATTTTTACCAGTTAATCTTCAATAGTAATCCAAAATCTAGCGTTTATAACAGCAATTATCTACTTTAATACCACCGAGGTCTGTAGCTCAACTTGTCTCAAAGGAAGGGCTTAATGTTATCAGTATTTACAATTTAAAAAAAGATACATGTACTTAAAATATCCTATACATTTTAAGAAGTTCACTCGATAATGTTAATAGAAAGATTCAAACCCTGATCAATATGTGCTATATTTATGAAAATCAGACCAAGTTTAGTGTAATTCTGAGACCAATTTGATTCATACTACCTATAATGAACTAATACAGATAAAAATAATCCATACAGAAGCACAGGTATTAATCAGTCTTGAATAATTCCTATTCATATAACATCTTTGTTGTATAAACACAAAATTGGCTGTGATGTATAATCTCATACAGCATATTTTGAGGTGAATTTAACATGTCCTCATAAAAATTTAATATTTACATAGGTTTATCTATATAGAAAGTCGATTCTGGCTTGTAATATCAAATAACATATTTTACTGCTGGTTTTTAACATGTGTTCACTAGACAATACATAGTTAAGCTTATCTTGATCAGTTAAATCTTTGAAATTACTATTCATATTATTGGCTTTATTTACCATATCAATTCTAATATGTTCATACAATGGACAATAAAATAAGACATGTATTTCATTTTCAACGCCATTTTTACAAATAGGGCATACACGTTGTTCTTCTTTAATATTTTCATATCTTCCAGTTTCTAAACGGATAGGGGCTACTCCGCATCTAAACTTAGCTAATGCTGTTTTATGTTTTCTTGGTATGAACGTACAGGCAACATAATTTTCTAGTCCATAATTAACTTTAAAGTGTTTGTACGTTCGAAGTTTATTATTGCCTCGACCAGACGGACCTGCTATATTTCTTATATTAAGGTTCCATTCAGTGGTAAAAATCCATTGAACCTGCAACAACCTTATTATAGAAATTTCTTGAATATAACTATGTACAATCATGTACTAAATGTTGTAAATTCAATAATTCTAAGTGCTTCCTAAAAACATATTGCCAATTTCTACATTTATTGGTTCCTTTAGAATCACAGTATTGGAATATCTTAAAATTGGTTCTACTAATATCCATTTTCTTGAGTCTATACCAATGCTGGGCCACACATCTCCACTGTTTCACATGTAGAGGCTGCCAACCAAACTCACCATATAGAGCATAAGTTGGAGTGTATCTACCCATTCCCAGGAAAAATCTCATTGCTCTAGCTTGCACAGAGTTAATACAAGAATAAGATTTATTTCCCCAAACAGATGCCCCATAAGAAATGACTGGCCAAACTGTACTTTCATATAGTTTCATAAACACCTTATATGGAAAGCCACCATATGACTTAAATTTAGCTATGAGCAATCCAAGGGCTCGACCTGCACTTTGAGCAACAGACTTTGCCATAAGATTAAAATCAAGGAACTCGGTCAGTAATAAACCAAGGTAAGTATAACTGGCAACAACCTTCAGATTATGGATCCCGCATGTGAAACTATTTGCAGTTCTGGGTACTGAACAAGGGAGGAAGTGTACAATATTGCTTTTCATTGGGTTAACAATCATATTATTTCTATCACACCAATTATGCAGAATATCTAACATAAATTGTAGGTCTTCTTCATTCTCCGTTATTAATACAATGTCGTCTGCATATAAAAGTATACATAATAATTCATTTTCTATCGAAATACCTTTTCCAGCAGTTTTAATTGCTATAGCAAGATCATTAATATACAGATTAAATGTAAATTGAATGTAAAAATGTAAACCATAGCAGTTGGAAAAGGTTAAATTCTAGAGTTGCAACGATTTACAAAGGTAACTGATTTCAGTTGAACTGCTTTAAATCTTATATTTTTAGTCTACGGTGTATAATTCCTTGTATTATTTTAAATCGATTTATTTCTGAAAAAAATCACGATCTGGAAGGCTGGAAAACACAAAGTGAAATTACCACACACAATCCATTTGCATCTTTGTAAAACTTAGACTAAGGCAGTGTTGGATTATTGAACAAAGTTTTGTGACAGGAATATAAAGAATGGCCGCCGGAAATTTCAAACTGAAGTTATGTAAAATTAAATTTAGATCAAGCAGTGATATATCTAAATTAGCCGCAGTGTGAGTGATATCGAATGTATCTCATTGATAGAACTAAATATTTCACTGGGTAGCATAAAGTAAATTGATTTGCTATTTATTCTATTAAAATAATGAATATAACATTTATTCTTTTATGAAATAGATTTAAAAAAAATTAAAACAATTAAAGTATCACGCTAAGTATATTTCAGATATATCTTACCTTGGTCCACTTTTCGTTAAAATGTGTTCCTGTAGTATGACTTTGTTTGACTGCAAAGCTACAGTACCTAATCAGTTGTAAAATAATATATTTTGTGTCGTTACCTACTTCTTTCCTCTGTTGTATGCCATTGACGTATAAACTCCATGGAGCTTTATTCGTTGACAGAGAGTTATATTCGTTCCTAGTTTCTTCAATATTGCTCGGCCAAACTCACTAAAATGGTAGCTTAAATTATTAAGTTGGATTTTTTTGTCCGTGTTCTTGAATCCAAAACTGGTTGTAGTTGGTTAATATTCCAATAAATGACAAAACACACATCTAAAGAATATTAATATTCGCCCATGATAAATAATTTATACATACTTAAAGAGTAAACAAATATTTCGAATTCTTATTAGAGAAATTTCCTGGACCCAATTTAACCGATTTAAGAGAATTCAAACCAGTACATGTTCTATCAACAAAATATCTGAATAAAAACATAATGTAAATGTCCACTTCATAGTTATAAACTTAAACTAAGTAATAAAACACATACCTCAATAGGTTAATCTTTGTTCCTTTAAAGAAACGCACTATTCAAGTACTGCATGATAAGTTAATTGGCCATGTATATTTTCAGTTTGGGTAAAACGATATTATTGTACGCGATTAAAGGTTGTCTATACGTCTCATGTACATACTATTATATTTCATAGTCTGGCATTGTCTGACTCACATAAAAATAGCAATTGCTTATACACCTTGAAATCTAGCTGTAATAGTGAAGAACATATCCAAATGTAAGTTAGTGTTGAATTTAACAAAAATAAATTGGCCAGGCGTGTCGCAAGCACAGACACTTGGGGTAAAGAAATAGTACTTGTTTCACAAATGCGAAGATATAAGGCACTCATATACCAAGTTTGGTGCCTGTCTGAGAACGTTTCAAAAATTGCTAAAATTCACGAATTTGCATTATAAATATAAAGATATAAATGTTTGTCTTTCGAAAATTGTCAACACGCGTCGATTTACACCGCGTATTTTACTCGTTCAGCATTATTCACACTCATTGCTGGTGTCCTTCGACGCAGAAATGATTTATCTTCAGGATTATATACAAGAAAAGACCCGCTGTGAGAATTAGCCAAGAGAAAACATCCAATTTCTTTCGAATTTCAACGTTTTTTTCATCAATTTACACAATCTTTCGACAGGTACTCTGCTGGTTCCTAACTTCCCTAGTTCTTTAATACACGGCGCGGTACACGTAGGAACTAGAAGAACCCATGCAGTAATCACTATGTAAATCGATTTTTTTTCTTCCTTGCACTGACATTTCAAAATTAAAACAAAAAATGTTCACCAATAAACACTGACTTGGATTTTAAAAAAAGCAATACTCTCTTTTTATTTTATGATAGTTTTTATGATGTTTGAAGTGATTTTTAAGTCTGCACACTTGACAGTTTCCTCACAGAATATGTTCTCTTTGATTATAATTCTCTTCAAGCAGACTAATTCTCGAAAGATTGTGTAAATGAAGGAAATTTTGTGAATTTTTGGTGTTTCGCTTCGAATTGTGTTGGCAAACAAGGATAACAGGTATTTTGAGTTACATGAACGTGAAGATAAATCATTTCTGCGTCGCATGACATCAGTACTGCATGTGATATACTTTGAACGAGAAAAATACGCGATGTAAATCAACGCGTGTTGAATGTTTACATGTGACAAACATTTATATCTTTATATTTATTATGCAAGTTCGTGAATTTTAGCAATTTTTGAAACGTTCTCAGACAGGCATCAAACTTGGTATATGAGTGCCTGATGTCTTCGCATTTGTGAAACAAGTACTATTTCTTTACCCCAAGTGTCTGTGGTCGCAAGCACGCGACCAATTATTTCTGTTAATGCGTATTATTAAACATTAACCTATTTAATGATCAACATTATTTTTCAACTAAATACAAAGCATTTCTCTGAAGTAAGAGATTACCTGATTAAGTAAATTTGATTTAGGTAGTACACATGAACGAGAAAAATACGCGATGTAAATCAACGCGTGTTGAATGTTTACATCTGACAAACATTTATATCTTTATATTTTTAAGGTATTACAGCGAATTTTAGCAATTACTGAAACGTTCTCAGAGAGGCACCAATTTTGGTATACGAGTTCCTTATGGCTTCGTATTTGTGAATCAAGTACCATTTCCATACCCCAAGTGTCTGTGTCATAAAACCCTTTGTTTATCTGAAAATCTACCCATGATTTATTACAATGTCCTTCAAATTTATTGCCAATAAATTATAACTTTGTAGGATAGAAAAGATTTTAAAGACGACCTCTACAAGTATTGACATTTACCCTCATATTACATGTTGTATGCATGTTTGAGAGAATAAAAAAAAATGTTCTGTTGTGTTCTACAAAAGTTATTGTAAATCGGCCACACTTATCGTGAACCGTTCTCAGTTTAATGGTGTTCGCATAATGAACTTTGAATAAACAAGTATTGTTTAATGAAATATTATACGATATTAATGCACATCCATGTTTTGGTAAATAGTATAAGTGACTAATAAGTCACTTATGACAAAATATAATGAACCAATTATCAATTGATATGAACAGTTATTTTAGTATCAATTTATATATTTCAAATAGTTAAGTTAACCTAATTTGCCAATGTGTTTTCATAGGATTAAAATGTTCCTACATTGTTTACATTTGAGCTTCTTCCGTGTTCTTTTGTTTTTTGTTTTTTTTTCTTTAGTAATGTTTGTTGTAGAATGAATAGTCAACCTGTAGTAATATGATATTCTGATATAAAATATGATAGGTCTTACGCGCCAACATACCAAAATTTATTTGTTTAAAAATCTATAGTAGACCTTCAAGTATATCATATAAAGAAAATAAGGATTGCTTCTACTCTAACCCAGGAGAAGAACCTTTGTTTTACAAAAGGATATGCACGTGATCTGAGTGCTAACAGATAAAAATCTAGTTACAATTGACTTTGATTATAAGTATTAGGGGTGATTTTGAATTCACGGCGAATAACAAAACGTTTCTTTTGTATGATTGATTCTATTATCTGTTTGTCAGTTCATTGGGTATAAAAAGGGTTAACGTGGAACATAGCCCTCGAAAAAAAGTTTTATATATAAATACATTTTAAGTCTTTAGAAAACTTCTTTCTTTCAATTATTGGTCAATTTATTGTTTATAAACGTACTGAATAAATGTTATTCATTTGTAGTATTTCATTATTTATCATTTTACAATCAAAATGTTAAGTGAGTGATTCATAATGTGTTTTCTTTCTCTTTGAGTGACGTTGTCTACAAAACAAATACACAAAAAAACAATATACTGTCATTTTTCAAATTATTTAGGCCAAAATGTCCTAAAGGTTATTACACACTTTTTGTCAGTACAAAGTCTGACGTAAATGCAGTGACAACATATGTCGAAATAGGTATATTGTTGTTTAGATAGCAAAATAAAGGTGTACAAGTGGTCCCAATTTTAAGGATTTTGCATCAAAAACAAAAGGTAGGTTAATAGATCAAGGTCAGCCAAGGTGAAAGGTCAACGTGCAAAATTGTCGTGCAAAATTTTAAATCAAATGTTAATGCTGTAGCTGCAAAAACAGTATTCTAGGTAAGAAGTTTAAGGTAAAGGTCAGATGAAGGCCAAGAAAAAGTAAAACATGGAATTATGAAGATTCCTCCAGGAATTATGAAGCGAGTTTTTAGTTTTGCTGTTTAAGTTTTATTAAAGCTATGACCCTAAGGGACAGACAACTCTTTACCCTATGGCAATGATTTGTACATTTTTATTAGAAAATACTACACACTGCTATATACGGAATATCTAGGCTTCTGACAATTTTAGAAAAAAATTATATATTTATTTATTTATTCAGTTATAGTACAACATTTAAGTTATCCAACATGTCCCTACCAAAGAAATGTATATGTAGTTAAGAAATTATAAAGTTGTGCATACTTTAAGTAAGATTTGATATTTTCAAATAAAAGAATGTCCTGAAACAATCTTTATTCTCATTCAGTCCTGAGACTTATTTCCAGTGAGGTCCAACAGATAGTATAAAAAGATATATCTTTGTAAAAACTTATATCGGTTTAAGTATTATGTCTTAAGTTTGTTCATTGTCAATATCCTATGTTAAACATATTGGTGTCACTGAGGAGTCTCTTACAAACATAACACTTATAGCAGATACTTGCCATACTTTTACAATTACTAGAACAGAAGCATTCTGCAATTCGTTTAACATTAACACTTACAGTGTCCTTTATTAGATAAGAAGGAGAGTTCCAGTCCTTAATAACACTGTAATGGAACGTGGCATCTTTAGTATAGTTAGGTACTGTGAAATTAAAATTACTTGATCTTGTCTTGTAAACGCAATGATCTTTTACACGAGTAAAATGTTTTAATAAATGCAAAGAAATATCCGTATGAAGAGTTTATACATATGATATAATCAGTAAAAGTACAGTTAGTTGTTTTACACTTTTTGGGCCATGTCCCTTAGGGCATCACCCTGTATAGTGGCAACAGAGCGTCTGAAAAAGAAAAAGCAGTAGAGCGTCTGAAGCTGGAGACTTTCTGATATCCTGATTCTGCGGCCCTGCAATCCTATTTTCGGTCCCATTTGCGGCCCTACATTTAACAATGTGCAATCATTTGATTTCTCAAAATGTTTATTAGCTAGGGTAAAAACAAATTAAACTACATTCAATGTTCTGAATCGGACTGTTTTATTGTGATTGGCAAATATTTTTAGGTGAATGATATGTTTAAATTTATTTAACAGAGAAATTGATTATAATTTACATATAATTTTGCATAATTTTAACAACGACAGCAATAAAATTGAAATTTATTTGAAGCCTAAATGTCTAGAACGTCAACAATTTAAACAGTTCCTCAGAATTCAGAAAATGCCTACAATGCCCTCAGGCGATGGGTGTGTTGCTAAATTAACTGGGTGTTGCTCTATCTTTCTGAATTTTTTTACCGTCGGTAGCTGTTCGCCCTTTGACCGACGCCCCATGGAGAGGTTAGTTATTTTAGCTTGTTGGGGATAATGGAAGACAAGAAAGCTTCCAATTTCAATGACGCCTATGGTTCTTTTCCATGCTCAGTGTATAGCACCAATATATGGGACCTTTGTTTAACATCTTATCTGATGAAGAATAAGTTATGTTAATGGAGAAGCGGGGACCCCTGGATTACCAGTTCAGCGCGTTACCACTGGACCACTGCACCTGCAGGATTCCGGCTTAAATAGACAACATGTTGAAATGTGACAAAAATGCAAAATACAGTGGTTTCAATTCAAATGTGTCAGTGAATATAAAGCACACTGGAAATGTAAGTCTTGTAAAATATAAAATTTTTATGCTGTTCTCTTTTAGATATTTTCTTTTTTTAGCTCTATTTACAATAATTAAATTATTTCTTAAAAAGATGATCGTAGCTGAGTTTTCAAAGATAATATTTCATAGTCTATTCATTATATCCTGTGCTTGTAAAGACATATAATAATATTTATTGTAATAAAATTACCTGCTTTGTTTACAAACTGAAGCCAATAATTACAGTTATTCAAGCACAGATATGGCACATGCTAGTTTGCAGTTACAATATAATAATTGCACTCTTCATAAGACCTTTCACTCGTTGCAGCTATTCAACTCATAAAAACACACTGCGCTATCTCAGTTTGTTATTTTAATCACAAATTTAGTGACATTGTATTGTGTTTTGTGCCGTTACAAATATGTTTATTTTTGGTTTGGAAACAAACAAACCTGTTCAAGAAACCCTTTCTTGTTCAAAATAGTGACAAAACGTAGGGGGGGGGGGGGGGGGGGGGGGGCGGGGGGGGGGGGGTTCTTATAATTTAATTACGGAAGTTTTTAAGCACTCATTCGATATCATTGTGTCATTCTTACACAAGCTTTATTATAACATATTGGCAAAATATTTTTACCGAGAGCAATTGAGAGATCGAATAATGTTTCTATTTTCAAAGAGGACAATCGAATAGCACAAAAATAAATGGGATAATTTTATCACTCAACTGGAAAGAAATATCACAATATCAGCAGGTGTCAGTTAAAAAATCTGTTTCAGAACTGCACACATGGAACAAATGTCATGGGAGTAGTAACCATGTGACCTACTGATGTACTTCCTTGTTTTTGAAGCTATGTAATTCAAATTTTCTCTAATATAACTTTGCATGCAGATTTGCTGACCTCAATCTTGGCCTTATCACCCACGTCCTTGTTAAAGAAATTAATCAATAAAATTTTTAATATTTGTTACATTTTGCACGTGGATTTCAACTACTGACCTGCTTCTTTGTTTTTTGCAGCTATGCCACTGAAGTTTTCACTATTTATAAAAGTTTACATAAAGACTTCATTTTTGACCTTGGTTAACGTTGACCTATAGAACTACTCTGTTTTGAAGCTACTTCCGTGACATTTGTACCATATGTGCAGTTTCGAAGCAGATGTTTTACTTACATCTGCTAAAATTGTGACCAGGTCAGCGAAGGTCAAAGTTGGATGAAGGTAAAGTACCTTCCTAAAGCAACCAATGTAAAAGTTCTTCCAGTGCTCTTATTATTAACTAGGCAATGATAAACCATATATATCTCACCTCAAGGCCTAACGTTTTCTATATAACTGTGTAAAATCAAGTGACCCTTAGGACAAGGCAATTTCGACATAGGGACCATGATTTGTATAATTTTTTGTAGAAATCAACTAGATGATACTAAAAAACAAATATCTAAACTCTAGGTGATTTCAGACAAGATATTTTTAAAACTGTTTCTATATAACTCTATATAATCAAGTGACTCCTGTATGATGCCAATTTTTGATCTATGGGTCATGATTTGTACAAAATTTGTAGAGGTCCACTAGACAATATTACACAGCAAATATCTAAATCCTCGGCTTTATTGTTTCTGACAAGAAGAGTTTAATGTTTTTCCAATACAGGACTTTATTAAATTAAGGCTGGGGCAAATTCTGAGCCTAACACCATTTGTATGATTTTGGGAGAGGTCAACTAGATGATACTACAAAACAAATATCTAAGCTCAAGGTCTTGTGATTTCAGAGAAGAAGAAATCAAAGTTTTAAAAACTATTTCCAACATAATACTATTTTAAATCGAATGACCACTTCAGCAGGGCCAATCATTATCCAGGGTTTAAGATTTGTATTAACTTAGTGAAAGTCTAATAGACATTTATACACAGCAAATATCTAAATTATATATATATATAAAAAATTAAGTGACCCTAGGGATTTGGCCAATACTGACCACAGAGCCATGAATTGTACGATTTTGGTACAGGTCTACTAGAAGATACTTTTTAGCAAATATTTAAGCTCTAGGTCTTGTGATTTCAGACAAGAAGAATCTTTTTTTCATATTTAACTCTATGTAAAATCAAGTGACCCCTGGGGCGGGGCCGATTTTGATCCAGGTACCATAATTTTGGTAATTGTCCACTAGACAATGGTACATATAACATATCTAAATTGTAAGCCTTATAGTTTCTGACAAGAAGATTTTTTAAAGTTTTCCTTTTATAACTTTATGTAAAATCAAGTGATTCCAGGGGTCTGACCATTTTGACCCAAGAGTCATGATTTATACGATATTGGTAGGGGTCCACAAGATGATGCTATAAACCAAACATCTAAGCAGCAGGTATTCTAGTTTCGGACAAGAAGATTTTTGTTTTCATTTCAGTTGCCATGGCAACCAGGGTTCTGCATGGAATTCCATTTTTTATACAATTTTGAATGGGGATCATACAAGAATTATTGCTTTGAAGTGTGATTGCAAGTGGCCCTGTTGTTGTTGGTTGGTTTAAGTTAGTTGTAGATGACGGACGGACGACGGACAAAAAAGCATACTAAAACCTACGCCTGACCTTCGGGTAGGTGAGTTAACAAACGTGGTTATATTTGAAATACAATAAGCATACTGAAGTCAATGATTCATTTAAATATTCAGGGATTTACCTATATAAGAACGATAACCGGAGCCGAACGCTTAACCGAATAACACAAAAAGCGTCGTCTGAACTTCATAACCGTTTTATTTTATGCAATACAACTGATATACCATAGTTATAAAAAGTTAAATTATTCGATTCGATAGATGCACCAATGCTAAATTACGGGGTTCAGACTCTAGGGTACAGATATTCAACAGCTATTTTGACTGAACATACTAAAATTATAGAAATTAGTTAAGTGTAAAACATTTTTCAAATGGTTTAAATAGGGTATTGGAACTGTATTCCATGATTATTTCAAGGTGGATCAGTATATCAGTATTATTTATGTTGGGTTACATTATTAACACTCAAAGAAAACTCACTCTAAGGTGTACAAATTGTTACAACAAGACACTGACGATTATAAATTAATTGGGTATACCAAATCAATTGCATACTAAACGAATGTCGGTTAGGATATATGTGGACCGGTCGATTTACCATGGTAATTAATCTTATTTTTATTAAGCAAAAACTTATTGATAAAAAACTCAAAAGATGGTAAAGTAATATTCACAATTCCGGATGATTACTAGTGCAATTCGGGAAATCACGTGACTAAATTGGAGACTCGTAGAAAATCAGTTCTTGAGAACTCAAAAACACGAAGCTTCTGCTGTGCGACATAGCCCACGTAGAGACGTCCAAGAGGATTCGTTGTTTAGCATGGAGCGTGAAATTTAATTTGATACTTACCGCATGAAAATCGACCTAAGTGTTATGGGCTAAGGCACAAGGTTTTCAAGAGCTCCATTTGTTTACTTGGAACGTGAATATAACCGCATGAAAATCGAACCAAGGGTCACCAAGTTACGGGCACAGAAACACGGGCTCTCAACAAATTTTCGACTTTCGCAGTGGGTATTTCTGCTACTATTCCTATATCTATGACAATGTAACAAACCATACAGGTCTAACTTCTACAGGTCATGTTTTGAGAACTCAAAAACTAGCTGTAACTGTTTGTCATGTTACAGTTACCGTATTACGATTACATGTTACAATATTTTTGCGACTTAATCCGGAATAGGGTGTCTTAAAATGTTGTAGTTAATAAACAGTTAGGCTGGGTCGTCAAAATCTGGAGCCTTAATTTACCAGTCATGATCTTAAAAGCATGTTAAGCAATATAATTATGTTGCTACAAAAATCTTATTTATGGTTGTATCTCTTATTACATACCATGAAAGGACAACAAATATGTCATTTTTAATTAGTCTTTCGGATGAGACTTTAAACCGAGGTCCCATGTATCAGTGCTATACACTGAGCATATAAAAGAACTAGGGGTGTCTCTGGAATGGGATGCCTTCTGTATCTTGCACTACCCCCATAACATAAAATAACTAATCTTTTCAGGGGGCGTCGGTCATATGGGAAACCGGTACCGACGGTAAATAAGCTCAAATAGATATATAGATAGACAACAAATATATAACTTTTGGAGTATTAATCTGATTTGATTGATCTAGATATATATGAAATGTTAATCAAAGAAGATTTGTTACAACTTTAAACGGTGAATAAATGAAACAAACATGTATATTTTTTTTTCAAATTTCGTAATTTTAAAATCAGTCTGGGTTTTCTAAGTACAAATGGCTTTGTTACATATTTTACAGTTATAGTTAAACTTGATAAATGAATACCATGAAAGTAATGATGCAAGTGTATCCATGAAGTAACAATACCCATTTATGTTATTGTTTTACATTTAACTGACCTACGATATTTCTTTTTGGGACAATTTCCTTTCATTATGTTTACTCAATCTTTTTTTTTAATTTCAATAAAATAAAAGATTCTTCCTTGTTCCCAGTATCAGCAAATAGAATGAAGATACAAACTGCAAATTGTAAAAGAAAACATATTTGTATGACACTTTTCGAAAACAGAAAAAAAAAGATTTGCCTAGATTGTTTTACAAGTAGACACATGTAAATCACTGCATTATACAAAGTTATCAAAAACAAACAATTCATGTAATTACTAAATGCACAGAAAATCTTTATATTTCTTTATAGACTTTACCTTGAGTACGTTTTCATGTGTTAAGTTACTTTGTTACTTTGTTATGATAAGGTATTGTAAATAAAGTTAACAAATTGTAGAAAACGGTTATACTTACTGCTGATAATTAAATTATTATTAACTAGATCAAGATAAGATGATGGTGAATTGGATAATTATGTGTATTTCTGACGTTGCATATGTGTACTCCTCGCATAAGTATGTGGTCTTCTGATGCGAGCATATCCTTAACATCTTTCAGTTGACTGTATCGCTAGAAAGACTCGAAATGGAAAATCCTATCCTATTAATATTTTTAATGACATTTATGACAAAACGTGTCAATTTGGAATCCAAGAGTCAGAAGTGGCCGATATTAAAAATGCTGTAACTGAAATGATAAAAGCATATATGAAAAAATGGCTGAATAGGATATTCAGTTTGCAATGTCTCAGAGCCTTCCTACTGGTGGATTTTATGAAGAAACCAAGAGTGAATCCAAAAAGTTCTTTACCTCATATACTTGTTGTCTAGTGGAGCTACCAATGGTTCAAAATACGGGAGAACACCACAAGAAGTGTTATAAGATCTTAAAGTATATAAGTTCAGTTGTTGCTTGTCTATTTATCGACTCTTATGCGCTGAAATCCGCTATGCTTTACCACAATTATAATGAAAAATGTAATGAATCAACCGATATAACAAATTGCATAAGTGCAGTTTTTAAATTACCTCAAGACATGCTCAGAAAATGCTTTTTTACCTGCATTGTTCGTATCCGAAAAGAATATCTGGGATATTCAGATCTCCCTAGCAACGACACGTCCGCATCCAGATAATACAAGAAACGATCACACCTTATTTGTTTCATTTTGGAATTCTTCAGCTATATTGTTTCAGTCGAAGAAGCGCTTTACAATTTTGAGGAGATTTTAAGCATGTTTGAAACATTTGCCGAATACCTGTCCCGATACAGTGAAGGAAAGTTCAAAGTTCGAGATGTCTTGCAACGTACTAGGCGTGTCATGTCAAAGCTTGCCTCATCCGCGAGAAAAAAGAACGAAAAAGAACGTACTGGTGGACAACATGATGGGCGATTCTTATGTATCATTACATAAACAATATAAATGGTTGCATGAAGAACTAAATTAGAAGAAATATATTAGTTCAAATAAACAGGCTGCCCAATTTTTTCATCAAGGCAGACATATAAACATTGTTTTCTAATAGCTTTTACAGAATCGATGTAGCCGTCGACAATTTAACATTGCATATCTAAGTAAACATTCCTACTTCCTGCTTTTGTAATTTATGTATTCTTTTTGCATATATAGCCTGCGCGTTATCAAAATCAGTCATCATATAAACGAACAGAATTATCTTCACATGATAAACTTCATGACTTCTGCTCTTTGTACCTTCAAACAAGTTTAAGATAAATAAACGGTACATATTCGGTTTAAATAACTTAAAGACATATGTTTACATGACTCCTACAACCTATCAATATTTTTACATTAATTATGATCTTTTTGTTCTGACTTCAGGACATATGTGTATTTCTGACGCAAACGTGTCTTTAACATCTTTCCGAAGACTGCATTGCTAGAAAAAAAGTGAAATGGAACATTCTCTCTTATCAACATTTCTTAACGAAATCTATGACAAAAAGTGTGGATTTACAGTCCGAGAGCCAGAAGTGACCGATATTCAGGATGCCGTGATTGAAATGTTACAACGCATTTTTGAAAAGATGGCTGAAACGGATATCCGGTTTGCAATGTCTCAGTGCCTTCCTACTGGTGGATTTTATGAAGAAACCAAGATTGAAAACCCAGATGAATTTGACTTCATGATACTCTGCCACGTTCTGTCCCAACCATCCGAACTTTCATACGAACCCGGATGCACAGGGTGTGTAAAACTGATACCAAATAAAAAGGAGAACTGGTCAGACTTTTGTGAAAATGGTTACTTGCGTTTCGCAGGGGAAAACATTGACGTAGATGAAGACGAAATTACAACAGTTCTACGTCACCTGTCTGTAAAAGGTGCTATAGATTATGATATCAGTAATTGTATAGACGAAATAGAACGCGAGGTTGTCAAGCCTACTGGAAAACTTATCATGGCCGGTTATGGACATTTCAATTTCGGATTCGTGTGGCAGAGTTTTTCTCGAGACAATTTAGATAACAATCCTGATTTCGAGCGGATAAATGTGGATATTATGCCAGCAATTGAGTGTCCACAAGAATGCGTCACTGTCAGCAACAAGTTATTTCCCCAACATCTGTTTGCCGACGCCGTAGAAAATGGCGTATACATAGTTCCAAAGAAATGTCAGGTCATTACCTCACATGCTTGTTGTCAGCTATCGTTCAGTCGAGTGGAGCTATCAATGGTTCGAAATATGGGAGAACACCACAGGAAGTGTTATAAGATCTTAAAGTATATAAGTACAGTTGTTGCTTGCTTATTTATCGACTCTTATGCGCTGAAAACCGCTATGCTTTACCACCATTATAATGAAAAATGTAATGAATCGACCGATGTTAGACATTGCATAACTACAGTTTTAAATTACCTCAAGACATGCTCAGAAAATTCTTTCTTGCCAGCATTGTTCGTGCCAGAAAAGAATATCTGGGGATATTCAGATGTACCTGGCGACGGGAAGTCCGCATCCAAACGATACAAGCACCAAGCAGATCTTATTTTTCTGATTCTTGAAATCTTCAACCATATTGCTTCAGTTGAAGAATCGTTTTACAATTTTGAGGAGAGTTTAAGTATATTTGAAACTTTTGCAGCATATTTGTCTAGATACAGTTATGGGAAGCTTAAAGTTCGAGATGTCTTGCAGCGTACTAGGCGCGTCATGTCAAAACGTGAAAAGCGACTTGCATCCTCCGCAACAAAAAAGAACAAGAAAGGAAAGACTGGTGAACAACATGCTCGGCGATTCTTATGTATCATTATATAAACAAAAAAACTGCTGCATAAAGAACTCAAGTTGAAAATAGTATATCAGTTTGCATAAAACGGCTGTCTTTTTATCTTTTTGGGGGTCTTTTGTTGTTGTTGTTTTTTCTATCAGACCTAATTACATTCTTTTTACTTGATTTTACAGCACGGATCTAACCGTCGACAATTTCAGGTTTCGTGTGTAAGCTACCGCCAGCCCCCTTGCCATTGTTTTTAGTAATTTATGCATATAAACTTCTGCAACTCTATAATCAGCTATTGTTAATACCCATTTTTAAATAAAATTATTTTAAGACGTACGTTTTGTCATCTTCAAGATAAAGTGATCATCGGACTAAAGGACATATGATAAATGTTAGTTTACTACCTGATTGCCGTTATTAAAACTTAGCAACTATGTTATTTGGATGACGCTTAAACGAATTATTAAAAAAGACTCCAGTTCATATGCCATCAGAATTCTAGTTGTTACAGCAACTATTAAAAATGTTTAAACATATTTTATGTTTAAAAACACACAGTATAACCTTACGCTGAAACAATCTTCAAATTTCAAATTTTACATCTTTTTCTGGCGTTTTTCACTGAAAATATTCCTCTACAAGATGTTTTCAAGTGATGACTCTATGGGGTCGCATATTTTACAAGTATTTTGATTTGTAAGAACTTTTTATTCAAAAAGTCTACCACTCGGATATTACAAGGCACGGGCTCTGAAGTTCAATACATATTGCTTAAAAAAATCTTTCTGTGTGGTCAAAACTGACACCGACTTAATTTAACGAATTTTATACAATAATCATACAATAATCTTATTAAATAAAATCAACAGTGAAAATGTTTAGAAGATATTAATTATGTTGGTAATGGAATTCCTTTTGCTTTTGAACTGAGATGAATTTAAAACCACTCATGACTTTTAAACGTTTTTTTTTTTTTTTTTTTAATTTTTCGCAATCAAGTTTTTATGATTTTTCTACCAATCCACATTTTCTTGTTTAAGAAATTTTGACTGCATAATTATGTTGTTATGCAAATATTACTGAAACGTTATCGCTTTAAAGATAAATTAAACATAAATAAACAGACATACAAACGTTTTGCTAAAGAACGTTGGACTGTATCGGAGTACGAAGATAAAAATGATAAAAAGATTATATTTGTAAAAAACGATTATCTTAAAACATTTTGAACCATCAAGCAAATACTTTAAAACATGAAATATTTAGAGAAATAAAACAATGAAAATATAAAGTTTATAAATCTAGAGGAAAAGACACTGAAGGCAAACGGTTAAAATGTAAATCTAAGTGAAATTACACAGGCGAGTTATTGCGAAGATAAAAACTGCTTGCGTGTTTTGTTGTTGTTTTGTTTTCTTTTGTTGCTTTTTGTTGTTGTTGTTCTGTTTTAAAAACTAGAACTATCGCTGAATGCGATTCATACCCCCACCAATGTCATTGAGAGAAGGTGACTTGAATATATGAAAATATGGAAAAGGGAATAACTTTTGTGACATAAAATAGTTGTGTCTGATGGAAAAAAAAGACAACTCTTCACAGGTAATAGTAATGACTAAATTTTGAATAATCAAATCAGGAATAACCTTGATTTTGCAAATTTACAAAAACAAAGAAATTATGAGCTAAAATAAAGAATATTATGTATTCAGCTAAGTAAGAAAAAAGTACTCATCTTAATTTAATTGTCTAATACTTGACTTTCAAGTGTGACCTTGACCATGAGCTAGTACAAGGGCAACACAAGTTCAACACCAGTTATGCAGATCATCTTCATCAAGGAAACATTTGAGCTAAGTTTGAATAAAATTATTCAAGAGGTATAGGATTTAAAGAGCAGGCCAAAAAATGTCTGACTTTCTACTTGACTTTGAGCTGACACAAGGGCAATATGGGTTATGAACATTGCCTTGTTGAGATGAATATTTGAGCAAAGCTATTAAGGGGTATAGGATTTACAGAGCGGACACGAACATTATCTGACATTCCAGTGTGATCTTGACCTAGACCTGACACAAAGGCAACATGGGTTCTGCACATTCCCATGTTGAGGTAAACATCAAAGCCAAGTGTGAAGAAAATCCTTCCATTAGTATATGATTTATTGAGTGGACAAGATGATGACGGACCGACCGACCGCCTGACCGACCGACCGACGGACGGACGCAACAAAACCTGCCGGAAAGTGGGGGCAAAATAAGGAACTAACAAATAGAAATCCTAGCTTTAATAAACTTCTTATCGTCCTTAGAAAAAATAAAAGTACAGTTACAAACTGGTTGTAGAATTTTTGTTAACTATTAGTTCAAGTGTTGTGTTTAATCACACGTTGGCCCCTTAAAATATATTAATTACAACATACTAAAGTAATATTTAAACGTTGCTCCAAAGCTTCATATAATGGTGCAATCATACATCAACTGAACAACAAACCTCATGGGAACACACCTTTCCTACACCTTCACAATACTTTGAATGGAAAAGAAAACAGAAAAAAAACAACTTGGAAGATGTTGATATCAAAAACCAGGGCTAAAAGAATTTCATTTTTAGGAAAATATGGCTTTGTCTTCCAGCACAACTCTACCCGGTTTACAAATTGTTATACTGCATTTTACGTCTAAAATATAAACAGTTTAATAATAATAATCAGAAGAAGAAGAAGAAGAAGGTTTACAAAATACTACTTGTTTACATTCTTGCTACCAAGAATGCTGTACGATGCAAGTATGCAAATACATTACATTTTAAAATCCTACCCCTTAGACAATGTTTATAACCAATCGATTTAAAGTGCATTATATTACAGTAACATGTCTTTAAACCTCTTTCTTTCTTAACATCATTTTTAATAAATTTTAATTAGGTAGGAGGCAAGGTGCCATCTTGTCGATCTTATCCTTTTCTATTATTCCCTCTATATTGATTTCCGATTGGCAGAATAACTGCATTAACATGTAGTAGTTAACATTGAACTGAATTTAGACATAGTATAACCATAACGAAGAATGCAAGGCATTCATTTAACGTTCAGTACTAACCAACTGTAAATAATATATTTATATATCTTAAACTATCTTAACTGTCAAACGAAAATTAATTGAAAGCTTGAATTTGGAGACACGGCGCACTGACGATATCTTTGTTTTTAGAAAAAGGGATCTTTAATGGTAAATGCTCAAGATAAAATAAAATCTAGCAATTGTAACAAAAGGTACGTCATTTCTCTGATATAAATGAGATATATTCATGCCGTGACGCATGGGACGAGACCCAAAGGAAATAATTCGAACAGTCGTGGTAGAAGTCTACTAGGCAATCCTAAACATCAAATATCTAGATTCCAGGCCCTACAGTTTCAGAGAATACAATTTTAAAATTGCTGCTGTGTTTATGTAGGATATATAGTGTTTCAAGGGACATAATACGAACAATCTCGGCAGAGGTTCAATAGGCAATGCTACACACCAAATTTCAGAGCACCAAGCCTTTGACAAGAAGATTTTGTAAGTTTTTCATTCAAATAGCCATAGATATTGGCTATGCATGGAAGTGTATTCTTTGAACATTTTTGGTTGAAACTTATTTAAAAACATCAATGCTACGTTTCAAAAGAGATGTGGTTTACACTTGAAAAAATAAGGGTTAGTGAACTCACTACATAACAAAAGGACCCGAGTTTTTTAATTTCGATGTTTTTGTTTGTATGCTAATTTTAAATGTAAGCGTAGGTCATTATAGGTTTTAAGGGGATGCTATTAAAAATTCAGGCAGTATTTAATTTCAAGAGACAACCTTACCGTTATAATAAGCAGGGTGTGCAACTTCCGTGTAAGTCATAGTGTCTCGTAATTCTTAGTCGCCTCTTCAGCCCTTTGTGACGTCGAAATCGCGATTCAGACAGCGAGTTGTAATGAAGTATGTAGTCCGGCTGTTGACGAGGCTCTGGTGAACACGAATGGTGAGGCTGTAGAAGAGACCCTGGCAGCCTTTTCTCGATAAGTATCAATATCCTTATTTAACAGTGACGACAACTGGCGGAAGGCACCAACAACCATTTTCATTTCTATTACCTCCCCTTTTCAGGATACCACGTTGCAGACAGCTTTTTATAGGCTAAGTAGGACCTGTTACATTCAGGTCTCACTCGCCGTCATAAAGGCCCTGATTTGGATTCAACATTTCTATTTTGCCTAAAACTGACAGAACATTTCAGGAATGTTCTGATATTCTCATTTCAGGGTTCAAAATGTTAATTTAAACAGGGTGGAAGAAATGTCATTGACCTTACTCTGTGCTGACTAAATGTCATGTCATAGTTCCATAACGGGTGGGCTGGTCATTTTCAAACAGAAACACAACTTTTTAGTTCCTCATACTTCTTGGTTTTAAACAATGTTTCTGATTGGATGCGGATCATTGAGCCTGCAGTTGTCAAATTCAGTGTGTCACCTCAACCCAATAATGTTTTAGGATTTGTTCCCCATCATTGATTCCAAAAATGCAAATTTTAAAGGTTTACTTTGTGAATATCTTTCTGTATTTCCTTGGAGGAAGCAAAAAAAAGCAATAGTACATGAGCTTTCCATGAAAAGCTGTTTAAAAGTCCCATAAGAAAAGCCCACTGAGATGCTTTGAAAACGTGTTGCCTTGCAAAGTAGAGTAAAGTATAAAAAGCCAGTCTATACATATACAATATATATTTACTAAGCTGTGTCGGCTACAATTACAATATTACAATATTTAAATACTAATTTTGAATAAAACACAGCCTCCACTTACATTGTTCGTTTTGGTTCATGTTTCATAAACTAACATATGAATAGCTCTGCTTGACAAGCCAAGTTTAAATAAACATAGGAAAAATATTGTGTGTTTTTTTTTCAATGTGTTCCAGGTTTTCTTCTATACGAACAGTTATAAATAGTGGTAGTCATTAAGGGCTTGACTTATCATCGATATAAACAGTTTAAAATACAGTTTAAACAAAAGGTTAACGAAGATTTGAAGGACATAGAGAAATTATTTGCACAACGAAATATTTGGATATGCATTAAGGTAATTTAATTCTTCTGGCTATGACACTTTGCTATATTTTCAGCTTTTTCTCCTTTCCTAGTATATGAGATTTATATTATCTAACTTTGATGTAATATGAAGAGAAATTAGTTGATTTCTCTTTAACCAAAACTTACTGAACCAGTTTTTTTTCTTTTAGTGAAGTCATTCTATCCAAAACTAAATAAATGAAGCGAATATAACATGTTTCCAGCATAAAGATGTTCGAATTAATATTATCAAACTATCCTTGTTGATGTTGCTTCTTCTGCTGTTGCTGATCATAGTTTTGTCTTAAAGAACATCCATAATATGAAGAAATTGCATAAGTTTTACGTATCTAACATTGCCAAAGAAATTTGAAAAACAAGCAAATGTATTATTACTTGTTTCAACCAATCAACACTTTTTTACCATGGTTTTTTGTCCCTATTTCAGGACACATTTGTATTTCTGACGTGGAATAATCATTTGTATTTCTGACGTGGCATATGTGTACTTCTCGCATAATTATGTGGTCTTCTGATGCGAGCATATCCTTATCATCTTTCCGTTGAGTGTATCGCTAGAAAGACCTAAAATGGAAAATCCTAGCCTATCATTATTTTTTAATGAAATTTATGACAAAAAGTGTCAATTTGGAGTCCAAGAGTCAGAAGTGACCGATATTGAAAATGCTGTAACTGAAATGATACAAAGCATATTTGAAAAGATGGCTGAAACGGATTTTCGGTTTGCAATGTCTCAGTGCCTTCCTACTGGTGGATTTTATGAAGAGACAAAAATAAAAAACCCGAACGAATTTGATTTTATGGTACTGTGTTATGTCTTGTCCCAGCCATCCGAACTTTTATACGAGCCCGGATGCACAGGGTGTTTAAAACTGATACCAAATGAAAAAGAAAACTGGTCAGACTTTTGTGAAAATGGTTACTTGCGTTTTGCAGGAGAAATCATTGACTTTAATAAAGACGAAATTAAAATTCTAAGTAACCTGTCTGTAAGAGGTGCGATAGATTATAATATACGTAATTGTTTACACGAAATAGAACGCGAGATTGTCAAGTCGACAGGAAAACTTGTCATGGCCGGTTATGGACGTTTTAATTTTGGATTTGTATGGCAAAGTTTTTCTCAAGACACGTACGATTCCAATCCTGATTTCGGATTGATAAATGTGGATGTTATGCCAGCAATTGAATGTCCACAAGAATACATCACTGTCAGCAACAAGTTATTTCCCCAACATCTGTTGGCCGACGCCGTAGAGAATGGTGTCTACATTGTTCCAAAGAAATGTCAGGTCTTTACCTCACATACTTGTTGTCAGTTATCATTTAGTCGAGTGGAGCTATCAATGGTTCGAAATATGGGAGAACACCATAAGAAGTGTTATAAGATCTTAAAGTATATAAGTTCAATTGTTGCTTGTCTATTTATCGACTCTTATGCATTGAAAACCGCTATGCTTCACCACCATTATAACGAAAAATGTAATGAACCGACCGATGTTACACACTGCATAAGTGCAGTTTTAAATTACCTCAAGATGTGTTCAGAAAATGCTTTCTTGCCAGCATTGTTCGTGCCAGAAAAGAATATCTGGGGATATTCAGATCTCCCTGGCGACGACACGTCCACATGCAGACGATACAAGCAACAGGCAGATATTTTGTGCCTGATTCAGGAGATCTTCAGCCATATTGCTTCAGTCGAAGAAGAGTTTTACAATTTTGAGGAGAATTTAAGTATATTTGAAAAATTTGCCGCATACCGGACCCGATACAGTGAAGGGAGGTTCAAAATTCGAGATGTCTTGCATCGTACTCGGCAAGTCATGTCAAAACGTGAAAAGCGACTTGCATCTTCCGCGAGAAAAAAGGACGATAAAGAAATATCCGGTGGACAGCACGGTCGGCGATTCTCGTGTATCATTTTATGAACAATAAAAACAATTCTCTCATTTCGCATAAACAGACAGTATTTAAATGTCTTTTCCCACAACCTGTTCCTAGACTTCATATCTACATTATAGCCAAAATGTACGCATGTCAATGAGAAGTTTTTGTATCACCATGTGTCGTGTACAACAAAAAATCTTTTAAAATTTAGAATTTAGGAGAGCTTGCTTATTTGGTGTAGTTCAATGAAAATGATCCTCTGCAAGAGATTTTTTCAAGATATGACACACTGTATGGACATTAGTGCCTGCGCTCTATGGGTTGCTTGCTTTTTTACATGTTTTTCACTTTCATAAAGAATTTATTATTAAGAAGTCTACACATGGAAATTACAAGAAACGACGCTCTAAAATGTGTACCTCTTCATTTATGGTTATGTACGTATATGCCGGTATAGTCTACATATCTACGGAAGCCAGCCTTACTCCGTATCCGCTACTATTTGAAATTTATCGGGGTTTTTGATCCGAGGTGCCTGCAAAAGAAATTTATATAGAGAACAATTGTAAAATGAGCAGTGTTGATTTGGACATTTGTTACAAAAGACAGTAAGGCACTCTGTATACTAAGGTTTTTTTTACTCTTCAATGAGGAGAAAAGAAAATAGTACTCGGAATTTTTGTCTCCACTGCTGAGTGTATGAAACACCGTGAAACTTCTCTATACATTTAAGGATGGTAAGAGAGTGCCAAACAAATAAGCATGAAAAGGTGAAGAAGTACACATAGCCTTTTCGAATGACAACTGACAGAAATGCTGCCAAGTGGAACTAAGTTTTGTTTCTGTATCAAGCTTGGAAAACAAGTGAAGCAGTAAGTAAATAAATCGGACACGAACTGACCGGACAATCAATTAAATCACTGATGCAAGGAATTCCACATGATTCTATAACAAAAGAAAAGGTCGGGAATATTCCTAAATGTTATGTTATGTACAATGAACATACCGCAAAGAAACTTCTGTCTGTCATCCGTAGTTACTACAAAGTGATATTTGCAAGTCATTGAGATACTGTCTTAAATGTATTATTAAAACCGATGTCATTGTAGCTTATCGCTTTGAAATTGACAATACGGTGCTGTGGGGCTATCATGACATGATACCATGCCAAAAAAGCACATAGTTTCTGTATTCACTGAATCTAGTTTAAATTTACTAATCACCTAGCTATGACAGACCTAAGCTTATTACTGTCAAGCAACACTCATTATTTCTTAATCTATTTATCATAGTTATTCCACTCACGGAGGAAGAGTGAGCAAAGACTGTCCAACAATGTGCAAGACAAAACGGACTTTACGAATTGATTCGATGTGTGAGAAGTCCAGCAATTGATATAAGCCTTACTATTTATATCAGATTCTGTTTCCTTTTTGTCATGTTACAGTTACAGTATTACGGTTACATGTTACAGTGTTTTTGCGACTTAATGCGGAATAGTGTGCCTAAAAATGTTGAAGTTAATAAACAAAGAGGCTGGGTAATCAAAATCTGAAGATTTTTTTCACCTGAGAGCATTAATTTACCAGTCACCTTAAATTATGTTTAGCATTATAATTATGTAGCTACAAAAACTTAAGCAGTATAATCTTAATTTAGGTTATATATCTTATTGCATACCATGAAAGGACAACAAATATATACCTTTTGGTGTATTCATCTTATTTTATTTATGTAGATATATGAAATGTTACTCCAAGAAGATTTGTAACAACTTTAAACGTTGAATGAATAAATAAATGTATATTGTATAAATGTGTATGTATATTGTTTCAAATTTCGTAACTTTGAAATCAATCTGGAGTTTTTTAAGTACAAATGGTTTTGTCATGCGCTTTACGTTTTTAGTTAAACTTGATATATGAACACCATGATAGTAGAAATGCAAGGACTAAGTGTAGCTATGAAGTAACAATACCCATTTAAGTTATTGTTTCACACTTAATCGACCTACGATATTTCTATTTGGGACAATTTCCTTTCATTATGTTCACTCTCTCTTTTTGCCACTATCAGCAAATAAAATGAAGATACACACTACAAAGAAATATTTGTATGACTCCTTGCGAAAAAAAAAAAATATATAACAAGATTTGCCTAGTTTGTTTTACAAGTGGACACATGTATATCATTGCATTATACAAAGTTATCAAAAACAGACAATTCATGTAATCACGAAATGTACAGAAAATCTTCATATTTCTTTATTGACATAACCTTGAGTACGTTTTCATAACGTTTTCAGGTTTATGATTTACTTTATTAATTTACTTACTATGTTACTTTGTTATGATAAGGTATTGAAAATAGAGTTAACCAATTGTAGAAAATGGTTATTCTTACTGCTGATAATTAAATAATTATAAACTTGATAAAGATGATGGTGATGCTGCCTTTGTAACCAATGATGAAACTTCACTTTTAAATCGAAAATGAATATTATGTTTCCTGTGCTATTGATAATAATGTTGCTACTTTTATTGAAGATAATGATTATGATGAAGATGATGGGTGATGCTGCTGCTGATGTTAATGACAATGATTATGAAAAGAACTGACCTGTCAACATTTACAAATAGATAGCTTAGCATTAACAGATTTTAGGAATGTCAGGAAATGGTTTTTATTACTGATTTTGGTATTCAAATATTTGTATAGAATATTTAAATATGTTCGAATTTTCGTATAGGATATGTGACTATTTCTTAATATCCAAATTTTTGGTTTTCAAACACCCATACACAATATTGACAAACTCCCTCCAGTTTTATTGAAACTGTTATGTTTCATTTATTAGATCGTATTTGAAATCCGTTATCAAACCAATTTGATTTGATTAAGCTTTTATAAAAAAAAATCAAGCTAAACTGATGTGTGTCCCTTGATTACTTCTGATCGTTTAATGTTTTCACTTTATTAAAGAATGTTTTAGAGGGATTGCTTGTTTTCCTGGATTTTAACCAGTAATTACCACCCTCTCCGTAAATGATTTTTTTTTGGCAATTCGAATCTTAGATTTCATCTGAGATTAGATATGAAATTCAAAAGACTTTTGTGAAATGATATGAGAAAAGAACGTACAATCGGCTTTCCTAAGTAATTGTGAAATTGAGTCATTACGTGTATTTGAATTTTAATAAAATATTTGTAAATTTTGGGTCTTTAGCGGATTAACTATACATTGAACAAAATAAGTGCAAACCTTTATGACATTGACATCACTCGAAAGTTTTCATAATATTCAATCATATGAGATCATCATAGAGGCAATGTTGTATAGTATTAATTAACAAAATCATGTTCAACTTTAGATAAGATTGATGAATTTACAAAGTTTATTAAATTCTGTTTTGTCTTCAGCATTCTTTAGTTTATTAATTTTTATGACATTTGGTCTGCAATGATAATATGGTTTAAGATACAGTTTCCTTTTGTCCTAAAATATTGAACTTACAAATAAAAAATGATACTTATCACTTATTTTATTACTTTCGGTACGAATTCTTCCATATTTTTGTATTCTGGACTGTTAGTGTTAACTGTTAAAACAACCAACATATCAAGTGACTGAAAAATGCAATATTTAAATTGCAAACTGAGCGCGTTATGAAAACAGATTTGCGGACTGTCCCTCCATGATTTTTCCCAAAACCTGTTTATTTAAAAAAACATGTTGTTGGAATTCTTGATATATTATTATGCGAATATTCCAATTCAGAAATCGGATTCGAATATTGTTAAGAGATGCAAATGATCGAATTTTCGTTGACATCCGTAAGAGATTACAATTTTTCCTTTGATATATTAAAAGCACAATGTTACGTACAAAATAGGTTGTAGATTTTTTTTCTGTACTACCAGTTCAAATATGAAAAAAATAATTGTTTGTTGACTCCTTAAAATGTCTTGATCACGACAGACTGAACAAAAGCTTTAAACCTTGATCCAAAGCTTCATATAATGATGCATCCATAAAACAACTGAACAAATGAAAGAAACTGATACACTTCAAGTTAACATACCTTTCCTACAACTTTACAATACCTTGATTATAAATACGACTGGGAGTATCCAAAATCAATAACCAGGGTTTAAAGAATTGCATGATTTTTGTTGGTTTTTTTTTTAAATATGGCTTTGTCTTCCAGCACAACTCTGCTAGTTTTACAAATCTTTATTTCATATATGGTAATTTCACGAAGTCGTGAATGGACTTGCTGCAAATAAACAATACAAACAAGACATCTCCAGGTAGCATGGAATTGAAGTTTTGTATGACTTCACATCTATTATAAGTTAGCAACCATACGCGAACTGGAACCTTATCAAAATAACACGGATATTAATACAGTACCTCATGACAGTTACAACTTTAAAGTACAGGTAATAAAACATGTGCAAGGAATAGTGCCGTGCAGGGACGATTAAAGAGATATAACAATGCGTTTTGACAAATAAGTCAATAAACGTGTATTAATTCCCTTATAGATATTACATGGTTTAATAAATAATTTGCCTCTAGCAAATAAAAAAAAATGCAAAGAAAAAGAAAATGAGATGGTATCAGATTTGTATCATTCTTTGTAAACATAGCTCAAAGGTGTTTAATCGTCTGAGTTGAATATTATACTTTATTCGACAATTCACAATCAGGTCCCACTTGGCTACGTTGAAATGCAGAGGTGACGTTTAAATCAATATAATTTCAATCAATATAATTCAATCAATACTTATCTACATTTTGCTACTTCATATGCCGTACTTTACATTTTAAAATTTTCTCTCTCAAACATTTATTTTAACCAATCGAACAAATGTCTAATGTCTAAGTGCATTGTATAACAGTAACAAATCTTTAAACTTCTTTCTTTTATCATTAATTTTAGGAAATTAGATTGGGTAGAAGACACCTTACCCCTCTTGTCTTGATTTCTATTATTATTCTCTCTATATCGATTTCCTATTGCCTGAATAATTCCACATGCATGATGTAGTAAACACTGGACTGAATTTAAGTATTGTAAAACTAATATGAAGAATGTGAATATTCATGCTCCCAGTCAGATTCGAACCCGCACCGATCGGCATTAACCGCCTGGCAATCCGAAATGAGAACGCATTAGACCACTAGACCATTGCAACATCATCAAAAACGGTACCGGCATACAAGTGTCCGCCTCACACCACCCTTGTGACGGGCGTTAGATATAGACAACACTGACTATGTACGGTGGACCTTTTACGGCCGCCACACTTCAAAAATGGCGCTGTTGTGAACTGTAAATATTCAAGCTCCCAGTGGGATTCGCCTAGCAAAAGTATGAATGTCTTAGACAACTCGGTCATCGAAAGGCATTCATCGAACGTTCAGTACTAACTTTTAAGAAATCTAATTTAGGTAGAAGACATGGCCCCATCTTGTCCCTCTTGTATTTATATCTCGATATATCGATTTCCGATTGACAGAATATTGCACATACATGTAGTAGTAAATATTGGACATAATCTAAGTATGGTAGAACAAATAATGCAAGGCATGTATTGAAAGTTCAAAACGTACCAGTCGTAAATTCATATATATATCTATTTGCATTGAACTGTCAAGAGCAAATAAAATACACGCTTGTATTTGGAGACACGGCGCACAGGCGATATCTTTTTGTAGAAAAAGGCATCTTTGGTGACCAATGCTCAGGATAAAGGAACATATTTAGCGATTTTAATGAAGGTACGTCATTATTTCTGTGATAGAAATTAAACCTATGTTATAGATTCTTTTCTTTAAATCAGTATTAAAGTTCTCTGTTTCAATTTGTCAAAAGAAATTATGTTTTCTGCGCAATATCTGCCAATGCTTTTCTTGTTTAGATTTATAGATCTATTTATATTTTATTAGTTATACAGATTCTTGGCCGGGTATACGGCCTCGTATAACTTGTCAAAGTTGATATAACCTAAGCCGCCAGAAGCTAAAATTTCTTTGCTGTAGAGGTTAAAACAAGGAAAAGGGTAGTGGTAAAGATAACACGAAGGTCAAGGACAAAGTTTTATATGTAAACATGAATGTTCGTCCCGATATTTTGTAACAGTTTCTTCAAGTTAAATATCTAGACTCCAGGCCCTGAAGTTTAGAGATAAGATAAGGCTTTTGAAGTTTTTCTCTTCTGTGTTTCCGTAAAAAACAATGACCTCTTGGGCGAGGCCAACAATGATCCCAGGCATTTATATCCGTAATTTGAACAGTCTGGATAGAGATATACCAGGCAATCTTTCACATTAAATATCTAGACTCCAGGTCTTACAATTTCAGAGAAGGCAGTTTTTCTTCTGTATGTTTTAGCAAAGTAACGGGGAACTCTTGGACACTGTCAATAGTGTCCCAAGGGACAAAATTTGAACATTCTCGGGAAAGTTTCACTAGAAAATGCCACATATTAATATCAGAGTGCTAGGCTTGGTAGTCCAAGACAAGAATAATTATTTTGCCATTCAAATATCCATGGTAAGCGGGGTTCTGCACGGAAGGGTTTATCTTTAAATAACTTTGGTAGGAACAGTCCTACTAAGTTGCATAAATTTTGGATGAGTGGTTTCATAGGAGACGTTGTTTAAAGAAAATGATAGACGACAGACACCTGAAGGCAGACAGAATCACAACAGCTCACCCTAAGCGTCTGTAACATGTGAGCTAACAAGGAAATTATTTTCAAAATTAATTTAGTAATCGTAGGGTTAGTGAACTCACTAGATGACACAAGAAAATGATTATCTATCGACCTGCGTTTTTTATCACGACGGTTTTACCTGTATGCTAAAACTAAATGTAAAAAAAGGTTATTAAAGGTTTTTGGGTGCTACTACAAGTTAAAGACAGCATTTCATTTCAAAGACAATCATGCTGTTAAAACAGGCAGAGTTTGCAGCACTTATATAACGTACAGTCAAACACACTTTTTAGTTCCTCGCACATTAAAGTCTTCGCATTTAGTTCCTTGTACTTCTAAGTCCTCGCACTTTGTTCCTTGCACCTCTAATTCCTCACACTTCTAAGTCCTCACACTTATATCCTTGCACTTCTCAGTCCTCGCACTTAGTTCCTTGCACTTCTAAGTCCTCGCACATTTAAGTCCTCGCACTTAGTTCCTCGCACTTCAAACTCCTTGCACTAAGTTCTTTGCATCTCTAAGACCTCGCATTTCTAAGTCCTCTTACTAAGTTCTCGCACTAAGTCACTCGCACATGGTCCCTTTATCTTTAAGTCCCTCGCACTTAGTTCCTCATACTTCAAAGTCCTCGCACTTAGTTCCTTGCACTTCTAAGTCCTCGCACATTTAAGTCTTAAGTCCTCGCACTAAGTTCCTCGCACTTCTAACTCCTCGCACTAAGTTCCTTGCATCTCTAAGTCCTCGCATTTCTAAGTCCTCTCACTTAGTTCTTCACACTTCTAAGTCCTCGCACTTAGATCCTCGAACTTCTAAGTCCTCGCACCTAGTTCTTCACACTTCTAAGTCCTCGCACTTAGATCCTCGCACTTCTAAGTCCTCTCACTTAGTTCTTCACACTTCTAACTCCTCGCACTTAGATCCTCGCACTTCTAAGTCCTCGCACTTAGTTCTTCACACTTCTAACTCCTCGCACTTAGATCCTGGCACTTCTAAGTCCTCTCACTTAGTTCTTCAAACTTCTAACTCCTCGCACTTAGATCCTCGCACTTCCAAGTCCTCGCACTTAGTTCTTAACACTTCTAACTCCTCACACTTAGATCCTCGCACTTCTAAGTCCTTTCACTTAGTTCTTCACACTTCTAACTCCTCGCACTTAGAATCTCGCACTTCTAAGTCCTCGCACTTAGTTCTTCACACTTCTTACTCCTCGCACTTAGATCCTCGTCTTTTTAAGTCCTCTCACTTAGTTCTTCACACTTCTAAGTCCTCGCACTTAGATCCTCGCACTTCTATGTCCTCGCACTTAGTTCCTTACACCTTCGCACTTCTTAGTCCTCTCACTTAGTTCTTCACACTTCTAAGTCCTCGCACTTAGATCCTCGCACTTCTAAGTCCTCGCACCTAGTTCTTCGCACCTGTAAGTCCCTCACACATAGTCCCTTCATCTTTAAGTCCCTCGCACTTCTAAGGTTTATCCAACGGGCAAGTGGTGTTTTATTTGGATGAGTTACTGAACCTGCAATCATAAAATTTAGCGTGTTGCCACAAGACTGGTTTTTCATCATTGAACCAGAGGAAAGTCCGAAAGTTTGCTTCGAGAACACCCATCAACATTTTGCTTAGAAGAATCAGGTGATAGCATAAATGAATGTATTATGAAAAGAAAATGTTCAAAGGGCCTCAATATTAATAAAAAAATAAAGCTCATATGATACCACAAAGACTTGTCGCCTTGTGATTTAAGTTTTACAATTTCCTAAATATTGGTTGAATAAAATACAAACACACACATTACTTCTAGTGGATCATGTTTTATGATCTGAAATCTAATGCTAGTAAGATAGTAACTCTGTTTTAAACCTGGTTAGTTATGTCAGGTTTAAATAAGTACATGTATAAATTTTCAGAAAATATTGTGGTATTTTTCGTAGCTTTCTAGGTTTTACTCTTTTTGAAAAACAAAAATTGAGGTATTTCATTAAGTGCTGGACTTATCATCCATACAACACAATAAAGAAACTACATTTTTAACAAAAAGAGTCAAAGAACATTTACAGGGATTTAAGAATGAATCGTTTTATTAATGGAGTAACTGGAGTATAAGGTAAGTTTCAATTAAGTTTTTTTTTATGTTTTCGCTATCTCCGCTTGCAATTAGTGCTATATTTTCACCATTTGTTCTAGTATATGGGATACGTATTGCTTTACTTTGGTATAAGATGAATAAGGACTGAATTATTTCTCTTTAACTTATTGAACCAGTGACGTTAATAATAAACTGAAGCCATTCTGTCCACAACAGGTTTAATTAAAATGTATACAAGAAGTTTCATATAAATATACGCCTTGTTTTTACTTGTTTCAACTTTTTACAATAATTTTAAATCGAGACACACTGAACTATAATAATCCACTAACATCACTGAGATGTGTAGATACGCCAGAATCACAAATAATGCTGTGTAGTTATAAAAACTATGGTTTTAAAATATGTTTATTTTCGTATTTTTATTATTGTTGTTTTTTTTGTTGTTCTTGGTGGTTACCTATTTTGTTGTCAAATAGAAATGGCATATATTTGACTAAATTTATTTTTAAGACTAAAAACACTGGGAATAACTCATTATAAAGTTATGAAGTGAAGATATATCCCTCTTCTCCTCAATGACAACTACGCACCTTTTAAATTTCATGTTGATACTTTAAATCCTTTTAGAGTTTTGTTCCAACCACAATTTATGTATGAAACTAACAAATGATAATAACAGTAGTGTAAAACTAGGGGGAGAAATCATACCTTTAGGTATGATTTGCTCCTTCGGTTACTGCGCATGCGTAAAAGGGGAGATTAACCAGGCAAGATGTCTGTCACGACCGTTGTCACACAGTTGAGAGATATCTTAACTCTGTTAGCGTCAGCATTCCTGGAAGTCTGCGAAGCTCCCTGAAAGTGTCGCAGACTACTGTAAATGGGCTGAGATATACATTTTTAATGTACTTTATGATAACCTGTTTCAGAGGGAGGACAGAGAAATTTTTAATCACAGACTAGACTAGTGCAATGGACACGGGAGGGTCTCTAGAAGTAAAAAAGCATGATAAAAGAGATGAGTGTTTACATAATGAAAGTTTGGTAGGTGAATAGGTTACACTTGTAAATTATGATGTGGAGATTTACAGTACCTATGCACAACACGTCTACTCAATCATCTGAGCACATATGATGTTCATTACTTGAATAGTTTTTTGAGTTATGTTTTTTGAGTTATGTTATGGAAGTTTTTAACTCAAATGGATCGGCTGACTAAATAATCAAGGACCATAGTTTTTGAATGGCATCGGTGTTTTTCGAGACAGACATGAAGATGCAGGTTATTATTGCACAGTGACCATTTTGAGATATTAATCACACGAGCATTCCGGAAACTTTTTTACTGTATTACTATACCTTGCAGATAAAAATGATAAAAAGATCTTCGTAAAAAAAGAATGTTTTTAAAAACTAAACCTTAAAGAGCTATACATGGAAAATCAAGAGACACAAAACAATGTTAATCTATGAAAATAGACACAAGTGGCAACTGCTCAAAAAGTAACTAGAATCAAATTAATTGGAATAGATGAGTTATTCGTTTGATGAAAACTGCTTGTTTTTTTAAATATTTTAATCATGAATCATAATTTATTATCAGGAAAAAGATTTTAAGTGATATTTTGATAATTGCGCATTAAATAATATCTAACAAAATACGCAACTGAATGAGAACTTGCGATATATTTGATGGTTCATCACAAAAACTGTTAAATCTATTTCTATTAAAATCTATAAGCGGCACAAGTATTTGTCCGACTTACCATTTTGTCATTTTCTATGTTTGTTGCCCCTGTTTTGCTTAGGAAATAGATTTTAAGTTTGAGTGATATACCGCCGAATATATCACTGTTTTGAGTTCAGATGCGTATTAATTTAATCACGACGGCCGTAGGTCTGAGTGATTAAATACTTACGCAGTTAAACGAGAAACCGTGATATGTTCTACTTTAGATCCCCCTATTTCCATTCTGACACGTATGTATTTTTATACGGGGCGGTAGTATGTGCACTACTTACAATGTCATTTCACGGTTGTTCCTCTGTCTATCAATTCCGTTTGCCCCCCTATTAATTTCCCACGAGTAAGTAAAAACAAAGAGTTCATTTTTATAGTTAATAATTTTACGTTTTAGAAAATATCTTTTGTTGAATCATAGATAAATATCAATGAATAGAGTTAAGTCCATATTTCACTTATGAAAATATTTTTAAACAACATCGAAGTTTACAATGCCAAGAACAGCCGAAAGAACTATGCAGTGACGTCAGCGGGCACACGTCTGTTTACTGCCATCGAATTGCCGATAGTGCTAGAATATTCCGTTTAGCCCGCTATTCATTTCCCACGTGAAAATGAAATAGCTTATCAGTTAATAATCAACGTTTTAGCAAATATCTTTCACGTTATTATAGATAAAAATGTAAGAAAATTAATAGTCCAACACAATATTTCACTTATAAAACCGTTTTTTTTTGTAAATTATCAAAAGTTCAGAACGACAAAAAAAGCCGGAAGCAGTTTGCAGTGACCTCAGCGGCTGTGCACTTGTGTTCAGCGTATTTTTCCATTAATTTCATTTTTTGCAAAGATTAAAACATAATTTTGAAATGTCTTAGAATCAGACATTGTTCTGTAGAAAATCAATGCAAAATAGACATATGCAAATTTTTGAACGTGTAAGGTACGCCAAACCTACATTCAGCGAAATGTTTCTGACCTTACTTTCAAAATAGCGGTCACTGAATTAAACCCGTGTTTGGCACAAAAATATGACTACTCAAGCTATGTTTACCTCTCTTTTAAAAGTAAGAACACAAAGAAATTTTAAGACAAACTTTACTTTCATCATCAAGCTTAAGTACTAGAATAATGTCTAAGACGGTAAGATGAGGTTTTCTTTTTATTTCAGTATCTTTCCTATTGAAAAGGCCAGCTTCCCGTGCTGATGAGACACATTTCCCATGGACAGAAGTACTATTGACATCATATACGAAAGGCTCCAGGCAGACAGGCAATCGGTAAACCTAATTCAATAAGAGAATAATTAAGTGTTCTTATCCCAATTTTTATTGTCATTTCTACTACGCTTTTCAGTGGTAAACCGAAATGTATGAGGAGTGTTCAAATATGAATGCATCTAGAACGTTAAATTGTTCAACATTGCGAAAAACACGAGGAAATGAAGATAATCGGGTAGATATACATAATTATTAGCGTTACATTGATACCACATTCATTAAAATCCGTTAACTTTAGCTGTGTTTATAGCTCGCTATACATTGTCTACTCGTATAATCTATTACAAAAAAGTTGGTGGAAATCAGAGTATGCAAATGAAATACGGTCTTTTATTAAGAATCGTTGTCTCCTTGGCATAGGGTGTAAAGACATTTTTGATGAATTTTGTTCTGTATATGGACAAAATAAAATGTCTTTTTCATCAGTTATTCGTTGGTTTGATAAATTCAAATGTGGGTTAATTTCGACTGAAGATGCACCCCATGCCCATCGGCCTAAAATAGCAACGTCTGTCAAGATGGTTGCTAAAGTGAAGGAAATAGTTAATACCGATGCAGTATACACCACTAGGCAAATTGCTAGTATCGTTGGCATCTCATTAATAGCAGCCCATACCATTCTCAAACTTGATTTGAAAATGAAAAAGATCTGTGCTAGATGGATTCCCAATGTGCTGACAGATGAGCAGTAAAAGGCTCGCGTGCAATGCGCTAAGTTGTTGCTTAAACAGTATCCAAATTACAATGCACGGTCTTTTGCAATGTCGTCATTGGTGACGAAACATGGGTCCATTTTTATGAGCCAAAACGAAAACACCAAAACAAGATTTGGTCTACAAAGTCTGGCAAAAGATCATGCATTGAAAAAAAAACATCAGTATAAAGAATGTAATGTAAGCCATTTTCTTTACAACTTAGGGTCCCACCATTCAGGTTCCTGTTGCTAAAGGCAAATCGGTTAATGTGAAATTTTACAAGACAATAGTTCTTCGAAAACTAAACAAATACTTTCGAAAACGAAGGCCCACAACAGGTTTTGCCAATGTCAGATTGCTGCATGAGAACGCTTCATCCACAAGGTGTCTATAGTGCAAGACTTTCTAAAGTAGAAAAAAGTCGGTGTGCTCCCCCATCCTCCGTATTCACCTGAAATTGCCCCTTGTGACTTCTTTTTGTTTCCAAAGCTAAACAAAATACGTTTCAGGTCGAAGATTTGTTCAGCGCAAACACCTAGGTTCTGCAATATTCCAGTTGCTTCATAGTATACCTAAAAAGACTATGAAAATGCCTTCAAAGAATGGCTCCGGAGACTGAAACTTTTTATATCTGTTGGAGGTGAATACTTTGAGGGAACAAAATAAAAAAAAATCAGTGAAACCTATGAAGAATCAAATTTTACGTGCTTAGATGCATTTATATTTGAACACTCCTCGTACTTGTTATTTTTTCTGAAAATGTTTTTGCTGCAATGTGTCGGACCGTTTCCGTTTTGGAGAACCTAAGAATGTAGCAAGATTACAAGCTACTGTACTATTGTAACTGAAACAAATTCATAGCTAATCAAACGATTTTAAACAAACATCAAACATAAAATTTGCAGCCTTGGTATAATTATGTCTGTGTATTATTCCAGAGTCAATCCACAGAAACCAATTCAGAATGTCTTCAGTCTCGAAACTTATCCGAAGCACTGAACAAAATTGGGGCAAACCAGAACGTGAGAAAGAAATATGAAGAACGCAACACGATTCAATTACTAGGCTACGAATTCTATTGGTTGAATGAAAATGGTGAATCCTGCCGTAGACATAGACGCATTCAGGAAAAATTTGGGAGTTACATCGAAGGAACAACTACACCTGGCTTGAAGCTTGATAGATATGACATATTTATTGAACTTGCTGGAGACTTCGAAGAAGGTTTTGGGGAAACAAGCATGGTAGACGAAAAATGTGTTGTTATTGTCAGCGACATGTTCACTCCACCAGGCTTTGTCAAGATAAGAGTAAATACAATACATAATTGGGAATCCTTTGAACTTCAAACGACCAGAAGTGGGAACAGTTTTATGACGAATATTTACACAGAAAAATACATTCAAGATTTGAAGAACCTTGTGCATTTCGGCGAAGATCTGAAAAGGAAAGGACCAGCCTTGACACATTACTTCAAAGACGGACAACTTGAATCGCTGGATATAATTGGTGCATTGCATAACAAAAGAATACTGTCTTACAACCAGGCATTTTTCAATCGCAGAAGGCTTCATGGATGGCCAAGTGAGCAAAGCATGGCTAAGATGAAGGAGCAAGGTTGCTTATTTGTCCCAACCGGACATCCGTTCTGTGATGAAAGTTCTCGCAACTTACAATGGAGAATATCTTTCTCTTTTCAAGAGCGCCACATCATGCTAAATTTGAAAGATACACAGCACAAATGCTACATTTTATTAAAACTTATGAAAAAAGCACATATTTCGCCACATGTTCGATTGTCGTCATACCAATGCAAGACGTCTTTGTTTTACACAATTGAGAACACACCAGAAAACCTGTGGACAAATGACAATTTGATGACCTGTTTCATACGCTGTCTCAAACTACTAAGGAAATGGTCCAAGAAGGGTTTCTGTCCGAGTTTCTTCATTCCGGAGGTAAACTTGTTTACCGGGAAAATCAATAGCCATGAACTGGAAAGGTTAAGTGTTATTTTGGCGACCATAATAGCAGATCCTATGCATTTCATTTTTAAAATAGAAACAGATAACTACGGTAAGTTAGTTTGGATGTACGAAACAGGTTCAAGCGATGAGAATATAGAGCATAAAGCCAACAATATCGCCTTTGAGGAGATAAAAGAGTTCAATGTTGCAATATGCACAATGTTTCTGCGTATCAGAACAGCTTTGTTACGGAAGATAACGTACCATTGCAGAAGTGTCAATGAGGCAATCGAAAGGCATTTGACATGGTTAAAAACGTTGGAAATACTCCAAGACAGAAACACAGTTGCTCATATTCAGTTGAAGGGCATACCCTGGGCTTTGCCACATGTGTCTAGGTTTTTGCACTCAAGTTTGGCCAGCCATTTGGCTTTGAAAGCTATAGAAACAAAGAATGAGACTGAGAATTCTTGGCTCTCACTGGCGGCTGCCTTTCATTTCTGGAAGGGTATGAAGTCTGACGCGACATCCAGCAGAATCAAACTGGCATCAGTATTATCTTGCAACGGAAATAATGATGCAAATGATTGGAACTCTCATTACAAGCTCACGGAGGGAAAGATTCCGATTTGTGGATGCAGGTACACAAATAAAAACAAAGATCCACGCCGCTGCGATGCTTTCAGGAAGCTGTACTTGTCTTCTCCGAACGAAGCCTTGAAAATGTGTACCTCTAAATTTTTGAAGAAGTACGTGTCTGCTTGTATAGTTTACTTACCGACTGAAGCTAGCCTTACTCCGTATCCGCTACAATTCGAAATGTACCGGGGTTTTGGGTCAAAAGAGTCTCCACTAGAAGTAAATGTAGAGAACAATTATAAAATTAGCTGTGTTGATTTGGGCAGTTGTGTAACAATAGACAGTAAGGCGTTCTGTCTACTAATGGCTGTTTTACTATCTACTGGGGAGAAAAGAAAAGGTTTC
Organism: Cyclina sinensis; assembly: GCA_012932295.1. Taxonomy (NCBI): domain Eukaryota; kingdom Metazoa; phylum Mollusca; class Bivalvia; order Venerida; family Veneridae; genus Cyclina; species Cyclina sinensis. The sequence goes on from JAAONU010000003.1 coordinate 3,572,804, forward strand.
ATGAAACTTTTGACCTCCACTGCTCAGAGTATGAAGCATCGAGAAACTTTACTTAACGTTTTAGGATGGCTAGAAAGCGCCGAACAAATAAATCCGAAATCCCTGATACTCTACAAACAATCCTGGGACTACCATGAAAATATGAATAAGTACACACAGCCTTTTTGGATGACAACTGACAGAAATGCTGCTAAATGGCACTCGGCTTTGTTTCTGTATCGAGCATGGAAAATAATTGAGACAGAATGTTAGTAAATCAGACACTTACTGACACGACAGTCTATTAAAGCATATAGAGGCAAAAAGTTGTGAAGCATGTAAACATAATTTTCCGACAAAATAAAAATTCGGAAATATTTTCTGAATATTTTATAACCAGTACAATTTCTAGTAATAAATTGACGTAAAACCATGTTAATGCTGAACTGTTGCTAAGTTACTTCCGTTTGTCATCTGTTAAATATGGTCAGTGATTTGTTTTACGAAACTTTGAAATACTTTAAACGTATGACTAAAAACCATGTCATCTGAGTGAAATTGACAATATGATGATGTAGGGCTGTCTTGACATAATAATATGGCGAAAACATTTTTTTTCCGTTAGCACTGAATCTAGTTTATTTAAGCTCATCGCCCAGCTATGAAAGATCTAGCCAAATTATTGTAAAGTAACGCTCACTATTTATTAATTTAATTATCATAGTAATTCGACTTCCTGAGAAAGAGTGGGCTTCGGCAAAAACTGTTCTACAGTTCGCCAGACAAAACTGATTTTTCTGACTTCATTCGATGTGTGATTAACCTGCAATTGATACAAATGTTTTTTTTTCCTTTTTCTATGTTTTTATGTATTTTTGTTTTGTTTTGTTTCTGTCCTTGTTTTTTGTTGTTTTATGTTCTTTTTATCAGATTTTGTCTTAATATCATGTTAGAGTATTTTTTAACTTCTTGTGGAAGATTTAAAGACTTCTTGTTTCAGTTAATAAATAATCATGCTGGTTCATTCAAATCTGAAGAATTCTTTAATCTCAGTGTCTTAATATACAAGTCTTCTTCAAACAGGTTTAGCGAGATATGCAGACAATGAAATACCTGTATAAAAGCAGCATACTCTGAATAGCCGTATACTTTATAGCATGAATGGACCTCAGTCACACAACTTTTGATATTTTGACCTAGTTCCATTTATCTATATACATGTATATGAAAAATTACTCCGAAGGATTCCGTAACAACTATAAACAACAAATACATGACTAATTCATGAATGTAAATAAGGAGCTATAATTTTGTGATTGCTCACGATTTTCTACTTTTATTAAATATCATAATACATAGTATACGTAATGCAGTTTCACAAATTAGGTGAATTGGTAAGTGTTTAGTATATATGTAAGCTTTGATGTCAGAGACCATTTAATTGAGATTACTATCAGTTAAGTATTTTGGATTTTCCCCAGTATGAAAACATACTATTCGTTAATATAGGCTCTGAATTTTAGGATATTCGACCTAAAATCTCTACAAAACTGGCCAGACTTCAGCACGTTCGGTCTTACAACTATGATAACCTTTGAATTTACTACAAAGTGTATACAGACATCAAATAAGGAAAACTTTAAAGTCAAATATGTTAAATATACATTTTTCAAGTTTTGTAACTTCTTGATTATTCTATAATTTTTAATAAAAAGTTCAAAATGTTTGTGTCATTTTAGCTCGTCTGTTTCGAAGAAAAATTCGAGCTATTATGATCGCTGCGGCGTCGTCGTCGTTGTCGTCGTCGAGCAAAAACTTTAATGTAGCCCATTACTCAAACAATTTAAAAGGTTTCAATATGAAACTTGGAATGCTGGCTTATCAGTAGAAGAGACATTTGTAACACAATGGGCAATATTCTGAAAGCCATATTTTTGGAGCTATGCCCCTTTTTAACTTACAATTTTTGTCCAAATTGCTTATTAAGTTGAATGATATGTAAAACAGACGAGCGTTGGTGCCGCTCTGCTGAGCTCTTGTATTATTTTTAAGGTAAACTTAATAAATGTACATCATATGTCTGGTGTGTATATTTTATTTTTAGAACCACTCCTTTTTGCATTTCAAACCCCTTTCTCATGTGATTAAATATTTTGTCTTTGCAGTATTTTATTTTTTCATACTTTTTTCTATTTTTGGACATTTTCCTTTCATTTCAATTTATAATTTAGGTTTACTCTCTTCCTTCATTAAAAAGGACAAGAAAATCTTTGACTCTGTTGCCAGTATCAGCAAAGTAAAAGAAGATTCCAATATAGATTATAGAACAGAAATACTTGTATGACTTAAACTCTCTTTTTGAAAGAAAAAAAGATTTGTATAGATCGTTCTGCAAGTGCACGCATGTAACTCATTCAAGTTTAAGAAATTATCAAAAACAAACAATTCAAGTTATCACTAAATGTAAAGTAAATCTTCATATTTCATTCTTTATTGATTTCACCTTGAGTACGTTTTTCAAGTACGTTTATGATTTTGTTTTATTACTTTGTTACTTTTGTATGTTATAAATAAACAAATTAAACAAATGGAAGAAAATGTTTGTTTTTGCTGCTGATAAATAGATGATTATAAAGAAGAACAAGATCAAATTGATGAGGATGCTGTCTTTGTTACCAGTAACGAAACTATACTTTTATATTGAGGACGATAATTATGTTCTAATGAAACTGATAATTATGTTGCTGATGCTTTTAAAGTTAATAACTATATAAGTGATGCTGCTGATGCTACTGAAGTTATTGATAATGATGATGATGATGATGATTTTTCTTTTTTTTAAGTTGAATGAGTTCAGCACGAATGATTTTCACTACCCTATATAATGAAAAATACAATAGCCCATAATTCCGGTCAAATAAATGTCAAACCAACATTCCTTCCTTCATGACTATTCCAGGTAGTTCATCTTTTAAAGTTTCAACCACATCCTTTAAGAGATGAATGAGAAGTTCGAAACAAATGATTTTCACTGTCCTCATGTATTTAAAACACGATGGCAAAATTCAGCCCTCCAAAAATTCCTTTGTAATGATCATTCACAAACCGATTATGTTCATCAGTGAAAGTTTGAAGCAACTCCTCTAGAAGATGAAAGAGAAGTCCGACATACAAGTTTTCAGAACATACACGTGTACAGCCGTATAGGCAAAAGAAGCACTATGCCTTTATAAAGTGGGGGCATACAAAGACCTTCAAACAGATACAGAATACAAAAATCTCATCCTAAAATGGAGTCGTTTTAGGATTCTATTTTGTAGATATATCTTTAAAAGTACATATTTAAATTTAGCTGTTAACTTCTAGTTCAAGTATAAAGCTTAATTGAAAATTAACTCCTTAAAATGCTTAATATTTTGTTCCACAGCTTATATATTGATATAATTATAAGACAACTGAAGGGAATATGTATTTGCCATAACTTTATCATACCTTAAATATACATTTACCATACTATTTGCCATAACTTTATCATACCTTGAATATACATTTACCATACTATCTGCCATAACTTTATCATACCTTGAATATACATTAACCATACTATTTTCTATAACTTTATCATACCTTAGATATACATTTACCATACTATTTGCCATAACTTTATCATACCTTAAATATACATTTACCATATTATTTTCTATAACTTTATCATACCTTAAATATACATTTACCATACTATTTGCCATAACTTTATCATACCTTGAATATACATTTACCATACTATCTGCCATAACTTTATCATACCTTGAATATACATTTACCATACTATTTTCTATAACTTTATCATACCTTAGATATACATTTACCATACTATTTGCATACCTTTATCCTACCCTTAATATAAATTACCATACCATTACCATAACGTTACAGTAACTTTATTAAAAGTTGGAAGCCATAAATAAACTGACACTGTACCAAATAGCAAAGCATTTGATTCTATACCTATACTTTAATTATAACCTTCAAGTAAATTCACAAAGCACGTGCAACGAATAGTGGTGTACAGTGTAGGGACGAGGAAAGGGATGTAACCGTATTTTTGTCTTGACAGAAATGGTTTTTCAGATTTAGAAAATGCGTTGATTAAACAAAATATGACCAAGTTTTACCAAAAAACAATATTTAAAATGCTTACGGCTATTTAAGTTGTTTCTGGACATTTGAGAATTATCATTTATATACTTATCAAGACTGATAAAATATTGTCCATATTACTATATTTTTCAAACCTAAGTCTGCATAAGTAAAACTTGGCAAAATATTGCTATACATGTTTGTATTTCCATTATAACGGTTTTTAATTAAGAAAAAAATAACTCTTTACAACGTACCACTCAACTACATTCATGCTACTACAATTGCTGTAAATTTCAAGGATTTGTCTCCTCCTAACAATCATCAAATAGTTTGTTTTTAAGGTGTGTCATACTACATTTACACATTTAAAACCTTCACTCTTTTATCACGGCTTATGAGAAATTTATATTAAGTGGGCGCATATTGTCCTTGTCTTGTTCTATTATTATTCACACTATATTGATTTCCGATTGACAGGAAAATTGCACGCAAATGTAGTTAACAATGGACTTAATCAAACGTACTGTAGAACTAAACATGTAATATGATCACCCCCAATGCAATGCATTTATTAACTTTTCAATACTATACAAATGTGAAAAGAAATAAACATATTATATGTGCTTCAAGATATTTTACCCTGTGAAATGCAGCAAAACATATGTAGAAAAAAGCACCTTTGGTTATGAATGTTCAAGACAATTAGGAATATCTGTTGAATTTAAACAGGTAAGTCATTTTTTGTGATTAAAAATCAAACTGTGTAATGAATTCCTTAAATAAGTTTATCATTAATGTACTTATCAAGACTAAGTCTACATAAATAAAACTTGGCAATATTGGTATACAAGTTTGTATATCCATTATAACGGTTTTAATTAAAAAAAATAACTCTTTACAACGTACCAGTCAACTACATTCTTGCTACTACAATTGCTGTAAATTTCAAGGAGTTGTCTCCTCCTAACAATTAGCAAATGGATTGTTTTTTGAGCTGCATCATACTACATTTACACATTTAAAACCTTCTATCTTTTATCATGGCTTATGAGAAATTTATATTAAGTGGGCGCATATTGTCCTTCTTGTCTTTTTCTATTATTATTCACATTACATTTGTAATGATTTCCGATTGACAGGAGAATTGCACGCAAATGCAGTAGTTAACAAGGACTGAATCAAACGTACTGTAGAACTAAACATGTAATATGATCACCTCAAATGCAAGGCATTTATAACCTAATCAATACCGAACAAATGTGAAAAGAAATAAACATATTATATGTGCTACAAGATATATTACACAGTGAAATGCTGCAAAACATATGTAGAAAAAAGCACCTTTGGTTATGAATGTTCAAGACAAATAGGAATATCTGTTGATTTTAAACAGGTAAGTCATTTTTGTGATAAAAAAATAAACCGTGTAATGAATTCCTTAAATTATATTAATCCTGATGTTTTCTGTTTCATTGTTTTTCAAAAGAAATAAAATCTTTCTGTACAATTTAGTGCGGGTGCCTTTTTTCTTTTGGCTCGTAACTCTATGATTATCTTCAGATGTCTAATTTCAGTTTTGATACAAATCTATGATATAAAGATCAATGTCAAGTATTTTTTATCTCTCGGGCACTAGAAGTTTGTCTTTTTACCCATTTGGTAAAGTATTTTAAAGTGCTGTTTCATTCCATGTAAAATACTACAGTTGCAAGGGTCAGCCTACCGGGCTAACGAGATACATTATCCATGGACACATTTATTTCTACCACCATATATGATAGGCGCCAGGCGGACAGGCAATCGGTAATCATGCTTACACTAGCTGACAATTACGTGGTGTTTGTTTTCTAGTTTTATTGGTGTTTATTCCGTTCTTTTCAATGGTTTACATAAATACAACGAATTCTTAGGGAAACCTCAACTTTATTACGTAAATTCAAAGCTTACACGTTTTCAGTATTAAAGTAAATTTATTCCTTATCAAACAATTAGAAAATAGCTACTAGTTCAGCAGTAAGAGGATAGATGATAATTAAAATTCGCGCAGTGCATGACAGAGCATTGTAGACATATGGATATCAACCCAATTTACGGAACTTTTAACTAGTAATTATAAGCTTGTTTTTCTTTAAAGTTTGTTATTTGCTTGATATCCAAGTCCTTCTGGGATTTTAGATGTAAAAAGAAAATGTCCGTCTGAATTTTAGTCAGAACTTAATCAGGCATGTCCAATAAAAGAGTTGATCTTAAACAAATCAGACTTCGGAAAGTCTTTAGGAGCAAAGGTGTTTAGTAAAAATGTATTTCCAAAAAAAGTCTCTTTCGGAAACATAAACACGATCACCAGTTCAGGCAGCCATAGATGTCCGTTTCATGAAACTTTGACTACAAATTACCGGATATGATTGCAAAGTGAGACCACACATTGAAAGAAATTGAATCTTAGGGTTTCTAGAAAACTAAAAATAATACTACTGAAAGGCATTCAATAACAACGTTGTTGTAAAACTACCACAATAAACAAATATTCTTTTTTTGAAGCTGATTATCATTAAATATGTTGGAAATGTCAAATGATGACTTTTAAAGAAATTTGAAAAGTTATATTTTATTATGCGGAGAAGCAGTTATGTATGGAGACACTTTACATCAAGACGCTCATGCTGGCAAAATATGTTAAGATCCTGCAAAAATCACTTAAAGACAGAGCTGACATTGACATACAGTAGACAGTATCCCCAATTATTTGGCGGTACAAACGACGAATAGACTGACAGATGGATGGACACTTTGCAACATATAGCTTCTACCTGATAAACATTAGTTAGTTACAAGCGAACACAAATATGCAGGTAGGCAGTTGCTTCCTTGGTTCAAACCAGTACACGCGCCGAAAGTGTGGAATGTAGAAAGTCATTGGAGACTCTCGACCCTGGTGGGATTCGAACTTGCGACCTTCGGATCGGGATTCACTCATAACCCATGACCACGTCTTGGGTGGCAGAATTCTATGTTAGTTTCCAGTAAAGACGGACAGGCATAAGGATGGTTTGAAACACGTTGTTCCTATCTGATGAATTATTTTTTACCTAGGCCTTGACCTTGGAAACCTAACGAACTTTTGTGTCAAGACATGTCAAAATCACACACATCAGACACAAGTTGTACACGGACCGACAGTCAAATTACTATATACACTCATTTGTGGACATAACACTATGTGATGAATACATCCTATTCATTTTCTTAACAACTTGCTCAAATCATTTTATATTATTTTAACAACGTTGTTGTAAAATTACCACAATAAACAAATATTCTTTTTTTGAAGCTGATTATCATTAAATATGTTGGAAGTGTCAAATGATGACTTTTAAAGAAATTTGAAAAGTTATATTTTATTATGCGGAGAAGCAGTTATGTATGGAGACACTTTACATCAAGACGCTCATGTTGGCAAAATATGTTAAGATCCTGCAAAAATCACTTAAAGACAGAGCTGACATTGACATACAGTAGACAGTATCCCCAATTATTTGGCGGTACAAACGACGAATAGACTGACAGATGGATGGACACTTTGCAACATATAGCTTCTACCTGATGAACATTAGTTAGTTACAAGCGAACACAAATATGCAGGTAGGCAGTTGCTTCCTTGGTTCAAACCAGTACACGCGCCGAAAGTGTGGAATGTAGAAAGTCATTGGAGACTCTCGACCCTGGTGGGATTCGAACTTGCGACCTTCGGATCGGGATTCACTCATAACCCATGACCACGTCTTGGGTGGCAGAATTCTATGTTAGTTTCCAGTAAAGACGGACAGGCATAAGGATGGTTTGAAACACGTTGTTCCTATCTGATGAATTATTTTTTACCTAGGCCTTGACCTTGGAAACCTAACGAACTTTTGTGTCAAGACATGTCAAAATCACACACATCAGACACAAGTTGTACACGGACCGACAGTCAAATTACTATATACACTCATTTGTGGACATAACACTATGTGATGAATACATCCTATTCATTTTCTTAACAACTTGCTCAAATCATTTTATATTATTTTAACAACGTTGTTGTAAAATTACCACAATAAACAAATATTCTTTTTTTGAAGCTGATTATCATTAAATATGTTGGAAATGTCAAATGATGACTTTTAAAGAAATTTGAAAAGTTATATTTTATTATGCGGAGAAGCAGTTATGTATGGAGACACTTTACATCAAGACGCTCATGCTGGCAAAATATGTTAAGATCCTGCAAAAATCACTTAAAGACAGAGCTGACATTGACATACAGTAGACAGTATCCCCAATTATTTGGCGGTACAAACGACGAATAGACTGACAGATGGATGGACACTTTGCAACATATAGCTTCTACCTGATGAACATAAGTTAGTTACAAGCGAACACAAATATGCAGGTAGGCAGTTGCTTCCTTGGTTCAAACCAGTACACGCGCCGAAAGTGTGGAATGTAGAAAGTCATTGGAGACTCTCGACCCTGGTGGGATTCGAACTTGCGACCTTCGGATCGGGATTCACTCATAACCCATGACCACGTCTTGGGTGGCAGAATTCTATGTTAGTTTCCAGTAAAGACGGACAGGCATAAGGATGGTTTGAAACACGTTGTTCCTATCTGATGAATTATTTTTTACCTAGGCCTTGACCTTGGAAACCTAACGAACTTTTGTGTCAAGACATGTCAAAATCACACACATCAGACACAAGTTGTACACGGACCGACAGTCAAATTACTATATACACTCATTTGTGGACATAACACTATGTGATGAATACATCCTATTCATTTTCTTAACAACTTGCTCAAATCATTTTATATTATTTTAACAACGTTGTTGTAAAATTACCACAATAAACAAATATTCTTTTTTTGAAGCTGATTATCATTAAATATGTTGGAAATGTCAAATGATGACTTTTAAAGAAATTTGAAAAGTTATATTTTATTATGCGGAGAAGCAGTTATGTATGGAGACACTTTACATCAAGACGCTCATGCTGGCAAAATATGTTAAGATCCTGCAAAAATCACTTAAAGACAGAGCTGACATTGACATACAGTAGACAGTATCCCCAATTATTTGGCGGTACAAACGACGAATAGACTGACAGATGGATGGACACTTTGCAACATATAGCTTCTACCTGATGAACATAAGTTAGTTACAAGCGAACACAAATATGCAGGTAGGCAGTTGCTTCCTTGGTTCAAACCAGTACACGCGCCGAAAGTGTGGAATGTAGAAAGTCATTGGAGACTCTCGACCCTGGTGGGATTCGAACTTGCGACCTTCGGATCGGGATTCACTCATAACCCATGACCACGTCTTGGGTGGCAGAATTCTATGTTAGTTTCCAGTAAAGACGGACAGGCATAAGGATGGTTTGAAACACGTTGTTCCTATCTGATGAATTATTTTTTACCTAGGCCTTGACCTTGGAAACCTAACGAACTTTTGTGTCAAGACATGTCAAAATCACACACATCAGACACAAGTTGTACACGGACCGACAGTCAAATTACTATATACACTCATTTGTGGACATAACACTATGTGATGAATACATCCTATTCATTTTCTTAACAACTTGCTCAAATCATTTTATATTATTTTAACAACGTTGTTGTAAAATTACCACAATAAACAAATATTCTTTTTTTGAAGCTGATTATCATTAAATATGTTGGAAATGTCAAATGATGACTTTTAAAGAAATTTGAAAAGTTATATTTTATTATGCGGAGAAGCAGTTATGTATGGAGACACTTTACATCAAGACGCTCATGCTGGCAAAATATGTTAAGATCCTGCAAAAATCACTTAAAGACAGAGCTGACATTGACATACAGTAGACAGTATCCCCAATTATTTGGCGGTACAAACGACGAATAGACTGACAGATGGATGGACACTTTGCAACATATAGCTTCTACCTGATGAACATTAGTTAGTTACAAGCGAACACAAATATGCAGGTAGGCAGTTGCTTCCTTGGTTCAAACCAGTACACGCGCCGAAAGTGTGGAATGTAGAAAGTCATTGGAGACTCTCGACCCTGGTGGGATTCGAACTTGCGACCTTCGGATCGGGATTCACTCATAACCCATGACCACGTCTTGGGTGGCAGAATTCTATGTTAGTTTCCAGTAAAGACGGACAGGCATAAGGATGGTTTGAAACACGTTGTTCCTATCTGATGAATTATTTTTTACCTAGGCCTTGACCTTGGAAACCTAACGAACTTTTGTGTCAAGACATGTCAAAATCACACACATCAGACACAAGTTGTACACGGACCGACAGTCAAATTACTATATACACTCATTTGTGGACATAACACTATGTGATGAATACATCCTATTCATTTTCTTAACAACTTGCTCAAATCATTTTATATTATTTTAACAACGTTGTTGTAAAATTACCACAATAAACAAATATTCTTTTTTTGAAGCTGATTATCATTAAATATGTTGGAAATGTCAAATGATGACTTTTAAAGAAATTTGAAAAGTTATATTTTATTATGCGGAGAAGCAGTTATGTATGGAGACACTTTACATCAAGACGCTCATGCTGGCAAAATATGTTAAGATCCTGCAAAAATCACTTAAAGACAGAGCTGACATTGACATACAGTAGACAGTATCCCCAATTATTTGGCGGTACAAACGACGAATAGACTGACAGATGGATGGACACTTTGCAACATATAGCTTCTACCTGATGAACATAAGTTAGTTACAAGCGAACACAAATATGCAGGTAGGCAGTTGCTTCCTTGGTTCAAACCAGTACACGCGCCGAAAGTGTGGAATGTAGAAAGTCATTGGAGACTCTCGACCCTGGTGGGATTCGAACTTGCGACCTTCGGATCGGGATTCACTCATAACCCATGACCACGTCTTGGGTGGCAGAATTCTATGTTAGTTTCCAGTAAAGACGGACAGGCATAAGGATGGTTTGAAACACGTTGTTCCTATCTGATGAATTATTTTTTACCTAGGCCTTGACCTTGGAAACCTAACGAACTTTTGTGTCAAGACATGTCAAAATCACACACATCAGACACAAGTTGTACACGGACCGACAGTCAAATTACTATATACACTCATTTGTGGACATAACACTATGTGATGAATACATCCTATTCATTTTCTTAACAACTTGCTCAAATCATTTTATATTATTTTATTCATGATGATTCTGTGGCGACCGATACTGACAATACTCAATCTCGTAATATGCTGAAAGCGCTAAACAAATTTGGAGCAAACGAGAGCAACTTATCGGAGGCGTTGAACAAAATTGGGGCAAACCAGAATATTAGGATGAAATATCAAGAACGCAACACGCTTCAATTATTGGGCTACGACTTTTATTGGCTGAATGAAAACGGTGAATCCTACCTGAAACAAAGACGCATTGGGGAACAATTTGTGAGTTTCATCGAAGGAACAACTACACCTGGCTTAAAGTCTGATAGAGATGACTTATTCATTGAACTTGCTGGGGATTTCTAAGAAGGTTCTGAAGAAACAAGAATTGTAGACGGAAAATATGTTGTCATAGTCGTCGACATGTTCACGCCACCTGGTTTTGTGAAACTTAAAGTAAATGCAAGATGTAATTGGCAATCCTTTGAACTTATTACAACCCGAACTGGGAACAGTTTTATGACGAATATCTACACAGAAAAATACATCAAAGATTTGAAGGACCTAGTTAAATTTGGGGAAGATCTGGAAAAGAATGGACCAGCCTTGACACATTACTTCAGTGGATACTCGTGGTGCGCTGCACAACAAAAGAATACTATCTTATAACCAGGAATTTTTCAATCGCAGAAGGCGTCATGGATGGCCAAGTGAGCAATGCATGGCTAAGATGAAGGAGCAAGGTTGTTTACTTGTTCCAACTGGACACCAGTTCTGTGACAAATGTTCCCGCAACTTACAATGGAGAATATCTTTTTCTTTTCAAGAGCGCCACATCATGCTAAATTTGAATGATACACAGGACAAATGCTACATTTATTAATACTTGTGAAGAAAACACACATTTTGCCACATGTTGGATTGACGTCATACCATTGCAAGACGTCTATGTTTCACACAATGGAGAACACACCAGAAAACCTGTGGACAAATGACAATTTGATGACTTGTTTCATATGCTGTCTTAAACTACTAAGAAAATGGTCCAAGAAGGGTTTCTGTCCAAGCTTCTTCATTCAGGAGGTGAACTTGTTTGCAGGGAAAATGACTAGCTATGACCTAAAGAGTCTAACAAATATTTTGGCAAACATTATAGAAGATCCTCTGTGTTTCATTGTTGAAATAGAAACAGATAATTACGGAAAGGTTGTAAGGCTATACGAAACAGGTTCAGGAGACAAAAATATAGAAAATATAGTAAACAACAGCACATTTGCACAGCTGGAAGCTTTTCTTGATGAAATATGCAGTATGTTCTTACGCATTAGAACAACTTTACTTCGGAAGATAACATACAATTGCAAAAGTGTCAGTGAAGCAATCGAAAGACATTTGACTTGGTTAAGCGCTTTAGAAATACTCCAAGGCAGAAACACAGTCGCTCACATTTCGTTGGAAGGGATACTTTGGGCTTTGCCACATGTTTCAAGATTCTTGCACACTACTTTGGCCAGCCATTTGGCTTTGAAAGCTATGGAAACAGAGAATGAGACTGAGAAATCATGGCTTATACTGACGGCTGCCTTTCAATTCTGGAAGGGTATGAATTCTGATGCGACATCCGGCATAATCAAACTGGCATCGGTATTGCCTTGCAATGGTCATATTGATGCAGATGTTTGGAATTTTCATTCCAAGCTCCCTGAAGGAATAATTCCGATTTGTGAATGCAGGTACAAACGTGAAAACAAAGAGAGACGTTCTGATGCTTTTAGTGAGCTCTGCATGTTATCTCCAAAAGACGCCTTGTAAATGTGTACCCCTTCATAAATTGAGAAATATGTATCCGCATGTGTAGTTTACTTACCTACATAAGCCAGCCTTACTCCGTATCCACTACAATTCGAAATGTATCGGGGTTTTGGATCTGAGCTGTCCTAGCAAGAAATATATGTAGAGAACAATTGTAAAATGAGCAGTGTTGATTCAAGCAGTTGTGTAACAATAGACAGTAAGGCGCTCTGTCAACTGATGGCTGTTTTACTATCTATTGGGGAGAAAAGAAAAGGAACTTTGACCTCCACTGCTCAGAGTATGAAACATCGAGAAACTTTACTTAACGTTTTAGGATGGCTCGAGAGTGCCGAACAAATAAATCCGAAATCCCTGAGACTCTACAAACAATCCTGGGACTACCATGAATATATGAAGAAGGAAACACAGCCCGTCAGGCTGACAACCGACAGGAATGCTGCAGAATAGCACTTGGCTTTGTTACTGTATCGAGCTTGGAAATGTCTGAAAGGTAAAATCAACATTCTGTAAAATACTGAGGATAGGTATTATTGGCTAGAGATGCAAATAAATTAACGATGGTTATCACACGACAGTTTACTAAGTCGAAATCGTGAATGATTTTATTTCTTTGTATACATGTATGTAGTTCCTTAACATACTAATACGATGCACGATTTCGGAGATCCATTGCGACCACAGTCTGTCCGACAATCATAGTGACTTAAAGGGAAAAATGGAGAGTGATATGCATGATACTGGTCGGAGCTTTTTAATTTTAGCTCATCGGAGTGAAGTGGATACTGGCGATGATGTTTTGTAACTAAACACCGATACGCCCTGTAGCGTCGTCATGATACGACCTCTTGGTGTTACGGTCTAAAATGGTTTGTTTTTGGTTCACTCAGATTGATACAACAGATCTCAACCAATGAATATTAATCTATTTATCAGATGTATTTTACTTCTGAAGTAAGAGCGCGATGTGGCAAAGATTCCGGATTTTATATGCTTCAGATAATGTCGACTTTTCTAATGTGGTGTGTCAGAGGTCAAGCAACTGATACAAAGCTTTGTCAAAGTGAAGCTCCAACAAGTGTCAAAAACTCAATATTTTAGATGTAAATGAAGGTGTGTTTATAGTTTTAAGTATATTTGTGGATTGCAATGTTAAGCAGTTGCATCATCCTATCGAAGAGCACAAAAGGGATGTGCCTTTGAATTCAAATGTGTTTTATTTCCCATATTTTACTTAAAACTCTGCCATTAAGTGAGTAAATTTTCAACCTGCACCCCTACAAAAAACAATGGATCTGTCCACATAGAAGTAGACAAGTCCATTTTAAATATTTAGCATGGCAAGGGTAACATTTTATAAGAACCTATTGTCGGCTTAAGTTTTAGAAAATTTAGTGTCTTAATGAGAGAACAAGGGTTTTATCTTTGACAAGAATATTTCTCTATGGATGAAAATTGGAACAGATATGGTCTCTATGGTAAGGTGGTTTATGTTCATAACACGGTTCTTCCTTCACCAATGATTTTGTTTACTGGTCTGCCGGTATATTGATTCTATATTGATTTATATGGTATCAGTAAGAATTTTAGATTTATAAGATGACAGTTTTTTTGAATTTTAGTATTGAGCTGAGAAAAAAAAATGTTTACATACTTTTTTATCATTTGTTTAAGACTAAAATTGTACTGCTGTAAATTCTGATAATGGTTTTCAAAAGAGGCTTTAAAATCCATGATCTTAGTCTCTAAATCGCCACTGTGTTACGAACCATCATAATTACAGAACTGCATCGATGTACTTAGTTGTTGTGGTTCGAACTCATCATGTTGAAAAAAAATTCCTCTGTGTAAAAAACAACAATAACACGATAGATAACTTACCTTCGTGCAAACTAAATGACCTGAGTTGATTTTAGAAGGATTCACTTCTTCATGAGGCCTCCCAAAGAGCTTGATCCATCTTAGACTTAGACACTGTTTCAAGAACAGTCTGTTCGTACTCGTAGTTTGTTTTCGCTTTAAGAATCGGTACGAACTGGACGCCTCCTTTTACAGTTTTAGGATGGCGACACTCAACATCGCATTCCACGAAAGCTACATCGTTTCACCATACTATTGTTATGCTAAATATCGACCAGAAACAGTAAAAGAATCTTATATAAATTCAAAATACTTCATCCGATTTCACAGATATAATTGCTATCAAAATGGCGCTTACATATTCGGAGGTGTGTTTGAATGCAATATTCTGATTGGCTGATAAAAAAACTGTCAATCAAACTTACAGAAAGGTCAAGTAACTTTTAGCATTTTTGAATAAGCACCACCAACTGACCTCTTTATGTATAAAGACGCACTTACAAAAATAAACTGAAACAGTCAGCGTCGATTCTCTGTTTTCTTCCACACACTAAACATTTTTCATTAAGGACATTTTTTCTTTAAAAACAAATTTTAAAGCCTTTTATATGGAAATTTTCATTTCATTTCATCGCTTTTTTGAAAGGACTATATTTCTGGCGAAAGAATTAATTCTCTGCAACTGGCTGTTGTTAGGTTCCGAGAACATCCGGCATCCCTAAAGCCCGGCTTCATTTTGTTTGCATTGAGATAATTTAGGATGAGCCGGGATAAAATTGTTCAAATTGGTTATAACTTCATACCTTTTCGCTAACGCGACAGGTTTAAAAAGTGCACTATTCCACAAAATACCTATCCACTCTAAAGTTTCGGGAGGGGCCATTTTGTAATGTATGAAGAACTTTTGGCCCAACCCTTTTGCTGATTATTTAGATTTATTTGCTTTGTTTGTACATGTGTTGTGTATAGCAATAAAATATGTTTAAACTAATTAAACTCTAAAGTTTGAACAGGCCGCCAACAAGATTATTTAAAATTAATCAAAAAACCTGCCTTTTCTAAACTGTCTTTTTTCGGAAGCAGAATCAGCTTCAGAACTAGACAAAGATCCATTCGTACCCCACCCGTCGTCAAGAAACATAACAATTTCAATGCCATTTAACCTCAATTACTTTACCAATTCTCGAAGTACTGTACTGAATATAAAAGGGGCTGTACTACATCCAAAAGGTAAAACAGTAAAGTTGTAGTACTTTCCCTTAACGCATAATCCTAAACAAGAAGCGCCGCAATACGACGAAAACCAGGTTATCAACGACCAAGTATTGATGTGACAGGAATTAGGAAGAAATATGGCAGTGAAGTAAAATGGTGCTGTTATTTTGGTACCAACACAGAAATAAAAATAAATCAGATACCTGAGTAGCAATGCCATGCTGTATTTTC
Organism: Cyclina sinensis; assembly: GCA_012932295.1. NCBI lineage: Eukaryota > Metazoa > Mollusca > Bivalvia > Venerida > Veneridae > Cyclina > Cyclina sinensis. The sequence goes on from JAAONU010000003.1 coordinate 3,589,238, forward strand.
ATGTAAGCTACACACATGCCAAGTTGAGTATCAATAGGTCAAAGTGTGCTGAGGTTATTGAGTAGAAGCTGAAAATCCTATTGTAAACAAGTGACCTTGACCTTGCTCCCAGATATCGTAATAGCAATCCCAAGTTGCATCTTGATATCAGCTACCCAAATACTAAGTTTGGTGTCAATAGGTCTAAGCAAGCTCAAGTTATTATGCGGAGACTGAATTTCTATTTTAAGCAACAATGACATTTACCCTGATCACAGACATCTGGGTAGCAATCCCGAGTAGCGTCTTGAAATAAGCTACCCTCACACCCAATTTGCTGTCAAGAGGTCACAGCTAACTCAAGTTATTAAGCGGAAACTGAATTTCTATTTTTAGCAACAGTGACCTTGACCTTGATCATAAACACCTGGGTAGCAATGCCAAGCTGCCTCTTGATATAAGCTACCCATAAACCAAGTTTGGCGTCAATAGGCCAAAGCAAACTCAAGTATTTAAGCGGAAGCTGAATTTCTATTTTTAGCAATAGTGACCTTGACCTTAACCACAGACACATAGGTAGCAATCCCAAGCTGCCTCTTAATATAAGCTACCACTATACCAAGTTTAGCATCAATAGACCAAAGCAAACTAAAGTTATTGAGCAGAAACTGAATTTCTATTTTTAGCAACAGTGACCTTGACCTTAATCACCGACACCTGGATAGCAACGCCAAGCTGCCCCTTGATATAAGCTACCCATACACCAAGTTTGGGGTCAATAGGCCAAAGCAAACTCAAGTATTTGAGCGGAAGCTGAATTTCTATTTTTAGCAATAGTGACCTTGACCTTTACTACAGACACCTGGGTAGCAATCCCAAGCTGCCTCTTAATATAAGCTACCACTATACCAAGTTTAGCATCAATAGACCAAAGCAAACTAAAGTTATTGAGCAGAAACTGAAATTCTATTTTTAGCAACAGTGACCTTGACCTTAATCACCGACACCTAGATAGCAATGCCAAGCTGCCTCTTGATATAAGCTACCCATACACCAAGTTTGGGGTCAATAGGTCAAAGCAAACTCAAGTTATTGAGCGGAAACTGAATTTCTATTTTTAGCAACAGTGACCTTGACCTTGATCACAGACACATGGGTAGCAATCCCAAGCTGCTCATGATATAAGCTACCCATAAACCAAGTTTGGCGTCAATAGGCCAAAGTAAACTCAAGTTATTGAGCGGAAACCAAAAGTTGACGCCTGCCCGCCCGCCCGCCGACTTCAGCATTACAATAACCAATTTTCGTTGAAAACCTGGTTAAAAAAAAGTATGATGAGGGGATAAATATCTATGTGATGGTAACCTTGGCTTAAATCAAACTTGAAACAAAACGAACCTTTACGAAAATATTCAAGACCAGTTTTCCAGTTTTCAAAAGTGAAACTATCTTTCCATAAATACCTGTTTATTTTTCTCTAATCTAAAAAATGTTGTTTTTTGCCCTGTTTGTTAATAGACACGCTCAAAGAATTAACTGTATGAGGTACAAGTTGGGTTACTACATTACAATGTTTAAGTAGCAATTCTTTAATCGCTGTTTCAACAAAATCTAAATTATTAAACGCTGACTTGTTATTTCGAGAACATGAAGATTCTGGAATTTCTAAAAAAAGGCAATTTATAGCCAGTGTACAAAGTGTCACAAATATTTTCATTAGCACTAATGGACCGTCAGTACACAACATGTGCTTAAAGCCGACCTTTCACATTTTTTTAATCATTTGATAAATCCGGAATAAAAGATTTTTCTTCAAAGAAATCTTTATCCAATAAAAAGTCAAGTAAGTACTTATCATTCATCTGCTGGTATGACTGCTGTCGCTGTATAGCCAGATCCTGATTTGTCGTCTTAGTAACACACTCTACGGGGGTTGCCTTCTGTCGCTCGGCATTCCGACCAGAAATGACCTCGCTGTCCAAACGAGAAACAGAAGTCTCGACTGATGCTGTACCGCTGACCACGAAATGGCTGCTGGGCTGATGAACCCCATGGAGAATCGAACCTGGGCTGTCTGTCGCCCCCACCGTAGTTACTCGGAAAAACAGAAGAACGCTTGTAAGGGTGGTACATATTTGAAGAAAAAGAAGACTTGGAAGATTTAAATTTTTTAACGGCCCTGGCTTCCGCTTGCTGAAGTCGTTTTTCATCTTTGCTGTCAGAACCAAATTGAGGCTTTTCGTACTCACTGAGAGTGAGCCAGCCCCCGGTTGAATTATCAGCCACCTGAATCAATTTATTTCTATGTCTCACTTAAGAAATTAAATCTGAAACAATACTGCGAGAATCTTCAGGTATACGTTCTTTCAACAAAAGTTCCAAGCCTTCTTTTATCTCCGAATTAAATTCGTACTGTATTTTTGTTGGATTCCTTCTTCAGTTAACATAATCTTTTCTTTAGTCTTTACACTACAAAGATCATGTTTAAAGTCTTTGAGCTGGTAAGTCTTGAATAACGAAAATGCTTCAAAAGCTGAATCCCCCCGGGGACTTACCTCCAGCACTAGCTCTGTCGTCGTTCTTTTCTTCGCTTCTAACACAACTTTCTTCACCGCTTTAACGTGTACTACTGCCCGGTATAACCTCGAATGAAAAAACGCGTGCAAATGCGGCTATATATAAGCCTCCAATCATGCACGAATAACCATATCCATATATGGAAATAATCGGATTACGTAAATATCCGAACTTTAATAAATCAATATATTCATGCTCCCTGTGGCATTTGAACCCGCACCGATCGGCACCAACCGCCTACCAATACGAAGTTAGAACGCCTTAGACCACTCGGCCATCGCAACAACCTCAAAAAACCTTTTGCAAATAACCGGCATATAAGTGTCCACCTCACACCACACTGATGACAGGCGTTAGACGTATGATAACACTGACTATATGTACGGAGGACTTCTTACTGCCAGCACAATTCACAAATGGCGCTGTTGTGAATTATAAATATTCAAGCTCCCAGTGGAATTCACCGCACCGATCGACACCAACTGCCTAGAAATATAAAGTAAGAACGCCTTAGGCCCCTCGACTATCGCAAGGCATTCATTGAACGTCAATACGTTTAAGAAAATTAATTAGGTAGGAGATATTGAACCATTTTGTTCCACATGTCTTCATTTCTATTTTGAATCACTCAATATCGATTTTCGATTGGCAGAATAATTGTACATACATGTAGTGGTAAATATTGGACAGAATTTAAATATTGAAGAACTCAACCGAAGAATGCAATGAATTCATTGAACATTCAATACTTAGCTATTTTAATTTTGTATATTATGTGTATGTATATTGAACTGTCAAATGCAAGTGAAGTACACGCTTGTATTTGGAGACACGTCGCACTAGCAATATCCTTATGCAGAAAATGCATTTTTGGTGACCAATGTTTAAGATAAAGGAAAATACCTAGAGAATTAAAAAGATACGTTATCAATTACGGGATAAAAATTAAAACTACGTAATAGATTCCTTGCTTTAAAATAATATAAGAGTTTTCTGTTTCATTTTTTCAAATGAAATAAAATCAATTTGTTTATATTTATTCCTCGTTTTATATAAAATAAAGATATTAATAGATTATTTTCAGATGTCTGAAATCAGTTTTGAGACAAATCAATAGTATTAAGCTGAATGCGAAGTGCTTTGTGCATGTTTGCACTTTTTTATTCCCGTCTTTGTTTATCTTGTTGATACTGAAATCTACTGTGTTTGGTCAATTTGTTGTCGTTTCTTCTCGATATTCACACATCATTTTATCATGTTTGTCTTGATATATAACATTGTATTTTGTTAAATATTACTGGATAATGTAATGAAATTTCGCATTTTAATAAATCTTGTTAGTTCTCATTTTTGTTTTGAAATCAAGGAAAAAAGTAAAAAGATTGCATTGCATATCATTGGCGATAGTTTTGCATTTAACCATCCCAGAAATGTTTTCAACATGCCATTTTTTGTTATTTTTGAGCCTCCAAGTTACCATTTTCTGATGCATATTTATGCACATTCGTCCTTGAAAATAAAACTCTGTGCTGCTTTCAATGAGATGTATTCAATATCTTCAGAAAACATACAAAACCACTGTGAATTATCAAAACAGCAAGATCATGTTACAATCACAAAATTGATGGCTTCCTAACAAATGCTGCGTATATTTGTTTACCATGACAGGGACATGAACCAGTTAACAACTTCCTAATAATAGGCTGAAATGTGGAAGCAAAAATACATATGAAGTTAAAATTTCAAAGAGGTAAAAACAAGGAAGAAGGTAGTGGTATAAATCACAGGTAAAACTTTGCTTTAAACCTGGTTAGTTCTGTCAGATTTGAATAAGTATACTGAAGATATTGTGTTCTTTTCCATAGCTTTCTAGGTTTTTTAATTTTTATAAAAAAATTAAGTTAGACCATTAAGCGCCGAACTTATCATCCATATAAAGTTTAAATAGTACATTTTTAACCGAAAAGTCGAAGAACTTTTGCAGGGATTTAAGAACAAATCGTTTTGTCAATGGAGTAACTGCATATGCATTAAGGTAAGTTTCAATTAAGTCTTTTTTGCTTGCATTAAGTGCTATAATATCACCATTTGTTTCTAATATATGGGATTTGTATTGTTTCATTTTGGTACAAGATGAATAAGAACTGAATCATTTCTCTTTACCCTCAACTTACTGAACCAGTCACCTTAATAATGAACTGAAGTCATTGGGTAATTAAAGCGTATACAACACGTTTTCAGCATAATTTTAATTATTGTCGAGAAAAACTGAACGACAGGAAACCACTTACACCGCCGAGATGTGCGGACTTACGCCAGAATTACAAATTATGTTGTAGTTATAACTATTGTTTTCAAATATGCTTATTTTTGTATCTTTAATTAGCAGTGTTGTTGTTGTTGTTTACTTATTTTTGTCAAATAGAACATGTAGAAATGGAATATGTTTGCCTGGATTTGTTTTTAAGACTTTTATACAATAATTATATAGAATGTAATCAACAGTGATAAAGTTTTTACTAAATGTACATGTACATGTATAGGCTAATAGTATTAATCATAATTAAAATTTAATAATCCTGGTGTGTTGCTTCTTTCTATTTTTTGCAACGACGATGGTGAATTTAAAACCACATATAATTTTTCAAATGCATAGTAATTTAATCACGAAGCCGTAGGTCTGAGTGAATAAATTACTACGCATCTAAACGAGAAACCGATATATCACGAAACTGTGAAATCTATTTCCATCCTAACACGTATGTATATTTATAAGGGGACGGAAGTACGTGCAATACTTACAATGTCATTTTACGTTTGTTTCCCCGTCTGTCCATTCCATTTACCCTGCTATTCATTTCCCAAAAGATAGTGAAAACATGAAGGTTTTTTTAAAGTTAATAATTTACGTTTAAGCATTTATCTGTTATTTGAACACAGATAAACATAAATGACGACAATAAAGCTCGTAACAATATTTCATTCATAAACGTATTTTTTTAAAATATCGAAGTTCACAATGACAAGAACAGCCGAAATAACTTGGGAGTGTCGTCAGCGGGCACTCGTTTGTGTTCAGCGTGATAGGATATATCACGGTCAATGTCTTCTTGTTTCCTGCCGGTGAATTGCTGATAGAATATTCCGATTTAGCCCGCTAATCATTTCCCACGTGAAAATGAAGAGGTCATTTTTAGATTATCAGTTAATAATCAAAGTGTCAGCAAATATCTATAACGCTGTTATAGATGAATATCAAAGAAAATTATTAAGTCCAGATAATATTTCACTTATAAAAATACTTCTCGAAATTTACAATGACAAAAGCAGTTTGCAGTGATGCGGGTGCGCACTTGTGTTCAACTTGATGTTTATATAGGACGTATCACTGTCAATTCCTTTTGTTTTAGACAAAAGCATGAGTGTGCAGCTTTGTTTGAGTACACCTTAATCAAAAGTTGGAGGCCATAAACAAACTGACAATGTCGCAAAACAACCACTTTAATTGATTTTATATGTTATGTCAGTTAAAACTTTAAATTAGAGGTTACGTAGCCTGTGCAACAATGGTACAGAATAGTGACGAGGTGCGGGTAAAAAAACATATTTGCTTCAATATAAACGGTTAAACGGTTAATCAACAAAATATTGTGTCGATTATATAGAATATGACCGTTAAGCGATAACATTATAAAAGCTTACAGCTGAAAATATTCTAATATCTGGACAAATTAGAAACAACAAGTTTATCATTTATACTAATCAAAGCTTCTAAAATAATTTCTTTATTGTCATTCTTTTATAAGCAAGTCGCAGAAGTATAACTAGGCAAAATTATTGCTGTGTTTGAGCTTTGTCAAACTTCATTTACACATTTAAATACTCCTCTATGAAAAGTTTAAATTGTGTGTGCTACAAGGTGCCATTTTGGCCCTCATGTCTTTTTTCTATTTAAGTTATTCATTCTAAATCGATTTCCGATTGGCAGAATAGTTGCACGCAAATTTAGTAGTAAAAATTGAACTGAAATTTGTAGAGCTTAAATTGTTATATGATCGCCTCCAGTACAAGGCATTTATTATAATAAACAAATGGCAAAAGGAAAAAAATACATGCGCGTATCAAAATAAATTGAACCGTTAAAGGCATTTTGCCTATGTAGAAAAATTTTTATTATGAATCTTCAAGACAAAGAAGAATCTTTAGTGATTTTAAACAAGTAAGTCATTTCCGTGATAAAAATAAAACTGTATAATAAATTCCTTGCTTTTGGTCAATAATAAATTACCCTGTTTTAATTTTTCAGAGAAATAAAATCTTTCTGCACAATATACTGTGGATACTTTTTTCTTCTTCTTTTTCAGGTACCAGAACCTTGTCTGACCATCCATTTAGTAAAGTTTATTATAGTGCTTTTCATTCCAGTGTCAAGTACTTCTATTGAAAGGGTCGGTCTACCGGGCTAACGAGATTCATACCCATGGCCACATCTATTTGCGGCATCAAATTTGACAGAGGCCAGTCGGACAGGCACTCGGTAATCAAGTTTTAACTACCTGAAAATTAAGTGTTGTTTTTTCTAGTTTTATTGGTATTATTCCTTTTTTTCAGTGGTTTACTGAAATAAAATTTATTTTGGGGGGAACCTAAATTTTAAACTTGAATTACGCAGACTTTTTTATTAATAAATAAAATCCATTCCTTATCAAGCAATTAAAAAAATAGCTGCTAGTTCAGCAGTTAGAAGATTTATGATAACAAAAATATTGACAGCAGTCACGCATGGTTATGACACAGCATTTCTAAGACATACGGATATCAATCCGTTTTATGGATTGTTCTAACTAATAAGAATTAGCTTTTTAGTTTAAAAATTGTTACCTGGATAATACCTTAGGGTTTTCTTTGTTTACAAATTTAAATAGAAAATAAAACTGTCCGAATTGCAGTCAAAACTTAATCGGAAGTGTCAAGAGAAAGAGTTGATCAAATACGACTGCCTATTTAGGAGTTAAACTATTTAGTGAAAAGGTATTTCACCAGAGTTCAGGCAGCAACAGAAGCGCAATTCTTCCGACAAGCTTAGTTCTTTACGCTTGACATGCCAGTCCTATGAGCTATTGAATATCAAATACACAAAAAAGAGACAGCTAGGTTCCTAATTTCTGTTTTAATAAAATGTTTTCAATCAAGAAGAAAAATATGCTCTTAAAAATTGTCAAAAACATTCCGATTACGACATTATTTATATTTGATTAAACAATGAATTAGTACGACAAGTACAAACATATTTATATTTCTTAGATTTTAAATCTGGTGACCTGATTATTCTTTAATCAAAAACTTTGACAGCAAAATATCGGAGTCGATTACAAAGTCAAACCACACACGGACAGAAAGTGAAATTGTGGGTATACCAAAAAATATGTAAATTACCACTAAAACATGAAATAAAAACGTCATTGTAAAAATCCACAAATACAAACAAATGCTCTCCTTTAAATTTATTTCTAATCTATTTTAGCTACAAGATAATAGTACTAAACAATATCTAGTTAAGCAGGAAATTGAAGAAAAAGAGAAAAGAAAAATAATAAAAGTTTACACATGAATTACAACGATAATAATTTTAAATGTAATTAAATAAATGAAGGAATTTCACAATATTTCTGATAGTTAATCCTATGAGTTAATAAAAGAAATTAAGTATTAAGTACTGAATTTGTTGGCTTGAAATAGTAAAAAAACAATAGTATTGTTGTTAGTCTGATATACACTTCTTTGGGTCTGCTTCATCTGTGACATTCGACAGATGGACGGTTAAATTGTCAATGAATAACATAAAACACAGAGTTCCTATTTACTATAATGATAAAACACATTCAGATCTGACTGCTCTCTATCTAGTTTTGTTCTCGTTTTCTGTGTTTACAAAAACTTCTATTAATCTCTCGGGGTATTCTCATTGATCTTAGCCTTCTTCTGGTCCGATTAAATAAATTCCCTTGTTTTAACCACAAATCTGGTTTCACAACAGAAACATTTTCAATGATGATGATGTGGAATATTTGTAATCAACAAATTATTGTGTTTTGTCAAGCAATGTGGTTAAGAACACTTCCAGCGATGTCGAACAATATTTTGAAACAATAGAATATCTTTATTGCCAATCAATTTGGCCTCACTTTTTATCTTTACTAACGTTTTGGCATCGATATGGTAATTCTAACTAACTTGTTTGCAGCAAGACCTGAGGAGACTTTTCACTCTCCTCTCTAAATTGAACTGACTCCTCCTGTTTTCTCATTTGACCTAAGATTCCGCTATTCTAGATTATACTTTATTTATTTTGATAGCAGTTTCTCAAAGACACTCTAGTTTACCCTTATTCTGATCTGTTAACAGCGACTAATCAGCTTTCAGATAACCTTTCTACACCCTCTCAATATTACACTAGCTATAAACTTTGGTGCAAACCAGATCCTCTTTATGATATAAAAAATAGTGAACTGAGATCTAAAATATATAGCAACATTTGTGTCAAGATATTTCAAAAATGTAGCAGAGTTACAAAGAAGGCACAAATAGCAAAACGGCCGGACTGTGCGATCACTACAAGAATATGTCTTCCTTTGTGGTCATAACAATCTGTGACATGAATGAATCATGCTTTTTAACCCCGTTTGTGTTCTAATCATCTTGCTCTAATCTCTTTACTTTTCTTATAATTTTATTCAGGATGATTCCGGAGCAAACCAGTGTAACTTATTGGAGGCGTTGAACAAAATCGGAGTAAATCAGAATATGAGGATGAAATATCAAGAACGCTACATGCTTGAATTACTGGGCTACGAATTTCATAAGCTGAAAGAAAACTGTGAATTCTACGAGACAGAAAGATACATTCGCGATAAATTTGGGAGTTTCATCGAAGGAACAACTTTGCCTGGCTTGAAGCCTGACAGAGATGATATCTTCATTGAACTTGTTCGGGTTGTCGAAGAAGGTTCTGAAGACACAAGCATGGTAGACGAAAAATGTTTGTTTATAGTCGCCGACATTTCCACACCACCCGGCTATGTTAATATTAGAGTAAATACAAAAGATAGTGTCCTACCCTGTATACATTTTACAACCCGAACTGGGAACTTTTCCGTGACAAATACATACACAGAAGAATACATAAATTTTTTGAAACGGAATGTTCAGTTTGGTAAGTCTTTAGAAAACATTGAGGAAAAACTGGAAAGGCATGGACCAGCCTTGAGACAAATCTTCAAAGACAGCCACATTAGATCGGTGGATATGCTTTGTGCATTTCACAACAAAAGAATACTATCTTACAACCAGGCATTTTTCAATCGCAGAAGGCCCCATGGATGGCCAAGTGAGCAAACCATGGCTAAGATGAAGGAGCAAGGTTGTTTATTTGTTCCAACTGGACACCCTTTCTGTAATAAAAATTCTCAAAACTTACAGTGGAGAATATCTTTCTCTTTTCAAGAGCGCCACCTCATGCTAAATTTGAATGATACACAGCACAAATGTTACATTTTACTAAAACTTATGAAGAAAACACACATTTCGCCACATGTTGAATTGACGTCATATCATTGCAAGACGTCTATGTTTTACACAATAGAGAACATGCCAGAAAACTTGTGGACTAATGACAATTTAATGATCTGTTTCATACGATGTCTTAAACTGCTTAGAAAGTGGTCCATCGGGGGTTTCTGTCCAAGTTACTTCATTCCAGAGGTGAACTTGTTTGCAGGGAAAATGACTAACCATGATCTGAAGAGGCTTAAAAAGATTTTGGCAAACATTATAAAAGATCCTTTGCGTTTCATCTTTGAGATAGAAATACATGATTTCGGCAAGTTAGTTTGGCAATACAAAACTGGTACAACAAATGACAATATAGAAAATGAAGTCAAAAACAAAACATTAGTAAATCTGGAGAAACTTCTTTGTGGAATATGCGCTGATCTTTTAGGCATAAGAAGGAGTTTACTTCAAAAGATAACGTACCATTGTGAAAGTGTCAGTGACGCAATCGAAAGACATTTGACTTGGTTAAACACGTTAGAAATACTCCAAGACAGAAACGCAGTTGGTTACATTTCGTTGGAAAGCATACCCTGGGCTTTGCCACACATTTCAAGATTCTTGCACACAAGTCTGGCTAGCCACTTGGCTTTGAAAGCTATGGAAACAGAGGATAATGAGAAATCATGGCTTATACTGACGGCTGCATTTCATTTCTGGAAGGGAATGAAGTCTGACAAGACATCTGGCAGAATCAAACTGGCATCTGTATTGTCTCGTAATAGTCATATTGATGCAGATGATTGGAATTCTCTTTCCAAACTCACTGAACGAATGTATCCGATTTGTGGATGCAGGTCCATATTTGAAGAGATAGCGATACGTCCTGATACTTTCGTGTCACCTCCAAAAGACGCCTTGCAAATGTGTACCTCTACATATATTGAGAAGTACGTATCTGCATGTATTATTTACTTACCTACAGAAGCCAGCCTTACTCCGTTTCCACTACAATTCGAAATGTATCGGGGTTTTGGGTCTGAGCTGTCCTTGCAAGACATATATGCAGAGAATTTTAAAATGAGCAGTGTTGATTTAAGCAGTTGTGTAACAATAGACAGTAAGGCGCTCTGTCAACTGATGGCTGTTTTCCTATCTACTGGGGAGAAAAGAAAAGGTTACATGAAACGTTTGACCTCCACTGCTCAGAGTATGAAGCATCGAGAAACTTTACTTAACGTTTTAGGATGGCTTGAGAGTGCCGAACAAATAAATCCGAAATCCCTGATACACTACAAAAAATCCTGGGACTACCATGAATATATAAAGAAGCAGCAAGAGCATTTCAGGGATACAAAGGACAGAAATGCTGCAAAATGGCACTTGGCTTTGCTTCTGTATCGAGCTTGGAAAATGACTTAAAGGTGAAATCAAGGTTTTGTAAAATACTGAGGATAGGTATTATTGGCTAGAGATGCAAACAAATTAACGATGGTTACCAAAGGACTGTTTACAAAGTCGAAGTCGTGAATGATCTTGTTATTTCTTTGTATACATGTATGTAGTTCTTTTACATACTAATACGATGCACGATTTCGGAGATCCAGTGCGACCATAGTCTGCCCGACATTAATGGCGACTTAAAGGGAAAAATGGAGTGTGATATTCATGATACTGGCTGGAGCCTTTTGATTTTAGCTCATCGGAGTGAAGTGGACACTGGCGATGATGTTTTGTCACTAAACACCGATACGTCCTGTAGCGTCGTGATGATGACCTCTTGGTGTTACGGACTAAAATGTTTTATGTTTTAGTTCTCTGAGATTTGTACAACAGATCTCAACCAATGAACATTAATCTATTTATCATTTTATTTTACTTCTGAAGTAAGAGCGTGCTGTGGCAAAAATATTCCTGATTTTACATGTCGCTAAGTGTTCCAGAAAATACCGACTTTTCTAAAGAGGTGTGTCAGAGGTCAGGCAACCGATACAAGTCTTAGTAGCCTTGTCAAAGTGAAGCTCAAATAAGTGTTAAAAACTCAATATTTTAGATGTAAATGAAGCTTTGTTCATAGTTTTAAGTAAATTTATAGATTGTAATGTTGAGCAATTTCATCATCCTTTCTAAAAAAACATTGAAGGGATGAGCCTTTGCAATCCAAATGTTTTTTTCACATTTTACTTTAAAAAAAAGAGGATATATGAAAGTTAACAGATTTTTTTTCATATCCGTCTCATGTGAGTCAAGTTCTTCATATTTTTGCAACTTCTTATGGAAAATAGTACTTGAATAAAAACATTCTTACTGTTGCAGTTAACTAACCATCATGCTGGGTCATTCTCGAGGACCTTCTTTACCTCTGAATCTTCATTCAAGAGTCATCTCATGAATGTTAATCAATAAATGGAGCTACAAACAATAACTCAGCACAACCGCAATTAGCTCATTTTCTTTCATGTTTTTAAGTAATTTACTGGCATCTTTGGGTAGATTAAATCCTAATAAACTCACTTCGATTTCAGAATATAAATTTCAGTGCTTTACCACGCTCGAGTCCTTTCTAATGGCATGTTCGCTTTGAAAGATATAAAAGGTTAGATGTCGTTTCGTACACACACTTTGTCCAACGTAATTTTAAGAATACCCCATTCAAAAGTCATTTCCGGGCATGAAAGGAACATACTAATTATTGGTTTCAGTGAAAGTTGGCACTAATTTCATTCGTGATCACCAAAACAAGAAATTTTCAATCCTGGCTCTACCATTGTAAAAATACCACTTTTGACAAGCACGACCTACACTTACACAATCATCCTCTTTGTTTTGTATGTCATACTATGAACAGACAACAAATAAACAACTTCTGATTTGTTCCCCTAGTTTTATTTATCTAGATATATGAAATATTTCTCCGAGAAGTTTCGCAACAACATTAAAATTTAAATGTATAACAAATATATGAATACAAAAAACATACAAAAAGTGTGTTTTATTATGAAAATATATGCTAGATTTATAACAACTAAAAAGCTTTGAATTTACTATTGCTAGCTACATGTACTTATATTTTATTCTACTATTTTTAAATCAATGTAATATCATAGTTATGCATAGTGTTCTTAGTATCACAACCTTGTATACTTGTATAATAGAACAGTTAATTCCAAATGTCAAGTGTTATAGTGTAGTATATGTAAACAGTCATGTCAGTGACCATTTCATTTTGACCACTATCAATAGAAATTTTCAGTTATGTACTTGAACATTATGTACTTCTGTAATAAAAACACTGTAATATAGGAAAATTGGTCCAAAACGTACCAAATGGGTTATGGTTAAATACACTGAAATTTGCTAACAAATAAGTTTGTATGAATTATACAAAGCACCGGAGTTTAGGGTGTATAAATTAATATACAAATCTAAATTCAGACCCAATTTGTAAAAAGAATCATTCACTACACTTTTTCAGCTTCATAACTTCATGAGTGTTATTTTTAATATACTGTTCTTTAGCAGTTTAGTTTTTCAAGATTAAACAAATGAAATACTGGTATTGTATCTGTGAACAAAGTTAATGTATATTTAATTTAACTGGTCAACACTTCTTGCTTTTGGAACCTCTTTCTAATGTGAGGCATTGTTATGCTTTTGCAGGTTTGTCTTCAAGTAATAACAAAATTTGTTCTGAAAAAACATTGTGTTTTCATTGACCAGGTTCTAACTGGGGACATATCCCTTTTATTCCATTTCATTTTATAAAAAATGATTACTTTTTCTTTATTCTTGACAAAAAGCAAAGAAAACACACAAACTGGACTTCATCCCCAATATCAGCTGTGCAACAGACAAAACAAAATTAAGACATCTACACTTAACTGTTCTATTTATAAAAATACTCCTTTCAAGAAAAAATGACTTGCATATTTTGTAATAAAAGAGTTTTCCGTTAAATCTCTGAAAAATACAAAATTATCAGAAACAAACAGGTTAGCAATTTTTACAAATAAAAAACTTTTTCATTGTTTACTTTATTCAAACGAAAAAATCTCTCACATAAGCTCTTTACAAGAATAATACAACTACAGATTTTATCCTGACTAACTTTACCTTGTGTATGTTATTTTAATACATTAATGATTTAATTTGTTCTTATGTTTCTTTGTCATGATTACATATTATTAATAAAAAAAAATATAAAATGAAAAAAAGGTTGTTCTTGCTGTTGATAATAATTTGACTACAGAGATGATCAAGAAGAAGAAACAGATGATGATGATGCAACTTTGACCTCAAAAGAATTGTCACTTTTGTTGTCCTTGTTGCTTATGATAAAAATATACCTTTATATCAAATATAAAAATTATGCTTCCAATGTTATTGATAATGTTGCTGCTGTTAATGATAAAGATGATGATGTTAGATGATGATGTAAGATGATGAAGTTCATGGTGTGATACTGCTGATGACAAAGATTATAATAATTACAAATGTTAGGAAACTGGATGATAAAATTGGATGTGTTGATGGTGTTTGTCAAATATGATGTAAATATTCTAAATGCTGATGATGACACAAATACTGATGATGATGGTGGTGGTGATGATGATGATGATTCATATGCTTTCAATAATCATGACAATTTTACATTGTGGAGCAGTTATTCGTAGATCTTTTTTTTTCCAAAGGAAATTAGAATTATTAATGCCTTTGAAAAACTAATAAATGTATATATACAATTTAAATATTTTAAAGGCACTTGATAAATAAAATCTACAACCACAAAATGGTTAATGGTTCAAATAAAACTGGTTTTAAAGAGCTAGATTACTTTTTAAATGAAAGAAAATGAGGGAAATATAATTAAAATGAATATCATGGTAAATAAATTGATCTATATCATAAATTTATGTAAAACTTGATATTTACAATTTTAAAATACAAAAAAAAATAACTGACCTTTAAATATTTTCAGATGCAAAATTTTATGAAGCTTCAATAGATCCCCAAAACAGACATTTAAAAATATAAAAATTAAAGTGCAAAATTACTAAATGACTTATTATTTAACTATTTACGTACTACAGTACTACATGTACTTCAAGTAAAATTATTAATTGCACAACGATTCCTTTAAAAAATTGCCTACATTCCAACAGACTTAACAAATGCTTGACATTCTGTTCCTCTGCCTAATATAATGAGGCTAACTTAAAACAAATGAACAGATAAAGTTGACTCAGATGCTCCTCAAGGCAAGATACCTTTACCATACCTTTTCCATATCTTTACCATACCAAACAAAACTGAGAAATAAAATAGTTCAAAATACTTAAGTACACTTGTTAAAGGAACGTATGCAGAATTAAAAAAACTAGGTAATGGTAAAAAGAATGTCATTATTTTAAACAAAATCTGTCTTATTCTTCCAGAAAAACTCTACTTTTTTCCAAAGTCTTTATTTCATATTCAATTTCTGCATGATGGTATCTGTTGCAGTTAGCCAATATACAGACAGCACTTAGTAGCAATGAAGTGCAGTTTTGTTTGAAACAATTAGAGTTTAGCAGCCGTAAGCAAACCTGACCCCAAAGCAAAATCACATTGTAACTGATTCTGTTTCTTGGACCAATTACAATGTAATAGTACAGGTGACCAACTATCACTGTGTGTGATTATCTTACAATGATCAGAGCTGTTTCAAGACAAATGAGAAACAGTAGGTTTAACATTTATCGAGAAACAAACAAAAGTGATACCGTAAGTTCATCACTCCCTGATGACTCAGCTACAGCTGCTAAAATCTATTTTCTGTATTAAATTGTTTTAAAATATGCACAATTAAAGATTAGCAAGAAATTTG
This sequence comes from Cyclina sinensis, assembly GCA_012932295.1. Taxonomy (NCBI): domain Eukaryota; kingdom Metazoa; phylum Mollusca; class Bivalvia; order Venerida; family Veneridae; genus Cyclina; species Cyclina sinensis. The sequence continues at coordinate 3,605,211 of JAAONU010000003.1, forward strand.
CTATATCAAAAATATATAGTTTTTTTAGGAAATATACTCCTTTCACAAATGCTTATGCCGATCAAAATAATACATCAGAACCTGTGCTAATGCTTTGCAAAGAGTAAGAATTACTTGAGAAAGCAACTAAATTATTTCAAAATTAAAATAAAATTATTTCAGAAAACAAAGTATTACATAAAACAAATGCAAGAATGACTCAGCAGTTTTAAACTTTCCATTTTAAATGTCTGTACCTTTGTTGCCATAACAACAATTCTAGCAATTATAGCATTATTAAAGCTTGCCAATCTAAGAATTTGTTCTTTAATCATATTCTGTACTACTCAACACAAAAATACATCTTCAAGTTGTTTTGATCTTGCACTAGATCAGAAGTACTTCATCAAAACATATTATACCCTATTAAAAAGAGTTGATGAAAATTATTCAAAAACAAAATCAAAACAGGCTACCAGAAAGATAAAAGTTTAGCTGCTCCAAAGCATTGTAAATCTGTATTTATGAATGCTATGCCTTGCTATAAAAAACAACAAAAATTTTGACACCCATGTGCAGAAAGTCTGTACCTTAAGAGCATTACACATACAACCTCTCTCCACTGGGCCATTAAATTTTTATTGCATTTTTCTATATATAACAATGATTCAATTTTCAGGATAACATGCAGTACTTTGTGTATTTAGGAAGTTTCTGCTCCTGCAGTAATACCATAACAGGAGATATACTGTCTTTTCCACTACAAATGAAAACTGTCTTCCTGCCAGAAAATATATACATTGAAGCATTGTGGGTAATGGAAGCATCATGAATATATCCTGAAGGATTGTGGGTACACTAATGCATTCTGGGAGCTTTAAATATTCATGTCCTTGAAACAGTAATATTTCATCACTTTTTTCTCTCTTAGCTGTCAACCAGGTTTCACACATTACATGATATTTTTATTCTTCACAATGGCTAAATCTTAAAATTTGGCCTTTCTGTATATGAGGTAGAAGTAAAGTTAGAATCATAATATCTTGGGTTTTCAGCATACTGCCCTTGGTTTGAATACATACTGCTACTGTACTGGTCTTTCCCATAAGAACTTTCATAAGGTTCATTATCATGCTGATACATGTCTTTAGGCTCTTGCATAGTATAAGAATTATTGTTGGCATCCCCATGATACTCATCATCCGTTTCAGCATGTTGTTCATTATCTACTTCCGGTTTATGAGTCGTTCCAGACCAAGTCTTCCTGCGCTCAGCTGTTGAGAGAAAAAAATAGATGATGAAGCATTATAATTAAGAAATCTACAGGTTTCCCTCCAGTTAAACAATCTGAGCAAGTCCCTTTCACATACTTTACAAGTACTTCTTACACTCCCATCAAATCACCTTATCACTATGATCAAGTCTTTTTAACACTTTGATCAAGTCCCTTTATACTACTTTAAGTCCCTCTAACAATGATCAAGTTGCTTTTACACTTTGCTCAAGCCCCTTTTACATTCTCATTAAGTCTTTTAGCACTCTTAAAAAATCATTGTGCATGAAATAAACTGTTGTTTGCATACTACTAACTTTATGAAATACAATAATGCAGAATCTCCACACAATATCCTTTGTAAATTGTATCTGTCTTATACTTTTATTACAAAAAACAACTTTTGTAAAATCAGGTAGAATAAGCTGAAGTCCATTAATGACTTTATAAAGTTTTTCCTAGTAAAAGTTGAACTCAACTACACCTTTGCAAAAATGGAAAAAAAAGTTATAATAATGAACTGGTTAGTATCAATATTAAAAATGGAAAGTTTTAGGGATATTAAGAAGTCTAGTTTGTCTGAACAGAAAATCAGGGAAATGTGTTTTAGTGCACAATCTTTCATGGCCAAGGGAAGTGTTGGAGCTGCTTGAAGGTCATTTCTAGAAAAAGGTGAAAGGTGAGTCAAGGACTTGTTTAAAGATGTGCTTTCTTAGGTTGTTCATGATCGACTATGGCAGAAGAAAAGTAAAAATTCTCGAATGATATTTGAATATGATTCTAGTAATTCCTGTTGGTCAGTATCAGAAATAGGTTAAACATTGAGCTTTATCCTCAGCTGACCTTTTACAGTAAAGAATTTTCTAATGTAACAGAGCATTTCAGCTTGTCTGAAGACACTTCACATGTTTTTTAAGCAGAGATTTTGAACTACCATCAAAGGCCAGGATGACACTTGCTGAATGACTCCACTAATCATTAACTTATTCAAAAATCATATAACCAATTGTAAATAAAAGTTTCTATCGGAAATGGTTTAAACAACCTTCACCATTTAACTGGAAATATTTTTTCATGAAAAAGTGAAAAAAAAATGAAGAAAGCCCATTACTTTTTTTAAAGAATTCTAAAAATTAATTAAAGAAAAAATCACTAATTGGCCACACTGTTACCTGTTATAACCTGTTCAATATAAATAATATTACATTGATATAATGACTAATATGTGATTATTTCATACAAATTTTTTTGTCATGAATGCTCAGTCTTAGGGACTATAAAAAAAAATAAATATTAAACAATAGTATAAAATGTTATATTTTAGAAACCAATTATAGTTTTTATGGAAAAAAGAAGAGTAATTTAGGTCCAATTAAAAAAAAAGAACAGAAGCACACCTATTATCTCCAACAGCATAACGAGTAATCTAAAAAGAACTTTAACCTTTTGCGTGGAGGCATTGCTGAAAATTTCATGAAATAATCATGAAAAAGGAAACAATTTTTCAAAGTATTCACGTACTGAAAGATTTTTGTGATAAAAATGTTTTTGTTTTTTTTTAACTTTTCCAAGGACATCAAATCATATAAAAGCAAGTACATGTTCAAAATACCAACCATAATGCAAACAAGAGTGCCGCAAGGTGGAGCAAAATACGCCCGCCAATTGAGCAATTTGTTTCAATAACATCTATCCATCTATGAAGTTTCAAGTCAATAGCTTTGATAATGTAAGAGTACGGTCCAGACAAACTTCAAGTAGGAAAAGGGGAATAACTCCAAAATCATGAAGTGTACAGTGACAATTCTTGTGCACTGTACTCCCTCTCAATGAGATCTATCCACCTGTGAAGTTTCAAGTCAATATCTTTGATAATGTAGGAGTTATGCTCCATACAAGAAAATTAAACAAAGGGGCTTAATTCCAAAATCATGAAGTACAGAGTTACAGTTCCTATGCACTGCATTTCGCCACAATAATATCTATCTATGTATCAAGTTTCAAGTCAATAGCTTTGATAATGTAGGATTTATGCTCAGGACAAGAAAATTACACAAAGGGGAATAACTCCAAAATCAAGATGTGCAGTGTGATGGTTCTTGTGCATTGCACTCCGTCTGAATGAGATCTATCCACCTATGAAGTTTCAAGTCAAAAGCTTTGATAGTGTTGAAAGTATGTTCTGGACAAGAAAATTAAGCAAACGGGGTAACTCCAGAGTGATACCGTATTTATTCCATTAATCACCCGGGTGTTTATTAGAATCGGACCTTGTCTCAAAGTAGGTGGTGGGCGATTATTAGAGACAAAGGTTTTTATCGGAGACATAAAATGGTTAACAAACTGTAATTTACTGTCAATTTAACTGCTTGTGAAGTTATTCAGGGTCCTCAGGAAATATTGAGCTCTAAAACTCTCCAAAATGCGTTTTTGTTAAGCTTCCTTCCTTAAAACTGATGAAAACAGCGTCTGCATGTTTGTTTACATTCAAACCGGAAGTACCTGTAGTGAGTATGTGGTTCCCTGCACTCGCTGTTTAATATGCAGGTTACAGCAGTAGGTATCAATACATGTAAGGTCCATATCACGTAAAAGCCAGCAAAATTGTGTGTCATATTTTTGGAGGTTGTAAAAATGTAAAGCACAAGCAATACTACGCTTTGCAAAATTCTTTAGCAATTCGGCATTTCCTTTCAAGTTGGTATCAATCCAAAGTGTCGGATTTTTATGAACCAAGTGACGTAGCACACCGACAGATCAAAGAGAAACTGACAGTTGTGTGTGCTTCACTCCGCCCCCCCCCCCCCCCCCCCCCCTAAAGAGGCAGCTACACGTGGTTTGTGTATTGAACAAAGCAATGGCAACATGTATGTTAGTTTCAATTAAATCAGCTGTCAAAGGATATCATGCCTATAAGAAAACTTATCCAGCTGGAACTATTCTCGAATGCACTTTAGAACCAAAAATGAACACAGTGACAGTGCCATTGTTGTAAAAAATTGTGAAACTGTTGTGGGGCATATTCCCGAAGGACTTTTTCAGACTCTAACAAAACTTTATAAGGACGAACTTTTTGTGCAAATAACTGCTGAAATTAGCGGAGAGCCGCGCTCCTCCTCCGGTGGAACATTCGTGAAAGGTGGCGGGATTGAAATACCATGTGCGTACAAAATATTTGGCAGTAAAGACAAAAAGAGTGAAGTACGATCTTATATTAAGAAGGACATACGGAAACTTGTTCTGTGAAAGGTAGGCCATTTTTTTTTTAGAAAAGGGGGATGGGCGATTAAAGGAGGCTATGTTTTTTCTAGAATTTGTCTGAAAAACGGCCGTTTTCAGACCGAAAACTGGGGGGTGGGCGATTATTAGAGGGTGTACGATTAATGGAATAAATACGGTTATTCTTGTGCACTGCACTCCATCTCAATGAGATCTATCCACCTATGAAGTTTCAAGTCAATAGTTTTGATAGTGTTGGAGTTATGCTACGGACAAACATCAGGACGCCGCCCATCCGCCTGCCATGGGTGATCCCATAACATGTCCCATATTCGACGGGCGTAAAAAAAATTCAAAACCACACATATCATGCGGCAATTATACAGTTTTCTAAGATTTTTACCAAAGGGTAGTGATAATTTTTCAATAAACCTGTTAAACATACATCTTCACTCCTAGTTTTCTAATTTCTTATGAATAAGATATACTAAACCTGATTTCAAAAACTTACCAGCATACTGTCGTGATTTTCTCTTGACCTGCTCAGCGAGCTCTTGGTTGATACCGAGCAGGAGGGCGCGGTGCTGTTTTTCTTGCTGTACGCGCTCGTGAACTTCTCCCGCCACTTTGCTCACGTCTGGCTGGGATAGGGAGTGTACGCTGAAATAAACATTCACATTTCAATAGTCTGAAGATACATATATCAACATTCTTTCTGCATCAAATTCTGAGTACCTACTGCAGACATTCCGCTTATGGTTTAATTAATTACTCATAGCTTTTGGTCTAAGATCATGATATAGCACCAAAATTGATATTTATAAAGGTGGCAAATCCATAAGTGATAACGACTTCTCTTGGTGTTCCTGAATGAAATAAACTCAAACTTACCAAAACCACCATTTATTCTGTTTCTTTCATGTCAAAAAAAGCAATTTTTGTTTCATTTTACTGATACACTGTGCTGAAGGTTTTGAAATTTTTAGGAAATAATATATCTTAAGATCAAAGTTAGAAACAGCCTCATTTTTCTTTGCTTACTCAATATTCTTTTTCATCTCATGTCACTTCTCACCAAATATTCAAACAGGAAATGGAGGGGTGATTACAAAGATGTTTTTTGTGCTATAAAAAAAAGTACCAGAGAGCACTTGCATTCATCCCTCAAAATTACGAAAATGCTATGGTTTGATAAGTCGTTTAACTTTTTCCAGCTTAAAAGTTCACATCTTGATCATCTTTGTTTAATGAGAAAACCTAACCCTTCAATTTGAAACTGATTTGAATAAAATCAAATTTAACTATGCTCCTATGAAATAAGAACTATTTCCATGGTGACTGACCTTGTTTCCTTGGTGACTGATCTTATTTCTATGGTGACTGATAAGTTTGATTATTAAGAAAGATCTTGGTTTTATCTTATCCATGACAAAGAGATGTTTGTCCATAAGAACATAAATTTTACTTTAACAATTATCCATGATCCCAAGAATCTTTATGTTAATTATTCATATCCCATTGCAACATGTCAGTCATGGGCAGAAAATTATATGCATGTATATCAATCATAATTTCATCAACACTGCCTCTGAAAGCTACCCCTCTTATCTGTTGTACCGAAAGAGAAGGATGCTTTAAAGAAAACAAGTATTCAGGGTTTTAATGACGGACAACAAATCAACGGTCACAGTGCCGCCTAGGCTTAAAAACCCTGGTTTTGTTAAACATTGAAATATAAGGATGTCAGGCTGAACATACTGTCAGAAATATTGAAATCCCTACATACATAAAGAAATTAAAGGACAAGTTACCCTATGACTGTCAAAGTGACTGTTAAATACCCCACCCATCTGAAATAACTTTACAGTAGTTTAAGAATAGTCAGTAATGAGTATTTAGAAAATAAAATCAATTTATTAACATGGTAAGCATATTAGGTATTATCAGCTCACAAAAAATCCTTAGAGAAATAACTGACTGACTTCGGTTAGTAAACCAAAACCCAACCTCCAATGTCATGCGTAAGTTTTTCAACAGTCTTGTGTACTAAATCTTTAATGAATTACATAATTATGTTACACTTCACTGTATGCATTTACGAGTCATATGTCTGTATACAAGTAAATATAGACAATGTGTTATTTTCTATACAAGTTACCAGTACAAATAACCCTTAGTGACTGGACACCTGAAGAAAGCAAACACCTGTGGTTACAAGTTACTAATTGATAGCTGCTACAGAATTATAAGAATCTTTAAAAGGTCATAACCTAAAATTAACTAATCATATCTTGTATGTTGTAAGAAGTTGGTAAATGTAAACTTGTATTTTATTGGCTAATATTCTAAACAAGAGCTGTCCAGTGGAGACGGCATGCTAGACTATTTAAGTACTGGATAGTTAAGAAAGGGATAACTATTTAAAACAAATCAATTTAATTCAAGAACAGTAGATATATAGACAAGAATTTTCTCCATGGTAGATGAAACATTATATAATATTTAATATTTTATCATTGATATTGAGAAGAAAATTGCAGAGAAATAAATGAAATAAAAGTAAAATATTACAATTTTTACAGATAATTCTAAGTTAAAAGGAGACATAATTCTGGAAATATGGGTGCCAGAGTTATGAACCTTGACACTTATGATGTGCATGATGACAAGGAACTTATATTTGAAGTCTGAAGTAAATCCTTCAATAAAGAAATTATAGTAAAATATTACAACTTTTAAGGAAAATTCTATGTTTAAAGGGGAGATAATTATGAAAATATGGGTGCTACAGTAATGAACCTTACCACAAATGATGTGGGGGTGATAAGGAACATATATTTGAAGTCTGAAGTAAATCCTTAAAAAAATAAAGAAATTATAGTAAAAAAATATTTTACTGCACAAAAACTTTAAATCAGAAATCTGGATAAGGACGCAGACGGTGATGATGGGGTGAGTAGGACAGCTCTCCATATTCTTGTGGAGCTAAAAATTAAATATAAATTGATAATGTAAAGAAAAAAAAGAAAAAAAAAACTTATGACATGTAAACACTAAGTAAGAGTTCATTTGTAATAAACTGCTATACCACCCAAAAATTGTACATAACAACTCAATATATAAAACCATGGTCATTAACGATAACTTGAAACTGGAATTTGTTTGCATAATATCCCCTTAATAAAACTGACCCAATATATAAAACCATGGTCATTAAGGGACAACTTGAAACTTGTTGTTGCATAATATCCCCTTAATAAAACTGCAGTTATATAGACAAGACACTGACATCAGTGTACCAAAACTGTTCAGAAACACTGGACTCTAGCAGACTAAGGGTAGAATGAAGGTGTTTGTGTCTGCCCAGCCCTAAAGGGCAGATGATTCTATTCTAAAAACTAAAACAAAAACATTACAGCTCCATGAATTTAAAGAAAAAAACTAGCTACAAGTCACAAGAACAACTTCAAAAGTATGATCTATCATGGTAAATTCAATTACACTACAAAATACTCTTACAATTAGGACTGTAGTCCTGCATATTACTTGATGTATCATTCTAACATGATACTTTGTGACCTCCTAAGGATGTCAGCCATAGTATATCCTGCAATATTCTATAATAATCATGATAGTCATCTTGATGTCAATTCGTCTGAACCAAAATGTCAAGGCCAAAGGAGAATCTCATCATGTTAGAATAAAAATTATTAAAGTCAAACTGTGGTATATCAGTGAATATACAATGGTATGATCATATGCTGGCAACTGAATCACTTGGGCAAAAGCCATCATGGTTAAACTACTACACATCTGAACTCACTGATAAACCACACTATAACAATTTGTTTAAATAATTAAACACTCTCTAGATTACAACTGTCATTTTGATAACAAAATTATCATTTTTTCATAGGATAATTGTTTTACCATGACAGACCATCTACAACAAAACACTACCATCAAAATGCATACACAGTGCACAAATAAAATGCATTCAAACCACGTGTCTAAAAACAAAACAACAACAACAACACAATCGTGATAACCCATGTCCCTTGTAACCATAGCAACAGAACATGCACTTACCAGTTGCTGGAGTCAAATACAAAATGTGATACTATTAATAACTTTTTTGGTAAATTTGGCAATCCAGGAAATTTGAAATTACCAAAAACATCTGCAAGAAACTGATCAATGTGCAAACCTTTTGAGTTTTCCATTCAAAACAATTTTTTTTTATTTTTTTTTTTTTTTAGAAAAAAAAACAACAAAAAACTATTAGAAACACTTAAATATTCATAATTGTAATATTTGCTTATGATATGCTGAATGGGCAAATGTTCAGATTGCTTGAAAGTATTTTTTTTTTCCGATGGTGTAACAGCTACTGCATAATTTTGAGTAACAACTGATAAAGAAGGTCAACTTTATTCCAGCGTGTAACAGTAATAGCCATGATGGTGTAACAGCTTCTGCATAATTTTGAGTAACAACTGACAAAGAAGGTCAACTTTATTCCAGCGTGTAACAGTAATAGCCATGATGGTGTAACAGCTACTGCATAATTTTCATTTAATTTACAGTTCAAGGCTCGGGGCAAATTGGAAGTCAACATGAGACAATGTAATGAAACATATCTGCCGCAAACTTTTGAGATAACCACAGATATAAAATGCATGCTGTATTCACCCCATTTAGTGCCCATGCCCCTTTAAGTGCCCCTCACGTCTTTTGACCAGCTATAGATAGGCGTCCCTTTTTGCAGTAAGAAATTCGTAAATAAACATGTTTTTGTAATGTTGTTTCTTTTCTGTTTTGATACAGCATGTACAGACTTTACTATCGTCTTGCAAAATAAACTTCTGGTTTCTATCTCATGAACTTTTCTTGCATCTTGAACTAAACAGTAGGCTTTAGATTAGTACCCTTTTAAGGGCCCCTCTTCTCTCGAATTTTCTAAGCCTCCTGGACACTAGATGCGGCAAATACATTAAGCAAAACTATGCATCCGATATATTTTCTTAACTGTCAACACATTCTTAACTGTCTCTGTCGGACAAAGATCAAGACTTTATCAGTAAAATGTTCCAGCACAGACAATTCTAAATCACTTAAGTAATATGATGAATAAAAAAAGTCAGAGATCAAATCCTTGTTAATAATCACAGTACACGATGTTACAATTCATTTGGTCATAACAGTTAGTACAGAATTCATTTTCAAAGATCTTTAGTTGGCCAGTTATGATTTCATTTATTCCAATTCTGTTTCATATCAAAACACTTCCAATGAGGTTTGCTAAACTTTACATTGGTATAATTCAAGCAATCTGCCTCTGGTGGAAGCCATCTGAGGTACCCAAGCCAAAGCAAGAGCAGGGAGTGTATCCATGGCAATGGTGATTTATGTGAGAGCTTGTGCTGAAACTGAGCTTGATTAGACCAGCACAAATAACAAAACAATTGTATATTTATCATAAATTACTGGCAGACAACCCATTCTTCATACATGCACGTAAAAGAATGTCTATGCTTCAAAATGAAATAAGCCGTTAATATATAAATACATATGTCTTTCAGCACAAAATTCTTAATTAAAAGTGTTCTACTGCTATAGAGTTTTACTAAGATGCTTTAACCCACTTTTCCTTCTTGCAATTCTGGAAAGTGTTTGCCTGGATTATACTCCATGATTAAACTATCCTACTAAAGGGAAATGGCTTTTCATGTCTAAAACGAGTACTCACATAGTTACAGTACAACATGTCTATATCGGTATCAATGTACCTTACAAAATGTTTAAATCAAGTACTCTTGTATAGCGCATGATGTTTAAAATAACTTTGTCTAAAACAAAGTACTTGACAATGTGTACAATGCAAGTTGTCCTAAACAAGTACTTGTGTGCATCATGTACAATAAAGGATGACATGTCTAAAACAAGTACTCAAATGTCTAAAATGAGTACTCATGTAAATGTCAAAAAAAAGTGCTCATCTAAAATACATATCTAAAAATCACAATCTCAAACTAGACAGAAAGTAAAAAAAAACTTCTAAGTTTTGATGGGAGGGGTATAACAAGGACTCATAAAAATATATCACAACTCTGAATGGGTAAACAAGTACTATCTAACATGTCTTAAAAACAAGAACTCAATATACACTATATGTATGTCAAAAATAATTCACAATGTCCTTAACTGCATTACATGACGGTTTTACACTGAAACTTAAAAACAAATTCAATGACGACCAAAGAGACCAAGTTACACTAGGATGCAAGAAATGCAGACGACAGGTAATGGTTTTAGTGGCATACAATTCACAATACACGGTTACATACATTACTCAGATCAAGATGCAGTACAAGGCTGTGAGGTCGCAGCATTCGTCATCTTAAATTTGATTCTGCATACTGGGCATTCATACAATATTTTTTTTTAACTGTTTTTTTTTCATAAATAAACCTTTTAAATACTTTTAAATAAATAATTGAACAAAAAAACATAAAGTCAACAATGTCTGTTTGTATGTTATTTTTGACAGTCAACACCCAAAAAAGCAAAAAAAAAAGTTTACATGCTGAATGCTGAGAATCGACGGCCTTTCAGTTACGTCATTCCATTATTTTGCATGCCACTTACCTCTAAGGGTGGGTAGTGATATCGACTAGGGGAAATAGAGGAAAAAGAAAATTTTGGCTTTTCGAAAAAAAAATTTTTAGCGCTGTTAGACTAGTCCGTAAAAGGATAAAATACACGTTATAAATATTCTGTGGAAATGCAATAACATGCACTAAAATTATATATATTGGCATGTTCAACAAGCTGCAAGCCTAGTGCTTATTAAAAACATTGGGTATTAATTGTGTATAATAGAAGGAAAGCCTATTATTTGCTTCCCTGTTATTAAATAGCTTCAGTATAGAATAAAACCATAATTTGATAAGTACAGGCGTGAACATTTTCATAACCACATCCCATGTCCTGTATTCCTTTTGGACAAAGTCTTCATATGACAAAAATGTAAAAACTTTGTTTTATATTTTGTTTGTTCTTTTGTTGTTTGTCAAAAGAAGATTACAGATTTAGTGTTCAATATAAGCAGAAAATTTAAAACAGAAGTCTATTTACATAATTTATTTCAGGACTATTAATTAACATGATTAAAATCCAATTCTTTAGTTTAAACCTCGATGACTGCTTCCTGTGTATGAACAAAACTCACAACAAAAATACAAAATGCTGAAAATCACTGGAGAACCTCACCCTTGGTTGGACTGAAACCAGAGATCTCCATATCAAGAGTTCAGCCTAAAATATCCTCTTCTTTGATACAAAATCTATCTGATTAAGTCTTACATAACGAACATAAAATACTTCACAGGCTAAATCTCTGTGACCTTGACTTTGGAGATTTTTTTTCATGGATGAGCTCCTTATGCTAATGGCACTTGAGTATCTTTCTAGAATAAAACCATGCACGGAAAAAAAATGGCCTACAACTGACCAAAAAGCAAAATTCACAAGAAGCCTAATTCTTCAATGAAGTATGGTGTACAGAAGTCTAGCCTAGCAATCATGTGACCAAAATAACATTTTCATGCCTAAAAAATTCAGCCAATCAAAAGTAATGAAACAAGACTTTGCAAGAGGATGATTCATGCAAAATATATTCCATTTCAACCAATAATGCCATTAAAGATTCCAAAATTCAAAGATGGACGACAAAAAATTTAAGTCTAATATTTACTTTCCTTGACTGAAAAAGTAAATCCAAACTACTTTTATTACAATTTTTCAACTAATCACATAAAAAACTGGATGATTATAACTATATAACCATGGTACCAACTGCAGACCATGATCATCACACACATTTCTGCAGTCAGATCATGGTCTGTGCTTTCAACTTATACATTTAACATCCCTACAAATGATCAATGGACCAGTTCAAACTAATGATGGACAAGTCAATTTCAAAAATTTAGGAGGGTCAGGTTAAGAATCATTATATGACCAGTACATAGACACTAAAGTTACACTGTACCCCAAAACCCTAAAACTTACAGGTACCTAAAAGTATGGAAAGAAAAAGATTCTAAAAAAAATGGTGGTAAGGTTCTTTGAAATAGATTACCTTTGTTGGGTTAGAATCTTCTTGATTTTATTTGCTTTTTCTTGCCGTAACACTTTCTCTTCTTCTGTTACACTCTCATCATCTGAATCCGGAATGTAACGTTCTGGAATTTCCACTTTCTCGGGGAAGTATAACTGAAATTGTTAAAAAGCTTTCAAAAAACTCAGCTGAGGACCTCTAGATGATTTTATATAATACAATGCAGAAAAAGCCATGCAGCCATGCAGCTGACCAGATGTTGCAAAACTTGCTTCAAGAGGGCAAACATTACTTCCGGTACTTCAACACAGAATCATTGTAAACAATTAACTACAGCACATTTTTTGCAGAAATTCAAATTCAGCATCTATCATTCAGAAATCTACAAGTTTTAAAGATGGGCGAACATAACCGTAAAACTGACCTTAAAGGCAGACTCCGGTAACACAAAATACATGAAGCTACAAATTGATGCACTGGTTAAAACATAATGTCATTATTGATACTTTATGAACAAACATAAACTCACAATTTCTCTATCTATTGTTCTCTCATCATACTGATCCGCTTTTGTCGTTGAGCTTTTCACAATATCGGGAATCTCCAACTAGAATAAACGTAAGTTTTATTGATCTGAATAAATATTGTACTTTTCTCGAAACTAATCTAATCTATCATTTTTAGGTGATGCAACTAGGAATGTACGATCTGTATCCTCAGCCCTTTGGATTCAAACAAAAACATTATACAACCCAAGGTGCATCCAGGAAAAAGATAAAGCTGACTTCTAAACTTACTACTTCCATCAAGTCTGTAAAACAAAATAATGAGAAATGTGGAAGAAATACAAAAAAATCAAACATAAAAAGGAAAAGATGCAAATGCTGGAATAAGACTCTGTGAAATCATTAACCCTCCAAGATTTTTCAAACTAAAAATAGAAAGAGGACAAACTTACTGATGTAATGAGATCTCCAGCCTGTGAGTGGAGCTTTGGTGACTGCAATGCATTCTGCTCTAATTTAATAGGCTCAGAGCTTGATATTGTCATGAATCGTCCTTTCTGGGAATTTCTGGCATTGCGTCCTTTTTTCAATATTGCTGGTACTGGCTGTTGATAATTTCTGTTTGTAGATGATTTCTTAAACATTTCTTTCAAATTTTCCAAGTTTGAGACATCTGCTGTAATATACTTGCTGGTTCCTCTCACAGGTGGAGGGGGAGGAGTCTTGCTTGTAAGCTGCTCCGTCACTGGCTCTGTGGGTTTATAGCTGTCATTTGATTGGTTGCTTTCAAAATTGTTCATACTATCACTAAATGGTAGCAATTGGCTATCTTGAGTATTATGGTTATGTAAGAGTGCATCTGATTGGTCAAGATTCTGGCTATTATACATTGAAGATGAGGATACATTGTTTACACTGCTATAGGGTGTGGGTTTACTATTTAAAGAAAAAGGTTTTGGAGCCATTAAGTGTAGGTTTGATCTTCGTCTCTGTGTACCAGTAGCTGGTTCTTCCTCCTTTAGCAGGGCAGCCCATGGTAATTTCTGCTCTGTGGAAGTCACTGATTTTTGCTGGGGAAGGTTTTCATATACATGGGTGTTGTCAATATATTCTGATGGAATGACCCCCACAGCTAATGGAGGCGAGTCTAGAAAAATGGAAGAAATTACACAAAGGGTAAGAACAGACATACACATAAAGCATGCTTTGTTATAAAGTGCGTACAGTGGGTTGACAAAAAGGGCATGCAATATATATTGTTTTTTTATAAATCAAAATGCAAATTAAAGAAGCAACTTAAAATAAATCTTATAGTTCTGGAATACATGCAGTTATACTGAATTAAACTGTGCAAATTAAAATCAATCAGCCACTTTCTCTCTGAAGCAATCCTGATAATTTCTACATTAAATATAAATGAAAGAAAAATAAATAATGTTTATGTTAATACAAGAATATATAAAAAAACACACACACAAAAAATGTAAAAAAAATAATGTTAACATATAATTTCATATAATAGTTAACATATAATAGTTTCCATATAATTTGAGATTTGTGGTAACTTTGACTTTGGATATTTGTGGAACAAAAACAAAAAAGTAAAATTTTAATGAAAACAATGGCCAACTGTTTTGTTATTAAATCTGAACTCACTATAAAAGGAAAAGAGATACACATTAGTCATAATTATATCTCATTGTTTTAATCAATTTACTCAGGTTTTCTGCGAGGAAAAAGGAAAATCAAAAAGGAATATAAAATTACAGTGATGTAAACATTTCTGCATTAATCTTCAAATCAAAGGGGATTTGAATCAGTCTCTTAATATTCTGCACCTAAAGAAGTACAGGTATACACATATTCACTAATCAATAAGTAGATCACTAACGCACAATTCTGCCATTTTGAAAATTTATACAAGTGTTAATGTTAATTTTTTTTAAAGTTAAATTTATGAGCAGTTAACAATTATGGAAGTGATAAAGAAAAGATTTAGCATAATAGAGTTAGCATAAAAGATTTACATATTTACATTATCAATCTTGCTTTTATACTGAAGTTTATAACACAAGAACATGTTTTGTTGACTTGTTCTTCGAAGCCAGTAAAGCTTGGATAAAAACACCAGTCAAAAAAGTTGCCTCAGTAAAGAAGTAGTCTTAATAGGGGCTTTTTTTTTTGTTTTAATTTTTTTACTTTGGGTCCTTAAAATTGCCAACTGGCCTGATCGAGAAATAATTAAAGATGTCTTAATAGTGGAAATATAGTATATTCTCTACTTCTTATCAAGTCAAACCACTTACATGTTCTTCACTTACATGTCAAGCGATACTCAATGGTACAGTGCTTAATAAACAGATTAACTTTCATTTACATTTTAACTTTCATTTACATTTTACAATATTATGTGTCCATTATCTAAAAATGAAAACATTAATAGAGCAAGTCAAGCCAAAGAACTCTGCCAACATTGCTGTCTACATATTTTTCAATTTCTGAATACAGAAAAACTCAAAACTCTGCATTTCTTTGGGGTTTTCTTTGTAGATTTTTTTAATAATTTCTATAAAGGGCATACTGGGAGAAAAAGTCTCCCTCTTCTCTAGCTCACAACACTGCAAAAAGATTTGGTTTGGTTTGAGTTTAACAGCCCTCCAACAGTCAAAGTCATATTGGACAGGCAGTTTACCTAACCACAGTTTACCTAACCACAGTTCCTGTGAAGGATCAGTACTAGACCCCCATTCTCCACAGAAACTGCCATCCTTCTAATGTAAATGATAATGGACAGTAGCATGAATCAAACCCATTACCATCAATCAGTGAGATATTACGTGATTTGAAGTCGGTGATTTTAACCACTTGATCACACAGATGGGTCAACAAAGCTATTAAAGGAGTAAAAATGTACTATAAAAATATTTGTCTTTTCCAGAAGAAAGCCAAAAAGTGTGTTCTATAAACAAGCACCTTGATTTATTTTTCTGTTTCTTCTGAACCTTACTTTTATTACACAATCACAAGACATCCAAGAAAAAAATATTTCTTGATTCAACACAGTAAGAGACCAGAGTCCAGAAACAGTTTAAATTGACAAAAGCAGAGAATGGCACAAGTGAACAGAAGTGTTCTAAGCATTTTCAATGACACAAATAATATCGTAACTCCTCTGACCTAGCTTTTACCTGATTTTTTCCGTGCTGCAAGGAATTCATTTATTCGTAAGCCTCGGAATATTCATCACCTATTTCCCCTAAAAGTGTGCTTCAGTCTTGGGTATTTTGTTTCATTTTCTAAAGCCACCTTTCCCCCACTATGTTGTTAATTTCTCAGACGGAATCATTTTTATAGCAAGAACTTAATTTTAAAATGTTTGAAAAATAGTTTCGACAGAAAATTTTATTTGATAAAAAAAAAAAACTCCACCTAAGAAAATGTTTATTTTTGTACAAGTAAAATAATCTTAATTTCCCAAAATACCTATCTCCAATTACTAACAATTATTATTTCCAATATGTCTTTTTTTTTCTTCAAAGAACCTAAACCAATCAAAACATAAGCACTTCATTTCCAGTGCTTATAAAAATCTAACTAAAGTAGTAAGCATTGAGGGCCTCAATATTTCTCAATGATTATTAAAAATTCTTTCACTCAGCAACAAATGAGACCATTACATCAAACAACCTTAAATTAATCCACTAAGTCAGTCCAGTTACCTTCTCTTTTCTTTCCCTCTTTTCTTGTTTCAGAAATTCTCTTCACATCTCTGACCGTCTGCTGTTTTGGCATGTTTTTAGGTATTAAACCTGACATAAGAAATTGAAAGACATAAGCCACTGAAGACCTGGACCCTCTGTCGGTTTTAGAAATTAAACTTAACTCAGGAAAATTTATGTAATATTGTAACATATCACAAGGCTGCAGATGACGTCAGAGTGAGCATAAACAATGCAATGAGGGCATCACATGACTCTTATAAGACAAGGGGTTTAACATCATACTAAACCAATAGCCCTATCTCTGTGCAAGAAAAATTGCCTCACACCATATCAGTACTTAAAAATAACTCCTCTAATACAAAACTAACTCAGATAGAATCTAGTGCAATGAAATCCTACACTTAATTATACACTTAAGTGAAAATCCACTATATCACCCCATATTTAAACAAATTTGGCACAAAATATTCAGATCAGCCATAAGAAAATAATGGCATGTATCATTTGCTTCAGAATAAACAATCTAACATGTACAAAAACAATAGTGCTGTCTACTGAAAAATATGCCCATCTTATGATATTGGCATTAGACCGGGGTTTGGAAGCTGCAGTGTACAAATGGTTTTAGTCTAAATCTATTTAACCCCTTTTAAAAATAAATTGAAATGAATACATTTCAAGTTTTGATGAAAAAAGGACATTTTGTAAATTTCAAGGGCCATAAGGCTAGAGTTCCAGAAGGGATTTCACAGATTATTGAACTTGTACAAAATATTATGTCCACAGACATTATCAGCAATTTCAGTGAAGATCAAATGAAAACTCTCCAACTTAAGGCAGACGACATTAATTTTGGACGCCGCAATCTGCCCAACTGACTTCCCACCATAGGTGTTCTTACAATGCCTCCTGTCTTCTGCAGGTCATATAAAAAGACTGAAAAAAGTTATACAAGTTATAAATTTACCAAAAAATCTCTTCGTGTTGTCGTCTGCTTCACCAATATCCCATTGATCTGGGGACCCATCGGTCTCAAGGCCACTCTATAAATAGAAAAATGTTGATTTTCTTTGTAACTAGAGAAATATATATCAATGAAAAGAATACCAAATATTTCCATTAAGAAGTGTCATTTTATACAAATATACTAACAAAAAGCAGGAAAGAAACTATGTTATCCACACCTTCCACAGTGTATAATAAGGGGGTGAAAAAAAAGTTGTAACAAGTGCTACCTTCGAATGCCATGCCCCCAGCGGGGCCTCAAAAATGTTAGATTTGTGACAAATAAACAGATGAACCAAAAACAATATGCCCTCCCTCCAGGGACATAAAAACCTATTGAATAAAGAATCAGATACAAGCTTTTCAGGTTTATCCCTTGATATCATTTATAGCCGAGTAAATGACTTGTATCAACACAAACCTCTAACTGAGGCTGAGAGGTAGGATGAATCATAGCCTGGACAAGTGAGGCATGGTAAGTTGTGTCATCCTCTTTCCTTGATGGACTCTGGAAATAAAAGGAAATTCTATGTTCATTTCTTTCTGCGAATATCTACAAGGACTATTTCCCCCTATACTCCTAAACAGTTTATGGACCAATTTGTAACTAACTACAGAATAAAACTAAAAAATGAAATTTTTAGAAGAAAATATGAATTTTTAAAATGTGGGCTTAATTGATTATTCAATTTAAATTAATAAGTAACTTATCTTAACAAGAGATTTCTTCGAAACTGGACTGAAATAATCTATGATATCTACAGATCAATTCAGGCTATTTTCATCCATGTCCTTTTTTTCGCCAATATGGCTGAATTACTCACCACAGTTCTGAATGCACTGGTTCCAGTTTCTGTACTAGGTGGAGGGGAACCATAACTTCTGCTGACCTCAGATCTGGTGCTAGGTGCCTCCAGGCTCATATCTTGAATCTGCTGGCCTGGAAGGAGGTGGTATGATGCTAGCAGAGCTGTTACCTGGGCCAGATCCTTTGACTGACCATTGTCAAGGTCTGTCTCAAAATATGTGCCACCATCAGACTTCTTACCATCACCCTGATCAAATCCTGGCAATCTGCCTAAAATTAAAAATTGAAGTATGAGTTAGTGACTTTGAACTCTTTCTTTTTTAAAGATTACAGTTTCACTGTAAGAACTACTAAATTAAGTATGGGCAGTAAAATAAGAATAACAGTTTCTTTGAAGAGTTCTTTTCTTAGACTTACCACTACAAATGTTTGTTACAATACCTTATTCTTGTAAGTCTTGTAGAATTAATCTATGACATTCCTGCTCACATCTTGTGACATTTGTGCCATGTGAGAGTGACACAGGTAGTTAAATGTCCTCTAAATCCTGGTTCAAAATGCTCTAATGTTTCAAAAAGGCACAAAATGTGTTTCATACTACGCCCTGTCTTCAAAAAACAAAAATATATGTGATATAGATCTACCTCTCTGTAGGGGTGAGGTAGGGCTCTGAGGGTCAGTTGCCGACTTTGGGTTCCGCAGAGTGCTCATCATTTCCTGTAGCCTTGCGCCCTCTTGTGACAAACCTGCCATAATGTTATTTACTCTTGCTAAATCCTTCTCCATTTTCATTTTTGTGCGTAGCGACTCACTGGACTGCAAGAGACATACAGATATAAATTTAGTAACATTATCATAAACTAGAAACATGTCCAGATGACAGTGTGACCCCATGGGGGATTAGTTCCCAAGGCAATAGGTGGGGCGTAGGTTGTACCAGTGTTGATTGAGCATGTGACACAAACTCTTTGGCAGCTCTTTTTACTAAATCAAGGAGCATTATTCTGCTTTCCTTAGCGGGGAGGGAGACAAAAAAAACCCATGTGCACAACTTCATTTGCTGACCTATATCCCTATGAAGTTTCATAACCCTAAGTCGAACAGTATTAGGTAAGCGTGTGATACAAACCAACAGATGGACACACAGATAGACAGAAAAAAGCAAACTTAAGTGCCCCCCTAAAGTAAAAATCTAATTTAAGCAAGTGGGTAAAGTGGAAAAATCAGGTTTTACATCTGGTTTTTTACTTTGTCAGGCATATGACTTCATCATTGTTTTATAAAAGAAACAGCACTATAACAGCCTCTTTAATGAAAAGAAAATTATGGTCAGATATTCCTGCCATACAAACTGTTACAATATTGATTCATCTACATGTAGTTCAAAAGCTACTACATACCAGTGATGGTGCACTCTTGCTGCGTGATACATTGCCGTGAACCTTTGACCTTAACAGTGCCACCTCATGTTCGAGTTTGTTATTTTCTGCTGTTGTCTCTTCTAACTCCTGTAATAACATGGTTATAGTATATCATCTAATGCCTGTAATAACACTGTAATAGAAACCCTTCTGTCTCCTGTAATAACACTTTTTGTTATAACAATATTTCTAATGGTCTAGTTTCTGGATCTACCTTTTAAAAAAAAGATTAAAACTCCTTGACATCGTAATAAAACGTCTTTAAATTTCCACAATAGAGTAAACTTTCACCGACTACAAATGCTATTAACCACAAAGCCACGCTCACTCAAGGAAAAATATATAGTCACAACACAAGCTATCCTTGGTTTGTTGTAAAATACCTTTTCTCCACAAGCATTCTCTAGAAAAACTAACCTTTTGTTATCATTTTTTTTAATTTTAAGACTGTGAGTTTTTTTTTTTACAAAATATCTCAGAAAATATCATCTACCTGACTTAGATTGGACAACTGCTCAAAAACAATCATCTCTAATAAAATTTCTTCATGAGGGAATCTTAAGGCATAATGGACTTAAACTAATATGACCAAAATCATGTCATACTGAATACCTTAGAAGCCTCAGCCAGTTGCTGCAGTACTCTGGACAATTCTTTCTCTATGGTCTTCTGTTGCTGTAACAGCTTGTCCAACTCATACGGATTCGTACAATGCTGGTCTTGTTTCTTCAACAAACCTCCAAGTGCACGTTCCAACATTTCCTAAAAAAGGTAAATTAGTGTCATCAAATAGTGTTTACTTTGTAGTTTTCTAAATTACCATTTAAAAAATGCTTTTTGTATTTTATTTCATACTTTTTTCCAACCAGTGTTCATAAAGTTAGATTTCTAATCATTTATGATTTTTACAATACTTGTAAAAAAAATTGTAGAAAATAAAATTAAGTAAATAAAAAACTTCTGCCCAATTTTAAAGTACTCAGAAACTACCACAACACAAAAATAAAACAATTGGTTGTAAGAACAGATAACTATAAGAATTTAATATATATATTTTTCCCTTCTTTGATATAAAATAAACTGGTTTTATTTAAAAAATATATATACAGAGAAATACACTCAATGAAATACTGTAAAGCTTTCTATATAAATACATGTAAATAACAGAGTATGATAAATAAATAATGATTACCCGATCTTCTTTGAGACTTGTTACTTGGAACGACTGTTCCTGAATGACTTTGTCAAGTTCGTATAGACGATTTAACTTCTCCTGAAACATACAAGTACCTTTACTATAAGAAATAAATAAGGATTAAATTAAATAACTTCTACATATATATACATGAAATAATCTTCAATCAAAAACACAAAAAAGAAGCAAAATGGACCCCTCTTTATTAACAGACCCGTGTGAATGGAACTACTTTAAATTTGTGCCACTGTAGAGGTTTGGCCAGAAAAAATCCAAGGATAGCAGCATGACTGATTTTCTATACATGAAGAAACACTAAATGTTCGAAACATATTTACCTCAATTTTGAAAATAAAAAATACCTGATAAGTCATAAAAGTCTACTGAGATTTTCTTTCTTATCTTAGTATCTTACTAGTGACGAACTGTTTGTAAACTGTTTGATACATTACACAAATATATCTGTGGCAATAAAATATTAAACTTTGAAGAAAATTATCAAATGTACTAACGCCAAATAAAAACCATTACAGAATACCCATGACGAAAGCCCAAGAAGAGATGAGATAGCTAATCATTTTGAAAACCCTTAAAACCATAGCTGTGAAGTAAAAACTAGACTCTACATTTAGGAATGTATTGCCCTTCAAATGTTTGAACCAGTTGACTAACATTGTACTTCTTAAACTATATATACTAAAATAAACAACACCCTATCGCTGTGTTTGTGAATCAAATACCCTCAGAACATTATTCATGTTGCCCCCTATGTGATATTTTGTCAAAATCAACAGAACAACTAAACCTAAATATAAAAAAAAACAAATCCCCAATTTACCTCAAGTTCTTTACTCTGAAAAGAAGAAAGTGTCATTTTTATGACTTACTAATCTTGAAGAAGACCTTAAACTATCCTTTATTTCTGACTTTTTTATTGACTGTGCTAAATGTTTTCATTATTTCTACACTAATCTTCATTGCTCCAATCAAAGAATTTCCTCTTGGTTCTACTCAATTTGAGTAGAACTTCTTTGATCGGAAAGATGAAGTCAAAAACATCTAATCTGTGCATTGTTTTAAAGACTGACTCACACAATAATATTTTATTTAGCCTATTATGATGATGGTAATGATAATGATGATGAAAAAAATCAACAATAACAACAATGTAATGATGACAATGATATGACTGTGACATGGACACGTTGAAGTCAAACCACACCTCTAGGTCCGCTTGTTCTTGTGTCAGCTGTTTCACGTCGTCTTCTATTTCCTGAATCACCTGATCCTCTTGGTGTTTTCGGGAAAACTCTAGCATCTTTTTCGGTGGAGAATATTGTTCTGGTGACAGCAGGTGCTAAAATATATCCAGAAATATGTAATAATACTAATAACATTTCATTTCAAATTAAGTACTGCTAAGGTTATAAAGGTTTCCAAAATAAATCAGAAAGATATTAAACTTTTAAAACTTTGCAGAGGTCACCATGTTTTTGGTGTTTTCGAAGTGTTTTTAAACCTTTTTTTTTTAATTTTGTAAAACTAAATTGAAAAAAGTAAAATTTGGAAAAGCACTGAGTCTTGATAGCATATTAAATCAGATCAAATTTTATAACCCAGTTTAAGAATATTTTCAGAAAGTACTGTGGTTGTTCAATGGTAAGCTACAGGGTGTTTCATAACTGAACTTGGCAAAACCTGACATTCAAGAAGCGAACACCAATAATTAATCAGTTAAATGGGTAACTATACCTTTCTGTATTCTGTCGCCAACATAAGATTGTCGCCTCCGTACAGACTGCCCATTGTCACCATGTTACATACAAGATTTACAAGTGGTTTGTATACCTCCAACTGCAAACAATACAAAACGAAAGGTATTTCTAAGAAAGTCTGCAAAACGGAGAATGACTTAGTAGTATGATAAATGGCATCTTACAAGCAAGATTATGAGGCAGATCAGAGGTCAAATAGTAAAGCAAAGGCTTGTGATCCAGGGGTCCCAAAGTCAATTCTCCACTTCCTCTTCAAACACTTCTTATTACTTTTTTGGTAAGGTTTGAAAGCAAGGTTCCATGTCCATATATTGAACATAAAAAAGAGCCAGAGAGTGTTTGTGAAACAGAATGCTTTTCATATCTTGAACTATCCCTTAAAGATGACAACTTTCAGAATGCATCACACTCGTAAAAGCAATTGTTAAAAAAAACCAAACAGAACTCAGGAAAAAAAGAAGCAAATTTATCATTCATTTCATTATAATGAGGGCCTACCTTTTTCTCTACCTCCTCAAGCTTGTGTTTCAGATCCATGTATCTTCTATGCTGTAGTTCTTTCTCACCATCTATTGGTCGGCCCTGATTTTGTCTGAAAATATTTTGAATGTGTAAAAAAAAATGTACCAAGTTCAGGTTTTTGATGGCAAATGAACATAAAGATTAAATATATATATTAAAAGTCTCCATGGATAAATTGAAACGACTGACTCCATTTATGAAACAATGTCTGCATTTCATTTTTGGTGCGACCCCTGTGCAACTCTTGTTTTGCTGGTCTTAGGAGGTCTTAATGTTTTAAAACAGCTCAAATCATGCCATCCTCTCCCCAAAACTTGAAATTCAATACATTCAGTTCATAAATGAATCAAATTAATTAATTCAAGTTTCAGGTTATAGTAGATTTATATAAGTATTTCAGACTTATCAACAAAATTAAAGTAACGTACAATTTTCTATAGTGGAATTCTGCTGGTCTATTTTGTTCCACTAATTTTCTGTAACCATCTCTCTGCTCATTAAGCTCCGCCTTATCTCTCCGCAGTTGTATCAGCAGTAACACCAGCTCATCATGCTGCAAACACAGAGAATGCCATCTGCTTTAACACTGAATAATATCCTTTCTCAAACTTTTTTTTGTTAATTTACAGAAAATTTCGTCAAGTTGTATATACAGAAAATGACGTCTGCATAATTATGGAATCATTTTCTAACAAATTTCTTGGGTTATTTTACATTTTAACAATAATTTAATTCACTGTGGGTAATGATTCTGTAATGCAACTTTTAGGTGAGTAAAAGAATGCAAAATTGGGATTTTATCAGGATTTAGGAATCTTTGGTTATACATGTAAAGAATTTGAGACTAAAAACACTGAAACTTAATTTTCATTAAGACATTACACTCTTTCCATATTTTTAAAGTACAAAACAACATTTTCTTGGCCATGTAAATGATGAATTACATGACAAGAGTTTCATCACTTCAAACATGATAACCAAACATCTGGTTCTCTAAAAATGAGTACAATGTCTTACTGTTTTGCCGAGCAGATCAGTTGCCGATATACTCATCCGAAGTCGAGGTCCATTTAGTGGAAACACTCTCTTTGGCAGATCTGTCTCCTACAAAAGGGAAAAATTACAACATCTTTATATCAATCCTTTATTGCAAACTATGGTAATGCAGAAAGGCTTGAACAAGGATGTTACCCGACTGTAATAATCTTCCTATGACTGCTTGGGTAACAGAGTCCAAGTGAAATTCCTTTCTTTTAAGGGTAAGTGGCCAGTGTGGTGGTGATTTTTTATTGGTCTATAATAGTACTTTTGCCTCATTACAAGCCATTATCAGATTAATTGTACAATAGTAAACAAGCTGTATTCTCAAATGTGCAGTCACTTTTAATCCTATTTTAGCAATACAGGTAAAGAAATAAGTCAGTAAGAAAAACAATAATCTTGTCCATTATGAAAAACAAAATACCCAATACGCAATTCAAGTTTCAAGACCTCAGGCTAAATATGAATGTAGCTAAATAACAGAGCCATTATGGAACCACTCAAATTGTAGCATTATATTCTTTCAAGCCATGTTACTTTTAATATCATTGTGTTCTCAAGAATGGTTCAAAATTTGGTTATTGACCAAAGTGGAAAAGTAATTTATACTTGCTAGTATTTACTAATTAACAATCTTAGTCATCAACAAGTAGTAACAGGTGTGAACATCTGTATTCAATCAAAAATCCGAATCATACCTGAGAGGTAAAACACATTTACAATGTAACCTATAATTATGATGAATGATAATTAAGTAGCCATAATTACCTGGTAAGCAAAGCAATTACTTGAAATTTTTCTTGTTTTATTTACCAGGGCAACATCATAAGAGTTTAAACTGATCTATACACTGATTCTCTCAATACTTTTCAAAGGGGCAATTGTGAAAAGGTTCTAAGAACTATTAAAATAAAGGAGCACAGAGAATCCCTTCCCTTTTATCCCTTGTTTTTCTCTTTTCTTTTTCGTATAAAATTCAAACACAGCACAATCCCAAAAATTTCAATGGAATTTGGAGGAGAGAAATACTTACAATAACTTGGGAGTCAGGCATATCTGGCTCCTCTCTCACTGTGTGTATTGCTGGTTGTGGTCTTTGACCTTTCTGACCTTGACCTCTGTAACCCTGACTCTTGTTTCCAGGTCCTAGATCACCAGGTAAATTGTCTGAAATGATAAAAATATCTGTAAAGTAAAACTTCTATTTTGGTTAACATGCTGAACTGTCCAAAGTTAATCTAGCATTAAAGAATAAAACCATACCAAAGTCACTAGGTTCACTAATACTATTGTCTAAATTTTCAAGAAGTGTATTTAAGACAAATAAATAAATTTATGACAAAAAGTGGAAACTTTCCTAAACTGCAAAAAAATAAAATCTAGATGGTAAGGCACTGACTTTTACTAATGTAAAACAGAAACTTCACTTTTCGGTCAGCTTTATTTCAAGAAAGAAAAAATCCCTCTAATACTATGCTTTAATATTTGCACAAAACCCTGATGTCAATGTTCACTACCCAAGTAGCAGACAACAAACTACCTTGTCTATACTGTGGCATTCTATTCTGTGAAAGATGTGAACTAGCAGACGACAGTCTTTTTATTTCTGTTTGATCTTTTGGAGAGATGCTGTGTTCACTGTAACGACCTTGACCAGGGTAGTTTGGAGACCTGTTGTAATCTTCTTTCCGACCATGATTTGGATAATCATTTCTCTGACCACGATCTCTGTAATCTCCAAAACGCTCATCTGGGTAACTGCTAGTGCTAGGGATTCTTTGCAAAGAGTTAGCCGACAGTGGTCTAAAAGCAGACCTTCTCTGATCCTGGTCAGCTGGCTCATGACCATTTGGCAAATTTTTGGCTTGGCTAAGATTCATATAGCTATTCACAACACCTTCCTGTTCTGGAACGTGTATTGATAATGGTTGCTGCTCATGGTACAAAGCTGGCATCGACTGAACATGATCGGGCAAACTACGCAACCGGAAATCTTTTTCCCCTGTTATACCAGTCTGAGGTTTGGAAGGCAGGGTGTTTGAACGAACATCCATATCTGACATGAATCGTGTTTTATTGTTTGTGTTTTGGCCACCATGTTTATTGTTATATTTCCCGAGGCCATAAAACTCACTTATCTTATCATTCCTATCTTCTTCATTAGTTAATGTATTATCACTGCCATCTAGGTGGTTAGATAAGTTAGAGTCATTCAAATTATAACCGTATTTATTTTGTGGTTGCTGATATGCACTTCCTGCATCCTGCCGAGAGATAGGGGCTTCCCTTACAATATCTACAACAAAAACACAGCACACCATTAAAGCACAACACCCTAACGGCAAACATAGTAGGAACTTTCTCTCTGATCTCTTTCTGGCCAACCAATATATTAAACATGTAAAAGTTTGATTCTTAGAACCGAACTTAACTTGTTTTGATGGTTTAAGCCAATTCTTCCACCCAAACTAAACCTTCAAGATTACTCAAAGTATTTTGTCAATTTGATCTATTGTTTTTATTTCCGAATCAGTATACAATATAAAATACATTAATAGCGCCCTATGAATTTAAGGGTTTCTTTGATAATGATGATGAAGTTCATACAATCATTAATTCATTCAAATTCCGTCAGATTCAATCTTTTCAATTATTGCTATCAGTTAGTTCATGTAGTATGTATGAATCTGTGAAGATATTTTATCCATCTTAGTTCAACTGTTTTCAATCAATGCTATATGTATAAAAGATTTCATGTGAGAATAAAAACCTTGAGAAAGTCCCTACAATACCAAATTGCTTTTGCATGTGAAAGGCTTCAGATCACCATTGCAACAGCAACATTACCACACTACAACATTACCCAGTATAATGCTATGATACCTAACATTTACATTTAGTGCTATGACACCTAACATCTTACAGTGCATGCAAGGTGCTTAGTACTTTCTAGCCTGGGACTACTTTCCTACTTCTATCATTTATCTACGTATGAATACATATAAATTATCTGATATTCACTGTATTAATTATGAAACAAATCTACAGCTTACTCTTTTTTTTTTTGTCCACAAACCAGAAAAAAAATTATCGTTTCAATAACCCCACCCTCCACTCTACTTCAACCCAAAAAGACTGTATAACCTATTTTCTTAAATACTGCTGACAGTTTTAAAGATCTGCTCATTTGTGGCAGAATTCTTTTAAGAAAATTAGCTAATACAAATTTCACATTTTCTATATCCTGTCAAAAGACTTCATAGTAATTTATTTAGACCCTAATATTGTAACTGCAATTAAATCCATTTAAAATCTTTTAATATGTTTCCATTATTAAAGGTATGCAAACGCCAAATATTCAAATCACCCTGTTACTTCACCACAAATTAAATAGACAATACAAAATTTTACCTGGTCTCCTTGGTAACTGTGGTTGACCTCTCACCTCCTCTCGTAACCTTGGTTCCATTGACCTTTGAGATCTTTGTGACCTCTGAGAATACTGAGACCGTGGGCTTTCCTGAAAAAACAAAACCTGGGGTTTTAGTAAAAAAAGAAAAAAACACCATCTATTAAAGAATAAAAAAATATATATAATAAGAATTAACATCTATAATCAAAATCATGGTAATTCATATATTCATATTTTCCAACTGGATTTTTTTATCTATTTCACTTTATTTTAGAATCAGTATAAACAAAATGCAAGAATTTAATCAGCAGGTGAGAACGGAGATGATAAACATAAATGCACATTTAAGACAATTAAGTATTTCCTATGCAAGCCAACTATAGCTGCATCCAATTATATTGATAACATAAAAATGCATATTTCTTTCAGTTAATAAAATACCTGTGGAAAATTCGGTAGAGATTCCTGCGTTGGAGTGGGATAATTGAAAAACGGTGGCTGCCTCATTCTTTGCTCCAGGTTGTTTTCCGCTATCAACAAATCCTTACGAGTATTTGGTGAATGGGAGTTTGCAATATCCTCTACAATCTTATGTCGCATTTCAACAGGAAGTGGAGGACGGGAAGGCAACTCAGGTGGCTGGTCTAAAAATAGAACAAAAACAAAATAAAAAAAAACATGATTTTTTTTGCCAGATTTCAGATACAAGTTATACCGGTGAGATGAATGTCAATATTTTTTTCAACGATCTCCATTAACCCAGCTCACCAGAATATTCCATTTTAAGAAACCGGATTCCTGACATTCTCCCTGCAATAACATAACATAAATCCTTGTTTTCCAACTGCATACTTGACTTGTACCGCCCACCCCCAACCCGAAAATAAATTTTAATTAGAAGAAATGACCCTGGCTGATATATAAAAAACATTGACAACTTCCAGGCTTTTCTGAAATACACAACTTCCAGACTTTTCTGAAAAAAAAATCATTCATGCATTTCTTAATTTAGAAAATATCATTAGCTATTAACATAAATATAATTATTTTTCTTAATTATGCCTATCAAAAATGATCATTGAACTTTTTAAGAATGAAGATTTTTTTTTTCAAAATTGTTCATTAAGTTATCAAATATTCATTTAAAAGTGAATATTACTACATATATTCAGATAGAAATACAACACTATTATATATATTATAATTCCATTCAGAAATGAATGTTTTCATATACCACACTTTTCCACTATATAAAATATTTTTATCAAACCTCTATAACACAATTTTCCTTTTGTAAAAGTAATGTTCTCATAATCATCAAATCCTAATTAAAAATCTAATACTCATTTTCAGGTTGTCAAGAAGGGGAGCTAATTCTGTAAATACATTTGTGATACTCTAGGTTGTAAAAATATGCTGGGTGAACATGGAAAGTCTGGAATGCCTCCTGAAAAGCAACCAAACTATTTCTACACTTACATCTCAGCCACAAACCATCCCTTTAATACATATAGTTGGTGTACATAAATGTACATCCGAGAGCTGATAAGATGCAAGTTTGCCTTGCATCACAAAAAAAACAGATATAGAAATCACTTCAATCACAAGAGTTTCTATTTCTCCTCTTTTTCTGCAGTAATAAATGGAATAATGGCTGTAATAAATCAAACAAAGTTCGAAATGTATCAAACATTTAAAAAAACCAATTGTGTAAATATTTATTTTCAATAACGGACTACTATACTAGTTACACCAACCTCTGACTTGAGATTCGTCGTAAACGTTGACATATGTGTGCGGTATGTCTACATACAGATCTGGTCGCTGTTGTTGTGTTGGTGACAGATGGTTCGGTCTTGGCGGCTCACTACCAGATCCGGTTGTCCCACTGTCGGATAGCTGTTGATCTGAAATACATTAACAAGAAATAGTGTAAACAGGAAGAAAATGTTTAGTATAACTTGAAAAATGCGACGATTTTGGTCTGTTGCTACTGTGTCCTTTATAAGTAAACAAATAAAAGGTTAAAGTAAAAAGAATCTGTAGGATTTTTGCCACTGAGAACTGGCGCTCAAATTTATTTTTTCCTTCTGTGATCAGACCATGATCAGCCTTCATGTACCCAGATTCCAACCATGGTCTGCAATGTCCCCTATTCAATCAATCAGTTAATATCTCCAGAAATGATTAATAGATCTGTCCGAATTCTGTGACTGGCAGATCAATTTTTTATTTTTTTCAGAAATTTAATTGGGTAAGGCAAAAAGCAGTCACTGTTTTTTGTGGTACACAGGTACTTACTAGGCCATTTATCCCTTATTCTTGTAAGACTGGCATAATCCCCACCCCCTGAACGTCCTTTCTCATGGTGGGGCTCCTGTGAGCGAGGTCTTTCGTGCCTAGGCTCCTGTGGAAGGGGCCTGTTACTGTGCTTTAAAGGATCCATTTTCCTGAAAGAACATATAATGAATAACTAAATTTCGAAGACAAGATCAGTAACATTAATTTTTCTATTACAGAATTTTTTAGTAAAAATTATCTTCTAACATACTGCAATTCAACGAAGTCAGATATTCAGTGTAAGGTGTCCTGCTCAGTTCAATTTTATCTTGCCAAAATCATTTTTTATTCATATATATTTGCCTGCTTTACACAAGAGGTTGTTAGATTCAGCCTGCCAATGAAACAGGATCTATTTTTATTCTAACAATGTTTGTAGCGGCAATAAGGATATGTACTTTAGTCAGATTGATGATAAAACAAGCAGCAGTTTACCTTTCACTGGTTTGTTGACTATGTGGGGACATCATGGTCATGTAAGGGTTATCATCACGTCTCCTTGTGGTATCCTTGTCTCGATATTCTTGTGTTCTATGTGGCATCTCTTGACCTTGACCATGCTGAGATTGTCTTGGCCTTTGATCCCTTGGCAATGAGTTGTACCCTTGACCTCTGAGAGAACTAGAACTTCTGTTGTCCGGCTGACTGGGTCTCATGTCTCTCGGCATTGTACTGGGAGAAAACTGACTTGACCTTTGACCTACTGAGGACATTGACCTTTGATCATCTGGCAAACTTTGACCTTGATTTGACCTTTGTGAATGTCTATTTCTATCCATCCTATTTTCAGGATATCTAGGATCATACTGAGAATTTGTTTGTCCATAACCTTGACCATGACCTCTATCATCTCTTGGCAAAGTTCCAGAACTAACACTAGATGGTCCACTTATATTTCTCTGCCTTTGATAGGGGTCAGAATAATTCTGAGTGTTCTCCCTTGCCTGCAGAGGGGATCTTTCAATGAAACTGTTATCCTGATTGCTTCTAGGGGTATCCCCACCCTGACCTGAAAACGGGTACTGCTGCATGTCAGGGGGTGAGATCCCTGGACTGTCTATGTTGTCATTCCAGCTCATTATTGGAGATTTAGGGATCAGTTTTGGCACATGTCCTGACCTACAAAAAAGTAGAACAATTCCTAGTGAATTCTAATGTAAGTAGAACAAAATGTACACGTCAATCTCTAAGAGTTGCATTTTAAAGAACTGCTAGATCCCGTAATAGTTTGAACAGTTCAATCATTTAATAAATGAATAAAGAGTGCAGTGGTTAGGGCACCAGACTCCCAATCCAGAGGTCACTGGTTCGAATCCCACCAGGTCTGAAAGTCTACGGTAAATTTCCATATTCCACACTTCTGGCATGAGAAATGGTTTGAACCCAGGAAGAAGTCATCTAGAGGGATTAATATAAGTTGCGAGAACCTATATGCCAAAATTTAAAACAGATTAAGTTCTTAAAAGTTTTAACAAGAGTAATTGACCAATTACCAACAAAAGCGCGAACTGAAAAGTCCATCTTTTTTCAAATTAAACTGACTCCGATAAGTCTCACAGTGGTGATAATACAATTTTACAGAGAAATGTCATCTCATTCTATGACAACATCACCACAAAAATATCACAAAGCTAAACTTTAAACTGCTTCACAAAACATAATGTGGAAGACTGTACTTAAAGTGCTTTCACAAAAACACCTTGGCAAAATGGCAAATTGTCCTGGGAAAATAAATTGCCATTTAAATGATAATACTTCATTCATTTTTGCTCTTTTAAGCGCCCTGGACAAAACTGTTAACAAACATTTCATAAGATGTTAAAGAAACTACATAATTTCAAAACAAAGAAGGTTTTCACAAATTCTAATTTATAATAATTTGTTTCTGCTAAATTGTGATGAAATATCACCATATTTACCATATTTTGAGTCAGCACATCATACAGAACCACAACCACATATCATTGTTGACACTTTTACATTTAATGAGAGAAATCTTATGATTTATATAAAAAAGGTGGATATGAGATAATTATGGTCTATCAATAAAAATTCATTTGGCATTAGGTATATTTTTGATGAATGATTATACAAATTAAAAGAATTAAAATCTCGCCGAAGAATGGGTTTTGTGTAACCAAATGGTACTGTTGTTTTTGTATACAAGTATCAATTTTATTTCTCTTACCCAGGAGCTCTCTGTACTAGTGCTGCCATTTTCAAAGCTTCGACCCAGTTTTCCATCTCACGCTGGTTTTCGGCAGCAAAATAAAATGTCTTCATGTTTTCATGTTCTGCCTTAAATGCGTGTTTCTTGTTTACATCATGTGCCGTGCAATGACTGATCTTGTAACTTGGAAGTAAGATAGAACCTAGACACAGTTGCAAAAACAATAACCATTTAATTTACACATTTGATTTCACTGGTCATGTGCTAAAAAAATCTCTTTCTCACAAAACATAATTATGGGGTTTTAAAAAAAAGGTTGCGTGATACTAATGACTAATCCCCATTACAATTATAACGAAACAATGCTTTTCTAAATAAGCCTTGAAGAAACTGTTAAGGGGAAAAAAGGGTTCTAAGAAAATGGTCACTGCTAAAAAAGAACAACTATGCATAAGGGATGGTTAAAACCAATACTAACCAATACAGTTCTGTTCAGAGTCATCCTTGTAAAAGAAAAGACCAAAATCTGCAAGGACACACCATTTCTTCTTCCAAAGTTTTAGACCCCCACTCTCCTAGAAAAGTAAGTTCACCATTTTAAATTCAGTTTAACAGGTAATGTTATGTAAATATTCATTGCATTTATACATGTCAACTTGGAACTGACTATGCAAATTCTATTTTTAGCTTGAAAATCTAGCACAAAAATAGCTAAACACAAAAATAGCTAAATAGATTACTACAGTAAATATACCAAGAAAATACTTTATGATGAAGGCTCAAACTTTATACTTTAAACTGTATATTCTTAATACTGTTATAAAACTATGGAGCTATAGCAAGTATATGAAAACTTATCTACCTTTTATTGCCACTTTAATAGTAAAGTAATTTCAATTTACTGGAT
Organism: Cyclina sinensis; assembly: GCA_012932295.1. Lineage (NCBI taxonomy): Eukaryota > Metazoa > Mollusca > Bivalvia > Venerida > Veneridae > Cyclina > Cyclina sinensis. Next base: position 3,638,628 of record JAAONU010000003.1, read on the forward strand.
CCTAAAAAGTTAAACTTGACGAGTCAGAGCAAAATTATTGTATCTACTCATAAAAATATTGTTTTTCTGTAGTTATATTCTTTTTGTGCTTACCCTCATTGGCTATAGCAAAATAGCCAGAACTGGACAGGCAAATTTATGACTGATGTGAACGGTAAATTACCTGTTTCTGCAGCCAGCCCCGCATTATGACTTTAGAGTTCTCTTCTCTTGATGCCGCTGGTGCTTTCATGTGTCGCGACTTTCCACTTTTCCTGTGCTGACCTCCCTTGGTAAGAGGACTCTGTGGTGGGGTGCGAGTTGGAGCCTCCATTATTGACTGACCTGTTACTGGATGCTCAAACGTTGTTATTCGACGACTGTGACTGTAAAAGATGAAATAAATGCAATCATTAAATGGTCTATTCTTGTCAAAAAAAAAAGTTTCAAAATTGCGTTCTATTCATTATAGTTTGTTTACAACACGGCAAACTGTAGTAAAAAACTGAGGCAACCCAATACCTGTATCAACAAAAACCACCGCATGCTTTTTTTCTGTCAAACATGATAGATCACAGTATATAGCACAATTATGCCCGTAAATTCATTACACTTTGCCTAAATGCATGTATATAAATTAACCCGTCAAATGTAGCTATAAATGCAATCAGTCAAATCAATCAATATGAAAATATTTCATAGTGAAAATTGATATAAAATATTTATACCAAATTTCTTGAACCATAAATCAGCCCAAAAGTAAACAAAATGACCATAAAATATCTTTCAATTTTATTGACATTCTTACCTTAATGTGATCTAAATGACATGTTAACAAGCTCACAAGGCCAACATTTTAGTTGACGTTGTAGATTTTGAATTTACATCTTCATATTTTTCCCATGGGAATGATGTTCTGAAACCTTGAGAACACTCTACTGACTATTCCACCTTCATGTCCCCATCCCCTTTTCAGTGGACCCCTATTTTGATATAGCCTAGGGCATTATCAGTCAATATTCCAAAGAATGCTCTTTATACTCTGACTGGTTTGAAATTACTGAGTTTAATGCACTGTAACAGTCAAAGTCATACTGGGCAAGCCGTTTATCTAACCCTCATTCCTGGGAAGACTCCTTTTCTCTGTTAGAAACAGCCAGTTTGTTCACATAAGTGGTAACAATTACATGTACTAGCATGGCTCAAACACAAGACCATCAGTCAGTGAGAGATTATAGAATAAGTGATTTGAAGTAAGCGATTTTAAATTCGGAGACGGGACACCAATTCATGCAACAAGTAAACCTGTAATAATCCTCTGACATTAGAATGATTATTTGAATGAAAACAGAACTGTAACATTTTTTTATGCATGAGCTGATAATCTTCAAAGATTTTCATTTCTTTAGCCATCTGGTTGTTTTACTTTAATTAACAGCTTATAATGGAATGTGACCACTAAAACCTCACCAATGACAAAGCCTTTTCAAACAAGTATTTCATTTGAACAAACTGCGTTTTTTTGCTTAACACAACAATCAGGTCTTTCGGCTGAACAAAAAACCTCCCAATTTCAATTTCACTGTAATGAATATCTTGAGGGGGTTTGGACCAGAAGATTTGGGCTTTTGTGTGTTACACTGTATGCAGCAGTGTGAGAGCTATTTTGTAAATCAATGTTACCTGCAAAAATACACTTGCCCGAAGCTTGAGTCAAACTGGAACCCTAGATCACAAAATGGACACTACCACATAGCCATAAAAGCAAGCTGATAGTGAAGGGAGTACAAATGACATATTATACCTCTTCTACATATACCCCTTCCTTCTAAAAATTCATCCTTGAACTCTTGGAGTAAAAAATGTCTGGGAGTTTGGGGTGTTTTATAGGTGTCATCAAATCTATATATACTCATGACTTAGTTATGCTTGGTGCCAAATGTAACCTTGTAACATTTGGTTGCCTCAAGTTGGATTTGAACTTCACTGCTTAATAACATAAAGTAGACACTACCACCTATCCATAAATACTAGCGGATACAGATCGGCAAGGCAGAATTAGTGCTATATTAAAGTACATTATAAATGTTAATTTTTACATTTCTCCACTGTAATCTTTAAGGTGCCAACTTCCAATCTGTATAACATCAATCTTTCAGTGCATAAGATACATCTAAATTTCATACAGTGATAATCGTTCCAAAGGGGGATAATTTTTTTCTCCAAAATATATGAACCTCTCTTGGAATATGTATAATATTATGTCCTTTAACCCTTTACTCCATATATACGCATTTTTACTCATGTGCGACCAGTGTAGATCCAGATCTGTGCCGTCTGATCAGGATCTGCACTGTTCGCTTTTTGGTCAGAAATAACCTAATGTATCAAAATGCAAACAGTGTAGATCCTGATCAGACGGCACGGATGTGCCGACTGATCTGGATCTGCACTGTTTGCCCAAGCCATAAAGGTGTGTATATGGAGGAAAGGGTTAAGTGTAAACGTTGACTCATTTTCTTTTAACAGAACTTTGGTTCATTTGACAAACAAAATTATACCTTTACCCGGTTGTCACTTTTTTACACCTATTTTCTAAATGTACACTGGTGGGAACTGTGTATTCAGAAGTTAGTTTTCATGGGATTTAATTTGATAGCAATTTGATACAGGTTATTTCAAATATCAATACAAATCATGCTGACAACTTTGTACCATTCAGTGGCTTTTGTATATAGTGCATAATGAGTATTTAAAATGCACATAAATTTTTGAAGAAATGAACTTTGCCTTAAGGGATAGACTGGTTCAACAACTTTTTCAATGTTTCACACTCAGTACCTTTTAGAGACGAAAATTTAAAGTGTAATAAACATTTTTTAGCATTAATATAAATTATAAGTAAAGTAGCAATAATAATAATAATATTAGTTAATTATAAATTAGAAAATAATTAACTCTTAACCAAAAAAAAAAAAAAAAAAAACAGCGGAAAAATTACATGCAAATCATAATACTTGTTCACTTAAAATGCCGAATACATTGCAATCACTTAAAAATTTCAACATTCTTTATGTTACTTTTTTCTAGCATTTTGAAGAAAACAAATTGTATTTAACATAGTTTTCACCAATTTTTGCCCTTCAATCAATTTTTAAACAATTCAATTTTGTAACATAAAAGACCACCACGGCTAACTATAATTGCTTTAAATACAAATCAAACACTTGCATATCATAATTTAAACACTATCTTGAATTGCGATCATATCAAAGAGTAATTTGCAATTCTATTATCCTCTAAAATTTCTATAATATGATATTTACTGTACAATTTGTAACTTCCGAAGATATTATATTGCTGTAGTGGATAAAGGTAAAGAAAGGGTATTAAAGCACATTTTCTCACTTTCCTAAAAGTGCTCGCCCCAATTTCTTGTCCAATCACAGACAAGAATTTTTTAAATTTTACTGTAGCTAAATGAAATAATCAGGAACGTTTCCCTTGAGAATCAACGGGTCGTGAATCCAAATCCAGCACATGGCAACTGGATTCCTTCAGGTTATATTATATCAGTAATATACTTTATATACAATATACTTTAACAGAAATGAACATGTTTTATTTCATGCTTGGAGCACTATCGTCATCACTTTTTATACTTCACACTTTTTAAATTAAGGATTAATCTTTCTTGTTTCTATCATGCATTACCTTTGCACTAAAAGACAGCACTCTTTTTCGCAACACACTGACCCATTCCAAAGTTATCCAATTTTCCACACCATATTTTATCATGAATTCTCTTTCAAATGAGCATGTTTTTCTTTAGTAGTACCGGTATGTCATAAATTCAGTTCTGAGCAAACATTGACTATTCTCCACAGCTTGTAAAATACAATGCAGTTTATCGTACATGAGTTGTTTTAATTTCAATCTTTATTCTGATAACCCTGAGAAAGGGAAAAAAAACACTTAAAACATTATGTTGCAATTTAAATGCCTCCACAATGAATGAACAAGGATGCAATGTGTCATGTTTTAGCACCAAGAAAAAAAATTTAACTACAAATGTGACCATTTCAGGCCTGTATCATATTACACTTCAAGAAATGGGTACAAAAATGTTACAATATTTAAACCTTTTAAATTCAACATTCTTTTTTTAATTGTTTCAATGCAAAGACTGACAACTCTGTACTGTGTTTCTGAAACATCCGTCAATCATATCTGATTTTAACTGTAGCGAAGAGAGACCTTGGTGGTATTTAGTAGCGATAACATCAACAACAGAAATGCGATACGTACTAAATTATTTAAAGATGGTGGACAATAGCAAGAGGACAAGCACACTGAAACACGAGAATGATCATTTTGTTCCCGTTCAGAGATCGTCAAATGAGCGTTCTAACTATCATTACCATCTCAAGAGTAATGATTGTTCAAACACTTCAATAGATTTAACAAATGAGCCTCATGGGTAATTGTCTCAATAATTCTGTCGATACAAATGTATTGATTATGAAGTTAAATAAATTATCGAGACAGGCTGCTAATTTACCACCTATGAGCTGACAATGTCTTATAAAAATTTTATGTGAATCGCCTGATGCATTTTTAAGGAACAAAGAAAGTTCATGGCTGAACTGGCAACAATGTAACATGCAAAAACTAATAAGCAGTATAACTTTATTAATTTATATGAACCGGTAATGACTAACACATTTTTGAAAATGATGAAAGTTCATGGCTGAATTGGCAAGAAAGTTACACTCATCTGTAACTAAGTTACACATGTACAATTTAATTTAGTTATATGAACCTTAGACCAACGAAGCACTACATTTAATCATCAGTTTGCAAACATGAAAATATTAATGTAAAACAGAAAATGTATAACTTCAAACATTCAATGGATCTTGACTTTACAATTAACATTTTTTATGCTTTTTGATAGTATCACTGTGCATCTGAAATGCAACGGAAAAAATGCTATAGAATAAAAATATGGCCTACTATGATAACTTTCTTCAGAAAAAGTTGCTATAGAATAAATCTATGGTCTACTATGATAACTTTCTTCAGAAAAAGTTGCTATAGCATAAATCTATGGTGTACTGTATAACTTTCTTCAGAAAAATTTGCTATAGAATAAATCTATGGTCAGTCCCAAATGTGACAAACTAAATGCACAAAAGCTAAAAACAATTGTAAGGTTGACAATTCAAAGAATTGAATTCAGGCTGTACTCAGGCTGTACTTTTTTTCAGGCTAAAAGGACACATTGTGCAATCACAAATTTGCATTTGAAACATGAACCTGAATTACCAGTATCTGACATGCATAAGTAATTGACACTTTCATTGTGATAAATCTCATGTGCAATTCATGCTTGTATAGTCATACTTTTAACTTTATCATACTCCACTATTTTACTTTCATGAAATAATACATGATACTGGCAGAATTGGAGAAAGGGCTGCAACTCTTGTACTAATAATAAACCATGTTCCTACCCAGCTGATTTTAAAATAAAGAAATTAAATTACCAACTTGGAGTAGGTATTCTTTCAAGACACAGGGAATTCCAGTTAATAAGTTTATGCTTATAGCAAAAGAAATGTTTGCATTGTGGAATTTTTCAAGTTGCAAGTAAATAATTCTAGCTCAAAAGTAGCAATTGCTACAAAAACCCACATCCCACCCCCACCTACTAGAAAGACATGTATGTAACTACCATTTACCAGCTTAATTACAAATTAAAAGTATTTTAAATAACAGCAAACTTATTTTGCATGTAAACATTAAATCTACACACCATTGTATGTCACATGCAACCTATAATATACTTGACATTTTTGTCATTGCATGAACTGAAATTGGTAGCAAGAGATAAACAATGGATTATCACTTTAAATGACCTTCTGGAAAGAACTAAGGAATTTGGATATATAAACTCATTTGCAGAAGAGGCAAATTAATATGAATTGGCAAGTATAAATTTTCATTTGCACAGGCAAGCGAAAATATTTATGTCAAACGGGTAAAAATAAGAACAGACATTTAGAAATATGCATCTCCTAGAATGGGTAAAATATGAACAAGCACAAAGAATGAAATACTTGTTTGATCAAAGATGTAGAAATACTCATTTGCAGAAAGGGGAAATACGAACACAAAATAATGTAGAAATACTCATCTGAGAATGGGTAGAATATGCACATGACGAATTAATGCCAGATTAACCCTTTCCTCCATATATCCTTTATGGCTTGGGCGAACAGTGAAGATCCAGATCAGCCGGCACATCCGTGCCATCTGGTCAGGATCTACACTGTTTGCCTTTTGATACATTTGGTTATTTCTGACCAAAAAGCGACCAGTGCAGATCCTGATCAGACGGCACGGATGTGCCGTCTGATCTGGATCTACACTGGTCGCACATGCGTAAAAATGCGTATATATGGAGTAAAGGGTAAACAGAATGGTGAAAATATTAACATTCATGACTGTAACAATTATTATTTGCAGAATAGGTAAAAGATAAGCAGGCATGTAGAAATACTTATTCACAGAATGATTAAAACTGGAATAAGCATCTAGAAATACTCATTTGCAGATATCCAGAATTAGTAAAATATGAACTTTCAATTAGAAATACTCATTTGTAAAAGTGGTAAACCACATATCTACATGTGACCTTTAAAAGCTCAAATGAACTAAACAAATGACTATGTCAATGCATTTTCTTATAAGCCTCTAACCACTGCACGCATTCCATGCCATTACATTGCAATCTATCTTACATCAAAGCCTCAATCAAATAGTTTATTTAGAGAACCGAGAAACATGCCAGTACAGTTAAGATGTTTCAAATAAACAGTGTTTGGCAAATGTTCTAAAACACAGTTTTTTCTTTATACTTAATTCATCCATAGATAAATACATAAGGTGCTTAAATTCCTACACCCATTTAGCCTTTACTGTTAGTTAGGTTCTCATCCCCCTATCACCACTACATTAGTCATGTCTCATATTCTGCACATTCCAACTTCTTACCCCCCAAAAAAAGCAAGTCACATGTAAGATACAGCATACGCAAGGGGCAACTTCAGTAAAATTAACAGCCTGCCTTAAAGTTAACCCATTAATGCCTAGCATCTAAAAAGTAAGACATTCGGCAAAAAGTGCAGGCCTAGATCAGACGCCACAAATATGCTGATCAGGGTCAATACTATTTGCCTTTCTTCCCTAAATAGAATGGAATTGAAAATTCATACCAGAAACCCTTTTAATTGAAAATGGACTCATCCCACTAACAAGGATGGCATAATCCATTGAACATGAATGGGTTAACTTGTCAATACCCTGTAACTTATTCTCATTTTATTTATTTTGTCAAAATTTCTAAATGAGTGTAAGGTCTCAAAATTTCTTAAAAATACAGTTTTGATAAAAATACTTTCAATTTTTTATTTCACTAAATACAACATTAAAAGCATGCAAATGGAGTCTGTCTGTTAAAAAAAGTGTTAAAAGCCTAAACTAAATGGAAAACAATAGTTGTTTTTTTTCTGCATTGATTCTTGTGTAAAAAAGCATGCACAAAAATTATATCCAAAAGTAAGTGTGAAAAGCAAATTTCTTATGTCAGTAGATGAGACAATGTTCCTGGATCTTAACAAAATAACATCTGATGTATAATTTAGTGTAACATCCCTCTATCAGTCAAAGTTATATCATGAGGGCACTTTACCTTATACCACTGTTCTTAACGAACTAAGATACTGGTCAAATGGTAATATCTACAATAACCCTTCAAATGTATCAGTTTAAATCATCAACATGGAAACAAGTCCTTGCATTTAACTAATATTAATTCCTGTCAGTAATTGCTTCCTGGATTCAAATTAGAACTTGTGCTGAAGGTGTAGAATGTTCTCAGGAAAGCCACTTGAGAATATTACTCTGGTGGGATTCAAAACCACAAATCTCTGATCTGGATTATGTGTCAGGTGCCCTAACCCCTGGTCCCCTGCTTATAAACTGTACACTTGTTAACATATTAGCTCTTTGTCTTTGGTTATCATCTAGTTTATAATGTTTCAGTTACTGGTACCATTACAATAAAAACTTACCCTCTTGTTGCCCTAAATGGAAACAATCAACTGTCTGCATGCTGACTTCTAAATACCCCCACCCTTCAGATTATGTTTAAATGTATAAAATAAATTAATTTAACAAGGACCAAGACTGTCTTTTCAGTTATTATTGGGAGATTCTCCTGTTTTACTTTATATAATCAGAAAAAAATATATCTGAAAAGGGGACCAAACACAAATATTAAATTGTTTGTGGCCTGAAAAATATTTGCTAGAGCTATAATTGTTATTGTTTTAAGAACAACAATGCTTCCTACACTTATTGTGTTGTTTTATTCTGTTTGCCAGATGATTTATTACCTTGAGATATGGCTTACTGTGGATAGAAAAAGGTATTTCCAGACTCAAGTTTTGTGAGAACAGTAGATATCTCTTAATCAGGGTATCTTGAATGTCTCACTCTGAGTTAATTTACCCACTGCCCATATGTGACTAATGCCCCCAAAAAGAAGTTAAGTAATAAATGGGAATTTTCTGTTTTTTTTCAATCAAAGGTGGAGAGATGGGACACACAGAAGGGGACAACTAGGGAGATGCAAGTTGAACAGGAGTATAGATATTGTGACTTGTACAAGGTCTGAGAGTGACTGAATTTACTTGAGGAGACAGGATCCATGTTTCTATCGACATGGGAAAAAAGAGCAAAACTGCTCTCCTGCAGCCCAGAAAAGAACTGTACCTATTGTGACATCAGTCATTTGGAAAAATACTTGCTTTAGAATAAAGGTCGTAGGAAGTGTCTAAAGCAGCGGATTTGTATCCTACTGGTACCTGTGTTAGGGTCAGAAAGGGAGTTTATTATTTTCCATTTCGAACCATTACTGAGGTTACCAAGTATTCCAAAGCTCCTAACAATACTTACTCTATAAAGAAGACAGTTCCATCAATTGTAAGTGCTTGCTCCCAGCCTGGCGGTAACCCTGAAAAGAAACCAAAAATGACCTATTTGAAAATCAGTTCCTTAAACCTTTTTTTTTCTACTGTTAACACCTGTAGAACAGCAGAGGCACCTAAAATTAAAATGTTCAATTGTTAATGTCAATAAGGTATTCAGAGTAAGGTGATTTTTTAAATAAAAAGTGTAATATCTAATACCACTGAATAACACAGAACAAAATTTTGGTATTCTAGGAAAAAAAAGCTTTGGTCCCTTCAGTAATTTGTGCTACTCAAGTGTTATGCAATACAACAGAAAAAACACAATTGTGCGAAAAAGGATCACTGGTCTGTCACCCACTAGAAGAAGTGATTCAACTGTATCATATCCTTGGACTTAATCCATTGATAAAAACTTAAGAATATAACAATTCTGTTACTATAGCCTAAAAACAACAACAGGCAAATACTTAGCTAGGGCAAATGGAAACTAGCTAATGTATGTTTCTGAGTTCCCTCTAGAGACTTCAGGAAAATGTTAACCAATGAAATGTCTCTTTCACAAAAAAAGGTGATATTTTTAGCAACAAAACATTGCTCAACATGTTACATTTTATCAAACATTTTATCAAAAACTATCTGTGACAAAAAAAAATGTACTATGCCATGTGATAAAATTATGTTTTACTTTGAAACATATCTGTATGAAACTGTATGCTATCCGATGGTATTCTGAATTATGACATTAAATCATTCAAAGTGTAACAAATGTTTCATTGCGCATTGAAAATATGGTACACAATATTGCCTTTTGTGACAAAAAATGACAGACTACGCTGAAAGATTCAAAAGCAAGCTGTCCAAAACAAGGAATATACAGTAACAATTGTTATATTGATAAATGCTTCTGTAAATGAATATTATAAAAAAACGTTTGGCAGTCAGCTCTCGTATTTAAACTTATTTATTTTACATCAATTGAGAAACAATTTCTTCTTGCATTTTATATTAACCCTGACCTTGCTAAATATCTAAAATGGACCGGTCCATCTTTCAATTTGGACAGATCCATTGATTGTTTATAGGGGTGCTTATTGAAAATTTACTGACTGAATGTCAAGAAGTGCAGACCATTATCAGAATGCACCAATGTGCAGACTAATCTTGGTCTGCACTGGTCGCAAAGGCAGTCAGTCGCCTCCAGTAGCGTAAAGATTAATCCCTGTGGATGATTGCTTCCTAGGTCAAAGCAGTACTTGTGCCTAAAGTGTAGAATGCAGAAAGTCATGAGATTCACATATGTGGTAGGATTCGAACCAGTGAACCACTCCACTTCTGCTGTCCTCAGTCACCTCTTTTAACCAAACATAAATAAAAATATCGGTACCATTGTTCAAACTAAATCAAACCTTCCTCCGAACTTGTTTTCAATTTTAATTGAACAAATTTCAAAGTCTATAATTATTTCGTAGAACATTCAAAACCTCCAAAGGTTGGTGGTGCATCTTACGTTTTGCATAAAAGCTATAAACAACACTTTTAGCTAACCACATCTACTTTATTATCTAATCTATCAACAATAAAAACCTATACAACTGAAAAACATGATCAAATGAAATTGCAAAAGAATAACATGATTGTGTACTAACAAAAATGATCTCCGTCCATATCAGTATTTTATGCTAGGGATGTATACAAAGAAAAAAAATGCCTTATTACAAAATAATGAGTTGGTCCTCAGTGTTGATCTGAAGAATGTGTATGTTTGACTGATCTGAGTAAAACTTATATTTCTGGACCAACAGTTACTGTCCTGTGTATAAATGGATACAGATTATCTATCAGCCGACATCTCTTTTTTTTGTAATTGCCGACTTAGAATTATCAATGACACATAGATTAGATTTTTTTATATTTTCTTTTACGCAACAACTTGGTCACCTCTTATTTTTCTTATTTCCATAAAAATTTGTAAAATGTAAAGGCTAAAGCCAACATCTTTGCAAAATTTACCAATTCAATTCCACATCACATATCCAATGAAAATGAAAAACTTCAGTTCTAAAAATAAAATCCCATTATTCTGTTAACAATAAAATGATAAAATTTAAAATGATTTTCACTGATGTTCAAGACTTCAAAAGGTGCTCTACTGTAATGACTATATCCAACTATCTTTTAACTGGTATAGTACAATTGTACACCGACCTAAACCCGATCTTTCTGTACCATAATTCCTTAAAAGTGGGCGGATTTGAGAGTAAATAAAAAGAAGAATTAGCCAAAATTTACTAGCCACAAAAATGCTGGCTATCTTGGCCAACATACCAAATGCAAATAAAAATATTGATCATAAATTATCTTGATCATTACAAATATACATAATGGCCTAAAATACAAGGTTTAATTTGTATCTGTATTCTATTTATTTGAATGTATTACATGAAAATAATGTTATATTGTCAATAAAAGATTTTTAATAAACCGTGTATTTTCACTGCAAATCTCTTAATTTGCAAAGCACTATACTATACTTGTCTAGGTTTCAGAAAAAGACCTAACTCACAAAATTTTTGAAAGTGAAAAAAAACGACAAAAAACTAACCTAGAATTTTCATGAAATATGATTTTGGACAAAAATAAAATTAAAAAAAAAAAATTGTCTATAACATAAAACTCCACCCTTTTAATGCCTTTCTAAATCTCTGTGTAAAACAAATTGTTCACAATTGTCAAAACTGACATAACAGTATGTATTTATTTATATTCCTCATGCATGGGAACTTCAGGTTTCATAACTTATGTAATGTTTAGTCTGTATCAAAAATAATATACACCTTTGCAACACTATTATGCTTAAACATGTAACTGTTTATTTATTTACACTTTTTATTGTTTCAAATAAAATTGAATTTTATGGGTGGCTGTAGTGTGTTTGATGTAAGAACAGACAAGCCATGGAAGTCCATCCAGAAGATCGAGTCGCTGATTAACCGAGTAAATCACGACAATTATGCGAATCTAATGACCATCATAATTACAGTCTGACACCTCAAGGCAATATTATGTCACTTTTGTCAACATAAGCAAACAGGCAAAATTAATGGCTGTGACGGTATTAAAACTTATTCAGAGTGATCCCCCTTTATTCCAAATTTATTTCCCTTGGACCAAAGAAAGTATTCATAGACAAGCAAAAGTTTGTTTTTTTTCTAAATAGACTAATGATATCCCAAAATGTTCAAATCTGGCATGAAAATTCAGGTGAGATAATTAATGACGAGACAGGAAAGCGATTTAAAACACTACTATACAAAACAACTTATTATCACTGAAAAAGGCAAAAATTTCAAACATTTTCTCCCTGTTATTAATTTGCAAACTTTTTCATTGCGAACAGAATAGGTATTTTCAAGTTCAAATGACTGATATTTTCCAAGATAAAACAGTACACCTGTAGAAAGTTTAGTATGAAGATAAATGTGAATTTACCAAAACATGAAACAAAACATTAGGTTTCTAAGCCTCTACCTAGATACTGGTTGATCTACTGTGACTGATGAATTGTTTATGACAGGTACAAATATCTTCATGTCTGTGCAAAAACGGTCTAATGGTATATGCGTGTAAGTGTGCTGACATTTAATGGTAAAACTACAAAATTCTCTCATTTTCTTACATTACGGAAGGCCATAAAACTGTTAAAACTCTTGCAGTCTGCCAAATCTTGTCTGCAATATGTGGTAGGTATAAACCTTAGATATATATGTTCATTTTGTTTTAATACATTATACTGAATTCGGGTTAACATCCCTTCTCAACAATTAAGGTCATATCAGGAAAGCCCAAATGGAAGTCGAACAATTCACAGACCACGAGGCCACAGAGGATGGGCTTTTATTACATAAGCGGGCAATGACCTAAAAGTAAAATTATAACTGAAGCCAAGATTTTTTTAGCTTTTTCACTTAGACACAAATTGTAAATGCCAAGGTGAAACAGAAAAATGCTTTTCATATAAAAAGAAACACTACAATTTTCAATTCAAGTCATCTTGTGCTAAAGTTTTGCAAAATTTATGTGCAATAAAAATAAATCCTGCAGAGAAAATACCTGAAAATGCTGGTCGGGATCATGGTCATTAGCCAAACTAATTGTACGTGAGTCAAGGTATTGTGTAATTTTTAGTATGCGTCAATATCTTCTCCTCTGCATTATCAGCAAGATTCTGACCCGAAACTAAAGTACATGTATCTCAGAATACGCTCAAGACGTCACTTAAATTATTTTGACCATATGGTCATATACTACTAAAATGACAGAACATAACATTGTTTGCTAAAAAAAACTACCAAACAACACTTAAAGTTAAGAGAATAGATTTCATTATCAGAATCAACCAGAGGCTTTGTGAATTATCTACCTGTAAACAACAGAGGATAAATATTTCCTGAATCATGCTCTTTTACTTATTATGCTTTTTCTCCAGACAAGTATAACAAATACATGTGTTTCAAGCACACATCCTCAACTTTATATCCAAAACACTATTTTTTTTGTCTGCCATTTTTTTTTAAATTTCAACTATCATAAAATAACTTTGTCACAAGTGTAAGACTTGTGATTGTGCCAGTTCATTTCAAATATCACCTACATGGCAACTGGAATGCTGCATGTATCTGTGGCATTCTCTTTCTCTGCACCAAGTAGAAACTACAGTGCAACAGTGCCAAAGAAAAAACAACATTTATGTATAACACAATATCAAACTTTGCTTTCTCAGAAACATTCACCTCAATCAACTAGTGCAAAAATAATCACACCAGATCTATGTATGTTACAACAGATCTGTGTCAATGCCACTATGTTTTTACATAAAATGTGCTTACCAATAACAACATCAACAAAATTATACCTGCTGAGCAGAAATACCTGACCCCACTGTCAAGGTCATGTGGAAGGTCATCAAGGTCACTGTCATCTGTGTCTTCATCATCAAACAAAATTTCTTTTGGTTTAATATCATAATAACTGCACGCTTCCTCTTTCGACTGAGAGAATCCCATTTTAACTTTTCTTTTTTAAAAATCTAACTTATAACTTCAAAACTTACAAGAAGTATCAAGACTAGGTTCATCAATTCAATGAAACAAAAACAAAAATATAAAAACTCTACAGTTCATTATGTTTGCTTTGCACAGGTCCCTTTAATTCCAAGGTATGCACAGAATTCTAACAAGTAGGTGTATAGCGCTCTGAATTGCCACTTTGTTTCTAAGGAAACTATAAATTCTCATGATTTGCAAACACTTGGTTCTTTCTCCTGTAACACTAAATGTTACAATGTTTTATAAAACCCACTAATACAAAAATATTTTTTCAAATCTATATTATTCTTTCCTCAAAATCATTATAAACAATTCCAGATAATCACTTGTAAATCACTGATTTGTTTGAAATAAACCAAAATAAAATATTACACTACATATCAAGAAAGCATGTCAAAAATTCCACAACTAATACCTATTCCTACAGAATTTCTCCAAGAAAGCTGTAGTCATTATTTTTTATTTTTGCAGTAGTTTCTTAGACAAAAAGCTGCAACCTTAAAAAAGTAAAACTGGGGGAAAATACTGTAAGTCACACCCACTAATCATGCTAATGTTAACAATACCTCCACTATGTGAAACATTCACCTGTTTTTATATGGCTTATCAGCAGTACTTCAGATAGAACACAAAACATGATAAAAATTGGATCAAGTGTCTTTTATTATGACAACGGTTTGATTAAATCATATTTCACATCAAAACTAATCAGCCAACTCCCTGCGAGTGTTTGCAGTCATCTAAGGCAAAGGCATAATAAATATGTATATAATACCCTTTCCTCTTGAAATCTCTCAATTCACATGCCAATTTTTTGTCTTGTTTAAAAGTAAATTTTAAATCTGCTTTGCAGTTTGCAATGAAAATTCTCAAAAATTCAATATGACCTATGTAATATAATAAATATTTTTTCACATTTGAATTCCCCAAATGACCAAAATAAACCATCTATACTACATGTACCACTATGTCAGCCGCCACTGCAAAAAAGATGTGGCAAAATGATGGCTGAAGCACATGAACGAAAGTGTTGTATTCAGGAAAGAGTTTCAACTACCGGTAGGTTTAATTTTCAGAAAGTACTCATACCTGGCATGGAAGTATGTCCGGTCTGTACTGGGTCCCCTGTGAGTGGATGTAACCATGTTGTTTGCTGGGAACCGTCACTGAAAAAATAAAAGCATTGTTTCTCACTAATTCATTTAAACTTCTTTGGAGGAAAGTTACACTTCAAATGTTTTATATTTTGGTTCATACAACACATTGATGAACTCTAACAATTTACATGAAGGAGGAAAAAAGAACCGAGGGGTCAACATCCATAAGAGAGTGAACCAAGGTAAGTGATTATCTGACTGCCTGACCAAGCTTTGTTTAGACTCTGTGACAGATGACAGATGACAACAAGTATTTGGATGCAAATCCAGATGTGCTGAGAGCAACATCTGTGGTACTCATGGGCTACATTCGTTCAACAATACATGTATTATTTTTATAAAATTACTGATGTATGAAGCAACAAACAAGTGCAAAACCATGCAGCTATACATCTGCATCAAATTATTTTCAATGCCACATTACAGACATATTTGGAGGCTCTTTGGAGACCATTAACCTTCAAGCTCATCTGAGTAAAGCAGTGATGTTGTGTAGCCTCAGCAGCAAACTTAAGAGCAGAAACAGTGGCAATGTCTGGCTTTTACAGACAAAGTATCTCAATTGCTCATGTTAATGCCCCATTTCCGCTTCTTAGTAAACCCTAAGTACTACTTGAGGATGATTCCCTTTTAGAAGAGTAAAATTCTGTGATTAAGTTCATCAATATCATTACTAAAATTCCCAGTATAACAATGTAAGCTATTGCTTTCTGATCTCTTGTAGGGGTGGGGAAGGGTAGACTGGTTTCAGACCCAACAATTAATGATATTCCTCAGTAATGTTAGCTAAATGACTATTAAGTCCCTTTCTAAATACAGATATATCTTTTCTTAGCTGGAATTGCCAGCAGAGGAAAAAACGTTGCTATTAGAATGGTTAAAAAAATTAAATATATCAATGCAATAAAATAAAAAGAAAAGGATCATATAGCCTGCAGACAAGCTAGGGGAGGGGGGTCACTCATATATGCAACCAAGGTATTGAAGATAAAAAATCTCAAATAGAATAAAGATAGATAGATGCTGTACCAGAGTCCTGCGATTCCAATAAAATGTAGGACCGCTATACCAGCGTATTCTGAAATAAACTTGTCTGTCTCAGTGTCTTTTTGTACTGATAAAGTATGACAGTGGCTTTGTAATATCGTATGTGCAAGAGATAACTTCTCCTAAGACATACTCCAAAAGACTGAGTCAAGACGTACATACACATTGGAAAAGTCAGTATGTAGCCCCATTTATAGTCCAAATTCAGTCAATGATCAGCGTACTTTGAAAATTTATTATTAACACAGAAAAATTCCTTCAGAATGCTGTTTGAAACATCATTCTAATGGCTGACCTTTTTAAATAGATATTAAGTTATTCTCACATCTTAAACATGTAAGAATGTTCAATCTAATAAGTGTCAAAACAGATTGGAGTGCTAAAATTTAGAGACGTGTCATCTGACAACAATAAATTCATGAAAATATAATGACTATATAAACTGCTGTTTCAGCAGTTCAATTCATGTGAATGAGCTAGTTTATACCAAATTTATTTTAGTTCGACTGTGTAGGAAGCTTTTAGCTTATATACACAGTTTCGAATCTGTTCCTGGAACCAACCAGTACTAAGCAATGAGTGTAAAGTTTCTTGCTCAAGGAAACAACAGCTTGCCCCTGACTGGGTTTGAACCCATGCGCAATCCTATGACCACTTGTCCTACGTGTTATTTAACCACTTGGCCACATGTGAATGAGTTGAAAATTATCTACTTTTTATGCTTTCCCAAATCATTTTCTTAATTTTCTCAAGTCTGAACCCTCTGCAACTTTCTCAATCATCTCTTTGATATATTCCAATTATTGGTAGTGCTATCTATAGTACACTGTTTAAAGAATCAAAGTTTTGGACAGATTTTAACTTGGGTACATCTTGATTTTTAAGTTGGGTTCGTCAAATCATGAATGTTTTCTCTGGGTAATCCCATAGTGGTCAATCTGTCTTTTCTACTACAGGATACTGATATTCGGCTGATTAGCAATATATTCCACTAAGGGCGCATACTCAAGCAGAAAAGTGCACATGACACTGGACTTGAACTCACAAAGCCCATAACACTAGTCACACTATTTCGCCTCCGAAGTGGAACAGATTTTAAGGGCTGATACTTTATGTTTGTTCACCTTCTACATAAAGGTTGAACTAAAAAATATCAGATCTATAAAAGTGGTTCAACTCTTTCAGCATAGTGAATTAAGCTACATGTACTCTAGTGGACACTGGGTATATAAGGAACTTCCAACAGCCTCGCTGTGTTGAGTTATAGCTAGCTCTTTTAAAGCGACATGGTTGGAGTATCTGGAACATTTGCCAAGTTAAGCAACGTTATCCATGGTTAGTACTTGGATGGGTGTCCCAAATTGAGCTCATAGGCCAGGTTACTACATTACCATGACGCTAGCCCTTAGCTGTACCAACTGAGAAGGCCTGGCACTTGCCATGTCTCTACTCAAAGTTGCCACTACACGCCTCGACTTTATACCTTGAAAGGCTGACACAGGCCCTCCTGACTTTTATTTCTAACACTATTTAAGTAAACCAAGGCAAAAAAGTGCTGTGGGTTTACCCAACGTCACCACTCATAATGACAACAAGTGCCGGAATGGCTTGTAAGACCATATGTCAGTGGGTACATCTTGATCTTATCCCATGCAGAACTGGTACATAGATGACTTTATTAAAGTAGATATGAATTAAGAGTCAAGTTTCACATTTGTTTGATGTTTGCCTTAAAAGTATACAGCTACAAACCAACAAAATTGTTGGTAGCTGTTTAGATTTCAGTGCAAATTAATATATATATATTCAAATACAGGTGTGTTCAACACGTTGACATTAATATCTAAATGGCTTACTCGATGAAAAAGATACGCCCGTCTCTCGTAACTCCATAACTCCAGTTTTGAGGAAGTCGTTCCCCAATAAGTTTAGCGGCCATTTTTAATATTTGTGTCCCTTCTCAAACGGTAACGTCCTGCATCGGAATTTCCATGAAAACTTGTGTTAACTTTCTTGAAAGAACACTAAAATCACTGAATATTAAAAGAGTAACAATTTCCGTCGTCTTGTTTCAACGATCCGCCATTAAAACAACTTAAAAGCAAGTTTAAAAACACCGGTCATGGTTCACCTATGCGAAAAATTTCACAGGTAAGTTGCTGTCACACTGCACTGTAAACAATTATAGATAGTTTCATACAATATCAACTATAGCCTATTTCAACTAAGTAATGCCAAATAATGTCCAGTATCCGGTATCAGTGCAGTTTCGCTCAAAGAAAGAGAGAGAGAGAGAGAGAGAGAGAGAGAGAGACCTATTTTTCATTAACTTATAGCACCATTGATTTCTAACAGTAAAATTCTGATGACTTATTCAAATTCGCGACCTATTTCTGTCAACGCCGAGCGATAATGACGATGGATGTTGGGGAAAGGAAAGGTTGTTCGTATTATTGAATTTGGCGAAAATGCTATTATATTTGATGATTGCGATGATGACTTTTGCTTTTGTATAAGTCGCAATACTCTTTCCTTTTGATAAGCGTTTATAGACTATGCATCAATACGAATCCAGAAGGCCCTTTGCCGGTTTAGGAGCGTCTTTTAGCAAGGGCATCCAAAAATTTGATATGACTTCAAAACTGATCTAAAAATACCAACTTCATGACCTGGACATATTTTTCATTGATAGGTCAAGTGAGTTTGATATGAATTAAACTCAGCAAAACCTCATAAATCTTATACATACACCACTTTTTGCCATAAAAAAAACTTTAAACCTGCATTAAATGTAACAGTTACTTGAGTTATTTCAAGAAAACTGTTCTGCTATAGAACTTGCTGTACTGGTAAAACAATAAATAGTAGTTATAAAAAAAGAAAGCGCAAAGCCGGTATATTTCACGCTTAAAACTGGATTATATGACGTAGAAACCCCAAAATTTAATAAAAATCTAAATAGATAGAAAGCTATATCATAAAAATTTTATCAGCAATAATATTTTATAAAATGAAACTTTATCATGTTGCCACATTGAATGTTTAATCTCTATATCTGTGAATTTTAATCAGCTTCATTGTCTAGCTGTTGCTTGTTTTCAGTGCTTCACCATTACATAGTAAGTTGGTAAAATGTATACTCTGGACTTACTAGAAATTGCTGAAAGATTAATCATATTATGAAATAAATATTGTGTATCATTCAGATTGAACTTAACCCTTGATTTTATTTTTTGATTAAAGCAAAATAGCAGTTGAAACCATAGTAATGACATATGATTCAAGAATACTTTCATTTTAAAGTAGCAGTTGAGAGTGTACCATGGAATATTTAATCAATTTAAATGTCCTTGAATTATAAAAGTCAAGTGTTTCGATTAGCATTTGTACTGTGGTGTTTATTCTTATTAGAAATATTTACGTAACACTTGAATTAAATGTTTTATTTTTTAATTGTTTACTGTATTCCAGAAAACTTTTCCTTCAAATACTTACGAAAATTAATTTCTAGCCTCGTTCTGTCTTATATTTTTCATACAAACAGGGTCCTTCAGATCCTATTTGAAACACCCTGATGTAGATGACTCACGGATTGCACGAACACAAAAGATCAATGAACGGGAAAGGAAATGATCAGCATTATGACGCCTTGTAAAATGTCTCAGCATAATCATCAAAGAAAGTTATATTATCATTCAAGTTATATTCATAGATTCGTGATTGTTATGCATGTCTGTTTTTTTTTTTTTTTACTAAAGTTTACTATGCACGCCTGCTGATAAAGTTTTTTGAAAATTTTGACGTCAGTATGTGGAGTGAAATGGTTTGCTGCTCTCTGACCATTGTCGACAATTTATTTTCTTTTTAGAAATCGACTTTTACCCAAAATGAAATGGATCAGTCAATGATCGATCGATCCAACTCAGTTGACTGCCAATATTTAGTAGTGTGATACCTAAAACAATGTTTCGCGGGTTATAGAACGGCTTTTATCAACAGCCCTTAATGAGACGCTGCTTCCGGTTTTTGAACAGGTAAAAATGTCCTAATTACTAAAAGGAATAGCCGTGCAAAAACTAATTTTATTGGAATCATAAAGCACAACTTTATGTTGAAAATTTAAAACCAAAGTTAATGTCTGTAGATAATATCAAATATTATAGATTGTCCTCCTGAAAAATTGACAGTTACATAAATTTAAAATTAATACGAGGGGGTAAGTCAAGTTTTTAGAATAAGAAAAACTTTGAGTGGGTCTCTGGATATTTTGAATACAAGTGCCCGTAATTTGTTGTTTATACATCAATAGATATACTCGTTTTGTGGTATTGTTAGTCAAGTATTTGATATCCTTCCAGTTAACATAGAATATTTAGTGTTTAGCTTTCACTGCGCACGTCTTTTAGCGTTCTTCTCAGATATTGCTCCCCACCCAGTCCTGAACACCTGTATATGGCCTAGTTATAGAATGGCATACATTTGAGATAATTAAATGCTATCTGTTGTCAGGTCAGATAGTAAACTTTTAGTAATGAAAAGTGATGATGAAGGAAAAGTGTCAGACATGGGCAGTAGATTCAAGATGACATGAAACACAGGAGCTTGATATTTTTTATTTAGTGAATTAGTCATTCAAGTGTTGAAACTGTATTTCTAGCTTGTACTCTGTATAAAAATACTTTGGTAAGTTTAAGTGTCTGCTGAGTGACAGGACTGATAGATATCTGCACCTTGGAGCATTTTAGCTGATGCGGCTTTAATTCTTAGTGGTTAGGGTCAGGTGCACGTTTCATTCCTTGTGTTTTTATATACAAAAAAAGAAGCTAGATTAACAGTTTTGACTCTTGAATGACAAGGTCCTGAGCATTAAATAAGTTTTGATGGAATCTTGATATACCATGTGAAAACTATGTTTCCAGGTGTGCAGTATTTGCAGGACATGTTGGTTATGTCATGATGTGCAACTCTCAAGCACGGTTTCAGTAAAATGAATGCTTTAACACATTCACTACATGGTAGTAACACAACAGTTTGCAGAGTTTTGCATATTTTTTCCTGATTAGTGAGTTCAGTGCCACCGAGTTCAGATTTCCCAGAAACATTTGTGGTATGAAATTGAATTTTGTTTAAATTTTCTGTGTAAATACACTTACTTCTGAACACTGGCTTATAGATCTTGTGAAGCACTATAAATCATACACACTTGAAAAAGTTATGCTTTAAATATTACTTGACCTGCATGTTGAAAATTCAGTAAGAATGTGGTTGAGTTCTTTCCCTCGTTTTGGTCCTACAGCTTTCTCAGTTTAGATCATTTTTCCTACTGTGATTAGATGGTTTAGATGCTCTTTTCAAAAACTGTAAATAAATATTGTTTAACAAGGATCTTGTATGCCATGGCCTTAAGGGGTTCTGAATTAAAACATTTCGGCATAGGAAACCAAGGGTTTGAATTGCCTTTTTACTAGACCAGGTGTCAGCACCGAAGCATGGGGGACTCCATAGGTAACCCGGTAACAGGTATAACTTCAGAGATGGGTCCATGTGAAACCACAGATTGGTGCCTAGGAAGCTTTTGACCCATTTAAGTGTTTGACCTCTTATTCTCAGGCATATGACCTGGCTTGATCCCACACTGCAGCCACTACTTGTCAGTCAGGTGCTCAATCTTCTGAGCTATCCAGGGAGATGATAGTACATTTATAAGTAACAGAGTCACCTCAATGTTCAGTTTGATACTGTAACATAATTCTCTGCTCTATTAATAGAATGCATCCTTAAATTTCAGACTACAGATTATTTACAAAGGAGAGAAAAAATTTTAAGCTCCTAACTGTACAGAAGCTGTAAAAGTTTTGTCTGTGGCCAGATTAACCAAAACATAGTGCTTTTTAAAATCTTTACAGATAGGTTTTTGTACTTTTCAGGTTGTCATTGGTGTTTTCGAAATAATCACCATAGTGGATAGTGGATTCTCAAATATTGATTGAAAAAAGAAATGACAGTATAGAATATGCCCCCTGGTATTCAGTACAAAAACAATAATGTGTTATCAAAGCCAAATGCTTATTACACTGATGTCAACCACAATACTAAGGATATATTGAGAACAGTTCGAGAGCAGGTGAGTGGCTGTCATTCAGATACAGACAACAAATTACATATTTGCTTGATTATTAATCTCTCTTAAGTTTTGGCATTGGAATAGAGCTGAATTGTTTTTGAACCAAAAACTTTTGTTATTTACTGGTACTTGTATCTTCCTTTGTGCTGTATCTTAATCTTAATGATTTTTTTTTCATTTGTTACTTAAAACTGAGTTACTACTTTTAAATCTACGTTGGTTTTTTTTCAGTTTTATGACTAATTATATTGTTTTTTTTCTTCGGTCTCATAAATATTGATAGATCATGTCTTGTAGGTAACCTTTAGAATAAAAGTGAATTGAATAGCCTCAAATATCATGAAAGCTGTCAGTCTCATGTGTTGAAGTTTTTTCGAAAAAATAAAAATAATAAAGGTGTCAGCTGAATGTTAATTTTATTGTTCATTCTTTTTTTGTCTAGGAAGCCCAGTTTGAGCGACTCACAAGGGAATTGGAAAGTGAGAGAGAGAAAGTAGTGCATAAACTTCATCAGGTGAGTTTTTCTTTCAGTTTAGTTTTTCAACATGTTTTTGAGCCCCACTGTGCAAAAACCAACTCATGAAGAGTTGCTAGTGAAATAAGATATTAATATAGATATATTCAATAGGATATTGAAAGTCTGAAATACGATTCTATGTGGTTTTGACCTAATTGATAATACATTGAGAAATATGTGCATATTTGAGAATGTACATGCATGCTTGTCAGGAAAAAGAAAGATCCGACAGTAGAAGGAATTGATGTTGCAACAGGAATTTTTGGATATGTAAAGTTGCAGTGATTTTTACTTGGGCAGTTGGAGGGTGTATGTGATGCTTATGCATGCCATTGTAGGTTTTATATACTGGTAAATGAGATTGTGTTTATGTACATGAGATTGTGTTCTGTACATGAGATTGTGTTCATGTACATGAGATTGTGTACATGTACATGAGATTTTGTTTATGTACATGAGATTTTGTTTATAAATACTTGAGAAAGACACTACATGACTCGGTCTAAATCTTAAAACAGGTTTTTTCAAAGCTTTTGTATAATTAATACTTTTCTACAAGTCTGGCATTCAGTGACTGTATTTCTAGATGTGCTGCAACTGACAGTTATAACAAAGTCCACTCTCATTCAACATGGGGGAAACTGATGAGTGAGAATAGTTTAGTTTAAATTAAAGGTTATGTTATCATGATTGTTGTCAAATATTTCAAATAAAAGACTTACACCCTAGTTATCTAAAATGAAAGGTTTTTTAACTGATTAAGTTTTTTTCTGTGAACAAAGACTTTCCTAAACTGTTAAGGATATAGTTCTAAAAATTTACAAGGGTGGGTTTGATATTAAATTTTGATGATCCTCTAGTTGACAGCAAATTAGAGTCCAGCAAGAGGAAAGTAAGTGTTCATGTTTGCCACTTTAATGTATTGATATACACTTACGTTAGGAACTGTCGTCCACGTGTGGAAAATATCCAAATGAATATGAGTGCTTGTGAAAGCCTTGACTTGGTTTGGGTACTTGCCCCACAGCAGGAGTTTTGCTGGTTCTTAACCCTGAACATGCTGATTTTTTGTAATGGATTTGTCCAGCTTTGAATTGAAACAGTCCATTCAAAGTTTAAGGGATTTCAATATCAAAACAAAAAAATTGAGCTACCAACAGTATAGAGCCTGGTCAGACTGCACGGATGTGCAGGCTGGCCTGGCTCTATACTGGTGGCAAAGGCTAATCACTTCCGATTCCAGCAGGTTAAGGGTTAAAACTAGGTGGTCTCTTGAATCAACAACATCATCTATGTTCACAAAATATAAACAAGTCTGTTCTTGAGAATGTTTAAAAGCCATGTTTACAGGATGTTTGTGTTGCCTTGAGTACATAGAATGTAAGATGTAGGAAGTTTCTTACTCGGGAAATTTTTGTGTGCCTAACATGTCAATAAAATTTGTTACTGCAAGGAGCACACATGTTAGCTTCTAAAACATGAAGGCATTTAAAACCCCACTCTTGAGTTACTCAAAAATTTAACTCTGTGTTCAAGGCTTCTTCGGTAATATAAGCATTTAAATGATAAAAAAAGGCTTTGATGAATTATCTAACTATATAATCCTATCAGTAATTTGTAGTAACTTTATACACACTTTAAAACATTCCATTGAGCAGGTTTGACCAAACTATGTCCATTGTTTAACATGGGTTAATTACATTTCTGTTAACCAGGTTTGCGTCATATAATTGCCACTTGTTTTGAAAAGGCATTTGAAAATTCCAATATTAATTTTTTTGCCATTGTTCAGATATGTTTGTTAAATACTTTCTTGAAATGATTAGTGCAAATATTTTCATAGATATGGCCAATAGATTATGACTTTGGCAGAGAGTAAGGTAAAAGGGCAAACTTAGCAAAAAAAACAAACAATTTATAAGTTTTGAATATTTTTCAACTTAAGCATTTAGCCCCCTTTTGTTGAAGATATTGATAGAAAGAAGAATATAAAAAATGTTGAATTCTTACAAATGAATTGTTGAAATACTTAAGTATTTATGTATATTATTATTTGTTTTGTATGTTTTTTGTTTTATATTCTTGAATGGCCTGAGAAAGATAGAACAGTTCCTATCCATAGTCTGCATGAAGTATGCTCTCTAGAGTATTCTGAAGATTTATATCAAATGATTGATTAAGATACTGATTATGGAAAAAAATACAGATCTTTAGAAGTTATTTGCAGGGTTTCTGACTGTCTGAACTACATAATTTAATTGGAATAATAATGATTTAA
This sequence comes from Cyclina sinensis, assembly GCA_012932295.1. NCBI lineage: Eukaryota > Metazoa > Mollusca > Bivalvia > Venerida > Veneridae > Cyclina > Cyclina sinensis. The sequence continues at coordinate 3,663,876 of JAAONU010000003.1, forward strand.
AAGGAAACATTTTATCAGCAAAAATTATTGTCATCTTTTCACTTTATCAGATTGCGGGGAAAAGAAATTTTAAAGAATAAAGTTTGTTTTGTTTTTTTTGTTGTGATTGAAGGGAACTTAACTACAGTATTAAGTAAATGTTTTTAAATGACATAACATGATATGATGATGACATGATATGATGATTCACAGTGTCGCTTTAACATAGGGATCAAGACTTAAATTCGCTAAATGTTATTTCTTTTGATTAAATGTGATATAATATTATAAGTAAATAGATCAATTTATAACACATACAAGTTTATAAAAGAGACATGATGTTAAAGAAGAATAGTAAAAGTTCGAGTCTGGCCAGTATACATGAGAAGATCGAGGATTCCTTGCGAGATCATAAGATCACAGAGCTTACCGATCAGCTGTATGAGGAGGAATACAAACTGTTCAGAGCCGAGCATGGCGACAATCAGGTAGCGTGTAATGTCTGTGGGGTATAGAACAAACTGTCTGTGACAGCGGGCTTATGGGTAGTTTGTTGAATTAACATATACAAGACTTAGTGTTCTTTTCCACAAGTTTATTGTGTTGGCTTCAAGTGAAGCTATAATTTGTCTCTGAATGTTTCTTATGTTCTTATGAGGCGAGGTGATAAGTAAATGTTGTTGTTGTTTTTTTCTGTATAAAGAGACTATAATTTGATTTTGAAATTATTGGTCTGTGTCATGACTTGTGTGAAAGTTAGAATGATAATTACTATAGAAATTGTGTCGGTGTTTTAATATAAAATTGACGGGGTTGGTAGAAAGGGACTGTGCATAACTGGATAAATGAAACTTCATATTTAGTAAAATATTGTAATTGCCCATGGTAAAAGTAAACCTTTACATTCTATGTAAAATGAAACTGCATTTCAAGTGTTAAATTATACCCATGTTTTCATGTGCATACCTGTATGAAAGGTGTAACAGGTGAACATATGCTAAATCTGTGAAAACAATCTTTGCAAAACAGTGTAACGGCATGCATGCACTGTTAATTAGCACAGAATTTAGATTTCCTTCACTTAATTTCTCATGCCCTGGTATTTTTAATTGTTTTGCAACCTGGGATATAATATTATATATACTTAACGCTTTGGCAGTCAAGGTTGTTTTTAAAATAAGAATGAGCTGTCTATTTGCTCAAAAGAGCTTGAAAATCAATTTGTATCACAGATTTATCTCCCTTTGAATGTAAATAAGAATGCAGTACAATATGTACTGCCAAAGCAAGTAAAATAAATTGTACCTCTCTCTATTGACTTAACAGATATAAACCTGAGAATGTACACAATACCTTTACAATTTGTGACCATTTTGTAAATATTGTAAACACTTTCAAAAGAAGAATTAGTCAACAATATTATGTACCATGGTAAACAAAGATAGAGAGATGGGGAGATAATATATATTGTCAAGACAAAAATAGACTTGTCTTATTTAGGTTAACTGAAACTCTAGTCTTTCTCTTCATAAACAAGGTAAAATTTAAAGTCCTGTCTTCAGAAGGCAGATGTGAACATAGGTAGTACCAAAAGATTTTATAAGAATTTTACTGGAACTTATTGTCTTGTGGCAAAACGGAGGAAGGGGAAATCAAGGGAGAAGGGAAACTTCTACTTACATAAATTAGAAAGATATAAGGTCATATCAGTGGTCAGGTGCTAATCCACATGGCTTGTAACAAAGGAGTTTGATCCCCTGCTCCTCCATAACAGTCCTAATTGTTTTGAACAGGAAAGACTTCAAACTGAGGTCCCATGTATAAGCAATATACTCTGAGCAATTAAGAGAACCAGGAGTGTCACTGGAACTGGATGCTTCCTGTATTTTGAAAAATCCCCGACAATCTAAAATAACTCTTACTGGGGCATAAGTTATATGGGATACCAGAACTGATAATAAATAAACTCATTTAGATGGTATTAGTTTGTCGAGCTGGGCTTGCGAATATTTCTTTCATTGAATAGGTATTTATCCTCTTAATTTAAGGTTCTTGTTATTGTCAGCAACATTACAAATGCTTTAAAATTTATCCTAATATGTCTGTTAGTTCTTGTGTCATTTGAAATTTGGTATTATGAACATGGCCTTCTGACCATGCTCATTACTGACTTGTGGCATCAGAGGTCTTACTTGAACAGGCTGCTTTCCTATTTATACATTCTAATATACCCTGTCCATTTTGGTAGAGACAGTCTTTACACAATCAAATGCCTAAAAACAAAGTTGCGGTTAAAAATATGAAAACATTCTTTCATTCCCTCTGTTATGTTATAAACAATAGACACAATGCCAAAGATGCCATTCTGTAAAAAATAAGCCTGTCTGTCGATGAAACATTGGGCATTTGACCAATGTATATATCACTAGTTAATTTTAAAGAAGGCACCATTATGAATTTTGTTGTAGAGAAAGAAGTTTGATGACAGTTTGGTACTTGAGAAATCTTTAACCTGAGACTCTTCTGCTTCCAGATCATTCAGTCACATGAATCTAATGAGCAGCATGGTTTTAATTAACATGAGCAGTGTTGCGTAAATTTATAATAAGAAAAAACGTAACGAGAAAATGACATCTAAAAAACCATAATAAGCTACTGTTTGTGCAGGTTATTGTGTTTAATTCTCAAGCTGGTCACAAAGAAAGCGGCTCGCAGTATTTGATACAGTAATGACAAAGCAGGAAATGAGTGTGCAGATATATTGGAGACCTTACCTTATACTAAATACCGTATTTAGTCTTGATTCAGACAGTGTGCACTATTATTGAATTGAAGAAACTGTCCACTGTTTTTGTGCAGAAGAGTTTCTGTGATTGATCAAATCTTAAGACTGTGATGCCCTATTTTTGCTGATTGACAATTCTTTATAATAAAAAAAAAAATCCAGATGAAAATTTGTTCCATTTAAACTGTTATTTACATTGGGGTCTGTTATTACAATAAGTATGGTTTTCTATTGTAATAAAGATGTCTATTTGAAAATATTCTTATATTCAAGGTAAATAATTATATAAATCAAAGTATTAGTTTTCAGTGTCAGAATGCTTTGAATTTGACTGTATTTAACAGTTAAACTCCCAGCCAATTTTAATTTAATTGTAGATTTCAAGGATTTTATAAATTTTATTTAGTTTATGATGGTGTGAATTGAATTTTACTATAGAAATTTCACAAAGCTCTCATCAAATGTCCTACGTGTAGCCAAGGTTTTTATTTTATTTCTTATTTTTAAGAGATTTCCAATTTCTTCCAAGAATTATGAACACTTTGGTTTTACATTTCTGTCTGGCCTAAATTCTTGAAAGAATATCATCTTCAGCCTTGATACATTCATGCATATTCTATAGTAATAGGTCTTTTGTGATACAGACTTCCGACTTTATAATGGTGTATTATCATGCAAGATTGGAATCTCACATTTCTTCAGCATTGCGACTCTATTGTATAAAGGTATTGGTGCGTTTTCCTGCAATTCAGTACATCAATAACTAACTTTGATTTTACTCGTTTTCATTATTGAAAATGAAACTACATTTTGCACAAAATTTGAACAACAAAATCAGTGTTTAAGTAAGATTTTTTTATGAAATCTGAGCAAGGCAGTGCAGTCCACAGCACATATTTGTTTCAGAATTTACAATGGATTTGTTTTTCACTGTTTTTATCCTTCTTCTGTCCTTTGTAATCATATCAGAAATACACTTTTTTTTTTAAGGAAATAAATAGGTGTGAATTGAGACTAACAGTTTTTCTGTTATCTTGATAAAATGATTCCTGTCAGTTGATGAAATTGTATTGTTGATAAATTGTTTATGAGAAATCTGTTATCAGTACCTAATAAATATATCATTATTATGATCGTAATTGTGATATAACCAAGAAGGACTTTACCTGGCTGCGCTCCATTAAACTGTCAAGATTATTTTCTTTCGGACTGTATAATTTTTGGGTCAATACTTAAAAACCAGTTATACTATTTTCATCCTTGAATGATTCACATGTAAACACCCTAAGGACTTGAAAGTTATGTCGGCAGAAAATATTTTACAGGTGATTTTGTTGAAGCATGACGGGATTTCCTTTTTTCAATATAAATAGCCAATCCCGAGTGTACCTGTTTGTCATTATGCATACTTTTTCTTTCGCATAGTTTTTTTTAATAGCCGAAATGTGTAAATGAAAACAAAATTATTGTCAGGGAACATATGCATTATTGATGGATTAAAGAATCTTGGTCACTTAATGTACGTTGATCATTTACTGATGTGTAATATACAGTCTACATGACCCCAGGCGACAAAGTGTCTCATTAATTGTCAATTTGTATGGGTACTGACTTAATGAAAAATAAAAATACATGCTCCTGTGTTTATAGCTGTGTCAAAGTGTAAAGTAAAGTGTTTTTGTTTGATATTTTCAAAGCGGATTACAAAGTTTGAATTTGGATTACACTTTCTGACTCATTGAATCATTAATATAGATATTGGAGTAAGATGTAAAAGGTATGTTTAGACATTATATCGATTTGAAACGAAAATAACTAGTTTTGAACAGGATAAATGTTTTGTCAAAATGTTATTCACATGACTTGCATTTGGTTACAAAAAGAAGAACAGATCAGCGTATTCGCTTGGTCTTTAAATGTTCACATTTTAGTAAGGACATACCATCATGTTGGGAATAAAGCATTTCATTCCTTAAATGTTGCCTATGTAAGTCCAAATCCCATAAGTGGAATTTATGCATCATAAATTTCTGTCCAGTTCTACTGGAAGACAGATATTGAGAGAAGACATCAAAAGTTACAATGATTTTCTGTACAGTTAGTTTAAAATAAATCTGTTCAGACTATATCATACATTACTGTCATCTTTATATTAAACGTATCTTATTATTTTAAAGTTCAGCTATTATATATCTTGCGATTTTAAAGTACACCAATTATGTATCTTGTTATTTCAAAGTACACCAATTAAGTATCTTGTTATTTTAAAGTACACCAATTATATATCTTGTTATTTTTAAGTACACCTATGTGTGTAATATTTTGTTATTTTAAAGTACACCATTATATATCTTGAGTATTTTAAGTACAAACGAACAGTCTGGTATTTTTCATATCATGGCCCATTTAAAGTTGTGTTGTAAATTCATGTATTTGGGTAAGCGCTATATTGATGGTCCTGGGATGTGACTAAAGTTCGATCATTGTAACATTCATTCAGTGCCTCGCAGTTGCTAGGTAGCTCAAGTATTGAACATTGCTGAACTGTGAACTTAACTAGCAGAATCAAGTTAATAATCTCCATACTAAAGTGACACATTCTTCAGAGAAGAGAGACATATCTTTTTTTATCTGTTCTGTTGATGAAAGAAAGTCAGTTTTAAAGGATACACAAGGAACTTGAAAGTCAACAACAGTTTAGATTTATAGGAAGTCCGATGCTTTTATTAAGTAAGACGCATACTAGAAGCAGTCAGCACTATGTCTGGTTGTTGACCTGATTCCCCAGTTCTTATTAGTGAAGTGATAAATAAGTGACGGCTTTGGACTGTGCAGAAGTTGAAGGTCAAGGACTCTAACCTTAACGTTAACACTGAGTCTTCCTCATGTTTATAGGGACAGAAGTTTGTAAAATACGGAATGAAAAGAAAAACTAGAAAAACAAAAACAAATTTTTTCGTTTCGACAAAAGGGACAGTATAAATGCATGAAGAAATAGTAATGATAAAAAGTATCTGTCTTAAACGTTTGACTTCGTTTAAATGATGTTGTCTTTAAAACCAGTTTGTTAGCGACATGAAGTGCATACTTTATGCCTACTTACATTATCATCTGGATACGATGTACATAGTTTATATTTTTAGTAACAGAAACGAATGATTTGTCTGATTCAGTTAAACGTCAAATTTTGATTAAAAAAATCGCACATGAGGCACCTGTTATTGTGAGGTGAGGTGTGAAACCAAAACAAATACAACACTGAAACAAAGACATTTATAAGGTAACTCAAAATACTAAAGAATAGAACAACTTAAAGTTAAACTACTTCGCAGCACACCAGGACTTCACAGCTGCTTTGTAATTAAATTCATGTCTTAACAGAGAAAATTTCAGAGTAGTGGTTTGTAAAACATAGGTCAGTTTGAGTTTGGGATCTTTGTTGACTGAAAGTTTACAATTGGGTACAGTGATAAAGCTGTTGTTGACCACATACACTGAGTCCTTACACAATGGCAGACTCATTGCTGCTGTGTGATTTTCAGTACTTTGATTTCACAGGAATACTAACACTTTTGTTTGGGGTTGGTAAAATGAGACACAGTCACAACTGTAAGTAAGAATAGATCCATTTATAGTCACACCATTTTATGTTTGAGTCATACGATTTTAGTACACTATATGTCATTGTGGTTTTAAGGAGTCACTTAACCTGGTGGCCTTGGTGAAAGAAAACCCTTACCATGAGGTAAACTTGGTGTGACACTTCCAGTCCAATAATAATATAACATAGAAGTATAACAGAATGCATGGTTGGGTTTTTTTGTTTGATGTTTAGATATTTATAATATGTTATTATATTGTTATGTATAGTTTTTCCCTAATAAAAGCATGGTTTTGGTAAGAAGTGCATACTGTTGAGAATGTTATAACATATTTAAGATAATTAACCTGAAGTGAATCAGTTTTAATAAAAGTTTTTTTTGCATGACATAAAAAAGGAATGGATTTTGCTTGAATTATTTTGAGAAAAGGATGGTCACAGTTTTCAAATTTTTAGTCATGAGCACTTTCTAAAAATTATGATACAACTTCCTTTTCTTTGCACTTAAATGCCAAGTCAAAAAAAAACAACAACAAAAACACAGGGTTGCACAGGTGGTACTCATCCAGACTCTAGAAATCTTAGGATGATAGAGAACATAAAAAATTAACAGATTTCATACACCAGATTTATCATCTTTTGTCAACAGGTGCTCTTTGTTTTCCATTGTTAACATACCTGTAAAGATTTTCATTTCAGATGAGTGGTACTGTTCTTTGTATCATGTGGTTTTGTTGTATATTTTCACCATGCATGCACTTGTCTTCCTTGATTATATCATAATAAAACTTTGAAAATTAGTTTATGACTCACTGTATATTCAGAGCTTTTGAGTCCTCACCTATATTTCCATCAGTCCAGCACTCATCCTTGTCAAAGAATAGCACATCTGCTATCTATATTTTATCATGCTTTTTACAGAGGTAGATGTAACATTATTTTCATCACTATAGTAGGTTTTATGCATTTCCCTCAGTCTTTCCTGTCATGAATACTTTTCATGACAACATGGCGTACATCAAGAAGATGGAGAAGATGAATACATTCTAGCATATAGTGTTACCATTTTTGCACTGATTTCTCTATATTTCATCACTCTATTTTTCCTTTGTTTTCTCTTATTCCATTACAGTATAGAATAGGTTCAGAGACAGAAAGCATGAATAGTATTAGTAGTACGGATGACACATTTCAGTGGGGCGGGCCCCAGGATGACTCGTTACGCGATGGAGACGAGTCACATGGGCTTATGGACTCATGCTTGTGAGTATTTACTCGGAGCGAGACATATAACCACACTAACCGACATACCCTTTACGCTTTTGCATGCCTTGTGCTAACATTAACACAAATGTTTTCATTCACAGGAACAATTTTGTAATTGTCAGTGTGGAAATAGTACCCAGTACTTGTAATGGTACATTTGAAGTATTATCATATGAAATAGAAGAGATAATATTTATCATTCTGTATGCATGTTCATTGTTAAACATATAAAATTATCACTTTGGTTCATTTAATAATAGTCTTCTCCTTGAAATCATAGCCTTAACAATGTAACAGATTCATAATATACTATTCTGCATGGCATATAAAGTTTCTTTTGATCAGCCTTTTTTTTTACGAAATTCAAAAAAGTTATAAACTTTTGTGTTATTTTCATGTTTCGGTGCAATTTGTGTGCTAAAAGCTTCATTAGACCATCCCTATAGCTAGATAGATTTGCTGTGTGATAGACTAGAAATGTGTTTAGTAATTTTTCCTTAACCTTTGCATAAATAATATATGTGCCAGAAAGTTTTAATGAATCAAAATTTCATCAGAATAGAAATATAATCACAGGATAAGAAGAAAACTTCATTATGGAAATACATGAGTAGCTTGTGCTTTTTACATATGAATTTTCTTTATTGTTGATGATCCTGAGTACCTTTGGCCAAAAGTGTCGTGAGTGTTGAGGAGCTACACCTTTAGTCAAGGTGTCTTTTTTGTTGATAATCCAGAGTACCCTTGGCCAATGGTGTCTTGATTGATTTATAAATTAGGCTTGCTATGGCCAAGTTGTCTTCATTATCTGTGAAGCAGAGTACCTTTGGCCAAAGTGTCTTGATTGATTTATAAATTAGGCTTGCTATGGCCAAGTTGTCTTCATTATCTGTGAAGCAGAGTACCCTTGGCCAATGGCTTGCTATGTCCAAGTTGTCTTCATTATCTGTGAAGCAGAGTACCCTTGGCCAATGGTGTCTTGATTGATTTATAAATTAGGCTTGCTATGGCTAAGTTGTCTTCATTATCTGTGAAGCAGAGCAAGTACCTTTGGCCAAAGTGTCTTGATTGCTGATGAACCTGAGTTTCTTTGTCCAATGGTGTCAAACTAAGTACCATTGGTCAGACTGTCTTGATTGTTGATGAAACCTCTTACTTTGTATCATCTTTTGTTTGTTGATATCTGTTCAGCTGATGCATTGATGTTGAAACTTTTCCAATGTATTGCTAACGGTAATGGTTTTGCATCAATTCTTTTCTAAGGTTGCAAGAAGTTGGAAATGATTTTAAAAGATTATGTCACTAAGCCAAGTAAAGAACAAGTAAAACATTCACAGTCTATGCAAGTGTAATCAGTCTCTTTATATCATTCTTAACCCTTTGAAAAATTTTGCAGTTATAGAAAATTTCCTAAACCCCTTGCTAAGCTGCTGTTAAATACAGGTTTTTTTGTATTTTGCTTTTCAATTCAGGCCTGTCATTTTGGTATTTCTAATGTCATAATATACTGTATAACAGACATAGGACACTCCTGGCTTTACATTTGTTGCATATTTTTGTGTATGATATCATTTGAATGTTTACAGCAAACCTTTTGAATAATGTATATGTTTTTAGGCCAGTGTAATTTGCTATTAAATGACAAAAGATAATAAACATAAAGATTAAAACTCATGTTATTCAAATGATTTGGTCAGGTTCATAGATAAACTACAAACATGGTCAGCTTTGTCCAGCAATGACGGGACAGTTTTGAGCCATGGTTGTACAGCATGAATAAGGGTAAGAGCATGGCTGATTAACTCCCTGGAATTTTGATTGACATTCTATATCCGTCTGGCGAGCTGTCAATAATTGAAAAATATGCCTTGTGTTAATAGGTGTTGTTATTTCAAGATAATATTGATAAGTACTTGAAAATAGAAATTTATGAAAATTTGAGTATATTGAAGTGCCGAGTGTTGACACCTTTTGTTTTAAGAAATTAATTGTTCTTGTTTATTACTGTAATACAAAACGCATGAATTTTTTTTTGCCCCCTTTTAGTGGATACGTTAGAACAATTAATCTATTTATTTAATGTAAAGGCAGCCGTAAAAAATTCTGTACCTTGGTTTCTTTGTGTGATGAGGTTTTAATGTACTCATTGTAGAAAAGGGCGAACAAATTAAACCTGTATTCAAATTTTATTGAAGTGTCTAATTCGAGCTGGAGAAAATAACCTAATGAAGGTCACAGTCTCTTGATAATTGCCATACCATTACACCTTTGAGTGTCAACAGAAAGCAATGACAGTGTCAAATTAAACAATTCTCTGCTGCATGCAAAGTGCCGTTTATACTTAGCTGAACCCAATTAGCTCTCTCAATACTCTTTTTGTCCAAACTGAGGATTATTTATAAATTATGTATACATGTTTGAATATATTTGATCGACATTGATAGCAATAAAATGTTCAATATTTACTAAGGCAGGTAGATGTTTCAAAGGTATGCCGATATGCAAAGTTTTTGGTGTGTACATTAGGTATTTTTAGCCGCAGTCATACTTGAGTGCCTGTGTCATTGCAGCCGAGGAACTTAAAGTCGTAAACACTTGATCTGACAGTTACAAGTTTAGAGTATTCTGTAGTGAAATTTATAGCATTTTCAAAATAAATAATAAAACCAACGGTGTTCAAATATTGGATTATTTTCGAATCAATTTAAAGGATAGAATAGCGGAATTAAAAGTGGAATTAACTGTATACAGTATGACATTATGGTAAGTTTAATTTTATAATACCTTTCCGATTTTAGAATAAAACTGTGACCTAAATACTGAAATAATTGTTTGACTAAGGATATAAATTATTTCTTATCAGTTGGCTTAAGTAAGAAATGGGTGCATTCCTCCTCCAAGTAAACCAATGGTGCATTGCCAAATGTCATTTTTTACAGTTGATTTATTGTATCATGATTCATACCTTACACAGTCTTCTTGTTGTGGAAGAACCAGTTGTAATTCTTATCACCAGTATGATATGATATTACTCATGGGGTTTGTAAAAGCATGTGAAAAATGCAAGAAGTTGTTTGGTTTAAACTTTAACTGTGATGTTCTTGCACTGAAATAGTAGATTTGTACATGGTATTACTTAATAGTAATTAGCCATTAATTTAGATGTTATGATAAATCCTGTCCTATGAAATGTGATCTTTGTTGTCCACTATAGTTAGCTGTTTTCCAGACAAGCTATCATGCTTTTTGTCCATTTCATTTTTCCTAGATAAAAAAATACCGAACAAAGGGTAAGTCTTTTTTCAACAGATAAGCAGAGTTATACGAAGTTGGGGATGTTCTTTGCCAAATTTTGTCTTTGTTTCCTGTTGTGTTCAGCAGAGCCGATCATGCTTTGGTGTTGTAATACTGTTTACATGTTTTATGATACTGATACTAATTGCAGAAATTCAAAATAAAGTGAGGCACAAAAGTGGAATCCAGAATAGTATTTTGAACATTTGACACAGCCACTGAGTGGCTGAAGAGAAAAAAATAGAGTTATCTGAAGGAGACACTAAGGTATCTCTGCTCTTAGCAAAATACCTTTGAAAAGCTATACTTGTTATCACCAACAGGCCAATTTTTTCCTAGATCCACACTTCTTGTTAATGCAGAACAAAAAATGATTCTGTAGTGTTATACTAAATAATAACTTCATTCAGTTTTTCAATACATTTGGTTATGACTGCTCAGATTTTGCAGTTTCAGCACAGTGTTGTGTGGCCTTGATTTTGATCCCTTCATTATACTACAAAAGCCTGTTATCCCATTTGATGATGTAGTACACTGTTATTGGTCAATGTTTGAGATTAAAATGATTATTATTAATCATACGGTATTTGATCACTGTATTACTGCTTAGTCCTCATATCACCTGTAGAATCCTGTTTGCTCAGTTTAAAACCTGTTTTAGATAGCATGACAAGAGTTGGCTACTCCAAGCATGTGGACATTTGCTGCAGTGCAATTTTAAGTGCAAAATCTATTTTGAAGATAAGACTTTGTGTCATCTAAAGAAAGTCTGTCAGGAATGTAGTGGATCTGTTTCCTTAGAGACTTGCCTTTGTGGTGGAGTTGATTATAGAATTGCTGACTTCAAATCACTTGACCTCTCATTGATTGATGGTCATTTGCTCAAGCACTGCTACTGTCCATAACCATTTATGTATGAAAATTGGCAGGTTTGTTACAGAGATTGAGAGTTTTAAGTACTGGTCCTTCCCAGGAACAGTGATCACAACTGACATCAGAGATTATATGGATGCTCTGTCCAGTGATTGTCTATTATAGACAGGTACCACAAATTGATCAGATTTAAGATATTGAAAAAAATTCATTCTTAAAGAAAACAGATGCATATCTGCACAGACATGTTGGAGTGAAGCAAACTTGCATACACGTTGACAAACTAAAGACCAAAAAATACCATTAACAAAACATAACACCCTGTGGCCAGGTTGATATATTTCATGGATGATGGTTATTTAAAAAGCATATGATTATTATGTATCTTCTGTGGCTAGGAGGTAGAAATTCTTGTCTTGACCGTTGGCCTATGTCTATCAACCTAAGGGTAAACTTTTCATTTTAGCTTTAAAGATCATTGTCACAAGGTAATGATGATAACATGAAGGACTGTTGTATTTACCAGTATTGGTACAGTCGTTACGTGTCTTTGAAACCTGACACTTGAATGACAGTACTGTACACCAGCGTCTTGTATGTGATGGATAGATTACCAAAGTGAAGTTTATGGTCTGGTACATTTCTAAACAAAGATGCAAAGACTTACTTCATCAGCCAGTCTACTATTAAGGACTTGTCCTGTTTCAGTAAAACACAAATTGGCCCACTTTTTGGTTTGTTGCTGTTTTAACTACATAATTAACATGATTGGTTACACATTCAAAAGCGTTTTGTCTAAGGTCAAGGTCATCTTTAAGGTTCAGACCCTGCCTCAGAGCTTTATGAGCAGAAGTACATGAAATATGTATAGAACAAATACGGTGAAAGTGATCAGTTATTGTCAATAGCAAAGTACCATGCAAAAGTGATCAGTTATTGCCAATAGCAAAGTACCATGCATAAGTATAAGGGAGCTGCCTCAGAAAGGTCATGGTCAGGTTTACATTGTTCAAGCCTGTTTACCTGAGATTGATGCAGCATTGTTTTGCCATCCATGACACATCTATTTTGCTACCAGTGAATTATCATTTTACCATGAATGACACAAGAATATCAACTGACAAATTACAGAAATAAGAAACTTAAAGCAGCTCATTCACAGTTGAACGGTAGAAATAAAAAAAAAATGTTTTTGTTTTCTGACAAAAAAAACTTGCCTTGCATAGGTCACATTGCATGAGAAAATGCAATTTTCATGAACGCCCACTTGGGGAATTCTTGTTTAATATAGACTACAGTATCCCCGAAGCAGGTGCTTGCTGTACCACGTGACATGTTCCACAAGTCTTTAGTGGACTTAATATAATTTTGTAACAGATCCTGTAGATAAACTTTAATGAGCTGATACATTTTCGTTTTCAGTATTAAGGCAACACTTCGATAGTGATGTTTAGACGGACAATTTAAGTCACGTTTGAAGTAAAGTAAAGTGACATTCAGATTCATTCTTGTGATCTTTTGTACCTTGTGTTGGTGATAAAGTGGTTCGGGGCATTTATCCGTGAAATGAATGCCTGTGTTTTTGGTCCAATATTCAAAAACAGATGAGCGCATCAGTGAATGTGATCAGTCATGTGACAGCACCTGAAAATATAAATTTTAAATATAGCTTTTTACCATCATAACTCTATAGCTTATGATGGAGAAACTACCCATTTTTTTTGCCAAGCCCGCTTGCGGATAGCTCAACATAGTGGTCGCATTTGGTACTGCAGTTCGGTGAATGTATGTGCGTGCTTCAATCCAGATTGCCTTGTCCGGGCCATAACTTCTCTGTGCATGGAACGATTTTGAAATACCTTGGCACATTTGTTCTCCTTGATGAGACAGTGTGTCGCGTGCAAGACCCAGGTTCCTAGCTCAAAGGTCAAGGTCACAGTGCCAGGTCTAAGGTCCAAAATTTTGATGATATACCTTGTCTGGGCCATAACTTCTCACTACATGGAAGGATTTTAAAATACCTTGGCACATTTATTCACCTTGATGAGATGGTGTGTCATGTGCAAGACCCGAGGTCAAGGTCACAGCTCAAAGTTCCAAAATGTTGATGAAAGCATTACTTCTCCATGCATGGAAGAATTTGAAACTACCGTGATACATTTGTTACGCTCACTGAAAAAGACGTCGTACTGTCTTGCCTTGTCCTTCCAACATCATCTTCCCACAGTTTCCATTTCACTGTCCCATCCCCATAGGCAGCTTTCCATTGGTGGGCTCGACATGCTGCCAAAGGGCATTCTAGTATTTACAGTCATGCAATGTTGCATTGGGTGACAGTGCATTTGTAGATGGGTATTGATTGATGTAATACACACAAATAATTAAAATCAAATTCTTGGTGAATGGCCATCTATGAACGAGCTGCTTTACCAAATATTTTGTTAATTTAAACATTCCCAGTGTTTGTAGAAAAGCTGTAATGAAGTTCGGTGAAATTGCTCTCCTTTGATATTATGTTTTACCCTTTGAAGGCTTGCTATATTTTTTTTTTGTCATGCAGTGTGACTTGTTGTAAGGTAAAATATATATGAAAATAGATGAGTCATGTCTGAAATGAAGAATGTGTATCTTTATGTATTGCTTAATTTGATTTAAATTTTCTTCTTTCTTTAGTTATGAAATTTATTTGCCTGACTTGATACAATCAGAACAAAGGGAGTATGTGAAAAAATGAACTTGCATTTTGCCTGGGATATAGTCAAAACCGCAGACAGAGTTATTATTGTTCATATTATAATTAGCTTTGTTTAGATGCATAGTTTGTAGTAAATAGAAAGTTCATGGTGTAATTAACCAACACATTATTGCTGTTTCTATGTTATTTGACATTCCATTGAAAAATTTCATTAACATGATGTTATAGCATAACAAGTGCCTTTTCAGACTTAAAAATAAAGTAAACTGAATCACTACATTATGGTATAGAACATGTACTGCAATCTACTTTGTACATTTTCTTGATTTTTTTCATATATACATAATCAGGCTTGCAGAAATGTTTCAAGCTCAGCAATTGGTTCAACCACCCGACGATTACCCCCCACCCCAACCAAAAAAAAGAAGACTGTTGTTTGCAAGGAACAAATATTCCACTCATATTGACGACTGGAAAAGGTCGGAGGACAAGTATAATTATCTTACCACTTGTCCTGTGCAGAACGAGTGCAAAACCGCAAGCAACATACCGATGGATGTGTTTAAATAATATTATAACATCACAGTTTACCGACAGTAAATGTCAATTCTCTGTCAAAACGAAACCGGAAGCGTGTTGAGTAAGTGGGAGCACTGCGCCTTTTTAATTTCAGTACAACACCGCACAGTACTTTTTTCTCCTAGGTCTCCAGGACGGGTGATGGTGATGCAGGACAAGTAGAAATCTTAGGTCACTTGTCCTGAAGGACGAGTAATCACTGAATGAAAAATTTGTTCCCTGGTTTGATATGTATGAGAGACTTGCAAGTAAAAAATAATTGCCTACCTCCTTCTGTTTAATGGAAGACTTACACATTTTAGTTTTTAAATTGATGTTGTGTGTAAGTGCATTAAAAGAAAATTTACACTTTTAAATGGTGTATTTCTAAAATAAGTCGCTTTACTACTCAATTTCCAAACAGCAATCAGTATGGAGCATAAGAAACGCCACGCCAATTAAGATGAGTTCATGTGGTATTTGGTTCGGGACTGTAGAATTAGGTAATTCAGGTTTCTTTTGGAGTAAGGTGGTTATGGTGGACGCACAGCAGGTCAGTGTGGATTTTATAGAAATAGATGAGGGAGGAATGTATGCACCATTATTCTAAGGTTTGCCAGTTAAGGGTGTTAATCATTTGGGTTACAGTGCTTGTATAATTGTAGTTGTTAAAGATAAACCATGCAGCTGATCTTTTGCACTTTTTTATGCTCCCGGAAGGGAGAGCATGTAGTCACCACCTTGTCCGTCTGTCCGTTTGTTGTGCTTGTTCGCAGCATAACTTGAAAACCCTTGGACATAATTTGTTTAAACTGCACACAGTGGTAGAGGGCATTGATGCGGATGTGCCCACTTTATTACTTCGCCTGTATGTTCTTGCCTTGCACATGTCCCTTTGGCTCCTGCTTTGGGGAGCATAATGTCGGTTTTAATGATCACCTTGTTTACTTTGTATGAGAGAGACTTTTGCCAAGGGTGCCAGATGGTTGACCAGTACTCGAGCTGTGGATGGACATAGGTGTTACAGGCTTCTTTGATCTTTTTATTTGTGGTCTGAACATTTCTTTTGATGAATTTAGGAGAGTTACTGGCTTTGGAGGAAATACTATTAATATGTTCAGTCCAGTTTAAGTCCTTACATGTACTAATTGTAACACCTGAATATTTACAATGTAGTGGTATCAGTGAATTTCAGTTCCAAGCCATGCATGGTGTATGGAAACATGACAGGATTTCATTTGCAAGAAATTCTCAACACCTCAACACTTGTCTGGGTTGAATTCCATCGTACAGTCCCTTTCCCACTGCTCAGGGGCATGCAGATCGTTTTGTAGAAATTGTATGTCTGATAAGGACTTTAGTAAATCAGTAAGTGTGCACTGTGCTATAACAATCAGATCTTGCCGTTATTACAGGACTGGATATTCCTACAGTGTATATCTGAAATACATATCTGAAATATATAACAATTGCATGAAGAAAATTGCAGTTAATTTAGGGTTGGAAGGATGTGTGCAGTTAGATGTAGAAGGCTCTCTGTCTTTTACATGCTCATTTGTCATTGCACCAATGGGACCTTGGTTTTATGTCTGGTATCCAGAAGAGTTTTGTTAGCAGAGGAGCAGGGGGTCGACTCACTACTTGAGTTAAATGGACCACTTATCTGTGCCACATGACTTATGTGAGCATATGCCTACTTTATAGATTGTACTGTGTCAAAATAAATATTTTAGATGTGCTGTATTCTCATGGATATGTTTAGGTAACCCTCTTGTATATGAAGACTGTCTTTCTAGTCACTTCGGTTTTCGTAATTGAAATGTACATTTTGTATTTTGGGAATATGTACTGGTGCCTGACTCGTAAGTTTAACAAGATTTAAAAAAAAAATATCTCACAGCATTTGGATAGTTTAATGATTCATGTGTGTAAATATTAGTTTTATGTTATAATTATAACCCATACAGTAAGACAAATAGGCTTTTTAAAGTGTAGCAGGTATATTGCAGCAATGATCATGTGACCTGGTGACCTTGTGACCTTAAGTCATGTGATTACAGATTTGACATTTTATTTGACAGAACAAAAAGATAAACTTGTACAAAAAAAATCCCTGGCCAAGTTTTGTTATTGATTTCTGTGTGATAAATTCTGTATATAGAAAAAGGATATTGGTTTGTGGTGAAGTGCATAGAATTTCAAAGTAAGAAAGGAATAAAGAATTACGGGATTGGAAAAACCTCTAGAGTGTTTTATCTAAGTTGGAGTACAAGTGACATTGGAATGTGAAAGTTTTTGTCTGCTTGAAGTAAGAGTTATTTATCCA
Source organism: Cyclina sinensis (assembly GCA_012932295.1). NCBI lineage: Eukaryota > Metazoa > Mollusca > Bivalvia > Venerida > Veneridae > Cyclina > Cyclina sinensis. The sequence continues at coordinate 3,681,253 of JAAONU010000003.1, forward strand.
TCAGTCAGTGTTTACATGAGAAGTGGTGGCTTTTTACCTGCCACAATTACTGTCTTGTGTGGAGTGATATTTCTTGTTTGGAGTAATATATTGAGTCTGAAAACATTGGAATTATTTTCATAACAGAAGGGGGATATTTTGGAATTTCAGATTACAACATGGTAAGAGTTGAAAGATTTATTATAGTAGTGTGTTTGATATGAAACCTTGAGAATTCTTGTGAATGATGGGAGGGAAGCATTAATCTGACCAAATTTTGTTTGATCTATTCATTTATGTGTGCCTTTGTAGTCCTAAAATTTTTGGGCCCAGGTCATGTGATAGGGTCCAGCTTGGCAACAATTGTCTAGTTACCAAAATTTTTTTTTTCCCCCTTTTTTTGTCTGCTATAGAGAAGGTAGCCCAACAAATTGTGTGCCAGGGCTTTTTATTATATAGATGATGGTCGCCCGACATTTATGTAATATCAGTTTGTAAATCGGTCGGTCTTGCAGTCGAAAGAGAGGAGGCAACAAGTTAGTAAAAATGTTCACCCCTACCTGAAATGTTCCATTACTTATTAGAAGACTGTGGTGTTATTAAATGTGCTTTGGCTTGCAACTCAAAGAATTTATGAATGTGATTTCATGTTACATGTTCTTCAATCAGGTTTTGAACCATAATCATCCCTGGTTCTGAAACCTCAAACAGACTTTAATACCCCACTGTCAGTTTCTTGGTTACCTGTTAATTCCCTCTCATTGTAACTTTTCAGATAGGTTTTATATCATACACCATAAATTTCCCATTTGTAGAGTAGATTAGTCCACACATTTTTGTTTGCTTACTAAGGCTATCAGTTAAAGTTTGACAAGCATTCATGTAAACTTTAGATAACAGCTCAAGCTTAGATTGGAGGTTGAAGGCAAGAATGTCAATGGCCTTTGGTTTCGGTATTTTGAATGTTTACCTCATTGGGTGGGGTAGGTGGAGGGCAGGGGTAGAGTTTTTGAACAGTAGAATTTATCAGGAGGATTTTTGAGGCAACAAATATTTTAGTTGAATTTTCCTTTGTCCAGGTAATGCATTGAATAGTCTGTAGACTGTATATTGAAAGTGTTTTGAATTGGCATGGTGTATTTCATTTGACTTTCGAAACCAAAAATGAAAGTAGATTTTCACAAGTTACAAACTCAGGCACATTAGTTAATCAGCTTTCTGTCAATCAGTTTAGCTGAGGGGAAAACCTATTGATGGATGGTTACTCTGTTAGAGCCCCGCTAGCCTAATTAATTTGGTGTTGACAGTTTGACCCATTTTATAGACATTTGTTTTGTTATTGTCACACCGTTGCCAAAAAAAAAGACATTGCCAATCACTAATTTTCTTGATGTCTCTTCGACAAGTCTGATTATTTGGACTAGAGCCCCACCATTCACAGGTGTCTATAAACTTGACAAGTTGGGAAATTTTTTATGGACAGTGCCCAGTAGTAAGATAAAAGTGCTTAGCTTATAGCGGGGCATTCAACAAAAAAAAGGCAGATTTATGCTTCTGTCTGTATGAAAAAAGTACAATGGGGTTTAACTCTGTGACGCAAAAGCCATTTCCTTATACAGCATATGCACCTGATTGCGTGCACAATTTTGAATTATTGTTTACGTTCAAAGGATAAAACAGACATTACAGGCTCAAAGGGTTGTCATTTGTAATTACTGTTTGAATAAATACTACACCATCAGATAAAACGGTTTGAAATCATTATCTTGTCTGCTTGTTGTGTTTTTTTCTCTCCACTTCTTGTGTTTGATCAATGTTGCGAGACAAAGCCTATTCAGGGAAGTTATTTTACAAATTTATACAAGGTTTTTTCTACATTCTGTATATAAATGCATGAATTATGGCTGATACTCTGTGACCAATAAATGTGTGATGAGAAGATGATACATTTAAATTGTTCTATTGCACTGTGTCAAAAGTGGCAGATTTGGTATACCTTAAAATGTGTTATGTATAACTAATATCATTATTAGCCAAAAGAAAAAAAAGGTATATTTAGGTGAACCTGTTACTTAACCTTTACTCTACAAGAAGCCATTGGTTTTGGCTTTGCGACCATTGCAGACCCTGATTAGACTTCACATTCATGCAGTCTGAATGTCATGGTCTGCACTGGTTAGTCAGTAATTTTTCAATATGTACCCCAATAATTTGTTAAAAGGCCTTTCCCAAACCAGTCATGGAATAGTCTCTTTAAGAAATTTAGCAGGATAAGGGTTGAAATAATTTGCTGCTATAATACACATAACTTACATGCCATATTGTTAATTGTTTCACATGCCTAATACCACAGAACTCAACAAATAAAACATGTGTAAAAGATTGTTGTGTGATTTTAACCAGTGGGTAACACAGTTATTTATATCAACATAAATATTTCAAACCACACGTATCAACAAGTGGAATATATTCTCATTTTCCCACCCAGTTGTTGTTGTTGTTATGGTATAAAAAAGATTCTTCGAAACAAAACAAATGAAAAAAATCATGATTAAACATTCTGTCAGTGGAATGAATTTTTGGTGGAGAAAATACTGTTTTAGATATTTCTTATCAGATAAAATGCTCCTTCTAAATGCTTTCACTAGCTCTGTACATCAGAAAATATCCTACAGTAATTTCTCAGAGGCATGGAAAAATTAGTGTAATGCAGTCACAAAATTCTGTTATTTATGATAATTATAGATTTCCATGTTTTATGATTTATGAAGACATGGTCTGTAATTAGGATGAGTAATTATGGAAAAACTCAAGACTGTTGTCTCTGTAAGGAGTCTATTATGAGTCTGGTAAAAAAGTTGAGGGGGGGCGGGTGGTTCTCAAAATAGAGTTTTTTTGGAGCCTAAAGCATTATGGTGTTTGTTTATGATAATTCACAAGTTAAAAGAAATATGGGGACTCATTTTGAAAGCATCCCAAACCAAGAGTCCATCGTGTGTTAGGTACATCCCATCGGTGGAGAAAATTATTCAGTGTTTGTCCTACGTTTTCATTCGATTGGGAAAGCTTATCATTATCATCACTTGACAGAAATTGACATGACATAGTAGTGGAATGCATGCAAATGAAGCATAGATTTCCAACAAACTCTAAGTTAGAGGCTAAACAGAAAAATTTAAGTGTAAGAATGCCCAGTCATCTGTTACGCTCCCTCCCTTTGGTATTCTGTATCATGTAAAATTTCACCTGTTACATACTATTATAATACTTTGTAGCTCTATTAAACTGAGGTTTAGCCTTGCTGAGTGAAGAAAATCACAATAGTTTTCACCCTGATGACAGTGATTGATATTGCTTTTGCACCTAATGCAGACCATGATCCCATATCTTTGCAGTCTGACTATGGTCTACACTGTTTACAATTCACTTCGTAGACCTATGTTAATACCCTTATAAATGATAGATGGGTCTGTTTAAATTAAATGGACAAGATCATTTTAGTTTTTAGCTGGAGGAATTAAACAAAAATGTCTATACTCGGGTACAATCTTGAAATGAATTGATATAGAGTTGTAACTACACATTACAAGTAACAAAAGTCATCTACAGTGTTAAACATACTTTAACTAGAAATGAAAACTGAAAATTATTGTTTTTGAGGATAATTGATTTTAAGTTAGAATATTTTGCTTAAATTACTGTCTGACCTTAGTTTAATATATTGCTGCTATTCAAGTTCTCTCATAGAACCCTAGTGCATCACAGCTGTGATCCAGTGTAATAAAACATATTAAAAGCTATTTAAGCAGTAATTGAGTTTTTATTTGGTACAAAGTGTAACATCTGCAGAATTTTCTTGCAAATGCCTCAGTTATAAATTTAAATTCTTCTGGAAACTGGTGATGCCAAAAACCTGTGATTGTTAATTGATCCAATTTGAATTGTTCTGTTCAGGTTGTGTTGGAGGGTAATGTAAATGTATCTAAATTAGACCACTGATAGTGGTATATCTCCGACTGCCTTTGGGCCATGGGGTTTAATCCTTAACCTGCTGGAACCGAAAGTGATTAGCGTTTGCCACCAGTATAGAGCCAGGCCAGCCTGCACATCCGTGCAGTCTGACCAGGCTCTATACTGTTGTTAGCTCCATTTTTGTATTTTAATATTGAAATCCCTTAAACTTTGAATGGACTGTTCCAAATTCAAAGCTGGGCAAATCCATTACAAAATTTCAGCATGTTCAGGTTTAAGCTATGTGCACTCAGCTTATGCTAAAGTTGCCAGAGTGACTACAAAGTCACTGACTTGTAATCTCTAAACCACTCACTGATTTAAGGTAGCTCTCCTCCGGCCATTTCTATTTATGTGAGAAAGATTGCAGTTTCTTACAGAGGCTGTTCCAGGAACAGTGGTTAGGTAGACTCCCTGTCTGATGTGACTTTCAGTTGTAGAGGTCAACTAAACTAGGCTAGCTGAAGTTGGGAGAAGAGGATTCATAATCAGAAAAAAATTGACCAGTTTACTTCGAAAATATCTGAAAACAGGCCATATTTGATTATAATGATTCATAATTGGAAAAATTTGACCATATTACTTAGAAAACATCTGAAAACAGGACACAAGTAATGGCAGCTAAGCATTTATTGACAGTGAAGTGGAAGAAAGAACAGTTTAGTAGACAGAAGATTGATTATGTTGGGGTAAATTGGACACTTCAAGTCTGGCCTAGTCAGGTCATGACTCCAGCTGTTGGGGTTATTATTGAATGAAAATAATACAAACATGAAAGTAAAGAGGCCAGACTTTGTCTGCACTGACAGAATTGAAGTGTCTAGGAAATTTTTGTGTTAAAAAGTGAAACATTTGGTTTTAAAGCGATGCATTTATATCCCTTGTTTGCTTTATGTATAAAAAAAAGACATGAAACCACGTTCTTTTACGATTTCATGGAAAACATGATGCAAGTCACAGTAACGAAGAGTATAAATACTGTTATTACAACCGTAAAATTTGTAATGCGTAATAAAAAGTTTTCTCACGATAGTGTATGTTAAAATTGAAAAATTACACCAGTAAATATAGGCTTTGAAATTAAATTATGGATCTTTTTCAAAAGTAGATTTGTCAAGCATGGAAAAGCTTTGAAAAGAAAATTACGCTATACAGCGATTTTCTTCTAGCTGTCAACAATTATCGGTGTAATGAAGAAGTGGTTTCCATTTATAGAGAAAAGTTGGTACTTTGAAAATTGTGTCTAAAATAAAATTGTTACAGACTTGCTGCATCATTATAAATTATACAGTAATATTGGTAGACAGTTTTTCCATACCTCCTACACTTCAACACATTTCAAACAATTTCCAGTGAGGGATCTAAGTCGTTTTATTTCTTTTTAGAGTCATTGTAGTCCTATTTTGATGTAATAAACATACAATTCTCACAATTTTCTGTAAGTCGGCCATGAAAATACAGGTAGATTCATTGATTCATATGCCAGGTATAACAGCATTCATTTCACTTTCTGAAATGTTCCAGCCACAGTGCTAATTAAAGATTAGGAGAAAAATGTGAAAATGTATTTTTAATGGACTAATTGTACCAGAAAAGAACAGATGTGCTGCAGGCATGAAAAAATGTAGTTCACATAAGCAGTTGTGATGCTCAGGGGGAGAAAAAGACAGGAAATACTTAACGGTTAAATAGTCGAACAGATGTGAGGTGGGGAACCCTATTACAGTGATGCATTTTACATACAGGAAATTTTTTTCTTCTGCATTCCTATTGGAATCTTTGAAACTGGAGCTGTAATGAATGTCAGAGGGACCTTAATTATCTAGTGGTGTATCCCATAATCCTAGGTGTTTCTGTGTCTTCATGTTTTATGTTCCATGTTCCGTATTTATTCTTGAAATGTTGCATTGGAAAGTTTTATGGCAATAAACGCACAGAAGATTTTTTCAGTTGTAAAAATTTATTCTTGTTATTTGTTTTGTTAGACAGGAGTGTATTGTCTTTCTGGATAGTGGAAAATAGCAGTTTTTGTTACATGTGTGTGCGGATGAAGAGACTTTTACATGTATTTACATATTTGTTGATAAAATTATATTGGATTGTTTTATGAAGTGACAGGTTCAGCAGATATACTTTTGTGCTAAAGAAATTTGGGTTGAAATTGTTATTTTGTTACTAAATATTGACTGTCAGTGTTGACAGCTACAGCAAGAGGTCGTCAGTGAATATACACATATCAATTGGATCAGATAGTGTTTGTTCTTCTTTCCCTCTTTAGATTTATCAATTCCTTCTTCTTTCTATTTTCAGACAAGAGTTGGAGAACCGTCGTACTATGAACTTTGGGTAAGTCCAATTTTATCAGTAGAATAACCTAAATGGATCTCTAAAAACTTCCACTGATTAGATGCAGTGGGTTTGAAACCCATCTTAGCTAATAGTTCAGACTTGTTTTATGTCAGTGTCTGAAACATTCTAATAGTTCAGACTTGTTTATGTAAGTGTCTGAAACATTCTAATAGTTCAGACTTGTTTATGTCAGTGTCTGAAATATTCTAATAGTTCAGACTTGTTTATGTCAGTGTCTGAAACATTCATAATCAGTTTATCATACTCTCTTGCACATGGAAAGGAATAAGTGACCTTTTGTGGTAAGTGAGGTCAATTTCTAAAACCCTTGAAGTCAGAATATCAGACATTATTGAATAATGAAGGAAACTGGTCACCTTTAATGGTGATGTATTCATAAGATCAGTTTCTAAAATCGTTTAAGTCAGATTGGACATTGAAGGGAATTGCAGTCCATCTTTAATGGTAATGTGTTTATGAGGTCTATTTCTGAAACATTTGAAGTCAACTTGGTCACTATTGAAGTTTTATTTTGCCATCTTGTTTATCATATAGTCCAGTGAAACTTCATTTTCAAAACTTGTTTTTAATTACATTTTATTACACATTAAGGTTAAACAACCTGTACAGTGATAAGGCAGGTTTTGATGTGGTTACTAAATACGTAGTGTGATTCATTCTCTAACTATGTTTCATGTTTTGAATGAAAGTAGAAGACAAAGGAAGGTGTATTTTTGTAAGAACATAACATGCAGTATAATAGGCATACATGAATTTAAAAAAAGAAATGCCCACTTTTAATACGTATGTTCTAAAGTACTGAATAAAGTTATACAGTATTCTTCTTGTTAATGCTTATAATATTCTCCTTATTAAGAGTAATTCTTAAAAGATGTTAATTTCCAGGTTTGTTTAAAAGAGTTTTTATTATCAGCATTTGTGAGGGGTGCCCAGCCAACTGGGGAGAGAATTTTAAAGGCTTGTGTCTGTACATCTACGGCTGGGGAGAGAATTTTAAAGGCTTGTGTCTGTACATCTACGGCTGGGGAGAGAATTTTAAATGCTTGTGTCTGTACATTTACAGCTGGGGAGAGAATTTTAAAGGCTTGTATCTGTACATCTACAGCTGGGGAGAGAATTTTAAAGGCTTGTGTCTGTACATCTGTGGCTGGGGAGAGAATTTTAAAGGCTTCTGTCTGTACATCTGCGTCTGGGGAGAGAATTTTAAAGGCTTGTGTCTGTGCATCTGCGGCTGGGGAGAGAATTTTCAAGGCTTGTGTCTGTACATCTGCGGCTGGGGAGAGAATTTTAAAGGCTTGTGTCTGTTCATCTGCGGCTGGGGAGAGAATTTTAAAGGCTTGTGTCTATACATCTATGGCTGGGGAGAGAATTTTAAAGGCTTGTGTCTGTACATCTGCGGCTGGGGAGAGAATTTTAAAGGCTTGTGTCTGTACATCTGTGGCTGGGGAGAGAATTTTAAAGGCTTGTGTCTGTACATCTGTGGCTGGGGAGAGAATTTTAAAGGCTTCTGTCTGTACATCTATACATCATGTCAACACTTCTTTAAACCTCATCACAATCATTGCTTCAAAACCCTTCAGTGAAAGGTCTAAAAGCAGTAGATGAACTGATTGAATTGTATATCTTAGGGAAGTGTACATGTTTCTGTAGTTCTTTTCTTGTTGCTGATATTAAAGAAGTTCAGACTTCAATCTCTTTTAATACTGAGATAAATGAGAATAAGAAATTGGGGATTTAAGACCTGATAAGTCTAGTCTTCCATTTTGGCACTAACTTTAATAGCATTCCCAGAGAGTAATGGACCATTGTTGTTATATCTGATAAACAACATTGTGAAGTAATGATCCATTTCTTACAAGAAAGCTTTGTATGTATCAGTATACTTGGGGGAGGGGAAAAGTTAAGGAAAAACATTTTCAATCTTATAAAATTGTTTTATTCGTAACGTCCACCTCAAGAATCATTTTGGCGGGCTAAGAGTCTGGAATTAATTTTCTTTGGGATGGAGGGAAGGGGAGCCAAGTTAAGTCATGGGTCTCACTGAAACTGCATATGGTAGTGGGACTTGAATATGTATCATATCACTTGAAATAGAGCAAATGTAACAGACAAAAGTTCTTCTTTTCAGTCATTGATGAGTGTAGGGTATATTTTGAATGGATGTATGTATGCCTTTATGTTTTGTCATGTGCATTTTCATTACAGTGAGGACAACATGAACTACATGCCGGAGGATCATTACGGAGGTCAGGGCCATGGCCCATACAGTGGAGAATACAACTCATACAATGGCGGTCCCCATCACAATGCATCGCTACATTCATCACATGTCTCATTACAAAGTACTGGCAGTAACAGAAACAGGTCACAGGTATGTATCCAGGTCATCAAGACAATAAACAGTACATGGATACTTATTTTCTTTTCTGTATATATTTAATCTTTTAAAGAGTTGGCGGTGAGGGTTGGGAAAGGGATGGTGGGGGTGGGGGGAAGGGATTCAGTGCAAAATGTGGTATCTTGATATGGAACAAAAAGACATTTTGGGTTTTTAGCAAAACATTGAAACAGTCAAGGCTGCTTGTAGAAGCTAGTGAGTTTCACAACAATAATTATAAATTACGGCTCATAATACATTTTAGGTTACTTAATATTCTGTCTTATTTTTCCTTGTAAAAAGAATACTAAACAATATGACACCTTATTATTCTATAATGGCAACATGAAAATATTTCAAAATTAAGGAGGCTTTTGTTACCTTGTCACTGTTAATTGACATTGTCATGGTTCATGTGGAAAAGAAGTTATCTTTCGCATGAAAGTGTTTACATGTTGGGTATTTTTTAACGGCAGTTAAAGATGAAAGCGACAAAAAGAAACAGCTCTAAACCCACTTCAGGTCTTGAGCAATAGTTGAAGTAGTTTCATATTATGTAGTTTTAAGATATTTATATTTCGGAAATTAGTCATCTAGTACCTAGGACTAGTATGAGTTATATTTACATACCCCAGTTTATTACACGTTATCATTTAATAACGAAAGTCTCAATCTTTTTACATCAAACTCATTTTAATAATATTTTGTGTAGACAAATAATTGAAAGTACTAACTAGTTTTTTTTTGTTGTCGACTAGAAAACAACAAAAGATAAGCCGATTACATAAACTGAAGTAAATAATTCTGTTTATTTCAGATGAAACTGAGCAATCCGAATTTAGGAAGTCAGAGGTCATTACCCCAGGAACAGTACAACCATGACAACTACGCCCCATATTCTAGTCTTCAGAGAAATGATTACCAGGGATCTCCAGTGCCCTCAAATGGGTCCCCTAGGGGGCCTGGAACCCCAACAAGGTTCAATAATAATTACGATGATTATCATGATAATTATCGTAATAGTCCATTAGCTTACTCAGCTAATCCCCCTCAGGGTTATGGGGATCCAGATTTTTATGACGAAAGTCCCATGCAGCAACAGTACTTTCAGCATCCAGAATCGACCAATCACAATGATTCATTTAGGTAGACTGATTTTATCTCACAAAATGTTTCACATTTGCACCTCCCCCCACCCAAAAAGCTTACTGTCTGAATATTTTTTTCCTAACAAATGTTTAAAATCCTACTCTTGAGTGCATTTTTATTAATTGTAGAGGTTTCAAAAACATACCTTGATGTTAAAAAATAGTTTGAGTTTGATTGTTTTGAAAGAGGTTAAAGGTATGTCAGAAAATAGAAAGAAAATGTATCTGTTTGAACAGAATTCTAATCATCTTTAGAAATATAGTTAATGGTATGATTCAAAATGCTGCATTGGATTTGTACAAATGGCAATTTTATTGTTCTGAAATTACATCAGTGTGCCAGAGTTAAGTTACATGCTATGGTCTTTTTTGCTTTTGATCTATAGTATCAGTTTTGTGTTGGCCTAAAAGAAGTAGAAGTAAGTAGACTTAATCCAGTGCAAACAAATAAACCAGCATATCATGTACACCTGTGTATATCCTGTAAAACCTTGACATAATTATGATGCTATTGATTTCAAATTGTTGCATCTATATAACTGGTACTGATACTTGATCCTTTCTTGAAGATGAGATTTTGGCCCAAAGTGGGCCCATTCTTCCAGATATTAAAAACTTACCCCCACCTGATTTTCATCCCCTAAAAGAGAGAGGAAAAAGACCATAGCGTAACCATCTCAGCACTAATATATTCATTTATAATTCTTTTGTAATATTCTGGGTTTTGGGTTGGTTGAAACAAATTAATCTTGGAGAAGAAATATATATAAAATTGCCAATTACTATGGTAATGCATGCAAAGTCATTAGGTGTGATTAACATATTGGCTAGAATTAATGTTCATCCAAGGAATCAGATCTTTGAAAAGAAAAACTGCCAAATGAGTAGTTATAGTCTGACAAAAATCACTTGAAGGAAGTTATATATAATAGTTACCTGAATACAATGATAATCTAACTATAAAGCCCCAGTTTCATATACAAAGATAAAAGATACTGAAACAATATGATTTACATACAAGTTACAACTATGCTTCTAAGAACATTGCCATTATTCAATCAGCAAAATACAACCCCATATTCTTTAGGAAACACCATCAGTTCGACTAACTGGATGATATATCCACTAATTGTAAATGAGCTACAGGCACTCTGGGTAGTCACAAGCCCTAAGGCAGAAATAAAGATATTGCAAAAATCAAAAACCAAATGTCTGTGATGAAAGAATAGTTGTAACTCAAACTTAAATCCTGTTATTTAAATGAAACTGGATCCTTAACCTGGCTGATTCAGTTCTTGTTTTTCCAGTCCAAATTTGATTCTTTGAAACAGCAATGGGCCTGGTAGATCTTTGATAAAATTGCATTATTTGTTAAGATGTTTTCTATATGAAACAAAAAAACACCCAAAGTACCAATGACTGTTTCTGTAGTACACAGTCATTTTATTATGTTGCACTAAGGTCTGTGTTCTACAGCTGTTACTGAGTTTTAAAAAAAGTTTTTTGTGAAGATTTTTAGTTTTACAACTCAAACAAGTTTCAGCAAACTTGCAACATACTATCATGAAATTGTGCCCCTTAATTTGTTGATGAAATAAAAAAAAACAGAGAAACAAGAATTTAAACTTTAACTGTTGATAACTTCCTTCAGTGTAGATTTTTATCGTATTTGGTTTTCTGTTTCGTAGAAATTTCTTAAGAAAGAGTGCCTTTTCTGTACAGTATCAGTATTTATACTAGAAATTTGGTGCTACTTTTTATACTAGTACATGTATTCATACACCCTTTTGCATTTATGTGTTTTGTGTGAAATGTTCTTAGTCATTTAACACTTAACTTTAGATTGACTCTAAGAGAGTAATTTGAGGGATGTAAGTGAAAAAAAAGAGCTATTTCTTCATTATATAACACTTAGACCTTTTACACTTTCATCCCTCAGATAAGCTTGATGGGAAAAGCTTAAAAAAGCTCAAAAAAAGCTCTAAAAGCTCCGAAACTAATATTGATACAGGCTACATAAGTTAACATTTTGTCTTCTGATTTTTTTTTTTTTTCTGTGGATTTTTAGTTGTATGCTAGTAGCAGCTAGAAAGTAAACCGTTTTATATACTAGTAATACTGTGTACGTATGCAGCATGTTTGGTGACTGTGAGTGACATAACATGTCTTTTACCTGTCATTGTGATACTTTTATCTAATTTTCTGTGGATTTTATTTTCTACAAATCGTGTTAATCAAGAAAGAGTATTTCAATGTTATTAACAGGTTATGGTTATGAAATTTTAATTTATGGACATAATTTTTTTTAAAAAGATGTCATTTATAAGATGTTATTCAAATTTGTTTTGAAAGCAATATAATGTTACTTAGAAATACACAACATGCATAATTTTCGTTAAATTTGTTAAAATTGTTCTCTCAGCCATTTGCATTATGTATGTTAATTTCTGTTGAAAATTAATTTGTAATGAAAGTGTCTTGTTCACAGGGGCGGGCCAGATGATAGGTATGGGGGTCCCCCAGAAGACAGTTTCTACAGACAGTCACCAATGTTAGATAACAGGTATGGCGGTGGGCCGCCACCTGATGACCCTAGAGGTAACTATATGGACAGTCCAAGAGGGGGTTACCATGGTGATGAGAGCTTTCAAGGTCATCCAGACTCAAGTTTCCAAGGACAACCAAATTATTCAAGCCAGCCGCAGTTGGTTGACAGGTGAGGGTATTGGTGAATGAAGTGCATTTTAGTGTAATAGTTTTGTATTTCTAAATGTTTTTAAATGTATTGCATCAAATGTAAGTTCGTAAGTCCCAGAAATTGATACTGCTAATAATTTAAATACAGAAGTTGTGCTAAGTTACAACATGAAGATAACTATATGAAATAATCATTAAGATCAGAACTGAAAAATGTTTTTTGTTTTTTTTTCAAAACAGGTATGGTCAGCCCATTGAAGATGGCTACCCAGGTGGCATGATGCCACATGAAGAAGTAGGTCATCCCGATGACAGATACCGTGATCAAATGGACGATAGTTACCGAGGACCGCATGACGATAACTACAGGGGACCACAAGATGACAGCTATCGTGGGCCTCAAGATGACAGTTTTAGGGGCCCAGTCCCTCAGGATGAAAGGTCTATACCAATGTTGTAAGATTCAGTAACCAGAAAAGTTATATAGAAATCTATTATTACAACACACAATTAGAGAAGTCTAAAGTGAAAGCATTATTCAGTGTAGACCTATTTTACGGGCTAGAAATTTGTTTTTTTACAACTTAGTGCCTTTGGGACCTTACCCAAAGAAGTTGAGAAATTTTGTTTTCTGGTGAAAATGATCCAATATGTATATTAAGTTTTCAATGGATAATAAAATCTTAGTAGTCTTGACAAAATGAAGATTTATTTCAGGTACAGAGATATAAATGATGATGGTTACAGAGGTGATCCACATGATCGCTATGACGATCAGCAAGATCCCAACTACAATGACAATATGCCACGTGATTACATGGACAGTTCCTACCAGCAGGAACCAGACAGAAGGCACGAGGGACTGCCTCAGGTCCAAGATGATCCATTCGCTGACGATCCATTCCGACAGAAGCAGAGAAGCTTGTTACAGCTACAAAGTGAAGACCCATACCAGAGAGGGCCTTCGCCAGGGGCTGGCAGTGATAGAATGGGTTAGCTGAGTTTTTTTCCCTTTTATAGACATCTAATTTGTTGACGCATTTTGATAATACTGACAAGTGGAATAAAAAGGTCTCGAGCTCTTTTTGTATCAAGTTTTGATATATATCTGATTTTTTGACTGAAAATCATGTGTATAATCTCTCTATGTACCTTCATTAAAAAAGAAATCTGAGTTTTCAGTTTCTCTTGGAAGATTGTGGTCCAGTGTTTTTTCATACCAGGAATATTGGTTTGATAAACTACCTGCTTGTTTTGGAGTTGGTTGAACAAAAGAGTCACCAGAAATCTATCTGTTATATAGGTCCAGGGAGTTACACTGACAGACCACCTCAGTACGACCATATGGATGGGCAAGAACAGCCAGGGAGATACTTTGATGATGGTATGGGGCCACCCATGGGCTCTCAGCAACACATAGATGGATACCCAGATGACGGGCGCAGGACTCCGTCAACCACTGGTGGCAGTAAGTGTCTCCTTGATTTGTTGGGTTATTGATTTTGGTATTAATCTGAAGTTTTATGAAATGCCAGTGTTATAAATTCTTTAAGAAAAAGGGTTTCTGAATTTTCAAAAAAAAAGGTCAAAAATACCAGACAGTTTCTGGAATGTATTAGGTTGGACATAAATTATTGCAGTAGAATTTAGACCATTTGACAGATTGGTCTGTCATATCTCTGAAATACATATTGATTGCCTAAATAATTGTTACTAATATAAAAAGATCTCTGAGTAAATTATTAAGCCTCTGCTTATTATGCAAAAAAAAAAACGATCACATTGATAGTGAAACTTGATAGAGATGTTTCTTATTTCACAGCTATGAGATGGAGATCTCCTGATCTACAGGAAGTGATCGATTATCTCAGTCACCCGAGCGATATGATCAAAGCAAATGCCGCAGGCTACATCACACATCTAAGTTACATGGACGACGGTATTAAACAGAAGGTCAGAGGTCTTGACGGTATACCGTTGCTGGTCGATCTGTTGAACAGCGAGTTTCCTGAAGTACACAAAAATGCATGTGGAGCATTGAAAAACCTGTCATATGGAAGGAGTAATGATGAAAATAAGGTGAGTTTGTAATGTTTGAATAACACTTAGCATATACGCGTATAATATTAAAAATGTGGTCTGTTGCCGAAAGTGTTAGTACTGCTGTTTGTTGGCGAAAGGATAATTAAGCTGTTATTATATTGTTTTTGATACATCAAATCGGAAGATTATCTCTGGATAGATTGTACATCCTTAGACTTGTTCCCTACGACTGGGGTCAGAGTTTTCTCTGGGCATAATGGTTTTCACCAAATGTTTTGATTAAGCAAAAACCTTGTAAGTGAGACAATATAAAATCCAACATTGATATTGTTAGAAATTTCATTAAAAAAATTATAAAAATCTAAAAAGAGCGTTTGGGGAGAGATTTTTCACATTTTTGTCCATAATATTTCAGAAAGCGATAAAGAATGCTGGTGGTATTCCTGCATTGATACGACTGTTGAGAAAAACTCAGGATGAGGACGTTAAAGACTCGGTGACCGGTGTCCTCTGGAATCTCTCTTCTAATGATGTAAGTATATTTAATTTCCTTGGAGAAGTATGTAAAATAAGAATTCTTGCCACATAGTTGATGCTAGGAACTGCAGATTTATCAGTCTCATGAAAACCATTTGTATTATTGTCTTAACATGTCATGTGTCATGTGATATAAGGATGGAATCCTGTTGTATTCAGAGTTGAATAGATGCTATAATTCTGTAAAAGCAGCTAATAAAAGCTCGTTTTTGATTTAAAGTGAGGAAGTGGAATTGCAAAGAAACAAAACAAATATAAGCATATGGAAGTGATTTGAAAAAGAAGTGTAAATTCAAAATTAATGTCAAAAGGATTCTCTGTATTTCAGGATCTGAAGAAACCAATTATAGATGATGGCCTAGCTGTGTTAGTTAATGTTGTAATAATTCCCCACTCAGGCTGGGAGAGGCGGGGCTTAGCCCAATTCCAAGCCCAGGAACCCTGGACCACCGTTTTCAGAAATGCCACTGGTGTTCTAAGGTACAGTAATGTGGTCCAGCTTTTTAATGACTAAGTTATCAGTATGGCTACTGTTAAACATGATATTAAGTATTAAAGTTTAATTCATTCATACTTATTTATCTGAGCTATTCAAGCTTATTAAAGGGGCTGTGCTCCAGATGACAAAAAAAGAAAGTTTTCTTGTATTATACATTTCTTGTAATATTTATGATTAATGCTTAAAAAATAACCTACTGACAAAAAATAAGTCAAATAATTACATTATAAATTGATTTTTTTCCCTTTCAAAGTGCTATACCGTAACGTGACGGTATAACTATATCGTATAAGATTTAAAGTAAATATCTGTAATATCACATGCGGCGATGGTGGTGACAGTAAAAGCGTTGGAAATATTTTGTTAACATGAGGATCCAGAGTTCAAATCAGGCTAGAGCGAAAATATTTTTTTTATTCTATTTTGACTTTTATAATCAGTTTTGAAGTAAAATATTATGTTGTTATAATCTCACGGCATCTAAATATATAATTTATGAAAAAAAATTTTTTTATGTCAAATCTGGAGTACAGCCTCTTTAAATCTTGCACTTGAGTCACAAACCCAGGTGGAACTGGTTACGTGATAGAAGAAACATTCTTTCTAGTACTCTTTGGTAACCAGTCACAGATGTGTGGCTTAGATGTCTTTGCCTATGGTACAACTTGAGTTTGGGCCAGTATTCAAACCTGTGAACCTGAGAAACTGTACTGAAGCTGAACACTAGTCAAGCTGAGCTATAGATGCCCACTTATTAATAAAAGTTGCCCAGAAGGGAATACCAAGGATAAGGGTGATAGGTTAATGACCTACTGTGGATGTGAATCTTTTTGCTGGAAGGACCACGGGGCCTTTAAAAGATAGGATCTAGTCGTCGTTACATCCCAGAAGTCTGTGTTTAAAGAGCTTATACCATAACAGTAATACTGTTGATTGGTATTGTATAGAATATAAAGAAATAAATTAGAAATGTGAAAATAAAATTAACCATAAAAATTAATCAAACATCTGTTTTGTTTTACAGGAATGTGAGCTCAGCAGGAATGGAAGCTAGAAAAAAGTTACGAGAGTGTCATGGACTCGTTGAATCATTAATTCATACATTACGGACAGCTATTGATCAAAACAATGTAGACAATAAACCAGTCGAGAACTGTGTTTGTACGTTACGTAATCTTTCATTCCGCATACAGGAAGTAGAAGATCCGGACTTTTTCAAAAAACGCACAGCAACGTTAAAAAGACAGAAACAGCAGTCGAAAGGAGGTAAAAATCTTCAGCAGTGTGGTTTAAGTGTGAAAAGCGGTTGTGAAATTGTGAAGTGTTGTGAAAATATCAGAATATGATGGATTATATGGATGTATAGGAAATGAAGCAGCAGTAGTAAGAAGCAGAAGCTGGAAATACTTTTTGCACAGAAGGCTGATGTATTGGTTGATTGTGTTGTGCATTAAATTACAAGATGGGGTTGGGGGCAAAGTTCTGTAGCATGTCTGGTTCAGCATATTTTTTTTTATGCCCCCTCTTCAAAGAAGTGGGGGTATATTGCTTTGCATTTGTCTGTCTGTCGGTCGGTCCGTCGGTCCTTAGACCAAATGGTTTCCGACCAATAACTAAAGAATGCTTAGACCTAGGAACTTCAAACTTGGTAGGATGATTGTCCATCACCAGTAGATGATCCCTATTGATTTTGGGGTCAAAGGTCAAGGTCAAATTGACCTTGTAGGTAGAAACGGTTTTCGACCAATAACTAAAGAATGCTTAGGCCTAGGAACTTCAAACTTGGTAGGATGATTGTCCATCACCAGTAGATGATCCCTATTGATTTTTGGGTCAAGGGGTCAAAGGTCAAGGTCACATTGACCTTGTAGGTAGAAATGGTTTCCGACCAATAACTAAAGAACGCTTAGGCCTAGGAACTTCAAACTTGGTAGGATGATTGTCCATCACCAGTAGATGACCCCTATTGATTTTGGGGTCAAGAGGTTAAAGGGCAAGGACACATTGACCTTGTAGGTAGAAACGGTTTCCAACCAATAACTAGAGAACACTTTGACCTAGGTTCACCAAACTTGGTATTCTGGTTGGTCATCACCAGTAGATGACCCCTATTGATTTTGAGGTCATTAGGTCAAAGGTCAAGATCACAGGGACCTTCATCCTAAAAACGGTTTCAGATCAATAACTAGAGAACGCTTTGACCTAGGTTAACCAAACTTGGTATGCTGGTTGGTCATCACCAGTAGATGACCCCCTATTGATTTTGAGGTCATTAGGTCAAAGGTCAAGCTCACAGAGACTTTGACTCTAAAAACGGTTTCCGATCAATAACTAGAGAATGCTTTGACCTAGGTTCACCAAACTTGGTATGCTGGTTGGTCATGACCAGTAAATGACCCCTATTGATTTTGAGTTCATTAAGTCAAAGGTCAAGGCCACAGGGACCTTGATCCTAAAAACGGTTTCTGATCAATAACTAGAGAACGCTTTGGCCCAACCACAAGCAATTAGGTGCTGCCGGGGGGCATTTATGTTTTACAAACATTTCTTGTTTCTTTATTGAGTCCCCTATTTTAATTGAATGTTAAATTTGAAATAGGGTAAAAGGTATTTTTGATGTAGGTTAACAGGTCAAAGAAAGCATACCCAAGGTATGAATAGGACACAAAGTATCTGCAGGTGAATAGAAGTAAAATGAGAAGTAAACAGAAGTCTTTGTTGCAAAGACACCACATCTTTAGATTAAGAAATGCTTTATTCCAAGGTTTACCCATGTAGAGAGTGCTCAAATATGATACATTTTGTGTCTTCTGCTGACCCACATTTGCTTTTTGAAAATTGTAGAGCCTGGATTTTAAATAAGATAATAATGTCATCAAGTGAAAATAGTTTTTCTTTATTTTAATCTATAGGCCAGATCTGTTTAACTGGGTCACACAGGGGTTCCACTAGTTCCAAAAATTGAAGGGTCATTTTTCATGCGAGGCAACTAAATTTACAAAACTGCAGTCAATAGGCCAGATCTGTTTAACTGGGTCACACAGGGGTTCCACTAGTTCCAAAAATTGAAGGGTAGTTTTTCATGGGTTGCAACTAAATTTACAAAACTGCAGTCAAAAATACCTGAATTTAAGCTAAAATTTACTTTATTTTAAGACAGAATGACCCTTCAGTCAAAATACCTGAGGGTCAAAATGGGGTCTTTATAAAATTTCAGGGGTCAAAACCCCTCTACAGGGGTTAAATGGAAACCCTGTCACAAACAATCAAAGCAGACCAGTCATAATCTTTATATAGGTAAACACTAAGTTCCTGCATGTGAACATGGTGGAGGGCGTATTTGATTACAAATAACCATGGAAGTAATACAGGAAATATGTCAGCATGGATTAAGTCTAAAAATTTTCATATCGTCTTAAACAAAATTTGGCCATTGAGTGGAGTTTGATAGGATTTGAAATTAACTGTGTTACGTTAGCTCTTATTTTGCTCAGATATTCAGGCCATCTTGAAAACTGAATTTGCTCTTCAAACCTTGTTTCCTGTAAAGAAAAAAAAGATAGCTCTCCATGAAATGATTTTCTAGTTTTAACCACAAACATGTAAGAGAATTGCGTACCAGAAGATATACATATAAAAAAATGTAATAGTCACTTTATTAAATACCCCTAAGGAGAGAAAAGGGGCCAGTTTGCTGAATATCTCAAGACAGGAAAAAAGGGGTCAGTTTGCTGAAAATCTCAAGGCAGGAAAAAAGGGTCGTTTGTTAAATATCTCAAGGCAGGAAAAAAGGGTCAGTTTGTTGAATATCTCAAGGCAGGAAAATAGGGGTCTGTTTCCTGAATATGTCAAGGCAGGGGGAAAAAAAGGGTCAGTTTGAAGATTATCTCAAAGTAGGAAAAAAGGGATCAGTTTGTTGAATATCTCAAGGCAGGAAAATAGGGGTCAGTTTCCTGAATATGTCAAGGCAGGGGAAAAAAAGGGTCAGTTTGAAGATTATCTCAAAGCAGGAAAAAAGGGATCAGTTTGCTGAATATCTCAGAGCAGGAAAAAAAGGGTCAGTTTGAAGATTATCTCAAAGCAGGAAAAAAGGGATCAGTTTGCTGAATATCTCAGGGCAGGAAAAAAGAGGTCAGTTTGCTGAATATCTCAGAGCAGGAAAAAAAGGGTCAGTTTGTTGAATGTCTCAAGGCAGGAAAAAAGGGGTCAGTTTGTTGAATATCTCAAGGCAGAAAAAAGGGGTCAGTTTGTTGAATACCTCAAAACAGAGAAAAGCTCAGTTTGTTGAATATCTCAAAACAGAGAAAAGGTCAGTTTGTTGAATACCTCAGAACAGAGAAAAGGGTCAGTTTGTTGAATACCTCAAAACAGAGAAAAGGGGTCTGATTGTGCATTTATTTTCTGTTGCTGCTTACATAATGCAAGGTGTGGTTGTGATCATGTAAATTGCTTTCTTACAGAAAAGACAGGTTGTTTTGGAGGTGGAGGGAAAAAGAAAGGTACAAAAGGAAAAGGAGGCCAAATTGTAGATTCTATGTAAGTAGTTTGGTAAATTCTGAAGCTTAAACTTTTAAAATGTTTGTGATTGAACTTCAGTATTTGCTAGAATTTAATAGAGTGAATTTAACTTGAAACTTGCTTAGAATTTGAGCTATTCTGTTTGTTGTTTGAAAAACAGAAATAATGTTTTATTTTGTTTCAGCAAATTTACATTGAATACATACCTGAATGCTTTTTAAACACTTCATTTTGTAACATTTTATTGCCATTACCGAGTACTGGCCCATCATATATTTATATTTTGTTTGGCAACATATGAATTTCTAACCTTGGTACATTGGTTATCTATATATTTTATCAGAATATTGTTAGGATCTGAGTTATCTATCTCTGCAGGGAGTTGCCAAAGTTGCCGCCATCTTCAAATGAGTACAGGGGATTGTGGGGAGTCGATGCAGTACGGTATTACCTGACACTGTTGACGGGATCAAATCCCATCACACTGGAAGCTGCATGTGGGGCGATACAGAATCTTGCTGCCTGTGATTGGAAGGTATGAATTTTACACATATTGAACACAATCATGCTTATTTTTTCCCAAAAAAATATACTGAAAGTAGAAATTGTTTTTCTGACACATTTATTGGCTTTTAAAACACAAATCTGATGTGACAAGAGTTTAAGCTTGCATTTTGATTGATACAAAATATTTCAAGAGCAAGGTTTCTGGTTCATAGACTCGGGATGCATAACTAGCTATTATTTTTAGCTTGTTTGTAACTTATTGATACTGTATAGGTCATATGATCGGACAGTCTACTTTCAGTGTAAACAGACGCCAGGTATGAAACGTAAAGTATAGACTGCTTCCATATGTCGTAATAAAATGCTTGTGAGAAGTGGTAATGTTAAATTGGACTTTAACGGTGAATCATTTATTTTACAGCCTGCAGGTGAGATTCGAGCGTTGGTAAGGAAAGAGAAAGGTTTGCCAAGTCTGGTTGATCTCCTGACATATGAGGTAGAACGAGTGGTTGGTGCTTCCGCAACAGCGTTACGGAACCTTTCCATCGATGAGAGGAACAAGGAACTAGTTGGTGTGTATATGTTCAACACAATAAGTCCAGAAAATTAAATCGGTTATGATAGCAAATCGGTTTTAGTCGACCTTCAATGTTCTAAATATTAGGCTTCAGTTATTTAAATTGCTAATTTTCTCATGACTGAAATAATTGAAGATGTCCTGATAGCAGAACTTAAGTGTTTTTCATATTTACCAAAGAATGAATGAATGAAGAACATAAGATTAGATTGTATAATATTATGAAATTTTACCACTGAATGGAGCTAGTTAGGAGAATCAGTTTACCACTATCCATGATGATGTTGATGATGATGATGATAATTAAAAAGTTAATTGATGGTTATATTGCTAATGATTTATACTTAGATGTGTGAATGTGAAAAAAATCTTAGTACTATAAAATAATGGAGCAGATAGCACTTTTTCACATACATCCCTTGATTTGTTCTGTTGTTCAGAAGATAGCTAGATTTAAAGGACAAGTCAGTTGTAACAGCATATGTTTATAAATAAATACTTTTGGTTTGAGAAGAGTAAGATTTGCTTTATATCATATAGCAAAATACACTGGTGTTTTTTTTTTTTTTTTTAAATGTCCGGGTGATTAATGTTGCCAATTTATATATGTTACAAGGTTGTTAGAAATTAACATGTAAATGACATCATCTGATTTAGAAACTGTTGATAAAGCTGTATATTCGCACTTTAAATGTCACATGATAATGTCATTAATTGAGAAGATTTTGTTTCAATAAAAATTTATGAGTTCATTGAGTGTATTCAAGTCTGCTTCTACATGTTCATGACATTAAAAATCCTGGGAAGAAGTTTTCAGTGAAGATGGGTTTTGAGGCTTTATACCAACCTTGAAGCGAAAAAGTTGTCTCTTGTAGGGGATAGAGGACCAGTACTGGTTCTGATAATGGCTGGGAAAAGTGCCCGTCTTACAGTCTATACATAATTGATATATGACTCTCGGCTGGATGAAAAGTTAAAATAAAAATGCAACATATTTTTATTTCTTAGGACCAACCTAGTTAAGGTGTTGAAGGGAACAAATGTCAATCTATGACAATTTTTTTTTGTACATTTCAGGAAAGTACGCCATGAAACAGCTGATCAGCAATTTACCACAGGAGAACCGACCAAAGGAACTGTCAGATGAGACCGTCTGTGCAGTTCTCGCATGTCTCAATGAGGTCATACAGCATAATCAAGAATTTGCCAAGTAAGTAATTACGAAACCATAAAACTAAATTCAGAAAATAGAATTCATAGTGTTCTAGTGTAGTACAACATTTCCCTACATGTACTTGATAAGTCAATATTTGAAGAAACCCATGTAGTTGACTTCTTTTTTGTTTTGTTTTTCCAAAATATTTCTTGAATGGAATTACCTCCCTTGCATAATGAAGTGGTTGGTTTAGGAGAGTTTTTACCCATTTGTTATTCCATAAATTAAATTGCAACTGCTAAGACTCTTCATATTGACTAACTTAATTGAAATGTTTAACTAGATTGCACATTACATTTCTTTACATAATAACAGATAAAAAAACAACTTATTATGCATTAAATGCATGATTGACTATGCAGGTTTAAAATGGATCCTGCTATATTAGAATGGATCCAGCTTTTTACTTTTTTGATATTAGCTGTAGTCTCAGTGCTGACAGTAGAATGTTTATAACATAGTAATTAATTATGATAAATAGAATTATTTCATCATTTTTTCAGGTCATTTTGTACAGATGGGGGATTGCCCCGTCTCATGTATCTAAGCCGGGTTCATGACGTATATAACAACAAAACAAGGAAGTATGCAGCTGCAGTAAGTATTCTCATACCATTTGTGAAGGTCAAGGTCATCTCTTATCAATGAATGGAGAAGTAGTGCATCTAGAATCATATTGTTAGGGTCATTCTAGTGTAAAACATATATCTCATCCCAGGAAGCCCTTTCAGTATGGACGTACCCTCTTTAGAATTTCTTTTACAGAAAAAGTCCCCAAAATAGAAATAAGCCACCCAACTGCAGAATTTCTTTCATTTGTCTTCCTCAGTTGGGAGATGTGTTTTACTAGATTAGTCCTTGACCCCTTGTCACATTTTAGGAAATTTGGGTCTTTGTGGTAGATGTTGTTTAGAATAATGACTTGTACACTGCTTTAAAGGTTCACTGAAGAAAGGGCAATAGATTTGAGCTGACCCCAAATTTCAGGGGAACAAACATAATTTTCTCTTATTAACTTCTTACCTTCATAACTGAAAGACTGTTGAAAGCTTTTCATCAGAGGCAAACCACATTAGTATCAGTTTTACTATGATGGTAGGGACACAAAGGGGTCAGTAAGAATTGGTGATGTTTTTAGACCTAGAAAAAGTATTTTTATGAACGGCATATATCAGAAAAAGCCTTTGATATTTAGGTGTGCCAGACATTATGGGATGTGAAGGTGTTACATAAGGTCTACATGGAACAGGGATACACTGAAAAAGACTTCAAACCTACTGTACCAACTTCTGGGTAAGTTATCTCATTAAAGACCCTTAAATTATCATTAAAGATATATACCCTAAAATCTAGACTATTCAGTTTCTTATAAATTATGTAAATTTGAATGATACTGAATGGATTACTACCCGATGTCAAGGTTTCAGGCTAAAATTCTAAATACAACAGGTAAACAATGTATTAAAGTTGTTTTATATAGAGAGTTGTTCATGTACCAGTTTCGGAAGGATAGCCATTTATTCCAAAAGTATATTTTCTACATGTCTAAATTGAAGGTACAAAATTGAACATGTGTTTTTCTTTAAATTATCTTTTTAGCAAATGAACCAATAAAATAGGGTATTGTCCCTCTGAAGACCTGAAACTTTTGCATAGATGGTGTCACCGTCAGGTTTCAGTTTAGGAGTGCTTGATTGATTTGATTGCCTTTCACTTTCACTATTAATGTTTTGATTAAGGAAATAACAAATTTAGAGGGAAACAATTGTACATGTTATAAATGATGATGATTGAAATAAACACCCCTGTGGTCTTGTGGTTTAAGTATTGCTCTAGAAATAATCACTAAACCTCTCTGATGGAAGGTCATGGGTTCAAACTCTGCTACCAAGCATGATCATTCATGTGAGGAAGTTGGCAGTTTCTTTATGGTTCGTACAGGCCTGAAAAAGTCCCTAAATTTGGGCACTGGCCTTTAAAAGAATCTAAATTGAACTTGACCTTTAAAAGTCCCTAAAAAGTCCTTGAAAATAGCATGGATAGTAGTCAGGGCCCTTAAATAATAAAATTGTCACAGCTGTTGCTTAAAATTTAAAAATGACATATAGAGCTTCAAACAGAATAATGCAGAAACTGGACACAGTCATTTCATAGGACAGTTGTTAAGAGTTATTAAAGTGTAATTTAGAACAATTGACTGTTGTTTCCATTTTTATGGACCCTAAAAATGTAAGACTGGCCTTAAAAGTCCTTAAAAAGTCGTTTAATTTCTCCCTTCAGTTTTTGTACAAACCATGTCCTTACAGATGATGGGGGTCTAATTGGCATGTAATAGTCATAATGAATTATGTCTCCCCCCAAAAATGGGGGAGACATATTGTTTTTTCCCCGGTTGTCCGTCCGTCTGTCTGTCCGTCACAAAATCGTGTCCGCTCTGTATCTTCCAAAGCCCTTGAAGGATTTTTATGAAACTTGGGTCAGATGTTCACCTCATCAAGGCGACGTGCAGAACCCACTTTGCGAGTGTGGTGTCTCAAGGGCAAGGTCACACTTGGAGGTTAAATGTCAAATGCCACAAAATCGTGTCCGCTCTGTATCTTCCAAAGCCCTTGAAGGATTTTTATGAAACTTGGGTCAGATGTTCACCTCATCAAGGTGACTTGCAGAACACACTTTGTGGGTGGGGTGTCTCAAGGTCAAGGTCACACTTGGAGGTTAAATGTCAAATGCCACAAAATCGTGTCCGCTCTGTATCTTCAATAGCCCTTGAAGGATTTTTATGAAACTTGGGTCAGATGTTCACCTCATCAAGGTGACTTGCAGAACCCACTTTGCGGTTGCGGTGTCTCAAGGTCAAGGTCACACTTGGAGGTTAAATGTCAAATTTTACAATTGTCTGACTCAATACTACCGCAGCAACTGGCGGGGGGGAGACATATGTTTTTGTTCAATCAAAAACCCATTTCTAGTTGTTACAGGTATCATCAATAATGTAGAAAACTGGATCACATATGGAAATTAATTTATTTTTGTATTCTGGTTTTGTCCATTGCAAGAATTTTCTGAAACTCAAAAGAGGTAACATTGTTGTGTTCTGTATCGATGTTCATTACAAAATATTTTCCTTGGGTTACAGAGTTGGAAGTGGACAACCAAACAGTAATTTCTCAACACCTTATAACACCATAAATAGACCAAAATATAGTCAAGGTTATGATGACACGACGCTGGCATCACGGCGAGGTAATGGTTATACTGGAAGTCATGGCACGATGGGAAGTGACCCCAGATTGGTTCAAGGTCACAGTAACCCAGCCCTGGATCAGCATGGTAAATATTATCTGTATATGATTGAAATATAAGAGACATATATATTTTTTTTCTTTTAAAGTAAGAAAGTACAAAGAATGAAACAATTTAAAAGAATTATTTTATAAATTTTATATTGTCTGCTATATAGAATCTTGGTAACATTTAAAACTCTCTCTGAAATGTTTGCTATGTTACTTAATTGTAAATTGATGAATCAGTTTCTTAATTGAATGGAAGATATGCTCTTGTTTTCATGCATGTTTTCTGTAGTTAGAAAGTATTTTAGATACTTAGATGAGGTGAACACAGTCAGATGATCGAGCTGTTCAGTTCTAGTACTCTTTAGCTCAGAAGCTATGAGTAGTGATCAGAAACTGGAACTTACAACTTCTAAGATGAATTCAAAAATAAGTCATAAGTTATTGTTTATTCCAGACATGTATGGAAGCAAGCAGGGACGTCTTGACGCAGTGCCCATGAATGATATTGGACCAGGTTATGCTCCTATAGATGAACAGCGGAACCCGAGAAACAAACCACCAGCTGGAGCTGTACCCCTCTTCCCCAATATGATGCCTGTAAGTTATAAATTGATAAACTCTTAAGAAATGTGAATGTATAAAAAGTTGGTCATAAAATTTGCAGAGCTGCATAATTTTTGTTGTTATCAGCTAGTTTTCATAGAAAAGTAAGACTGATCCTTGATTAAAATGTTGCTTTTATATTTATATAAATAAGATACAATTTACAGGCACTCGGGTTAAGTAAATGAAGGAAGAAAAAAATAAATACATAAATGCAGAGTTTGTAGGATCCGGTGTTACATTGCAGCTCATCTTTTGTTCCAAGTTATAGGCACAGAGTGGATTGAAGAATTGTATTGAAGTACACACATTTATATCGTCTTATTGCAGTCCCATTAATCGAGTTTCAAGATTTTATTCATGTTACGGTAACTTCTGCGAAAAGAGATTTTTATATGAATGGATATGAATATATTGAAATAATTATCTTATTCTTCACAGGGTCAACAGCCAGGAAGCCCTACACAGGAACCACTGTATGCAAGGGTAAACAAAAAGCGCCCAGCAAGCCCCAGCCAGGTCATGCTAGGTCAGGAACAACCAGAAGGGGCTGATTCTTGGGTATAGCAGAACAATAAAAAATGTGAAAACTGTAGAATGAAACATTTTTATGCTTAACACATGATTTGGATTAATTTTCATCGCCAACCTCAGACGGCTAAGAAAAAGGCAGGATAGAATTTTATGATTAAAGACACGGTGAAAGAAATGGAAGATTGTGAATCTGATAATTTCGAACTTTTCAGGTGTTCATATTTTGCTGAATGGAGAATGAGGTTTAATTTACATTGAAGAATATTAGCTAATTCTGATGCCAATTTTTGCGACGTTTCCATGAGCTTTCTCTTAAAATGACAATGTGAATTTTTTCGAGATGAAGGAGAATTTTTGTGGATTTGTTGATTTATTTTCTCCTTTTGAAAATAAGTTTTTGCAGACACAAAACTTGTTTCCATACTTAACTATCATGTTTTACGTAAGATCCGAAGAGAAGTGCGTTCGTGGCAAGGTGGAAATTATCGTTTATATATTCTATCCTGTTGTGTTGACATTGCAAGCTTTATACTCCATTCAGACAGTTTTGTTGACACATACAAGCTAGCTTGTGCTCTTCAAGAGAGAGAAAGCAGAGAAGATAGTACATGTGATCTGATTGGTCAAAGATAAGCCAATTAAAAGACAGATTTGAATTCAGTATTCTAAAGAAGAAAGATGGGGCAAAGGGACATTACTGCCACTGAAGGTTGATTATTGAGCTATGACTAGAGCTGATACTGGCTTTTTTATGGAAAAAATGGGCTGTGATTGTATATTATGGCCTATAGGTTTTACATTCCATATTTTATATTGCACCAATCTATTACCATATTCCATAGGAGGCTGTGTAGGTGATATTTTTATATGCAAACTGTGTAAGAAAAAAAAATATAAAATCCACAAAGTGCCTGTGGATTTTTTTACCCCTGTAGATTTTGTTTTTCGTCGGTGTTAGAAAATCATGTTTAGAACTATAAGTGTGATGATGCAATAAGTGTGGCCATTCGAGTAGATCATTATATATATTTCAGAGTTTTGTCCAAGCTAGTATTTATCAAGAAAAGTTATTCTTAGAAAATCATGTGAGACAATTTAGTTTTCAAATCCTGTTGGAAGAAAGATGTTTTGTTGATAAAACACATATAGATACTCCTAAAGTATATACAAGAAGCACTGGAATTTAAGAAAAAATTCCAGTGTACAATGTGTATTTCTGTTGAAAGGTTAAAGACAGAAGGGAAACTTTAAAAGATTGTCCATATGTGCAGCTTGATACTTTACGTACAACAGGAGAATTATTAATTATTATTATTTAGTCATACAACATTTTCATTTGTTTAGTCAGTGATATTTGTATTAGAACCAGAGCTTACATTATAAACACTTTAGTTTTAGTTCTTGCAGAGAGTATAACTCTTAAATCAGGGCTTGGTCAAGTTTGAATGAACTTGCAACTAACTGGGCACCTGAAACCATTTGTTGTGAACCAGTCACAGGTGAGTCATTCATGTGATTGGCTGGTTCTGAAATTCAAGTAACTCATAACCAATCGGAAATGACATTTGAAAATCTTTATATAACAGTGTTATTTGTTGTATAGTCATGTTTGTATACTGCTGACCTTAATGTAGAAATTTTATCATCATTTTGTAGAAAATCTATTTATAAAAATAGAGTTTTATACATGTACACTATATAGTTAATATTTATTAGACTTGACAGCGACCCAAATTTTGGCCTAAATAGAAAAACAAATTTTGATTCTGTGGTTTTTATTTTTGTGTTTGTTCCCTCAAATTTTCTGCTCAACTCATGCATTAGATTTGATATTTCGTCTTTCCAAATCCATTTTGGTTGTGTTTTCTAGGTTTATTTTCTAAAGGTTAGTGGATTATCATTTATTGTTTAATTTAGGTTGTGAAATAACATTTGTTGTGACTATCACAAAATTAACTCCTTCCCTTTTAACAGGCTGTGAGGATAATGTTTCAAAAACCAAGACAGTGATTGTACTTGCATTGTGACCAGTAATTTTCATTTAAAGAAAAAAAATCTTTTTCAGTGTTGTTTAATATTGTAAAGGTTGAACCACACTCTTTTCAAGAAAAGGATTTTTTCCTAACAATTATATAGGAAAACAGATTTTCCCCCCCAAGTTTTTTGTACAGTGTGTCCTATCAAACCTTACAAAGTCACACAAAGATGATAATGAAATAGTCTTTTTGGATTAGTTGTTTGTCAGTAGAGATTTATCTTACTTAAAGACTTAAAACTTCAAACAGAATAAGTGAGTGGATGCTAGTATAAAGTAATTACTCCCTCCTTGGTCTCCAGTAATGTTACAAAACAATTCTGCCGTTAACCCTTAACCTGCTGGAACCGAAAGTGATTAGCCTTTGCCACCAGTATAGAGCCAGGCCAGCCTGCACATCCGTGCAGTCTGACCAGGCTCTATACTGTTGGTAGCTCCATTTTTGTATTTTGATATTGAAATCCCTTAAACTTGAATGGACTGTTCCAAATTCAAAGCTGGGCAAATCCATTACAAAATTTCAGCATGTTCAGGGTTAAAATGTTATCTGAAATTGACTACAACAAGAATGAAAGATATTCTAGAAGTAAGTAAAATTTTCAGCTAAGTCCGATAGTGGCAGCTGAAACTTTGTTTTGTTGGTTTAATGGCTTGCTTTTTAGTCAAGGAATTCTGTTTAACCCTTACCCTGCTAGAGGCAGTTTACTCTGCCTTAGTAACTAGTGCAGACAAAGATCAGTCTGCACATCTGTGCAGCCTGAACGTGGTCTACACTCTGTGCCATTCAGTCAGTAAATTTTCAATAAGCATCCCCATAAACAGTTTTTGGATCTGTCCAAATTGAAAGATGGAATAGTCTATCGTGTTAAGGGTTACTTAAATTGAACTATACAAATTGATATAAAAAGATTAATATACAGAACTGAGGATTAATGTAAAGGCATGTAAGATTTATGACAATTGGAAGTTTGTTTTATGCTTTGACATAGCCCTTATTATGGTCACATTAGCTTGTATGTGTTTGATGTATTTCCTTGTCTGTTTCTTTTGTAAATTGTGTAAATAGAACACATATATCTAGCTCATCAGACTTTTTAGAAACCTGATTAAGACTATTGGTGTTTGTATATTTTTTTATGTACATGTGATGAAAAGTAGAACCATATTTGTATCAGTAATAAAAGATGCCCTTTCTTAATCCATAGCTGTGACATAGTTCATATCATGCATTTTCTTTTTGATAACATATTATAATTATATATATATACACCATGTTCTCGATTAATAAAAGAGAGGGAAAACTGTGAAGTTGTCTGTCGTGTGTTTGAGGTTATTTATTGTCAGTGCCAGTTTCTCGTATGAATGACGTCCACTAAGGAGTTTGCTTGTTTAAGGTTGTGGGTTATAGCGCAAGATACAGAAAGCATCCCATTCCAGACACACTCATTGTTCTTTTACGTGCTCAGCATACAGCACGGTTTAATGTTTCATCAGCATGTGGAGGAGTTGGGAATCAAAGTCTTGAACCCTGGGTTTAGGGAATAGAACTCGAGATTACCATTGGACCACTGGTATGACAGAATGGCATCCATTGCAGTTCCTGATCACCACTACTGCCCAGCCATCCTAAGAGTTTTCCATGAAAAAGGGGATAAACACTCAACTGATTGGGACCTGGCTGCTCATGTCTGTGATAAGCATTTGAGAGATTGTATTACAACAACTTGCCTTGTGAATATGCGGCCTTTATTTTGTCTCTTATACCATCACATAAGGGTATTTCATTTCATTATCCCTTTATCACCCTTCAATTTATGAATGCTTAAAGTTGTCGGCTCAGCTTTGTATGTTCACAGTGTATGTGGGATGTGTATGTGGGATGAAATAAAAGAAATTTATTTTCGTTACACAAAGGTGTTGAACCAAAATATGAAAAATCTTAACACTTCTCAACAAACTTAACTGGGATGAAAACTGTTGTTGAGTGCGGTTATTTGTATCCTTGACAACTAGGGGTTAAACAAAGGTCAGTCTTGTGGGAAACATTGTTCAAAATGTGCTGAGAAAACTTCAGTCCACCACTTGAATTGCTAGTGCAAGGAAAGTCAGTTTTATGCATTTAGCTGAAAAGACAAATGCCTATGCTATATACCTCACATAGTTTTTAAGATAGGAAATCAGTGTCCTTTTGAAAATAGTAATACTTATTTGCTACTAAGTTTCATGTCATTAAAAATTCCATAAATATTTAGAAAAAAAAAATCCCCAATATTTGTTGAACTGTTTCTTAAGGATCCATAAGAATTGGTAATGAAAAAAAAAATTACAGTTCCAAAGGTAAAAAACAGACACATGAAAGGTTTTATCCCGGTAAAATTGTTTGCTTTTATCCTTTACTTGGAAACAAAAGTTCAATGGTTATGTGGGCAAGGTATCTACATACTTCATGGCTACAAAGTTACACACCACCACTAGAACCCCATGCTGATGTTAGCATTACTAGATACTGAAACAGCCTATGGCTACTAAAAGTTTAAAAATTATTTAAAAATGAAGAGTAATTTTACAGTCTCTTAAAGTTATTTTAAAATGACATGTATTTTTGTAAAATAGAAAATTTAGCTAATAAGTTTTAACTTTTAGTGCCAACTTGGTATCCACCATAAGAAAAAAGCTTAATTTCTAAAATGAAGTGGTGATGTGTAAGCCTTACAGTAAGGATACTCAATACTAGTACAAACTTTCATCATTTGCATTCTTGAACATCTGACAATAGGGATTCTCATTTTAAAGACAGATATTGGATGAATAACTGAACATTCAAATATGAAATTACACAGATACATAGTTTAAAATAATAGTAATAATAAATAATACATTTTCTTATGTATGGTCTTTCATAAAATATGACGTGCTTATTTAAATTACATGCAATTAACCCCTTAGGCAAAATTTAGTTTTGTGATACCTAAGTCAGGTATATTAACAATTTTCACGGTATGGATAATATAACATATTCACCGGCAAGGAAGTTGACAGATTTCCTATTTTTACCTGTACAGGTGAGATAAAATGTCAATAATATCAATCTGTTACCTAATTGAGTGAGTAAACACTAAATAATTCTCAAACTTTATTGACAAAATAACGTGCTGTTAAAGCAAATGAATAGTTTTTAATAGATTAAAACGGAATTTAAATGTCAGATTTACTAAAAGATTTAAGTCGGCAGATTTAAAATCCATCATCTCTTCTAATCATACATTGTACTTATAAAACAGTGTCGGAAATTTTACGTTCTTGGTTTTCGCTCTCCCAGAGGTTTGTAATAACAGTTTACCTTCTTTTGATTGTAAATATTTTTATCAGAATTTATCAAACTGATATATGTATGTTTAACTGATATAGGTTTAACAAAATACAAAATAGACATAATACATTGCAATTAAATGTAATCAGATAGTTTAAAATTGTGCTAATTCTATGACCGGGTGATGTCTGCCTTCTGTTAAAGGCAGACTGACAACTGTAAAACACAGACACTTGTTTAGAAGCGAATATAAGGCATTTATGAATGGACATTCTCCAGTATATAGTATTATATTACAAGATAACCAACTTCGAAATGTAAACAAACAAAACCGAAGCACATTTATCAAGTTGCTGCAGAAACACAAATGCACTTTCAGAATAATTCTAGCATCATTTCATAGCTGTAATATATGCCCTTTCCAATGATATATGTCACTTCCAATAACTCCACTTTGTTACGGAGAAAATCACATTTGTTTCCATCAAAAGTCTGATTTTCACGACCTGTCATCTTGCGAAGCTGCTGTAAGCGATTGGTTCCCAGTATCTTATACGGTATCGATACGTTGCTTTTGAGCCGGGCGCAAATTACCACATACGCTAGATTCTTTATATTCAAATGTTTTTGGCGCGTGATTTTTAAACCCGGCTCAAAGATTTTGCAACGGTTCCGTTTACAACACTGGGAACCATTCGCTTACAACAGCTTTGCAGGATGACAGGTCGTGAAAACTGACTTTTGATGGAAACAAATGTGATTTTCTCCATAACAAAGTGGAGTTATTGGAAGTGACATATATCATTGGAAAGGGCATATATTACAGGTATGAAATGATGCTAGAATTATTCTGAAAGTGCATTTGTGTTTCTGCAGCAACTTGATAAATGTGCTTTGGTTTTGTTTGTTTACATTTCGAAGTTGGTTATCTTGTAATATAATACTATATACTGGAGAATGGCCATTCATAAATGCCTTATATTCGCTTCTAAACAAGTGTCTGTGCTGTAAAATGCTATAAACAAGTCTCCTTTTACAGTCAAAATATTGAGAGTGCTTCAACTTCATCTTACTACTGCCAAAAGTCAATACTGACTATACTAGGCAGACTACTCAAACCCAAGACCCCTGTTAGGGATGTGTTTCACTAATCTTTAATCTTCAGCTTTAATTGAGCTAGTTAGGAACATGTGGTCTTACACCACCAGTGGGCATTAGGAATATTCAGCTAATTTTACCTTTTGGTCATATCTATGAATTTGTCAAGAAAGGCCAGAAAGGGTTATCTAGTTTGTAATACTGGAGGAATACTTAGTCAAATTTATTTAACACAGTCTCACGAAAAATCAAGCTCATTATGTCTTTTGTACTATCAAACATCAGAAGACCAAATTATGTTTATTTGACATTTTTTTACAAAACAAATGAAAAGATTTACAAGAATGAAAGATAAATCTTCTTTCTTTCAGAATATGTAAAAATGTCAGTGACATGCTCAGAAGGCTTGTAAGTTATCAACAGATTTCCAAAAAATTTTGAAAATATTCCAAATTATGGTCTGGACAAGTGTTAATTTTCTTATGATAAGTTGCAAAATGGAGTATATGCATGAAAGGTCTGAGGGTTGTTTTAATGAGATCAAGGACCTATGTCTTTATAAGTGTCAGTTAAGTTTTGTCAGCATTTTTTTATCATTTGTAGTATAAGATATTGTTACATTTTATGAAAAGTGCCATGTGGTTTGACTGAAGGCTTTCCTGTGAACTTTGTCTATCTATGATTCTTGTTTTTCCTTTATATGTAATGTCAGCTTTTTGTTTGACAGATAACAAAAACCTTTTGGTTCTATTTGGTTCCGTTAGGTAATATGAGAATGTGTAAATTACTGTCTGAATGCTATCTTCCATCTATGGTCGCTAAGTTTCCAGTGTATATTGTTGTACACTGTGTTTTTGTTAGCTGCTTAGTCTTTGAGTACTAACATAATAATTATCTCTAGTTAAGTTTCTTTCTCAATTAACCCTTCAGTTACAGAACTGTTAATAGGGAAAGATAACACTTACATGTCAAGATGATGTAAGATAATTTTTGACAGAAAAGTAAAATTGTAGAATTGAATTGTTGTATGAAATACTAGGTTAAATATGATATATGTGTTCTCTGTTTTGCCAATTCATTTTAAACATTTCTTAAACAATGCATCGGGTCTTAATGGCAGTGTTGAAATGTTGTATAATAGATTAGTTCACCCTTGACAAAGCTTATGTCATCGAAATTATTGACTGATTGACTTTGTAAAGCTTTTATCAATGCAATTGTTTTGTGGCTTAAACAATACTGGTTGAAGACGAAGTGCATGTCACACTTAAAACAAAGTGCTTGTTGAGCCATGTTGGAAAAAAAGTGACAACATTTAGTAGTAGTCTTGTTTAGGTCTTTCGATGACTAATTTTTTGTCTCTAAGAACAAGAATTGACAGGACAAAGTGAGTGAACCTAAGGTATATATATCTGTTTGAACTTGGTTGGAAATATTTTCATTGCTATGCCATTGCTGGGCTTCATTTTATGATGGTGAAAGGATGTTTTATTAGGGTAATGTTAATAGAATTTTATGATTATTTTTATTGTTGGCAATAATTGGTTTTGTTTGTTCTTAGAGACAAGTTGAGCTTTGTCAGAGATTACTGTATCATAGATCTTGTCTAAGTGTTTTATATACAAGAATCCAGTTCTTTGTAAAAACAACAACAACAAAAACTGCCAACTCTCTAAATGGATGGTTGAAGGGCTGAAACCCATGACCATCCATTAGTGAGAGGTTAGTCATTTGAAGGCTGTGACTTTAACCACTTGACTGCAGAGTCGGCAGTTGACCTTTTGTAATGCTTGTTACGTTGATTTTACTTAAAGGGGCTGTGCTCCAGATGACAAAAAAAAGAAAGTTTTCTTGTATTATAAATTTCTTGTAATATTTATGAATAATGCTTAAAAAATAACTTACTGACAAAAAATAAGTCAAATAATTACATTATAAATTGATTTTTTCCCTTTCAAAGTGCTATACCGTAACGCGACAGTATAACTATATCGTATAAGATTTAAAGTAAATATCTGTAATATCACATGCGGCGATGGTGGTGACAGTAAAAGCGTTGGTAATATTTTGTTAACATGAGGGTCCAGAGTTCAAATCAGGCTGGAGCGAAAATATTTTTTTTTATTCTATTTTGACTTTTATAATCAGTTTTGAAGTAAAATATTATGTTGTTATAATCTCACGGCATCTAAATATATAATTTATGAAAAAACTTTTTTTATGTCAAATCTGGAGTACAGCCTCTTTAATGAACATTCTGCTATACTTTGGCAGAATTAGGTAAACTGATGATAATACAAGCGGGCTAGTTGCTAGGATATGTCATAGTTAAACACAGTGCTTTGTGCGTTTAGGGTTTTTGTACCTTGACGAAGAATTTTCAACTTGTTGGTCAAGAGGAACAGTAATGCACAATTTTTCTTTTATTCTAGGACATTTAAAGCTGCAAATAAGGGAATGCCAAGCATTCAAATGTTTTACTGGCTTAAAATTCCATAATGCCAGTTTTAATCTGCCTTTTGACAGGTTTATAATTTATTCCGGTCATTACCTTAAGTGTGTTGACCATTAATGTCCAAATATGAAATTTATGGCATTTTATGAAAATTTGAAGCATGTAAACATTAGTTTGATAAGATTATTTTGCACAGTGCAAACAGAGTGACTTAGGGTTAAAAGTCAGCGAGTTGTTAAAGAGGGGTTAAGGGTTCATTTTATGTATTATCTTTGTTTAAATACTTCAGTAACATTCAAGTGCCTTGATTTCATGTTTCGATGACAACACTGTTCAGTTAGAAAGATAAATTCATTTCAAGTCCAAAATGTTTCTTTCTTCTACCTTTTAATGAACATTTTCCCTAAATTAGTATGAAGGATGACATTATGAGGAGGAAGGGATGTTCAGCAAATTTTTAATTAGTTGAGTGCTGTTTTCTTTTTTAACCCTTAACATGCTGGAACCGAAAGTGATTAGTCTTTGCCACCAGTATAGAGCCAGGCCAGCCTGCACATCCGTGCAGTCTGACCAGGCTCTATACTGTTGGTAGCTCCATTTTTGTATTTTGATACTGAAATCCCTTAAACTTTGAATGGACTGTTCCAAATTCAGAGCTGAGCTAATCCATTAAAAAATTTCAGCATGTTCAGGGTTAATGGTTATTTTTGTGTGTTTGTGTGGTGAGATGGGGTGGGGGGAAGGAATATAGTGTAATTATGTTTTACTGATCGCAGTGTGCTTTAATACTATAATTACAAATGGCTGACTTGTAAACCACATTTTCCTAAATTCTCAGTATTGGGGTTGGTCAGTTGCAGTAGACAATTTAGCATCAAGTCATGCCAACACACAATAATGCAAATATAATTTTCCAACATTTTCAAAATCTGAAAGAATCTTATTCTAAGAATTGAATTGTAAAAGCCTGTTTTGCATAGTTGATAGGATATAAATAAACACCATTGATTAATTTCATTTATTTTTACCAACCCCTACCCCAATGACATTTAGGGGCCAAAAACCCCTTGGAACAAAACTAGAACTCACAACTATCAGCTTATAACCTATGAGATGCATGCAGGGTCACAACAGATTGGGGTGTCTTGTTTTTTTATGGTAAAGTGTTTTTTGACAGTATTTCCTGTCATAACAAAGTGAAAATGTTTATTTTAGTGCATCATTTTCTTTTCTCTTTGTATAGATATTAAAAGATTCGTGCTATGTAAGTCTTATTTCTCAGGATTTTGTTTGAATGAATTTTAAAACCATGTCACCATCCAGGGTTTTTTTCTTTCTACAGCAGGGGGCATTTACACGCGTCTTACCCTCAGGAAAATTCTTTAAAATTATGCAGTTTTCCTCTAAAATTCAATTCACATCAAGTTTATTTCCTCCCTTTTTGCAAAAATACCGCATTTATTTTCCCAAAATTTAAGGAAAGGGCCGCTTCCCCTACCTGTGAAAAAAAGCCCTGCCATCTAAACTGGTGTTAAAGTTAGATAATAAAGTTCAAACAGCATAAACAGAAATGGAAATCGCAAATTCAAGTCTTAAGATTGTAACTTGGGAAAATTGTATTTTCATGAATAAATGTTCTGGATTTAGGCCATAAAGAAGCTTTTTCTGTCTTATGTCAACTATTTTGAATAGAGTATCCATTTTTTATGTCACATTCCAAAGTTTATGTGAAAATAGATTTAGGGCAATAATTTATTTTGATGCGCCATATGATTTTGTATAGTTAATAGATTTAGGGAAAACTACACTTTTGAGAGACGTCTACATTACAGTACCTTTTGTGGATTTGGTTACTAGACATATTTAAACATTCATCTTCCAGTCTGAAACAAAATCTGCCATGCAGTAGATCTACTAATGTTATTGTTTGGTAAATTAAAAAAATCCTTTGTGAGGGAGTGGATGTATTTTTTTGCATGGACAAAATTATTGTGGATTAAGCAGTAGATTAATATCACTCTGTGAGCTTGTTTTGGATTTTAAAATACAGGAATTGCAGGTATAATAAATGAATTAGGAATTAAATTACATGGCTTTTTTCCACAGGTAGGGGAAGGGGCCCTTCCCTTAAATTTGGAAAAAATTATCATAGTATTTTTGTATAAGGGGAAGAAAAATCTTGATGTATATTGACTTTAAGTGGAAAACTGCATGATTTTAAAGAATTTCCCTGAGGGGAAGACGCCTGTAAACGGCCCTTGCTATAGAAGGAAAAAAAGCCCTGAATTAGCATTAATTTTGTATACAAAACATGTACACAGCTAGGACTGTAAATTATTGAATGATTTTGTAGTACTTAATATTATTTCATTTGTCATATTTTCTTGGAGGAAATAGGGAATATGTTCTTTGCTGTATGGGCTTAGCGCTTTGAATATGTCTAGAATAATTAATGATTATTATAAGATTTACTTCATGTTTTGTTTTGCTTTTTATTTTACAAATCTTATGTCAAAACTGTAATAATGATTTCTTGAATACATATATAAGTTTCAAGTCTTAATATTTATTTTGAAATTTGTATTATCATATATAGATATTCAGGATTTAGGCCATAGTGATGCATGTTATTCATCTATCTATAAACGTAATAAATATATTGTGACTGGTTCCTTATTGTGACTGATTCCTCATTGTTACTGGTTCCTCATTGTGACTGATTGCCCACTGTGACTGGTTCCTCATTGTGACTGGTTCCTAATTGTGACTGGTTGCCCACTGTGACTGGTTCCTCATTGTGACTAGTTCCTCATTGTGACTGGTTGCCCATTTTGAATGCTTCCAGTTCTTCACATGCTCAATGTAATATTAGCACCTGCAAATGGGACTTTGGCTTTAAATTTCATCCAAAAGACATTTACTAGTGTTTGTTTTGAAGTAGTGGATTGAACTGGCAACCTGTGGATTTCAAGTCCTCTGCATTACCACCGGATCCTGTTCCACGCTCTGATTCATTAATTCTTTTGTCAGATGTTGCTGTTTATTCAAAAGAAAAAGCATTCATTGTTGATTTACTGTAGCTTACTCATCAAAAACATCCTGCAATAAATTGCCTAAGTCAGCAAACATGCCAACTGAATGAACATAATTACATTGTAAATTACTCTTCCTTTTAAAGGCTAATGCTGTTGAATGGGTAACATTATGCAACTGGTTGATCATTTTAAACATGATTTTTAAGTATTTATAACATTCCTACTAGCTGTAAGGCATATAGGTAAATTTTAAGCTTTCATGGATGAAGAAAAAAGAGTGACAGTATTCTTTTTTATCTACTTGATAAAAGATTTGTTTAAACATCATGTGAAGTGTTAGATCTTGTTAAATGATGACACAACAATGACAGTCCATGATTTAATGACACATAGTGTCATTTTGTGATGAACAGATTGTACAAAAATGCACAGAGAATAAAAGGTTATACTAAGTGATCTCTGTATCTGTAAATGACATAGGGAAGACATAAATGACATAGAGGAAACAATGTAAACTAATATCTCAATAGGGGAAACAATGTAAACTGATACCTCAATAGGGGAAACAATGTAAACTCATCCCTCAATAGGGGAAACAATGTAAACTGATACCTCACAGAGGAAACAATGTAAACTGATACCTGATACAAAAAATTGAGATTTATTTATCATGAAAACAAACAATTGCTAAATTGAGATTTGTTTATCATGAGAACGTACAAACATGCTAAATTTAAATTTGTTTATTATAAAAAAAAATCATGCTTAACTGAAATTTGTTTATTATGAAGACAAACATATAAAAATGAGAATTATTTATCATGATAACAATGATGCTAAATAAAAATGTGTTTACCGGTATCATGAAAGCAGTTGGACATATTGGGAAGAAAAATTTGATACTTTATCACAAAATAATTCTGATTTTTTTTTCTTTTAAATAGTAAAAAAATATATTTTCTTTCATATTTGCAGTCTATTGCTAATTTTATCAGTACCGGGTATTCAGTGTTGTCATTTTTTGTTCACAGGATGTGCTCTTTTGTGTAAATTTCACAGGTTTTAAAATTCATATGGAATTTTAATAAATTTCTATAAGGTTATTATAACACTATTTTGTTATTTGAACCATGCAGTTATCATGCAGTAGATCTTCATTTAACATTCAGTATTTTGTTTGCAAAATATGCAATTTCCACCATTTCGTTGAAATCTTTTGATGGAAAGATTGTGTAATGATTACTAATTCGAGGCCAGACTTAGCAAGCATGCAGACCTTATGATCCTGTATTAATGAAATGTCTGGTGAGTTTATATTTATTTCTTGTCAGTTATAAAACTTCATACTTTTTACAGAAGTGATGATTTATTTGAAGATACTGTTTGTCTGCACAACAGTAGATATACTTTTGGGTCATGCAAAAAGCATTACCTTTCTAGAGTAACGGCTTGTGTTTCATTAGTATAGGGATGACCTCTGTGCAGAATAAGTTCTTAGACAGTGTATTGATGAACGTGAAACTACTTGTCAGCGTCTGAGCAAGACCTGCCTCATTGTTGTGAGAGAATGTTAATTGACAGTTTCCTATGGAGGGTCAAAAAGAAGTCGGGTTCTGGTGATCTCTTAAAGTAATACTATGATTAATGCATACAAGTCTGTCTAGATGTGTATGATTGAAACAAGTTTTCATTTTCATAAATTATAAACTTTCATTTAATGAGTTCAGGAATAATGATATAAAGCGAGCCTCTGTTGACCTTAATAACACTTTTCTTGGACAATAAAAGTGCATATAAATTGTTAGTAAGTCTCAGATTCTTATTAGGGAGCGGATGTGGTCCAGTGGAAACGCACTGGACTGGTATAACAGTGGTCCCGAGTTCGATCCGTCGCTCCTCCACTAAAATTACTAATAGTCTTTCGGATGAGACGTTAAACCGAGGTCCCATGTATCATTGCTATACACTGGGCATGCAAAAGAACCAAGGGTGTCTCTGGAATGGGATGCTTTCTGTATCTCGCACTACACCCACAACATAAAATAACTAATCTCTTCAGGGGGCGTCGGTCAAATGGGCAACCAGTACCGACGATAAATCTCAAATAGATAGATAGATTCTTATTATCACATGACTATAACAACCATGAAATAGGTCATAGATAGATTCTTATTATCACATGACTATAACAACCATGAAATGGGTCATACTATAGCTTACATGATATTCATTTGAAGCAAAAAAATCTATTACAAAACATCCACTAAGAAAATTGTTCAAAATAAAATGCAAAACTTGTCTAAAATACTGAACACACCGAAGATGCCACTTTTGAGCTAGCTCGACACAGTATTGGATTGTCAATCCAGGGCTTCTTGGTTCAGACCGCAGCAGGGCTGGCTAAATTTTTCCTTGATAGTTGATATCAGACAATGTGTCTTAAGGTCATTCAGCCATCATCTCTGATTCAAGTGCAAAAGCAGTCGGTTGTTGCAGAGTGATTGGTTAGTAAACTGGTTGGATCGCAGGAGCACTTGTTAGGTGGAATGACCATCAGGATTACCAAAATATTATTGTATGAAACTGGCATTAAACCCCAAAGTAAAAAGTAAACAAACCACACAGATTGCGTGTCATTTGACATGACCAGTCTTGGGTCGACAGTATATGCTGTCACCCTGTTTGGGATGTAATATTTACCAGTAAATAATATTACATGGCATTGATGTTCCAGCACCCTGTCATTGCCCTTTGCAAAGAAATGTAAACCTTGTTATAATTTTCACAGCAAAAGTTTTAAACTCTATAACTTTTT
Organism: Cyclina sinensis; assembly: GCA_012932295.1. Taxonomy (NCBI): domain Eukaryota; kingdom Metazoa; phylum Mollusca; class Bivalvia; order Venerida; family Veneridae; genus Cyclina; species Cyclina sinensis. The sequence goes on from JAAONU010000003.1 coordinate 3,722,910, forward strand.
TCTGTTTATGAGTGCAGTGTGTATGATATGGAGAATAATATTGTTATTGTCCCTTGTACAACCATAGCTTGTTCAGACTTTGTTTTCAGACTGTGTTGAACACAAAAAAGACCTGTTTGTAAGCATCTATTTAATATGTTTAATTGTTCAGCTCATGCAACTTTTACCTAATGAGGCTTTGATGTACTGAATGCAACATGTTAATAGTCCATTTCTTTTCTTGCTTGTTTCTTTGTTAAAATGTGACCTATAATTAGAACATACTCATGTTTGAATTATGTTTTGTTTAGAAGAGATCTCTTGATTTAAGGCAAGATTTTTGGCTTTTGTTTTCTGTATGAAAGACACTTAGGAACTTAATATTTGTTTGTTCACCTTTAAGCTGTTAATTAAAACTATTCCAATTTGGTGATAACTTCTCTGCATTTTGGTGACAAATTCCAGATTTTTATGACAAAAATTTTCTGTAGGTGACTTTTATCAATCTGAGGGAACAAAGTTGAAACTCCATCAGTATTTCAGTTATAAAAATGACCATTTAGCTTAAAAACAGAGGTCCACGAAAGTTCCAGATTTAGACCACTACATGTACCTTGTCGATCCATTAAAAACGGACAAATTTCAGAGACCACTACGTGTACCTTGTCGATCCATTAAAAACTGACAAATTGCAGAGACCACTACGTGTACCTTGTCGATCCATTAAAAACTGACAAATTTCAGAGACCACTACGTGTACCTTGTCGATCCATTAAAAACTGATAAATTTCAGAGACCACTACGTGTACCTTGTCGATCCATTAAAAACTGACAAATTTCAGAGACCACTGCATGTACCTTGTCGATCCATTAAAAACTGACAAATTTCAGAGACCACTATGTGTACCTTGTCGATCCATTAAAAACTGATAAATTTCAGTTAGTCACATGTCAGAACTGGGGTGGGAGATGAACAGAAAAAGACGCCGAAATTTCATGCACTCACTTCTATTGTGTTTGTTTCAGTGTGTTTTGTAAGCTAAGGTGATTTTTCAAGCACCATTTATTTTTCGGTGCATGTTGCATAAGTAATATGTTGTAAGTACATTATGTTTTGGTTGAGCGAGTGCATGCAATTTGTAGATTTTTCAGGGTCTAAGTATTTTCTTTACTCCGAGAGAGTAGGTAGTTAGCACGGTATAATTTGCTACATTTTGAATAGAGGGTCATCTGATACGATAGATCAAATTAAATCAAGTTGAAAATATTTCAAGTCAGCCATTGTTTTACAATCAGATAAAGATGCTCTTTGAAAATATAATTATTTAGTCACACAATGTAGTAGGCCGTCCGTGCGTAGTTTTAGTTATTTACTAGAGTATTGGAGACGATATATGTAGGTGTTCATATGGTAAAACTTATGATTTGATATTATGATTTTATGCATGTTGTCAAGGGATAGTATAGAGGAATTCAGTGCAAAACTCATGTATCTTCTTGTTTCATATCGTGTATCGGTAGTTACAATATTTTGGCACCGAAGCAATATTTTGGCACCGAAGCAATATTTTGGCACTGAAGCACTGAGTGCCCTCTCTATTGTATGCTTATATGTACTAAAGTAAAAACTTTTGTATATTTTTACATTTTGATGTTAAAATATTGTACTGTAATATATGAAAGGGCCTGATTACACTTAACAACAAAAGATCAGACTGGTATTCATTGTTTGCCACTTTTGTATAAGATAACATTTCCAAATATCAAATTAATCAAATGAAGTACATTCTAGGCAACAACAGTTATTTTCAATATTTAATTATGTCTTGAATTGAATAATTTCATATTGCTAGATTAATGGTCCAGTGGTTGCAATTTGAACAAGTAGTCCTGTGTTCTAGGGTAGGTGAATTTGATCACTAACTGCTCTGTCATTAACTCTTCGAATTCTCTTTGAAATCATGTGATGTTAAACTGAGGTCCTGGGAATCGAAGTCTTTTAACAATAGACTGCTTTCTTTATCTTGAGCTATCCCCTAAAATCTAGATTAAATAAACTTACTGGGGCATCAGTAGCAGCTAGTGACATATGTTAGTTTCCAATGAATCTATATATCCGGTACAGTGAAATCCAAGTAATAAGACGAGTCAGAAGGACATCTTATTAATGAATCATAATGGTCTTAATTGTTGTTCCATTTGTTCTAAATCTTAGACAGATTACTAAGTTTTACATGATTTTAAAACAGTCAAAGTGGTCTTAATTATCAACAAGACTTTACTATAGTTTTTATGCTCCCCGAAGGGCGAGCATATAGTTGGCGCTTTGTCCATCCCGTCCACCATCCGTCCGTCCATCATAATTTTGTCTGGAGCATAACTTGAAAACCCCTGCATATAATTTGTTTAAACTGCGCACAGTGGTAGAGGGCATTGACGCCGAGTGCAATGCCAAAGAACCATAACTCTATTTTGCCCTGTTTTTGAATTATCTCCCATTTTAGAAAAATCTTGTCAGGAGCATATCCTGAAAACCCTTAGACATAATTTGTTTAAACTGCACACAGTGGTAGAGGGCATTGAGGTGGAGTGCAGTGCCAAAGAACCATAACTGTATTTTGCCCCATTTTTGAATTATCCCCCCTTTTAGAAAAACCTTGTCCAGAGCATAACTTGAAAACCCTTGGACGTAATTTGTTAAAACTGCACACAGTGGTAGAGGGCATTGATGCGGAGTGCAATGCCAAAGAACCATAACTCCATTTTGCCCTGTTTTTGAATTATCTCCCCTTTTAGAAAAATCTTGTCCAGAGCATAACCTGAAAACCCTTGGACATAATTTGTTTAAACTGCACTAAGTGGTAGAGGGCATTGAGGCGGATTGCAATGCCAAAGAACCATAACTATTTGCCCCGTTTTTGAATTATCTCCCTTTTTAGAAAAATCTTGTCCAGAGCATAACCTGAAAACCCTTGGAGATAATTATGCTCCCTGAAAGGCGAGCATATAGTTGCCACTTTGTCCGTCCATCCCGTTCTTCCGTTCATTCGTCTGTTTGTCTGTCATAATTTTGTCAGGAGCATAGCACAATAACTATCAGAGATATCAAGACCAAACTTCATAGGTAGTTAGATCTCATTAAGGAGCAGTGCAGTGCATAATAACCATAACTGTTGCTTTATTAATTTTTGAGTTATTGCCCTTTGAAATTTCTCATACTTATTTTTTGTCCAGGGCATATCTCGAAAAGTGTAAGAGTTATCAACTCAAAACTTTATAAGTAGATAGATCTCATTGATGAGCAGTGCAGTGCACAAGAACCATGGCTCTTGCTTTATTACTTTTTGAGTTATTGCCCTTTAAAATTTATCATACTTATTTTTTGTCCGGGGCATATCTCACAAAGTATAAGAGATATTAACATGAAACTTTATTGGTAGATAGATCTCTATGAGGAGAAGTGCAGCATGCAAGAACCATAACTTTTTTTTGCATAATTTAGGAGTTATTGCCCTTTGTTGTTTTTCATACTTTAAAAAAAATACATATTAAACAATAGCCCTTTTGGAATTGGCATTTATTCAGGGATCATCCATCGGTTCTACCGATTTCTTGTATAAGAAAACTGTTGACTAGAAAATGTGAATATACTCACTGTTTGTAGTGGTATAAACCCTTTTAGGTGGTAGATAGAAAATGTTATCTTACCCGACTATGTCAATATTTTCATACTAGGCTTAAGTCAGTCCATTAAATTGTGATATTTCATTAATGTGAGTTGAAGATATTGACAGAGGATTATGTAGTTTGCATATACATTGCCAGTTTTTTTATTTTTGGTTTGAATTTTTTTCTTTAAAATGAATTTATGATCACTTTTTGAGAATCAGGTTTAATAAAATGTTAGTCTAGTGTATGGTTTAACTTGATATATTAGTTCCTTTGTCTGGAAATTCTGGTTGCAGATTCCATTACCCATGCAAAAGCCCTTATAAAAGGTTGTCTTAGAGAATTTGAAGTGTGAAGTGTGGACTATAACCCTTTCCTCCATATATACACCTTTATGGCTTGGGCAAACAGTGTAGATCCAGATCAGCCGGCACATCCATGCTGTCTGATCAGGATCTACACTGTTTGCCTTTTGATACATTAGGTTATTTCTGACCAAAAAGTGACACTGGTCGCACATGCGTAAAAATGCGTATATATGGAGTAAAGGGATAACTTTGTTCAGAAAGCAAGGATTATCAGCTTAGACCATGCATAGTTTTTGTGTCACCTGCTCCACAGTAGCTGTGACATACAGGGATCACTTTTCCATCGTCTGTCTGTCCATTCGTCACAAAATTTGTATGGACTAGTCCTCAAAAACTACTGGTGCTATTTCATCCAAACTTTACAGGAATGATCAGTATCAAATCTAGTTGTGCATATTTTCGGCATTTACAAGTTCAATGATTTTTGTCAGAGTAATGGTCCTTAATGATTTTTATTTTAAAAGTTTGTCCGGACTACTTCTCTTATACTACTTATGCAATTTGAATGAAATGTTACTGGATTGATTGGTACCTCAAGTAATTGTGCATATTTAACAGGTTTTTCGGTTGAATTATTTTACAACTGCTTAATTGGCTATCATAAGGCTACACATGTGATCACTGATCGCTCTTGTATATATATAATTATAAAATGTAACGCTATTTTTGTTTATGGTAGATTTTGAACTTTGAAACATAGGTACTGGTACACAGTGCTTCTTTCTGTAAAAATGATACTAGAAAATGCAAGTTCATTGAAATTTGCAGTTGAGGAGGGCTTTGTTGAGATTTGAATCATTAATGTGACATACTTTTTTTACAAATAATGCAGGGTTTGTTTCAACTGTTTTCATTTACATAGGTTTGGAAACTAATTTTTGAAACTTCTATTAATCCAGCTCAATGACAGCTTACTGGGTTCATACCAGTCCTTGTGTGAAAAATGTGGACTGTGGCACTCGAGAGTATCAGCACCGGTTGGCTTCAAATAAGCCATCTTAAGATTAGTAGGACGACATAGACTGACCCAGGACGTACACATGCTCAAAGAGCAAAAGAAAAACACCATCAGGCGCGTAGCTAGCCTATAAAGAATGTGGATTCAAAATAATCTAGGGGGGTCAGGGGGCATGCCCCCCCTGAAAATTTTGAAATAAATGGTGCAATTTGGTGCGTTTTGGGGCCTCCGGAGAGCTTTCTTGACCAACGAAAATCCATTTATTTTAGCATAAAAATGGAGATGAATAGCTTTACTGAATTTCAAACCACATTTTTTTTTACTAAAAAATTTTTTTTTTTTCAAAATAATGTGGATTCAGCTGCGTACTCGCGTATAGGCAGCTACACGCCTGACCATGTTTAAGTTTTTATTCAGAAAGGCCATAAAACCATTTATTAGGATAAAGCTAGAAAGTTCAAATAGTTCTTTCATGAAAACAAAGGCTGTGTGGGAGTTCATTCTGTTATCAGTCACAGATTGACAATGTTATCAAAGTCATCAGTGTGAAAACTAAAATGATTCACACACAATTTTAAGCCTTAAAGCCATATTTTCGATTGCGATAAGGATCTCCTATCTCAGACACTTGTATTGTTAGTGTACATTCAGAGTTGTCTGTCCAATAGCTGTGGGCAGTTGACTAATATGTAATGATGAACTTACTGGTTATCTACTAATGAGTGGTCAGTTAAGGGTGAAACCTTTACAGTAGTTTGACTTATGTTGACTTTAATTTTTGTGTTTTTGGTCATTTTAAATCTTAAATTTTAAATCACAGCCCAGTTTAGAGATGTGTTTTTGGACAAATATTATTAATGGTGCCAAGGCTTCAGATTCATCAAATTATATATCTATATTATAATATTTTTTAACAAAATAGAGTGCTGTCAGTTTAAAGATATGCCTCTTTTAAAGTTGTTTCTGCCTAGATTTGTAACAGTAACATGCTACAAAAACAGTTTTCAACATTTTCATATACAAAGATACATATTTCCAATGAATTTTTACCCTTTAGAGGAGAGTTCTTGAAATCTGTCGAGGGAAAATTTACATCTTGACTTTGACTTAAATGGAACGGCACCACATTTTATAGACACCAGTAGATTTCGTGCTTGTCATTTTTATCCTCAGATCGTTGAATACTCAGAACTGATGACCATATCATAGGTTTAACACAGTTATTTGTTTAAACTCCATTGTTTTACTTTGATTACAGATATATTACAACATTTACCAGAACTGTACTTGTCAAGTTACTCATATTAACTGAAGTTTTAGGGCTATCGTGTGATTTTGTTTACACTAGTATGTTCAGCCTCTGGACAAAGTTTGATGGATTGAGAGCCGATGAATATTTGATAGGGTTATTTCTTATGCATAACTGACCACATACTTGTCTGAATTTTTAATTAATTTTATACTTAGAGAAACAATTTAATGAGTCATGTTTGAATAAACTAAAATCACAAAATAATGAACTGTGCGATATGCACTGTGATATATTGAATTTCTCTGAATTATTTATGATCTTTGCCTAATAAAGATGGAGTGAAGAATGATAAAATAAGGAATATTTTCTGGTTATGATATACCCAATCTAGAGCAAAATATTTGTGTATTCATTTGAGATGCGAGGCAGCCATGGATAGATTAGAAAGGTAATAAAAAGGTTTATGGTTACAGAGATAGACTGGTTTCATATTTCTGCTGTAATTGACTTAATTGTTGAAGTATTGTATTAAAGATAGTGTCACAGTCTGATATTTGGATATCTAGAATACATACATCAGTTTGAACAGAATTGGGGTCTAGAACAAAAATATTTATTGCATGAGATACAAGTTATTCCAAGGTTGTCTGTTGTTTAGTGACCCTGCCTTGACAATGTCTCTGTTTTGATGGAAAGAAACAATCTATACAATATTATTATTAAAGAATTTAGCATGTTTGCATTTATTTTTAGAATTGTTGAAAATAAAATGTCTGCTTTGCTTGTAAATGTTTTTAGAAAACAAGAGTTACTGAACTTGACAGATCGTGATTATTTCAGATGTCTTATTTTTGTTCTTTCAGATACCCTTGTAGTTCTTTCGGTTGAAGATCCCCTTGAAAGAAAATGCAGTTTCATGGTAAAAAAACCTTGATTTCTAAACACGGCTTCAGTAATGTTAATCTTCCTTTTTCATTTGTTGCTTGTTAGTTTAAATTTGAAATTTGATCTTAATCTTGTGACCCAGTAGCAGTATACACTTGATATTTTATTCTAACTTCCTTACCTTTGATCACATTGCAAAAATGCCCATTCTTTTCTGGCTGGTAACTTGAGCTTTGATGTATAGAAATTAAGTACTTTTTATACAGATAAATGTGCAGTAATATCTGTGTTGTTTAAAATAATGTCAGAATAATCCCAAAGGTGCTGAAAATTTTCAAATTATTTCTTTTTTGCCAAATCAAAATTCCTGAAGCAGTTGGTGAAATCTAAGAAAGAAAAAAACACTGACTATTAGTATAGTGAAATGCATAATAGAATAATAATTTCAGGGTGTTATAACAATTCACTTCAGTGACTTTTCTGTTGTGTGTAAATATAAAATTTCCTAAAAGAAAAGATAAATTGAGGGAAATGTTTAAGTCAAAATTGACTCAGAAAAAAAGGTAAGAGTAAAACAGGTGTCAAAATGCAGATTTTTTTTTTCTCATCAAAATGTGACCAATTTGAAAAGTAGAAATAAACACAGTTTAATTAGCAGACTTTCAAATACTTGATATGGTGCATTAAGAAACAGCTATTTTTCTTTCTAGTTGTAAGATATTTTAACAGAAAGAATATAAAAAGGAATTTAGAAGAATATGTTTGTCTTAGACTTTCCTTGTTTTTCAAGTGAACAGAGCAATACTAGGCCTATGAGACCTTCTGGACCTTTTAGCTTTGGTCAGTCTTGTGCCAAGCCATTAGGTTGTTTGGGTCTTCCTAATGTTATGAATGCTTGAAGAATGAATTTAAGACTGCCTTAATAATTTAAACTAAGTTAGGGCATGACTACCTATTTTGTTGTTAAAATGATGCTGTTGCTTTCCTATCTGCTGTTATTGTTAGAGGGTCAGGTGTTCGAGTCCCATTGTTGACTATGTTAGAATATAATATTGACAGTTTGTTCTAGAGTAATGTACAAGTGCATCCCAAGAGCATCAGTAACAACAAATGCTAACTCCCATCTCTACAATAGAGAAAACTATTTTCAAAACAAAAGAAAAATATTAGGTTAAAGTTTCAGTATAATCTTAAGGTTATTTGAGGTAAATGGAGGTACTATGTTATATAAACTCGACTTTTCGAGATGTAGTTTAAAACATAAATACACTGCAGTTTTTGGCAGTTTTATAGCACGAGTATAGTAGAAATGATATGAAAAAATGCAGTTGTATCATAAAAATTGTGTAACACTTGACAGGTTTGGTTCACCATTACATGTTTGGGGTCACATAATGGGTCACACATGTACGAAAATAGGGTCACAAAGTGTGACAGTCTGTGGAATGTTTAAAATTGAATCATGAAACATAATAATTACAACATGTTACTTGAGTAATGTGTGACATTGGTGTCAAGGTACAAAAATTAGTAACTGATTGTTTTTGCGTACTGATTAATATGGTAAAAAACTTACTAGACAAGGTGAAGCCTTAAAAATTGTTTGTTTGGAGTTTTTCTAGCCAGAATTTTAGATGTGGGTAGGTACGTAGGTAGGTAGTAGGTGGGTTTTTTTCTTTTTAAAATACATGATTTAACAAAGTGCTAATAGTTTAATCTGCCCAATAAAATTTTGCCTCGGACACTGGAAAAAAAGAAATTGAGTAGCTTGGATTTTTGTGAGTCAGTAGGGAAACTTGATACATACGATTTTAACAAGGTCTGCCGAGAATTTGTCAAAAGGTCTGTAGGGACCTAAAAGAAATGAACTTAGTCATATTGTACAGCAGTGACCTGTGTCAAATAACACATAAACATTCGTTTCTTACTATCAGATGTTAACGTATGTTTAGTGTGATTCGTTATTGTGTGTTAGCGGAAATTATACTACTTTTTAATAGCCATGGTTTAAATTTCACAAGTTTTACTATGGGAGAGGATTTGTTTAATTTCTTTTGTAAATAAACATGATTTAGTCGACTGTAGAGACTACCTTGTAAAATATGCATAATAGACTGTTCTGTCAGTCGGTCAAGGATGTTTTAATACTTATATGATATTTGAATATGTGGTTATGGATTTTGAACATTCGGATAAGTGAACTTAGATAGGTAAGTTTTTATCGGCTAAAGCTCAGGTACCATTTAACTTGAAAAAGTTTGCATAACTTAAAATTTACATTGGTTGAATGCTGAATTTTTTGTTGTGGCTTGACGCAAGACTAGATCAAGTGACTACATAATTCAGTTACATTTTGTCCTGTCTTGCTTCAGTATGATGTTATGGTAGGATATGCATATCATATTGCATGTAATGGGTTTTAACAGAGAAGATATATATATGGGACTTTTTTAAAGTGGGCATTAAATTAAAAAAAAAAATTAAATGCAGTCTTACGGACTTTCAAAAATTTAAAAGCCCAAAATATCAAGTATTATATATGTTTAAGTGTTACAAAACACAGGTCTGTGGATATGTTCTTCATTTGGAATCAGAAATTCTTGAAAACAAGTTGGACCTATTTGTATGTGGGCAAGTAATTTTGTTGTTGTTCTTTCTTGCTGTTGCCATGTAGAATCTAACACGTACATCAGTGTTATTAAAACTATCTGTATAAGCGGCTTTTATTGAGACAACTACATATTGTTAAAGGCTTGAATTGATCCGAAAGGGTGGGAACTTAAATGGGTATTTAATTATTTGTAGATGTCTTGTATGGTTTATTAATTGACTTACGTTTACAAAGTCAGCTAAAGAGTGATTGATTTATATTTTGTGGAGACAAAAGTACATAATATTTACATTACTTCAAACAATGAACATGTTCACTGTCAGATTTCACGGACTCATTGGAAAACTTTTGTAACTGCATAGGAAAAAAGAAGATACGTACAATAGTTTAGCACTGAGCCCTCGATTTATGCCTTTTTGTAATTTGAAATATCTTTTGAAAAATCATGTTTTCCATAACTTTAATTGCTAATTGGTGAAGATTAGTTTTGTTATGTTTGTATCAATTTGAATTACGAAAAGTCTCATTTTGGCAAATGTTAAAAAAATTCTGCATGGCTTGAAATGGAACCCATTTGTTATGGCAAAAACCTACACTCTTTCAGTTATTTCTTACCTGCATGAATGAAAGTTTTCAGGCATGATTCTGAATTCAGGATTTTGCTGATTTTTGGCCTGTATGACACAATAATAAATGTGTAGATGTTGCGGTTTTAGTATTTTAAGTTTCATGTTCTTTCACTCGTGTACCTGTAGTCTAAACTTATATTTACTTATATTTTCTCGATTATTTTATTCAGGGAATCAGAATAGTTACAAATCTGTCTGTTATATTTCTTGTATACAGTTCTTTTCCTGCCCTTGTTTGATCAGTAGTGGGCAGGCTTTGTTTTTACTCTTGAAAAGCTTTTAATAAAACCACAGCTATATAGAGCTGGTATCTTTATTGTTTTCCATCTTTCAAACAGGACACGTACTTCTTTTTATATTAAAGTCTGCCAAAAGTCTGCAATACTATACTCTTCATTTTAATAGCCCGTGACCATTATTTTTTAAGTGTGTCCTTTGGTTTAGCCATACTAATTTCCACAAAGGTCTTGAAGGTTAAGAGAGGTCGAGTGACAGAGTATTGTGTTCAGAATACTTTATGGGTGGGGTTCAACTGTAATAACTGATTTGGTTAAATGATTCACCTTAGGAATTGATTACAATGGTGGGCATGGTTGGAATCAAGTTACAAATGAAATTGTAATTAAAACAATAGGGAATAATGTTCTGTATGTTTGACCTAAACATTCTGTTACTATGTTCTGAAAAAAAAATATTGTAAAAGTTGGATACTTGGATAAAAAGGATTGAGGTATGAAGATGTATTTTATCAATGAAGAGTTATGAATTGATGGCAGATTTTTTTTTTTTTTTTTTTTTGGGAGAGATATTTCCACATATTTAGAAGAAAAAAGAAAGAAAGAAAAAAATTCTTGTCTGAAAATAGTGTGGACACACTATCTTTATAGATTAATTCTTAATTTACCTTTATCTCACCAAAATACTTTTGTCAGACACATCTTGAAAACTCTTGAAAGAACTATTTAAAGGCACTAGGATTTAAGTCCTTTGTGGCCCTAAATGTTGTCTTGTCTGTGTTCAAATGGAATGCAAGTTTTGCCTGACAACTTACGCATCTGTGCTTGTAACTACCACAAAACATTTCGGTGTTAGCATTACGTTTATGACTTGGTCGTCAAAATTACTGTATGACACATTTCTTACTTGCCAGGTTGTTTAGTTATGATATGCTTTCTTTGGTATGTGAATGTTTTAACATGTTTATATCATGCATACAGAGCAAGAAGTTCGTAAACTTCTAAACTTCGTCATTTAGCATTTATAATGTCATATGTGTGATATTGTTTTTGATATACACAGAGATTTTTTTCGCTATTTTAAAAATTGTCATTCTGTTTGACGTGTAATTTGGTGTTGCATCTTTCTCAGTTCCAGCCAGTCAAGAAACGATATAGGGGTGAAATGTTATAAAACAATATCAAATGACAAACTGATATCTGCCAAATGAGACTTGGACTAAAAACTAAATTTCCCAAATATTAAGAAAAACTGTACATCTGACAAAAGAATCATTAGGAGCTATATATAGGGCACAATTTTACGCTTTAAATTGATGAAGAAATGAAAAACAGCAGTTTTCTCCTCCGAATCGAAGCAAAAAATGGTGCTTGCAATAGACTAATTTACGTCACATACCAGCCACACTGTTATTGTTACAATATTATTTTTCTTATGTCACACCTTTTTCTGGTTAAATTGTACTGGAACACCGAAGGATTTGCTGTAATATGTTTTCATGCTGGATTACTGACTGAGATATGCTTGATTTTTGTCCAAATATATTTACAAATCTCTTAAAGAAGTGGGTTAAGTCTATTATATCTTGTTTACACAAGGTAATGCTGTTTTCATGTGAAGTATTGGAGGCATTTTTTTTTTCATTACATAATGCATAAATTCCTTTAACACACCTTGAATTTCATTCCTGCTCAAAATATTTTAAGTGTTTATATTCCTTTATTAGGCATTAATTTCTCAAGTGAAAATGATTTCCTCTGAAGTGATCGCAATGTTGTAAATTAAATCTTTGTTTCCTATAGGTTATACAATCTTTAAAATTGAAACAGAAATCTCACACACAAAAAAGTATTTAAGTTTGGGAAATTTTGTAAAATTTTAGTTTTCAATGCAGTCAGTTTTCAGTAATTTGATAATCTATGGTAGCATAGTAATTAAGCTAACCCCAGAAACTCAGATGCGGTGAAAATTTTCTATTTCGGGAAGTAAAAAATGCTTTTTGTCGATTAATCATTTTCATTTTGTTTTATGTTGTGTCAGCATTTGTTGCGGTAATGTATATGGGTGTTGTGTTTCAGTTTTTCACACAATCTGTTGGGAAAGGAAATTATAAAAAGGAATTTTGTTATGAAATTAAGGAACCAAATTCACAGGTTTATGTTTGATGGGAGAGATCTTACAAATAGATTCGCAAATGAAAGAAAGGAGACATTGGAATGTTCACATTGAAGTGTTCGCATTAAAGACATGTTTAGATCATAAGAGTAAACAGTAGATTGTAGTGTTGGAAAACAAGACCATTTACATAAGTCTTTCATGGGTCTGTTCTTGTGTTTTAGCAGTTTTAGGTCAGCTGACTTCATTGTCTCAAAAAAAAAAGTTTTATCAACCCTTTGTGTTGCATACTATAGTGTAATACGGAGTAATTGTTTGATTATGAAAAGTTACATTGTTGCCACAACTAGACACATAGGTATTGTATAAGAATCCACCTAATTATGGCTGTGAAATCTGGGGATGTAAGTAGATAGTGTTAACACTTGGTGAAACTATAATTACCTCAATTGTCTGCAAACTAGACATACTTAATAGTTGATAGAAATTTAGTAGGGTTTTCAAAGCAAAACTGTCATAAATAATATTTAACTTGCAGAAACTGGTAAGATTTACTTTAAAGGTAGGGTGTAGTCTGTTTGATGAGCATTTTTGATCAGATCGACTTGATAAGTAATGGTAATCTGTGCCAGCTTGCAACTTTTTCTTTAAAGTTTTGCTTAAAAATTTATCTTATGAATACTGCAAAAATAGTAAAACCTGTAGTGGATAACAAGTAATTTCAAATGGGATAACTTAGATATGTAACTATAACCTTTTGATTCAAATCATGAAATTTGAAGGCAACAAAAATCTAAGTTAGTTTGTCAGTCCTTCATTCATTCTTCAAGGAATAAACTGTCAAATTTTTGTATTTCTTTTTAGAGTACATTTTTTAAACTCCAGATGTTTAAAGGTATTATAGTTACCTTTATTTCAGTTGTATATCAAAGGATTTTACAAAATGTTTGTCTCTTTATGTAGGAATTGCTGACATATTTGTATCGTATTGAGTTGCCGAGTCTGTTTTGTTATCATGAAGTATTTTTTTGGATGACAATGTTGAAGTAAACATTGACAATGCAGGGTTAATTGAGACTTAATTATCTTGTAAAATATCGGCTAACATGGAGAACATTGTTAGTATTGTGTACCAATGATTTATACAATTAAGATCTACTCTGTAGGTATCGGTTTATATGTTAAACAAAGAAAATAAAGTTTTGGCATTTTGTTACAAATGTTTCGAATGGTACTATGTATATAATATGGCCGATGTTTATCGTTTTAAAAGGTTTTGTTTTTGGCAGTCAGAAGTTGTTTAGCATTTAATAGCGATGGTATTGGAATATATTTGATGGACTGTTGAACACAATTGTTAAGGATTGCTCTGATATTTGTTGATAAATAGATATTTTATTATTAAAGGGTATATTATGTGACAGCGCTATTTTTTTCGTACAATTGTGGTTTTACGGTCTCTTCAGTATAAATATTTGTAAAGTATACAAAAAAAGGAATGATATCTTGTATTGAGAAAGTGAAAATTTGTTGTTTTTAAAGGGAGCTTTAGTTGCTTTTCAATTGCCTTTTCATTGTGTCAATATTGTTTTTATTTTTTTCAGATAGAGGAAATCGGAACAAATTGTAGACACCTTTAGAAAGGAAAAGAATACCTTGTCACAGTTACATTGAAGATCTTAATTGTGTGACTGCTTACCAACAAGTAACCCCCCACAGCCCACCATAAATCTCAGATTTCACCATTATTGTGATATGTGCATAAACAGAATATAGAAAGTGGAGTTTTTTTATCAGTTTTATGTGATAAAATTGAAGTGCAGCCACAATTGTTTAACCAGACTTGGTGATAACACTATCTCTTAACACTGGATACAGTAATTAGTGCTGAGATAAACACACAGCCAGAACTGGTACAAGTGGTCACATTAAAGTGCTCTTGTGTTAATTGTACTGGACAAATACTGGAAAAGAAAAAATGTGACTCGGGGAAATTTATAAGCCAGTTTTCTTTCATATATTCTTTCGCTGGATTTTAACAGGTGTCTCTTCCGTTGAAATGGAAAAAAAGTGAGGACAGTTGGAAAGTCATGATTCATTTAGATTATCAGACTGTTTTAAGGTATTGGACTTTAAAGTTTTTACTGGCCTATTTTAAAAAGTAGCAATGGAGCTTAAAGTATGGGTTGATGGAATAAAGAGAGTGGTTTGTGGTGTTACAGATAACACAACCTGTCAGGATATAGTGATTGCATTGGCGCAAGCAATGGGCAGGACAGGCCGATTTACGCTGATTGAAAAATGGCGGGAAAATGAAAGACCGCTTGCACCTACAGAATGTCCGCTGTTAGTGTTACAAAAGTGGGGTGAGTTTGCAAGTGAGGTGAAATTAGTGTTATATGAATCGGGTACAAGGAGAAAACAAAAACAGATTGAGAAGGAAAATGTATTAAAAGCACCCGATAGGTTTACACATAATTTTACACCCCCTGTGAAAACCAGTGAAGCAGTCATTCGTAGGTCATTAACATTTAGTGGTGGTAGAAAGCAGGAGTCAAGGCCCGAATTTATTAATTTTCCAAGACAAAATGTTCAGGGGCCAGAAAGTAATCAGCATCAGAGTAGACGCTTGCAGGTCCCTGAAAAAGTGACAAGTGATGGAAATTCTTGGTCAAGTTCTTCATCATTGTCATCACAAAATTCTACCATGGCTCAGCAACAGCAACCACAAAGGAGGCGTTCCTCATCACATGATCGTATGACATCATCACATGATCGCCAGAGACCTTCTCCTTCCTTTCAGACAAATCCAACTGTTCCTTATGCTGGATATGGTCCACAGTATTCAAACCAGGTACCACAGATTGCAAATAAAGTACAGCAGTTCACAAATCAGGGGCCACAGTTTCAGCAGTCAGCCAGTCACAAAGCAGCTGGCTACAATTCCATTCCAGTGAACAGTTCTTCCAATCCAAACAACTATACACACCAAAATCAAACACATTCCATCAATAGTCAAACGAAATATAACAATAATGTGCCAATTTCAAATGGACCAGTAAAACCTTCGAGTAATAGGCCAGTTGTTAATGGACCAATTCATTCTTCAGCATTTTCACCAGTGCAGCCAAGAAAAAACAATTTCGAGGGTAAAAGAGAGTCGCCTAAAATCTCTGAAATGGATATTCCAATATACACGGAACGTAGAAAATCTAGTCATAAACACGACCTTGAAGAGTACGATTTAGACACTAATTTTCCTGATGTTGTTAAGGAAACGGGTCAAGATCGGCTCATTGAAGAATTTCGAATGCCAGGAGGTCAAGGTCACATTCAACAAAGGAACCTAATCAGCCGGGAAGAAGAGGAAAGGGTAAAGTTGCTGCGTCTTGTGACAATGCAAAATGAACGTATCAGAATGCAAGATTCTCAGCTA
Source organism: Cyclina sinensis (assembly GCA_012932295.1). NCBI lineage: Eukaryota > Metazoa > Mollusca > Bivalvia > Venerida > Veneridae > Cyclina > Cyclina sinensis. The sequence continues at coordinate 3,739,049 of JAAONU010000003.1, forward strand.
GAGATAATTGATACAGGTAAGAGAATCTCTCCTCAATAAACCAATGGTTATTCAAATCAGTGACAGACATGACAATTTTTTTCAAAGAATCAAATTTTTTACTGTATTTTTTTTGCTTATAGCATAAAGAAATGAAGCGATGAAAAAAAAAATTTTTTGTTGCACTCCACAGTTTTATTCTATCAAGATTCATTTGATTTATGGATACATTCTTGCACAGTTTTAGTCAAAAAGGAATGAAAAATAGCAAAAAGAATTTAGGGAAAAAATTGAGTGTCTATACTTAAGATGCGCATTATTTTACAGGCTGATTATACATACTCTCTGCCTTTATATTTAATCTGATTTATTTTACACCGACAGAGAAGTAAATTCTTGCAACTTATATTCATCCCTCTTGATGACTGCTTCCTTACTCCTCAAGTATGGAATATGGAAGAACACTGGATAAGTTTGCATTTATGTAGTAGAGGTTTTACTGTAGTTATGTAGTGTTTATATAAAATTTTATTTGATTTGGTTAGTTTTTAAAGTCTTTCCTTTTTCTGTGCAGAAATCAGCTCAAGAGAACAAAAGCATGCAGATCTTAAACTAGAAATCAACCACATTACAGAAGAAATTGCAAAAACGTCTGAAATTAGTAAAAAACATGAAGAGGAAATACGTAAACTTGATAACGGAACATTGATTGATGAAATTGAACATGAGAAACAAGCGGAACGTGAAATTAAGAGTGAGATTTCGTCACTGCGGACTAGACTTGAAAAGTGTGAGAATGATTTACAGCAGTTTCAGTCAAAAGTTCAGACTTGTAGTCAGGAGTTGGAAAAAGAACACGAAGTGCTAAAGGCTGATGAAAAACGACGGAGAGAAGAGGAAATAAAGTTAGAAGCAGAAATTTCCGAACTGAGAAAAGAGGTGGATGTAAGATCAAAGGATCTAGATGAAAAAACCAAGATGTATGAAAATGTTGAGAAGGAATTGAAATCTGTTAGTGAACAATTACAGGTGAAAACTGATGATTTAACGGCAACGGAAAAAGAACTGCAGCGAGAGAATCTCAAGTTTTTTCAGCATCCGCAAAATACAGACGGTTCAAAAGGGTCAAGTTCAAGCAAGTCGGAGGGTGAAGGTTTGTATTTTTCTTTCTTTAATGTATCCATTTAAAGCCAAAACACGTAGGAACTTAAGACTTCAGAACAAATAGATAAACGATTGTAATGACATTGCTGCAGAGTAAAATCAGAGTCAGCAAGATTTCCTGTTTTATAACAGTGCATTCTTTGTCAGGCCTTTTGATTGCTGGTCAGACTATCTAAATAATTTCAGGGTGTTGAACTTTCAGTCTAGTACAAATCAGTATTGTTAAAACAGAGGACATCTGTGAAGGAAATACTAATTCATCAATGAAAAATGCAAGCTGATTCATTGAAAATAGGTAAAATCTTTTGTAAATTCATGCTTGCTTAGTCACACTAAGACACTTAACAGTTCTCAATACAGACTGTTAAATTGTCAAATAATTACAGTTTCTAAGGTTGTCACATGGGAAAAGTGGGCAACAAGAGGTTAGGCCTAGGGTGAAGTACAGTTAAATGTTTGTCAATTAGAAGCTGAGCAGAGGTTAAAAAAGAGGGGGGATTTGAAACAGTTACTGTATAAAGGAATGTGAAACAGTTACTGTTACTGGTGGGGAGGAACTAGAAAGGTTAGTCTGTTTTAAGCTAGCTAGAAGTGGTCAAGGAGATAAGAGGTAAAGGGGTTGCATGTGGGTCCAGTGATGATGACAGTGTTTACCACGTCTCCACACTCGGTTTCACCTCACATTCAGTATTTTCAGGTGGGCCGTAGGAATGTTAGTTCAAATAAAAACAAAGTAAAACTTAACTGATTATCGACAACAGAAAATTATGTAATTTTGAAAAAGGATATGTCTTTACTTGACACATTCGGTTTCCATGACGATGTAATATAAGTGTTTATTTTACGTCATGTTTTGTTTTGTAATTGAAGAATGCATCAAGTTATTGGTGATGTATAAACTATAGGTATGCATGTTGAATTGCAATAGCAACTTTGTTAGAGAGTGACATAGCTTAGCTGATAAATAGTGAAATACATAGTACACAGCAAAACAGGATGAATTTACAACAGCACTAACATTAATGACCAAATTAACTGATTTGAGAAGGTCAAGATTGAAAAATATTTATCTTGTATGCAGACTTGATCCAACCAGCACTAGCTTTTTCACTAAACGGGATGGGAACTCATGATGCATTTTTTAAAAGGCTTTCGGTTTTTAGGGGTAAGGTTATGACATGGTGATACATGTAATTGTTGCTGTAAGAAAAGCCCATATACATGTATTACTAAAGAACTGGAGGACAGGGAATTCAGAAATATCGTCAGATAGGTTGTGGACAGAACAAAAAAAAGACTGTTTGAAATTCATCCTGTCTTATAGTGTTTTAACTTGTTGAAATTTAGTAAAAAAAAAAAAAAAATCATAAAAATTCTTAATTTGACCATTTCCAGATGTTTATAGACTTTTCGAAAAACTTCTGCAATATGATTCTGAAAACTCTACCACATCCTAGACCAGTAATGTATCAGGTGCTAAATTTGGCTGCTGAATCGTTAAAAGACTAAATTATGTATTAAATAATACTGGTGAAATTAGCATGTGATAATGCATTGTGCTGCATGGGAATTTTTGTTGCTGCATATAGTAACATTTTAGCTTCTGTCGAATTGCAGTATTATGTAATTTGTTACTCTTTGAGCTGATTTGCGGGTCCTTAATAGGGGCTTGTGGAACATGATATATGTGTATTTGTAGTGCATTTGGTAGGTGAGTGAATGTATGTTTTGAAATGAATGAATGTATTTACATTGGAAATATTGAATGTTTGAATTTCTGATTTGTTGCAGATGTATTTCAGTGGTATAATTACCCAAAATATAACCATAGAACTAATACAGTAAGACGAAATGTGAGTTTTTCTGCTTTCAATGACACTTTAATGCATTTGTTTTAGTGGTTTGAATTTTTTTTGTGCTATCGCTTCTGTGTTATGATGACTTCAAAGTTTCATTTTTGTACTTCTGTTTTCATAGCAAGTCATTTTTACCTGATTTTCATTGACGCTGGCTTCCCTGGTTAGGTCAGGTTGAAGTAATCCAACTAATTTGTACGCAAGTCAAGATATTGTGTAATTTTTTGTATTGGTCAGTGTCTCGCCTCTGCAAGATTTTGACCCAAAACAAAAATATCTCAGAATATGCTCAAGATGTCACTTGAATTATTTTGACTAAGGTTGAAGATGCTGACATCTAAATGACTGTAAAGTGCTAAACTAGTATTGACCGAGAGTCATAGAGTAAACTAATAAAAAGGAAAATGGCTTCATTTGAGGAACAGGTCTTTTCTTACAGAGGATTGAAATCCAATAGTGGTGTATTAGAGAAACATTGATTGGTTTAACTAGACACCTATATTTTGAATGTGATTGATAGATAACTAACCAAAATTAGCCAGAAATAGAGTTATTGAAATCAGCGTTTCAGGGTTCTGTCTATTGCACAACAAAAAAGCTATAAAATCTATTAACTCTGTAACAAAATAGCCAGCCAAAAAATTAGTTTGTATAAAATGACAGAATGTATTGCATAGAACTGAAGTAGGACATTAATTTTCTATTTGAAATGTTGAACTATATGGTAACGAATTTGAAAATGACAAAATAATATAAACAGTTATTTTGAAGCAAGGATTAAATGTATCATGTCATGTTTGTTCTTATTGGACACGCAAGAGACATTAGTGATGATGTTTACGATCATACAATAAGAAATGGTCTACACTGGAGAAATATAACTTCATGATGTTTCTTGCCATAATAAGACCTATTTATTCATAAATATTGAATATGTTTGTTTGAACTTAGTTCCATTCAACACAGAAGTGATTTTATGTTTTTTCTCTTTGGGTTATTTGGGCTTACACTAAATTCTAATTTATATGGCTGTGGTGCACTTACTCTTATAGCACCAATATCTTTTTTTTATAAATCTATTTTTGTTAAAATGATTGGTTTTCAACTTTGGTGGTAAATTTACTGTCTCTTCGAAATAAAATGGTATATTATAGTCACTTTTTCCTACTGAAAAGATTTGATACACAATTATATATATTTTCCTTTGTTGGCGGGATTTAGCACTGTACAAGTATTATGATATATACATTGTATTTCCTTACATTTTATTTACCTCTGTAAACTTTAAAAGTCCTTTGATCCTTTTGTACTAGTGGTGTTTTATTTCAATGTTTGCTTACAAATTTATTTGCATGCTTTTGAAGTTGTGAAGATTTAAGTGTAACGAGCCAGTAATAAACCAGAAGCGGGCAATGAAAGAATTTAGTCTCTGGCGTTGATGAAATTCGTCTATCGCTAAGATGGAGGTCAGAGAAAATTGATGTTTAAATTATTAATACAATAATGAACTGTTGGCTGTTATCAGGTTTAAATTTTGGAAGTGTCAGTCCTGAAATTCTAAAAAAAAAAAAAAGAACAAAACTAGTTTCCCTTTAACATTTGGACATTTGTTTACAAGATGTATTCTGGTCACACATATCCATATATAAGACCTAGCCACACATAGAGGGTCTAGGTCTGATCCTTGGCCTATACACAGATGATGTCTTCGCATAAACACCTTATTCCACTTGTGTGTCCACTACAGCAGTAAATGAGTCCTTATAGCTTTGAGAAATGGAGGAACTCACATTAATTTTGCAATTCTTAGCATGAAAATTATAAATACCATCTAAAACAAGATGTTATGGCTTCCTGATTTACTTTGAAACAGACTCTTTCCTGCATTGTGTACAGCTGAGCTAAGATATTATGAAATGATTCAATGTTTCGATGCACAAGTCTGAGTGTTTTGATGTTTTAACACCTATTAGACATTTAAAAATGATAGCTTAATGTTTAGACAGTACTGTAGGTATGGTTTTTTTTATTGAAGTTGTTTTGTAGTGAGTAGAATTCAATGTTTTGTTTGTGCTTGAAGTTCGATAGATTTAGTTTTACTTTGAAATTTGCCTAGGTTACCAACTGCCTATCTGTATTATGAAACTGAAAACATTTGGTAAATCTAAATTTACTAGTATTTACTTTTATAAACATCAAATGCATTGACAAACCTATAAAGCATTTTAATTTCATAGACTGCTTTTTAGAATAGAACAAGGCATAGTTCTTTGAACAGTGATTTAGGATAAGGACTTTTAATTTGTGATTTAATCCAAAGGATGCCTTTGTAACGAACTATGGCTAGAGTTACTTCCCTTTTGCTGACAGTCTTAAGATGGAATTCTGAATTTAATAGTAACAAATAGGCAGCGGGTTATTTTGTAAGTTTGTGTAATGTAACTGTTCAAAGATTTTGTAGTACTGATTTCACTGTACATAGGATGGTTAAAACTAAGCACACTATAGTTTTCCCAACTTTTCCTTTTGTTTGTGTACAAGATGTCGAGGAAAAATTTTGCCAGTTATCAGACAGTTGTTGGCCTGCTTTTTTCTTGAACTGTCTGCTTTGTGTAGTTAAAACTGTGGTTGTAAACTGTTGATAAAGTCCACAACTCCATAAACTTTTTGTACTATATTGTATAAGTCAGTTTGTCTCTTTAGAATTTATTGACTATATAATGTATAAGCTTAAATAATCTTGTTTTTAACTCTGTTTTTTTCCCCATATTTACAGCAGTCCTCAAGGTCTTGGAGGGAAGTATCACACCAAAGCTGAAACGTAACAAGGTCCTCGCAAGCCCGCTGACGATTCTAGAAATGACGAGGAAAGAAAGTGGCGTTTGGGTGTAAAAAGAAGTCGGTCAACATGCTCAAAAGCCAAGTCGAAATGAACAAAACATTTGTGACATACTGGTTTGATGGGTCAGCTGTCATGCTTGTTTAATCCAAAACTTGCACAGTACACAGGAAGTTTCGAAAGTGTTCATTTAAGTCAGAATTAGCAAGTTTTGATGATGTTGGTTTCGTTAGGTTTTTTCTCGTGCTTAAAAAGCTGCAGATAGACCAAACAGCAGATGATCAGAAAATATTTCACGTATAAACTCCTCTGTTGATTAAGCAAGTTGGTACTGTACTATAATGTAACATTATATAATGAGATTTTCGATGTGTTCAGTAGAGTCCAAAAGAATGATAGCTTAAACGAAACCTTTGTTATAGCTGTATTGCCATAATTTGCTATATGTTCCAGGTTATAAACTAGTTGCAGTTTCGAAAAAATATCTTTCGTATTAAACAAGAATTATTAATACAGATAAAAGAAGCAGGAATATTATATATCACATGATATTCTAGTATCGGGTAATTTTATACAGGAAAAAAATATTTGGAAAAAAAGGAAGAAATGAAATAGATATCATACTCAGAATAAAACATTAGTTCCCCACTTAGGTATCTTACCTAATTTCATGACAATAAATTTCCTGGTGTAACAACATTTTTTCCCCATTTCTGACACTTTTCATTGCGTAAGTTTTACTTTGGAAAAGCTAATGACATCTATTTAATGACAAACTGATTGTATTTTTTAAATATTCTTGACATTGACTTGTTTTGATTTGATGGTAATTCAAAATCCATTGTGCTTGGCTTGAACATAAAATTTACAAGAACTAACGCGTGATAATAAAACTTATTTCCAGGGATCGTTAATTTCAATAACATCATAAAATACATTAAGTGATAGGGATATTGACATTTTATTTCTTCAGATGAAATGATTGACATTTGAGTATGTCAAAACATTTTCAAATCAACATGTTAACAATGGTTAAGTTGAATGTTGTCTTAAAGCAGAAGAAGGCCCAAGCACTTTGTAGGTCCTTTAATATACCGGTATTCAACAGATTTTCGTCAACAAAAAAAACCAAAAAACGCGAAACATTTCCTAGTTTTCTACCAAGAATGCTTCCTAAAACATTGAGTCCCTATGCTCCTCAAAAAAAGTTAATCTTCTATCCATTCATTAAGGCTAATGCTTACTTGATAATATTCCAGTGTAATAATTTCCATACTCAAATGTAGTTAGAAACATACAACTGTGTCAGATTATATATACATTAGTATGTTGGAAGCCTTAAGTAAATTTTCAGCACATAAGGCCACAAAATAATCAGTTTTGATTTCTTTCCAAGAAGTAAACCCATCTTTAATCTAAAGCCCTTATGTACATTTTGAATGACTTTGTTTTGATTACATATGTTAAATCCTCCTTTTCACGGCTACACAAAAATTTAAGAGTGCACGTGTTTAAAGGGTGTGTGTGTGTCGGGGGGGGGGGGGGGGGAAATGTGAAGGTCATGTTGTAAACAAATTATATATTTAGCACTGGCTTCACGCCGTTTTTTTTTTTTCTTTTTTTCTTTTTTCATTTGTCCATATATTTTTAAATACTAATTATCACGTGATGAAAGCGAACAAATTTTACCTGCTTCTTCATTCAATGTCAGTTAATCCTTTTTCGCTTTCACCTCCATGATATAACCTTCTTCATACAGGTATTATATTTTACTATTTACCTTTAGTTTGTTTATAAATACACATATATCTTCATATACTTTTATCTAGCTTACGCCATTTTATGCTTATGAATGATTCCTAAAGAGACAGGATATTATGTGCACGTGTTTTTTTTTTTTTTAAAAACTATCGGCAGCCTTGCAAACATTACAGCTTGTTTTTAAATAAAACGTGAGAGAAAAGGGTGCCTAAATGACACTATAAGAATATTTCTTTAGAGTTATGTACACATAAAAGAATAATGAACATTTTGCAGTTAAATCTGATCTTTTATTTTATATATCTCAGCTTGTATATTGCTGTAAGGATGTTTTTAGTCATACTTTTTAAGAAACTTTTTAAGATGCTTTTTAAGTATTCTTTAAGGAAACCTGAATGATTTTCACATTGGATACAAAGTTCAACTATTCTTCATCCTGATCAGATTTAAATTTCTTAAATCTACAGTTATGTCGAATTTTTTTTTTTTGGACAAAACCCGTAACTTATCACCATTGTGATTGGTTAGATTTAGAAATTGGATAAATCTGAACCAGTCAACAGTTTGGGTAATTTAAGACTGGTACCTGTTGTACTTTGACTGGATTAAATGTTTAGGAAAATAACTGTGGAAATGATCTTTTCATCATTTTATGTATATGTTATATAACTTATTATCTGGGCTTCATTCTATCAGAGTATATTTTCTACTAAAACACAGAAAATGATACATGTATTTGTATTCAGTTCATATCAAAACCATCTTCTACAGATACTGATAAGCATTTTTAGACTGATGTACCTACTTTATTTTATGTTAGCATGAATTTTCTGATTCAAACAGCAAAACAAATATCACCTATAGAACATGTAATGTGAACTTCATATCACAGAAACCTTTGCATTTAGTGATGGATTGAGCCAGTGTACAGTGATTTTTCTGAATTAGTAAATTCTCCTCTGTACACATACTGAAAAAGTTTTCAAGTCCAGTTTACTACTGGGACATCTATCTCCAAAATGTTGGCAGTATCTGTAGAAACTCTTCACTCATTATTTTGTATTTTTGTCAAAGGGTCTGTGCAATTTTGCAAATGTTGAAATATATATTTATGTAAATCTGATTTTCTTGTTGTTAATTATTTCCAAACATCTGTATAGAACCATCAGTAACATCTTGGGGCTTACTTGAATGTTCAGTTTCACATTTTATCCAAGAGCAGCAGTGGTGAGAGAAAAACAAAAGATGATTTGGATAAAAACAGGTTCTAGTTGAGCTAGTCACAAGATTTGTTAAAGATGATCTATTATGAATGTTTAATTAACCCCTGATTTAGTTTCCAAGTTTGTTACAAAAATAGAAACTACCAAACAATCTGCCATACATATAACAAAAACAACTAAAAGGGACCTTTCTTGTGACTTATATTAGACATCATTTAAATAATGTCTTTAGAAACATTTTGCCAATGACTGTGTATACTTTCAAGTATAATATACACAGTATATATTTTCTTAAATAGCAAAGGCTTATCTGTCTCATCATTTAAAAGTCAAACTTCGACAAAAATGACCCCTTGTGTTATATGACACATCACAAAAACAGAAAAACTGCTACTGCGCCTTGAACTTCATCCCAGAATTATCTCAAGTATAAAAAAGTCACGTATCTTAACATTAAACAAGAACTGTCACTGTCAGATGCCCCCGAACGTGGTGCTTTGACCTTTGAACTGAGAACCAGTCATTCAGTGGTCAAGGTCAAATAAATATAGGTCAGTGGGAAGATCTTATCTAAAGGGGGTTGTGTCCAAGTATGAAGTAATTCCATTCACTTATAAGGAAGTTATGGGCAATGTTAAAGTTTTTGGACAATTGGATCTTCAAGTTGAAGGTCATTCAGGGGTCAAGGTCAAACAAATATAGGTCAGTGGGAAGGCCTTGTCCAAAGGGGTGTTGTGTTTAAGTATGAAGTGTATCCTTTTACCAATTTGGAAGTTATGGCCAAATATTAGTTTTTGGACAATTGGATATTCAGGGGTCAAGGTCAAATAATTAAAGGTCAGTGGGAAGGTCTTGTCCAAAGGGGTGTTGTGTCCAAGTATGAAGTAAATCCACTTACTAATAAGGAAGTTATGGGCAATGTTGAAGTTTTTGGACAATTGGATATTCAAGGTAAAGGTCATTCAGGGGTCAAGGTCAAACAAATATAGGTCAGTGGGAAGGTCTTGTCCAAAGGGGTGCTGTGTCCAAGTATGAAGTAAATCCACTTACTAATAAAGAATTTACTGCCAATGTTAAAGTTTTTGGACAATTGGATCTTCAAGGTAAAGGTCATTCAGGGGTCAAGGTCAAATAAATATAGGTCAGTGGAAAGGTCTTGTCCAAAGGGGTGTTGTGACCAAGTATAAAGTAAATCCATTTACTAATAAGAAAGTTATTGCCAATGTTAAAGTTTTCGGACGGACGGACTGACGGACGGACTGACAGTTCAAAAACTATATGCCTCCATTTGGAGGCATAAAAATTTCCCCAAATACCAACCGAGACAAGATTTTTATAAAACTTAAAATCTGCAAAATACTTTAATATGTACGAGATCATTTTATTTTCTCCACGAAAAACAAAAACAAACAAGAAGGCCATGATGGCCCTAGATCGCTCACCTGAATACTTTGCTTTGGGGTCTGCTATTGAGCTAACATCAAAAGCTTTTTAAAGAATCTCCCTATATAAATCTCTATGAATACAAGTGACCCCCAGGGCAGGGCCACATTTCACTCAAGGGACATAATTTGAACAAACTTGGTAGATGACCTCTTACCGATGCTCCATTAAAAATATCTAAGTTCTAGGCTCTGCGGTTTCAGACAAGAGATTTTTTTTTAAAGTTAAGCCTATATAAGCCTAGGTAACATCAACTGACCCCTGGGGCAGGGCCAAATTTGACCCTAGGGGCATAATTTGAACAAATTTGGTAGAGGTCCACTAGACAATGCTACATACCAAATCTTACGGCTCAGGGCCTTGTGGTTTCAGACAAGAAGATTTTCAAAGTTTTCCCGAAATAAGCCAATGTAAAAACAATGACCCCAGGGTACGGCCAAATTTGACCCTTGAGGTACAATTTGAACAGACTTGTTTGAAGTCCATTAGACAAAGCTACATACCAAATCTTACAACTCAGGGCCTTGTGGTTTCAGACAAGAAGATTTTTTTAAGTTTCACTATATAAGCCTATGTAAAATCAACTGACCCCTGAGGCAGGGCCAAATTTGTCCCCAAGGGTATAATTTGAACAAACTTGGCAGAGGTCCACTAGACAATGCTACATACCAAAAGCTCAGGGCCTTGTGGTTTCAGACAAGAAGATTTTCAAAGTTTTTCCCTACATAAACCTATGAAAAAACCAATGACCCTGGAGTGGGGCCAAATTTGACCCCAGGGGCACAATTTGAACAAACTTGGTAGAGGTCCACTAGGCAATGCTACATACCAAAAATCTTAAGGCTCAGGCCCTTGTGGTTTCAGACAAGAAGATTTTTTAAAGTTTAACTATATAAGCCTATGTAAAATCAATTGACACCCAGGGCAGGGCAAAATTTGACCCCAGGGGTATAATTCGAAAAACTTGGTAGAGGTCCACTAGACAATGCTACACACCAAATCTTAAGGCTCGGGGCCTTGTGGTTTCAAATTAGAAGATTTTCAAAGTTTTTCCTTTCAGTTGCCATAGCAACCAGAGTTCTTGATGTAACTGAATTCTTTGAACAACTTTGGTAGAGCTTCATGCAAGGAATATCCCAGGCATGCTTCCTCAATGTTGGCTTAGCAGTTTAGGAAGAGAATTGGTTCAAGTCAAATTCATCATGACGCATGCCAACGCACACCAGACAATCAACGATACCAAAAGCTCACCCTGTGCAGTGCTCAGGTGAGCTTAAAACAACAGACAAAACATTTCTCTGAAACAGTATGTAATCAGTAAAAATATCTTGCAATGAACAATATATACATCAAAGTCCCTTACTAAGCTGAATCAATAAGAGATGTTTATAAAACATATATGTCTCTCTAGCGCCTTATACCTAGAGGCAGCCATAAAATTATAGGGACTTGTGTCAGAACATGAATGGGAGGATGACAGAGGCTTCTGATATCAAAAGCTATTGGCAAGTAGATGAATGAGAGGAACTGCAGACTACTAGTATGTCAATAACACTTTGATTACAATCTGTGATCCTCTTTATGGTGTTTGGCCACCTTGACCTTGGCCTTTAACCTAGTGACTTTAAAGACAATAGGGATCATCTCCTGAACAGATCAACCTGCATAGCAAATCTGTGAAGCCAATGCCAGAGGGTTCTCTAGTTATTGAATGGAAACCATTTTTCTGTTATTGGTCACTGTGCCCTTGAACTTTGACCAGGTGACCCCAAAAGCGATATAAGTCATCTACAGTCATCAACCAGCATTGCAAGTTTAAGGACCCTAGGCTCAAGCATTCCCTAGTTATTCATAAGAAACCATTTTTCAGTTAATGATCATTCTAACACAATCTAAAAATAGCCTATATATACAAAGAAGAAAATGAACACGGGTTATCCTGCAATATACCACTTGCGTGTACTTGTTGTTTTAGCTGTTCGTGAACCGCCATCACCCCACGTATACAATTTTTATGAATGAAAGTCATGTAATGTTTGTGAATCGTAGTATTACCGGCATACAACAACAACAACAAAGTTCGGCTGCAAAATGGCACAAAAAGCCAATTTACTTAGAATGGGCACAATTTGTAAAATAATAATAGCCAAGCAATGTTTTCTGTCAATAATCCATGTAGAAGGTCTACATTAAGATTCACACACATATGCCGACTTTCGTGTAAGCCAACTCTTAAATATATCGAGGGAAGAAATTTGAACGGCCAAATCCAGGGGCATACCGCGCAAGTGTTTTTACGATCGTAAGAAGTAGTTAACACTTATTTCACAATGTGGTTTATTGTTTGGTCGTGTTAGAATCGAAATAAGTATCCAGTTGTGGTTTATCGTAGAATAACCTGCGTTTTTCATTCTTATGCGAAACAATATATCACTCAGGTCTACGGATATATTCCTACGCATAGGAACTCAAAATGTGGGTTATTCTACGATAAACCACGCCTGGATACTTATTTTTTCTTAAATATAAACTGTACCTCTGATCTCGTGACCGTAAAAAGTTTAGGGGTGATCTACTGGCCATAATCAACCTGCCTATGAAGTTTTAGGAGGCCTGGGCCCTGGCATTCTATAGTTTTTGATCGGAAACTGTTTTTGCTTTTTGAGATCACTGTGACCTTGACCTTTGACCTAAAAACCTGAAAATCTATAGAGGTCATCTATTTGTTATGTCCAACCTACATACCAAATCTGATGTACCTGGGCCTAAGGATTCCCAAGATATTAAGCAGAAACTGTTTTGCTTTTCGAGGTTACTGTGACCTTGACCTTTGACCTAACAACCCTAAAAACTACAGGGGTCATCTACCTTCCTATGAAGTTTTGGGGAGCTATAGTAATTCATCGGAAACCATTTTGTCTTTCAAGGTCATTGTGACTGGCCATTGACCTGGGGACCTGAAAAACAATACAGGTAATCTACTGGTCAGGGACAACCTACATACCACGTTTGAGGAAAGTGGGCCCAGTATTCTACAATTATTCATCAGAAAACATTTTGCTTTTCAAGGTAACTGTCACCTTGGCCCTTGACCTGAAAAACTAAGGGTCATCTACTGGTCATGACAAAAATACACATTAAGTCTGAGGAACTTGGGGTCAAGCTTTTTATAGTTATTAATTGGAAACCGTTTTGCATTTTAAGGTCACTGTGACCTTGGCCTTTGACCTGGTAACCTGAAAAACTATAGGGGTCATCTACTGGTCATGATCAGTGTCTACTGACTGACGGACATTTGCAAAATGTATGTCTCCTCATCTTTGATGGTGGGGGTGGGGGAGGGGGGCATAAAAAAGCTAGCTTTTGTTCTTTTTCCATTTGAAAAACATCGATAAACTCTTCAATGGAATTAATTCCTCAGGGTTTTAATTCCTCCAAAAGACACAATAAGATTCAGAGATACTATTAAGCTTTGAATTATACATTCTTGCTATTATTTTATCCCAATTTTCAGGTACTTCTTAGAGTATTAAAATCTTTTGTCATCATAATCTATTTTTACATGTACATACACTTATACAAAACAACAAATGTGTCTATTAACTGTGACAAAACTTTAAAGATTTCAAAGCGACTTTTTCTTTAACATTTATAATGACCAATAAAATATGGCCACAGAATAAAAAGAAATTTTCTAAAATATTTAACATTTCAATGAAAATTTTATACAAAAATAGCGTCAAAATATTTACAATATCTCTAATGTATGGATTTTTTCTGAGAAAATTTAATACAGAGATAACCTCAAAAGTCACACGAAAACTTGGTGCGTCAAACAACTTAAAAACAACATAAAACTGGAAATACATGTATATAACAAAAAATACTAACAACAGTATTTTATGAATCACTAACAATGATGAAAGCTATATATACGTAAAATTATATATAGTGTTTGCTCGGTCATATGGCTTCAGCCGGTACCAAGGATATATGTAATCATACCTCTCAAGCTCTGTACAAACAATATATTGCACTAATTCACAAGAAATCCTTGTAAACCAGTCACGCTGGTCAGAAATGCTTAAGCCAAGCTGCAGAAAAGTATTCAAAACACACATGAACATATGACATACTTATCATCTTGAAAATCTAAATGGCAAGCATTAAAATTCTATATTGATGTGATGTCACACTTCTTTCCATGACATTTTTACACGAAGTCGCAATTCTTTCTATGACAGCTTTTTTACAACAGTTATATTTTCTTACTTTTCCACGGCTATGTTTTCTGTACCTTTTAAATTTCCTCAATCAAATTAACAGATAATCTGAACTAGCAAAATCTTCTTCTATTTTTTTTCTGTTTACTATTGTTCATCAAAGCCAAACATTTCTTCCTCAACTGGTTTTGAGACCCATTTCCCAAACCCGTTCTCCTTAAATCTTCTTAACATGACCTCTTTCGCCTGTACAAAGTTTTGTGCTGCAACTTTGGCCTCGTTGTACGAAGAAACTTGTAGAAGATCGTCACGTCCGAGCTTCTGGCATAGGGATTTAAAACTCATAAAGAGATTTCGTTTTGAACATCTTGAGAAAAATCCTTTCTCGATACTGTAACAAAAAAAAATATTTTACTCATTTAAAAAAAAAAAAAAAAAAAATTATTTACACACTTAACAAATGAAACATGATTTCCAAATGGTATTTAGTGTAATGGGCAAAGATTTGTCTTTATGAGATTCGAAATCAATTAGTATCTTTTAGTAATGAAATGCAGTTATTCACACACGTTACATCATGAACAGAGTAGTATGTCGAATCTGGAAAATTGCATCCTTAAGTTCTGGTTGGTTAAAATCATACTTTTTAACTATGCCATCTTTTGGGTAGCAATGCCAGTAACTGTAGCTGACCAGTACTGAACACTCCTCCTCTGCTAAAACTTTCTAGCTTCATCCCAGATGGTTTGAAAGGAAAGGTATAATCATTTGCTTTTAAAGAGAAACAGTTCTTGTTCTGGTAAAAAAAAGCCATGCAAAAAATACACGACAGGAAAACTGAATTTCAAACTTCAGAGATATATTTGTGCAAATATTTCAAAGTTCTCTCTAGTATCAGGTACAGCAGAAATGTTGAAGATATGTTTTCTATTTATATTTTTCCTATGTTCAAACCTTGTATAACAGAGTCCTTGAGTACCATCTGTGACCTCTGGCCCATTGTCCCCGAAGCACCAATTCACACTGAGAGCTTTAGTTTTCTGTACTTCTCTTGGAGGGTCACACACAGTGACCCGCCCGAGCCACGGATGGTTAAGCTTGAACCCACCAGGCAGTTCTGTGTTCACGTCGACCTGGCCACGCCCAACTCTACAGCAGACAGCGCGAGCTAAATGTCCATGGTCATATAACAAGCCTGAGAATGAAAACAAAACCAAATGGTAATTGTAAACTTTGAATCTTTTATACCTGTCTATATAAAATATTATATAAAAGAAGCCAGTAACTTTAACAATTTTAATTCTAATGTCATGTCAGAGCTTATGTATATAGTTTAACAATTTGAAAGTAAGAGCCTTTTTATTTGCCTTTTTTGTAATCTGTACTTTTTTTTAACCAAAGTTCTTTTCAAAATTTGTCTGCATAATTTTGGAGATCCAAGACAAACACATCATATCCTCAAATATGAATCACCTCTAACTAACTATGATATGCATCTCATGTTTTATATGTGGCATTTTTTGACAACAGGGACTTTAAGGGTGTATATGAAGTAATGTCAAAATAACACTGAAAGGTCCCAAAAACTGATGTTTGATGTAATTTAAATTGTTTCTAAAACTACTTTGCAAGCAACCATGTATACTCAAATGTCTAATTAATATAGTATATCGTCCGAATATAATATACACAGTGCATGTCTAAACTTTCAGCAACAGGAAAAAAATCAATTTATTTGATGCTGTTAATGGTGAAACTTCGATAAACATCATCTATAAGGCCCCTTTTATTGTGTCGTGGCACAAACAAAACTCAAAACAAAACCATACCTAGGGTAAGGGAGTCCAGGTATATTGGCTCAAGAAAGTGACTCAGGAGTGCCCCCTGCATACCAACCACATTCCAGCGGCAGATTTTGTCAGTACAAGACATTGTACGCAATCTTTCTCCTCTCTGGATGCCATCAAATGTCTGACCTTTGAACCCAGGCTCGACGGGAATTGTTCCCTCTCCTGAGAAATAAATTAGCTAATAAAGTCTTACCGGTATCTTTAACATTAAACTTAAGTTACATTCATCTATCACAACTAGAACTATCGCTGAATGCGATTCATACCCCCACCAATGTCCTTGACAGAAGACGACATGCAAAGGTGGTTAAGGGAATAACTTTAGAGGCACAAATACATATACATAAAAAGAAATTATCTCTGGTGAAAAAAACAAACAAATTGTACAGGTTATAGTATAAATATATATTGTCAAGTCATGTTCGAAATAGTTACAAATAACCTTTCATTTTCCCAATGTACTTAAACAAACAAAAGCAGTGAAGTTAAGAAAATAGCATAATTATGTCAAAATGTAAGTAAGAGTGGAAAAACTTTGCATACTGAGCTTACTTGTGACCCTTTATATATTATATAGTTTCAAGTGAATATTTGTTTAGGTTTCAGAAATATTTAAGTATTAATGGTTATATCAGAACATTTTCTAAGCCTAAAAGGGGCATAACTTGTGTCAGATTCAATGGTATTGTAGAATTTTCGTCATCTGAGCTTGCTTGTAACCATTCATATAAATTTTAAGTTTCAAGTAAATATCTGTTCTGGTTTAAGAAATATTATAGTAAATAAATTTAAAGACATAAAAATGGACTTAACTTTGTCAAAATACAATACAAAGTTATCCCCCCCACTTTTTTTAGTTATGAAACTTGACCTGCATATCTTAATTGCGACACTTCGTATATATTTGAAGTTTAAAATGATTATCTTTTCTAGTTTTAGAAATATTCAAGTACATGTTAAAATTTCAGAACATTTTCTAAGTCAATTTTTGACCTTCAAGTGTGGCCTTGACCTTAAGCTGGCACAAGGGTAAGATAGGTTCTGCACATTGCCCAGTTGGGGTGAACATTTGAGTCAAGTTTGAAGAAAATCCTTCCATTAGTATAGAATTTATAGAGCGGACACGACATATTGTCTAGTATTGATTGTAAGTAAATTAAAAGACTTAAAAAGGGGCATAACTTTGTCAAAATGCAATACAGAGTTATGAAACTTGACCTGCCTATCTAACTTGTGATACCTCATATATCTTTTAAGTTTCAAGCAAATACCTGTGCAAGTTTCAGAAATATTCAAGTACATGTTAAAATTTAAGAACATTTTCTAAGTCAATTTTGACCTTCAAGTGTGACCTTGACCTTAAGCCGGCACAAAGGTAACATGGGTTCTGCACATAACCTTGTTGAGTTGAACATTTGAGTAAAGTTTGAAGAAAATTCTTCCATTAGTATAGGATTTATAGAGCGGACACGACATATTGTCTAATATTTGATTATGTAAATTTGAAGACTTAAAAAGAGGCATAACTTTGTCAAAATGCAATACAGAGTTATGAAACTTGACCTGCATATCCTAATTGTGACACTTCATACATATTTTAAGTTTCAAGCAAATACGTTTTCTAGTTCCAGAAATATTCAAATACATGTTAAAATTTAAGAATATTTTCTAAGTCAATTTTTGACCTTCAAGTGTGACCTTGACCTTAAGGCAGCAAAAGGGTAACATGGGTTCTGCACATCCCCTTGTTGAGGTGAACATTTGAGCCAAGATTAAAGAAAATCTTTCAATTAGTGTAGGACTTACAGAGCGGACACGACATAATGTGTAATATTTGATTGATATTTGACCTTCAATTGTGACCTTGACCTTGAGCTGACACATGGGCAACATGGGTTCTGCACATCCCCTTGTTGAGGTGAACATTTCAGCCAAGTTTGAAGAAAATTCTTCAATCAATATAGGATTTATAGAGCGGACACGACAATGGAGACGGACGGACTGACCGACCGACCGACGGACGCGACAAAGTGAATCCATTATAGCCCCCCCCCCCCATTTTGTGGTGGGGGTATAATGACATTTCCTACAGGATTGATATTAAAAAACTGAACTAAAATTACTGTTTTACATAATTTTTCATGTTTTTTTGTTTGTTTTTGTGATCAAAGGCATCTTGCCACAGTATTTCTTGTAGAAGAGTAAATGACAATGCAACATCTATATTGATATAAATGCATGAAACATGATCACTTGCTACAGCTGAAATAAAATTATGGGAATCATGACCAAACACATTTACTATATACTAAAGAAACATACTTCTGCTCTGTTAGTGCTATAATACTTGGAATGATGTTTCTATCCCCCTGGCTATCCAACTGGCTTTTAAAATAAACATTTGAAACAATCATCTATCACATGGCCATTCCAGTAAAACATTTTTCCAACCCCATGAAGACACTTTCAAACTGACCAACCCCTTTCAAAGTTTGTCAAGAAAAAGACCCCCCCCCCCTCCCTATAAAAATAGGACTTCTTTCCTTTAGTGGGATAATAATTTACCAGAATGGCCCCTAGAAGATGCATGAACTTAAATAACACAGAACTTTTAGCTCCATTCAATGAGGGACATTCCTGATAACAAATTATATCCCTTACTCACATCAAAGGTAGACCAAATAGCACATTGGTCCTTTCAGTTGGAATCTTCTGACTTAATCCCTATTTCTAATTGTGATGGTCTTGACTTTTAGTTGTGAAAATTGTCAGTAATATATTAAATAAAAAGTTAGGATTTTCAAAAAACAAAGATAATGGTGTTAACAAAACATGTTGCTAAACTTAATGTGTAATCTGGCTACCACTGTTGCAAATGATTAGGCTTGATTATCACCATACCAAAAGAGAAAATAGCGATAAAAGCAGAGGATTCCAAATGGAAGGACCAATGTAATATCAGAGAGTATTCAGGGTAGATAATCCACTAATGTCCCCCATTGTTACAACTTATTGCATCATTCTTTCCCATCAGAAATAAAGTAACAGTAATACATTACCTCCTTCCACTTTAGTTCTCAGAAGACCTTGGACATTACTGGTGAATATTGGTTCATGTGGCGGCCGTATACGCATATCAACAGAAGCTTTAGTCGCCTCTGCATCCCTACATGTACAATATATTTCATTTACAAATTACTGTTATGAAAGTTTCATATTTAGGCCACAGCATAAAAATAACTGCAGTTAATTTCATTACCTTGTATTTTTCATTGAAAAATCAGCTAAATTTTATCTGCCATTTGTTGAGTAAGGCAGAGGTGAAAACATTTATAGAATTTAGAATCATGGCCTTATATTAAACTTAGAACTGTAAGAAATTCCCCCAATCTTAAATTATTTTTATACATAAGATGCTGCATTCAATAGCTGCCTTATAGTACCAATCTATATGTGTGTTTGTCAATGTGAAAATGATATAAATATCTGTTGTGTTTATAAAACTAAATCAAGAAATTCAGTATTCAAAGAATAGAAATCAGCCTCAAACTGATCACACATCAAACTGATCTCATATCAAACTGATTGCACATCAAACTGATCTCACATCAAACTGATCTCATATCAAACTGATTGCACATCAAACTGATCGCATATCAATCTGATCACAAATCAAACTGATCGCATATCCAAAGAAAATTTGTTGATTTTCCTTTAATTCTCTATCTGTGTAAAACTGCTCTGCAATAATACCTAAAAACTGTTTTTATCTTACCTTGGTGAAAACAGAGCCCCATCTCCACATGGCGCTGTAGATATATACAGATGGAATGTAATGTTTGGTCGTAACTGAAGTTTACCACTTGACGACTTCTCAAACATGGGATGGGGCCGACCAGGGTTGTAATCTAGCAGCTGTTTGTACAGAAATCTGGGCAGAGAGAGAGAGAAAAATTTGGATACTGTTTTCCCTTTATAATAAGGGAGAGAAAAAAATGTCTGTTTAGTGTAACCAAACCTTACATATTGTTTCACTGCAGACCCTTAAGTTTTCCTTACAGCTGATAATAATCATTTAACCTGCAGGTAAATTAAAAAGAAAATAAGGACCATAATTCAGATGCATCATAATTCAAAGATTTAGCTCAAAAAAACTTTTTTTTTCTTGACCTATATTTGAAATTACTCTTTTCCTTGGCCTTAGGTTAAACATAGTTACTTTCTTCCTTGGCCTTTGTTTAAAAAAACATTTTTTTCATGGCCTATGGTTATACCATTTTTTAATTCTCTTGTGATCACTGGTTGTGATGAAAAACACAACAAATTTTGTATAACATTAAAAAAAAAATTGTAAGAAATTACAGTTCAATACCAATGAAAGTGAATAAATTTGCATGAATGATTAAAGATGAATAATGAATAACCACAATGTTTTACCTGAGAAAACCCCTTCTTGTTACAATTTCAGCATGCGAGTCATTCACTGTGTTACCTTGGAGACTTAACTGCTGCCCAGTTATACAACGATTACCTGAAATAATTATTTCATGTGAATAAAACATACATTACAAACTTTTTCCTCCCTTTTCATTTCAATTCGTATAGCGGACCACACTGATAAGGAGTCCAACAACAGTCAAGCTTGCAGAAAATAAAATTACCATTTCATGCTTAATCATTAAAATATGGTTTAATCAATTTCAGCCATAAAGATGTCTTTATCATACTAGTCAGTCAGAAACTGAAATGTAATGCCGTCTGAGCAAATTTTTCCATACCTGTTCCCAAACTAACCAGAACACCTGTGTCATCCTCTGACCTCTTCATTACCAACCCGGCTATTACTTTACGTCCGGCGAATGATTCTGTCGTAATCTGTGAGACGAGGGCAGTAAATCCTCTGTGCGTCAGTGCAGCAATAGTATCAAAATGTGTCATATTTGCGGCAGGGACTGGTGGGATACCACTCTGTAATTTTGTATTTTTATTTGTATTATGAGAGCTCTGATGTGTGAAAACCTGCACTAGACATAAAACAAGAAAAAAACATCCAGCACAATCCAGATATGTATATGCATGTGTGTCTTCAATCTTAGACTGAATTTTTTACTTATCAAGAATAAACTGCTTGAAAAAATATTTGAACAGTAGTTTTTTCCATTATATTTTCACTTTTTCAATGGCATTGCTTTATAAAATCAGAAACTCAGAAACTTTACTAGATAACACCTGAAAAACATCTCAACAGTTGCAGCTTTTACCATTACATTTTTTTCTTTTCCAACAGCAATGTTTAATAAAGTTACATACTTTATCAGACTAAAATGAAACAAATTACTCAATACAGACACCAGTCCTTCTGTCATAGAGAATACTGCCAAACATATTTTATATATATATCTGAATTGAACAAATCCTTGAACCACATAGGCAAGGTATCACAGGAAACCCACATTCGATTCATTCTATTTATCAACAATTTCAAACTCATGAATAATAATGAGATTCTTTCACTTGTTTCCCAAGAATTTCCATTTTTGCAATCTCAACCAATGAAATTTCTTGTTATTTAACATGAGGCATGTTTTAAATTCAATGCAAAAAGCATCTATTAAAAGTTACAAATCACCTGTATGAGATTATGATATCTCTCCATACTGCAGAGTTTTCATTAGAATTATGGAATATCATAAAGAGTTCCTTCCCTTCCCTCATTAATAGCTGAGAGCAGTCAATTGCCCCACGGTACTTAGCATAGTGTACAGACTGTGTACAATGGGTAATCAACCATTCCTGACTGGCAAAGCTATCATGTACAATCATGTAGTCATACAGATATCACAAGATGCAAATGTAACAACAATACTGTATTGATATCTCACTAAGAGATTTTACAATTATGTGTTTTAGTGACAAGTATTTTTCACATTTCATAATGTTCTACATGCAAAAGAACAAGTATAATCTTGTACTCACCGAATTACCAGCTTCTGCCTGGAATTGTCCTTCTGCAACCAGTTGCCGCATGGCAATATCGCATGCCTCTTTTCTACCTTCTTTCTTGTTGTGACAGGTCACCGACGGGAACTTACGGTCACCAACAAATGCTGCCATCTCAAATCTGCAGAAGTCAGTCACAATAGCAATATTTGTAATTTATCAGGTACAACAGATGGATATCTGTTTTATAATATTATGACATTTTCTTTACCCACTGTTCTTCAGTGTGGCCAATCATTTAGATTTGCATTTACATTCAAAGAGCGTTGACCAACAACAAGATTGATACAATAAATATTCATCATCATTTTAAAAAGTTATAATATGCACTTGATAAAAACCAATACTTACGTAGGTTTGTGTGAGGATCCCCTTCTACTGATGACTTCAACCCTAGCAGTCATTTTCCGTGACTGCGCATACTCCATTAGGGCACTGACTGGATTTTTGTTCAAAGCATTAAAGCTCTCAGTATTGAGAGCAAGACTAAGGTTTGGCTTGGCTGGAGCAAGTGCAGGCTGTGTTACTGTCACTTGTGCTAGAAAAGACTGAGCAGGCTGAAGTCCAAGTTTCACAGCCGGTGGAGGTGGTGGACCTCTGCTGAAAGTTTGAGGTGCTGAACTACCAAATGAACCAGACTGGTTTGCTGTTGTTGATATTACAGAAGCACTCATATTTTGAAAACCAGACTGCTTACTCTGACTAAAACTAGAACCTTTGAGAACAGAAGGCTGTATGATGCCTGACTGGTTTAAAGTTTGTTCCATTCTGTTTCCAAAACCAGAACTGTAACTCTGAGAACCAGTCTGAGAAAACTGCCCACCTGGGAACACAGTCTTACTCTCAGTACTTTTGTAAGTCACTGACATTGTAGAAAAAGAATCACTCGGGTAACTCACAGATATCTTGTCTTTATAGCTACTTGGGGGTGAAATTTCTGTTTTCTTTAAATTCTTTGACAAAATATCTAATGGTGAAGGTGGTGGGCCTTTGTTAAATGCACTATTACTTGGGCTGGTTGAAGCCGAACTATTCACAGATTTAGACTGTGTCTTACTTTTTAAACACTGGAGACTTGTAGACTGGTTTGGATAATCTGCATATTTGCTAGGGATTTCTCTAGTCCCTTGTAATGGTGCTGTCTTGCCAATGTTTTGTGGTGTCTGGTTCATTGAATTCTGTGATCCAAAAACTGGTTTCTGAGAGCCTGCCTGAAGAGAACTTGCTTGACCTGAACTCTTAAACAACTGGCTGATAGGACTTCTGAAATTAGAATCTTGGGTCTTTGCTATAACGTTAAAACCAACTGACCCACCTGAATTTGTTCCCGAATATGCTCCTGTTCCCCATAAGTCAGAATTCAATTTCTGCTGGTTCTGAGAAGAAGTTCTTGCAACACCCTCCCTAGAATTCACAACACTAGTTTCATCAGAACTCAACCTAGGTTCACCAAACCTTGGCAGCGTTTGATTCGAACTTTGATGTGAAAATTCCATACTGTTTTTCTCCATTGGATTTTGTTCAAACTGAAGAGACAATAAAGGTTGAATGGTTTCTTGTCGCACTGAACTTTGGTTGAGACTATTAGAATTTTGAGGCACTGTATATTGAGTTTTGCTTACAGAAGTGTTTGAATCAAACCTGAGGGACATTAAAGGTTTTGGTTCACTATTACTTCTAACCAAACCCTCATTTTTCAACACTGAAGGACCCCCCATCTGAGTGAGGCTTGAAACACTTCCACCATGAGCAGGTGGTGGTTTGAACAAAGAATCTGGACTGTGTGACGTCAAAGTGGAAAACTGCACTGTTCTATTTGATTTAGAGTTTCTTTCAGGCCCTGTAGTATTGTCACTGAAACCTGTATCTGTTTTACCAAGCAATGCCTTTGGTGATGGTGGAGGACCTTTGAAGACTGGTTTACTTTTTTGTTTAGGTTGCAAAAACATTTCACTCTCATTTGTTTTGTTAACTGTACCAGTCTTCTGACTTATATAATTCATTCCTTCATCAGTAATTTTCCATAGTTTGGAGCTACCAGACACATAGTTCAATGACAAACATTTCTGTAAAACCTCATCCAAGTTTTCTGGAGAAATATCAGTTTTTCTCTTCAACACAAACTGTGCAATACCCTTTAATTCCCGCAGAACTTTTAAAACTTTATCACAATCTTCCATGTCATTTCCAGACTCCGTCTCAGTTTCAATCATTTCCCTTGATTCATCATTCTGATCCGATTGGTTTCCTGATATATCCTTGTCCATTTCCACCTGGCTTATTTCATCTTTTGCTTCTAAACAATGTGAAGAACCGACATTATTTTCACACTGACGTTTTCCCTGTGCTTTCATTTCATTTTGAAAAACATTTTCACTCTCAACCGACATCAACCGTTCATCACCGAATGCATCGACATCATTACTTTCACCCGTATCATCAACAGCACCTTCTTGAAGATCAAGTACGGCATCCAATATATGAGGTGTATCCCACACTCTCTCTACCTTTTGTTCAGGGGTTACCTTTCCTGCTGTAACAGTAGATACTTCTGGTGTGGACTGTCTATCTCTGCTCGTTAATGAGTTATCTGTTCCACTGTTACATTCGGCAAACTCTTTTACATCCTGACTGTTACTGCTCTCACCGTCAACTTCAAGTTCATCCTCTATATCTTCTGCACTATCGAATGAACTACTTGTATCGTCTGACATTGGTTCATCCAGCTGAAACACATCTCTGAATGTTCTAGGCTTCTTTACATTATCACTGTCAAACTCTGGTCTTTGGTGAAAAAGTGGGTTTTTAACAACTTCATTTTTTGCACCCCTCTCTAATGGTTCTGTAACTGTGTCACTTTGTGCATTGTTACAACTTCCTGAATTTGAGCTACTTATGTAAGTTTCCATATCTTCCTCTGTTCCAATGTTATCTTGTGTTTCTTTATTTTCACCAAATTCACCAGAATCATCACCTTTGAGTTTATTAGAACTATTGTCAGACATATTAAAATCACCAGTTCTTTCAAACAGTTTGTATGTTTCTTGGGTTGAAATGTCTGAATCTGTGCCACTGGCAGCTAAAACTGGACTATCTCTTCTGAACTCACCTGTTCTGCGATCACTAACAACCTGACTGTTTAATCCGTCATTATAACTTTCATCTGTTTCATCATCTTCATTGGTAAATGCTTCAGATGAGTACGATTCAGTTTCATCTTTAATTTCTGTATTGAAGAGTACTGTATCTTGGAAGACTGGAACACCTGCCTCTGTTGTTGGAAAACTACCCGAGGCAGAACTATCAGGGTTTGACTCCAATTTGATTCCTGAAGCACCTGAAAGGGGGAAAGAAGTCAAGTAACTTCATACCTACATATTTAAACAAGAGCCACTGCAAGCGGGGGCCACACTCGACTTTTTTCTATTTCCAAAGGCAAACACATCAGAGGAAGCACATTGTGGTGAAGGGATTTCAAATGAAACATCATTTGGAAATATAATTATACATAACAAAGTTATGGCCAATTTTAGCAACATTCAGAAATTTGGCCTTAAAGGTCTAGGTCAAGTTCAGTTTAACCTTCTCTGGAGGTACTGTCTTAAAAGTAGTTATGTCCAAGCATGAAGACACTACATCCATTAACAACAAAGATATAGTTAAGTAATGTCAAGGTCATTTAAAGGTCAAGGTAATGCTTGAATTGTTTAACACGTTTCTTTTATTCTCAGTGTTGTTTTGTCCCTGTATAGCTCAAATCCATCCATAAAACCAGAAGTTTGGCTATTTTAGCAAAATGCAATAATTAGAAATTTGACTGTAAAGGTCATTTAAAGGTTAAGGTCATACTTGAATAATTTAACATATAGGTTTTGTCATAAGCCTTGTTTTGTCCAAGTATTAATAAACAAGAGGGCCAATGGCCCTAAAGCACTAACCTGGGTTCAAAGATGAAAGAAATTTTTATGAATGTAATGATGCATATCACAGAAAAGGACCAATGCAATTTCATTGCCATAGCTCCAAAAACAAAATATAGGTCATGAGATGACATTTTAGAAATCATAACGAAAAGCTGTACACACAGTCCAAATTTCATTGCCGTAGCTTTAAAACAAAAAAGTAGGTCAGTAGGTCAAAACTATAGGTCAGGCTAAGACGTTTTTGAAATCTGAACAAAAACTGTATACATGGTCCAAATTTCATTGCCATAGCTCCAAAAACAAAAAGTAGGTCAGTAGGTCAAAAATATAGGTCATGCAATGACATTTTTGAAATCGGAATGAAAAACTGTGCACATGGTCCAAATTTTATTGCTGTAGCTAAAAAACAAAAAAGTAGGTCAGTAGGTCAAAAATATAGGTTATGCTATGACGTTTTTGAAATTGGAACAAAAAACTGTGTACATGGTCAAAATTTCATTGCCATAGCTTCAAAAACAAAAAGTAGGTCAGTAGGTCAAAAAATAGGTCATGCGACAACATTTTCTAAATTGGAAAGAAAAACTGTGCACAAGCTCCAAATTTCATTGCTGTAGCTAAAAAACAAAATATTAGGTCAGTAGGTCAAAACTATAGGTCATGCTATGACATTTTTGAAATTGGAACAAAAAACTGTGTACATGGTCCAAATTTCATTGCCATAGCTCCAAAAACAAAAAGTAGGTCAGTAGGTCAAAAATATAGGTCATGCCATGACATTTTTGAATTCGAAACGAGAAACTGTGCACACGGTCCAAATTTCATTGCTGTAGCTAAAAAACAAAAAAGTAGGTCAGTAGGTCAAAAATAAAGGTCATGCCATGATGTTTTTGAATTTGAAATGAAAAACTGTGCACACCGTCCCAATTTCATTGCCACAGCTCCAAAAACAAAAAGTAGGTCAGTAGGTCAAAAATATAGGTCATGCTATGACATTTCTGAAATTGAAACGAAAAACTGTGCACACAGTCCAAATTTCATTGCCGTAGCTAAAAAACAAAAAAGTAGGTCAGTAGGTCAAAAATATAGGTCATGCTATGACGTTTGTGAAATCGGAAGAAAAAACTGTATACATGGTCCAAATTTCATTGCCATAGCTCCAAAAACAAAAAGTAGGTCAGTAGGTCAAAAATATAGGTCATGCCATGACATTTTTGAAATCGAAATAAAAGACTGTGCACACAGTCCAAATTTCATTGCTGTAGCTCAAATCCATAAAGTAGGTCAGTAGGTCAAAAATATAGGTCATGCGATGACATTTTTGAAATCGAAACGAAAAAGTGTTTTTTTGTCTAAGTCTGATTCAAATCCAACCATAAATTACATAATTATGGCCAGTTTTAACAAAATTCAATGATTTGACCTTGAACGTCAAGGTCATTTAAGGTCATGGTCAAACTTGAAATAATCATAATGTCGGATTTGTCACAACTGTGAGAAAATGAGAAAGTTATGACAATTTAAGCAAAATTCAATCATCTGACCTTGACGGTCAAGGTAATTTTAAGGTCATGGTCAAATCTGAGTTATTCAACATGTCGGTTTTGTCATAAGTGTTGTTTTGTCCAAGTATAAATCAAATCCAACAATAAATACTAATGTTATGGTCAATTTTAGCAAAATTCAATAATTTGACCTTGAAGGTGAAGGTCATTTATGAGTCAAGGTCAAGTTTAGTCTGGTCAGCTTGAAGGACTTGTCCAAAGGGTTGTTGTGTCCAAGCATAAAGAGAATCCACCTATTAATAATAAAGTAATGGCCAATTTTAGCAAAATTCAATATTTTGACCTTGAATATGAAGGTCATTTATAAGTCAAGGTCAAGTTTAGTCTGGTCAGCTTGAAGGTCTTCTCCAAAGGGTTGTTGTGTCCAAAAATTAAGAGAAACCACCTACAAATAATAAAGTTATGGCCAATTTTAGCAAAATTCAATATTTTGACCTTGAATGTGAAGGTCATTTAAGAGTCAAGGTCAAGTTTAGTCTGGTCATCTTGAAGGTCTTGTCCAAAGGGTTGTTGTGTCCAAGTATGAAGATAATCCATCAAGGAATAAAAAAATTATGATCAATGTTAAAGTTTTCGGACGGGAACGGCAACGGCAACAGCAACGGCAACGACACCATGACTATGACAATAACTCGATTTTTTTTCAAAAAAAGTCGAGCTAAAAACAAGATATGAAGATAGAAAAAAAACTAGAACTGTGTCCATAGGACACGGATGCTCCCACTATGCATAAGTGCTCATAAACAAGAGCATGTATATCCTGTATGTAAGATTTTTTCTGTACATATACCTAAAATGATCTACAGGTAACCTTATGTACATGTTAAATTAAATTACAAATGTAAAATTTATATGTTCAATTATTTATATGGTATATAGTGAAAAAATCAACAAAGGGCCATAATTCTGTTAAATATGGTCACAGCAAAAATTCCTTCCTTTCCTACCATCTACACATTAAAGCTGTTCATCCATGGAAGTTTAAGCAAAATCTGCCATCCAGATTAAGAGGAGTTGCGTTCACAAAATTTCTACATAGTATATAGTGAAAAAATCAACAAAGGGCCATAATTCTGTTAAATATGGTCACAGCAAAAATTCCTTCCTTTCCTACCATCTACACATTAAAGCTGTTCATCCCTGGAAGTTTAAGCAAAATCTGCCATCCGGTTTAAGAGGAGTTGCGTTCACAAAAATTTCTACATAGTATATAGTGAAAAAATCAACAAAGGGCCATAATTCTGTTAAACTTGGTCGCAGCGAAAATTCCTTCCTTAACTACCATCTACACATTAAGGTTGTTCATCCCTGGAAGTTTAAGCAAAATCTGCCATCCGGTTTAAGAGGAGTTGCGTTCACAAAATTTCTACATAGTATATAGTGAAAAATCAACAAAGGGCCATAATTCTGTTAAACTTGGTCGCAGCGAAAATTCCTTCCTTAACTACCATCTACACATTAGGTTGTTCATCCCTGGAAGTTTAAGCAAAATCTGCCATCCGGTTTAAGAGGAGTTGCGTTCACAAGATTTCGGGACGTACGGACAGACGTACGGACGAACAGACGTACGTACGGACGGACAAGTGCAACGCTATATGCTCCCCACTTTGTGGGGGCATAAAAATTGTGTGTGTGTGTGTGGGGGGGGGGGGGGGTAGTCAAGTACCTACATACTATAGGGGCTGGTAACGGGGGTCCCAATGCAGAGTGGGGATGGGAGGAAGGGGAGAAGTACTTACCAATCTCATGTAAGTTAAAATTTTATTTCAAAGCTTAAAAAGTGAAGTTCTTTTCCAATAAAGGAGAAAAAAGAACTCTTTTTTTTTTGGGGGGGGGGGGCTGGTGAGGGGGGAAAGGAGTCTAGTAATTTCATACCTACATATTTAAAAAAAAATTGTTGGGGGGGTCAAGTACCAACATACTACAAGGGGGGGGGGGGGGGGGGTAAGGATGGCAAGAGGGGTCCCTATGCAAAGTGGGGGTGGGAGGAGGGGGAGAAGTACTTGCCCATCTCATGTTAGTTAATATTTTATTTCTAGGCTTAAGAAGTTTTTTTTCCTATATATAAGTATAAGCAAAATCAAGTGACCCCTGGGTTGGGGCTAACTTTGAACCCAGGGACATGGTTACCAACAATCTTTGCAAGACAGTCTTGCTGGTGATCAAGTATTCAAAGTTTGAATGGAATATCTTGACACTTTTTGAGAAATTGACAATAACAAAAAGGTTAACCAAGAAATTTTAAGTTGAAAAAGGAGCATAACTTTGCAAAAATAAATTTGAGGGTTATCTGCCCTTGAGAAATGGTGTTGCATTTAGATAGTGAACAAGCATTTTTAATTTGAAGTAAATACCTTTGATAGTTTCTGAGAAATGGACCTTAACAAAAAGGTTAATCAATGCCGACGCCAACGAGGGGGTCATGACAATAGCTCCACTTTTTTCTTCGAAAAGTGGAGCTAAAACTCCAGTTGCTCTTTAAATCTTTATTTCAAATGTTATAAGTGGCCATACCTTCTATCGCTCCCTGTGTGCCTCTTATATTTCCAGCAGCAATCACCCATGTTGGAGGTTTTTCTGTGAGTTTCTTGATTAACCTTTTCTTTAGCATTGAATACAAGGTGGTGTTCACATCATGCGCTCTTGAATGGCCCGTTGCTTTGGCAATTTCAAGAGCTTTGCTGGGTTTTTGTTTTCCACTTAAAAACTCAAGAATGTTTGCCTCAAGTTGTTCATCTCCCTGAAACTTTAACAAGTTACAATCTTCAATGTGAAAATTAAAATGAAATCATAACTCAAGCAATTTTTCTGCAACAACTGCTTTGCTCTGAAACAATAATGTGACATGATTATTTATTTGAAAAAAAAATGCTTGCAATGAAATTTTATAACCTAACTTAAAATGATCTATCTATCTATTTGAGTTTATTTATCATCTGTACTGGTTGCCCATATGACCTATATCTCTTGCAGAGATTTGTTATTTTATGTTGTGGGGGATAGTGCAAGATACAGAAAGCATCCTGTTCCAGAGACACAACTGGTTCTTTTGCATGCTCGGTGTACAGCACTGATACATGGGACCTCAGTTCAATGTCTCATTCTAAAAAAAATTAGTAATGTTAGTGGAGGATTGATCTCAGGACCCCTGGGTTACTAGTCCAGCGTGATACCACTGGACCACTCCTAACTTGACTAACTTTGTAACATAATTATAGATAAGCTACACAAACCTTTTGCGGCCATGATCACCTTAACACAACCTTTGATTCCCATTTTGACAGAGAAATAAATACTTAATTCATTTGCAAACCAACATAGATCTGACTTTCTAGAACAGCATCATTGACATACTCCCTTAATACATTTATCATTTCAACAGATAAAGGGAAATCACTCTAAATTACCTGCAGAGCAATGCTGTTCTGGTATTTAAAACTGCAATGTTAACCCCTGACATATGCTCCTCTGCTTGCATGTATTGTTTTTGAAATGTACATTCATAAATACTTTCTGAACCCAGAAGGTACTGACTGCCTTACAGCTATCACTGACACAGCTGCACTTAACTACAAATAAACAGCTTTGTGCGCAGGAAAGGGCAAGAAAAAAATCGATAAATAGATCAATCATTAATATGTTTTGCTGTGCAACACTGGGTATTATTACATCAAATGCCTAGCTAGCTCAGGTGGTATTGCTGCAGACAAATGTCTGGGTACTGTTGATTTGGGTCCAACATGTGGTGCATTTTTCTTTCCTAGCTTATTTTCTTGAGGTCGGGAGTAAAAAAACAGGTGTGCCTGGTTTATACTTTCAGAGGTAAAAGAGGGGTGAGTGTGGTGGTGACATCTACAGAGCTACAAGAAGAGATTGGCTAGCTGACTGTAGCACTACAGACTAGGGGTCTTAGGTCTACATTTCTGATAGTTCTGTCTTGCAAATCTTTATAAGCCGCTTTTTAACATTTTGTTCTTTCATCTGATGCCACATTAAAGTTTTGGATCAGACCCGTTACGGAACCTTACCAGAATAACATACATTCGTTTAACCTTGTTTTACTTCGCAAATACCCTTTTCACAATTAAATCTTTTGCATTATTCAATAATAAATTAGTTAAAGTCTTCAAGATCATTTTTATACCATTTAAACTATTGAAATATTAATACATCCAATAAAATTGCCTATTTCGCCAAGAAACATCAATTTCACCGACTTACAGTCAGCAGCTTCGCGAGATCTCGTATAGCGCCATACATGTGAACTCTCCCGATTCTGGCGGTAGACTACCGATTTTGGGCAATCAAAATCCCCCTTCCGCTCGGGGCTTACATTCTACCGACTTTTTTCATAACATCAAAAAAAAAAAATTAAATTACAAACACCCGAGTGATGTTGATGAATTGTAAACAATATTTTGACTGGTTTACTGATAACGTTACGTGTACCACGCTGCTGTATTGGAAAATAAGACCCAGTCGAATTACACCTTGACCTTAGTATTGGAAAGTTTTATTGTTTGTATATTGTCAGTTTGACACTTTAAGCGCTTGCAGTTATGAAGTTGTTAATTGCCAGGCAGATAAGGCACACATCAAAGACACAATTAAGGGATACTAGAAACTGGTAATTACTGTACTTCCACTGCCACAAAGCAATACAGACCTCGAAAGATTGTTTATCAAAACTGTCAAAAGTCAAACGAACCATGGTCTGGCGAATAGGACTCTGAATGTATTGTTGTGCATGAAATTCTGTTGCCAACTGTTATGACTTCCATGTGACCAAGGAACTGTATGGTGTAGTGGAAAAGGCATGTGTAAAAAGGGAGAGTGTGAAGAGAAAAGGTACCAATGTTCAACTAGAGTGTAAATAAGACAAACTTGACTTGTTAACTGATAAAGGTAGAGTGACTCAGTGTAAATAATGAATGTTTACTGTTTATTTTTGATACATATTAAACCGATAACAGTTTTTTTTTCTGTTATTAATACATTTTTTAGCATCTGTACTTGGACCATGCCTGCAATAATGTTGTGTCGGTAAATCTCCCACTTGACAGACCCAATCTCCCTACTTTCGAGCCAGATCTCCCTACTTGGCACCGGGAAAAGTTCACATGTATGTATAGCGCACGAACCGCTAAGAAAACAGACAGGACTATTTTTTAGACTTAGGCTAATTGCAAACAAACTTTGCTTGATAGCACCTGTTTGTCAAGGTACTGAAACATACATGTATAAAAATGACAAGTGACAGGTGTCACAGAAAGCATTGGGTCTATGTTTTGGCAGTCTTATAATGATAGTAATGATTAAGTCGGTCAAAAGCTATACATAGCTTATGTTTTTTCTGTTTAAACTGTCATCCAACTATAAATAAATTTTGTATTGTAGTGTATTGTGTTGTATGATATCTCTTGGATACTTGTTTTAAAACACATGGTATTGTTTTATTAACCGTCGGCGCCGATGAACCAATCAAGGTCAATCTCATGATCATATGGTCAAACATTTTGGCAAGATGGCAGCGGAGTGCTGAATTTTAAGACATATCAGAAATTTACAGCTATTATGTGTTCGAAATTAGTTTTTGAAGTGTTGATAATTGGGATTTTAAAAGTTTATATATAATTTTATCGGGATATACTTTACTTTACTCCATGGCATGCTCGATGAATGAATGCGAGCGCGTCAGATTCCCGGCACGATTATAGGTGGACTTTCCTTATACCCTTATCTTCAGCGTTCATGTTCTGTCACAGTATAAACATGGGTACCCTGAAGACCCTTAGCTACATTTCTGACAAAAATATTTTAAAACAGAAAGTAGTCATATGTTAAGACTACAACTGCGGTGCTAAAGTGGATGGCAGTGTTCAATTATCAGGCTGCAAATAAACAATCTTTTCAAACCTTCGCAATTCGACTGTAACTGTTCTTTTTCTGTGTTGATCTAGTCGCTCTCGGTGTCAATGCGTTTGGTGCCCCTTCCTGCAAAGCCCAAACAGGTGGGGACTCTTGAAATTTTACGATTCGCCCTTGACCTTGCAGTTTATATAACTGGATGTTTAAAGACTTTTTCGGAACTCTTAATGTCTGGACTATCTTAGCTAACGTCTCTCTCTTCTTCGTCTTAGCATTCAACAATTTAATCACTCTATCTTGCAATCCTTTGTCGTCCATTTTGCTATATACAGAATGTCTCCTTTTATCAAACTTGAGTATAAGTTTTTAGACGGTAAAATTGAAATTTATGGAACCAGTCAAATTCCGAAACCGAAAGTAAAAAAATCGAAAGTACAGGTATAAGAACACTAATTTAATAACGGAACATCTCAATACTGTAGGCGGTTTAGGTTTTTGTTTAAAACAGCAAACAATGTTTAGGTCGTTTTCCAGTAAAAGACAGAGGGACGTAATAGAGATTTGTTTATTTCCTTTATATAACTAGGTCTTACTTGATTTTTGCGTAAAAAGAAGAAATAATCTTTCCGTATCCGTACCTCTAGACAATACGTGTAGAATTGTCTAGGGATACGGACCTTATTTTACGACAGAATAAAGTATTAATTTACTTTAGAATGAACTCGAATTTATTGTTGTTTTTCTTTTCTGGATAGGGTTGGGATTTGCTTTCAGAAAAAAATGAATAAAAATAGGCTAAATGTCCCCAAACCTGGTTTTCAAAAATTAAACCAACGCGGTCATTCTCGCTATTCAAAGGCTTATAGGGCATTAAATGGAACATTGACTCGAAGAAATGACCCGTTCATTCAAATAGGTCTTTTTTCTCTTGGCGCTCATTTTATTTATTTTATGACGGCTGTCGATATGATCACAATGCTGGAGCTTGAAATTGTATTTTTAGTTATTCAAGAGTCGAAACTGTTAATCTAGCTTCTTTATCTGTATATAAAAACACATTTTGAATCTTGAAGGACTAAACACTCAATTTCAAGCTCCTGTGATATGATACAGCTCTTTCACCATCATGTGTGACATTTAAAAAAGGTAAATACGACAGTGACTTTTTAGTGTCCACTGTTATTAGGTGGAACAAAACGTTTATACTGTAAAGGCAAACAGCTAAATACCTAAGGTCTTTGTTTAAGTAAACGTGTGAGATCTGAACGATTACATATAGTGGCCGAAACAGTAGGTTGTGGTGCAAACGGTCCCAATGTTAAATTAACGATCAAGTTTTAATACATACGGTTGAAGCAGAACTCCAATATTACTTATTTTTTCTATCCCGTATTTACAGAACTACTATACCCGTCTTTGCATAAAATACTTTTATTGCATAAATTAATTGAAATCTAGGAAATTCTTACTGAATATGTCTTATTACGCTACTAGAATACACACAATATGTTTTGTATATAGCTGCATTCTCTATTACAGGTCCTGCGATGTTGGTGCTTTCTTTAAAAAACTGCCAGTTTTTTTAATGACACTATGTACTGTATTTATACTGTGTTTACTTATAGTGTGTAGAGTTTTAAACGTTACATTTCTACTCTGTGTACTCAGACATGTTTCTTTTATATTTGCATAGAAAAGATGAAGTAGTTATTTCACTTTTTTGTATCTGAAACTTGAACATAAAACATTTGGTATTACTCTCATTGAACTTTAAACACACGGAAACATGTTTACAGACCGCTATAGCATGATGACATCAGGAAAAGCTTTATTTGTGATAAACAGGATGTCTTAAACCAAGTTCTTATTAACCTTTTTTAACCAGACTAAAATTTTACGCCATTTGATTCACGCGACTGTTTTTTTTTTTTGAAAATGAAGTGGACGCTCCGTAAAGATTAGACTAAGAGGGCAGACTACTGTGGAGTCGTGTGGTACAAAATGTACCGTGTTGGCTACTGCTTGTTATCGATAGAGTTAAAATGTGCAAAATATTTCATGGCATTTGTAAAGCAAGTTTATTAAAAGGCGTTGCGTTGTTAATACCTTTTTTAATTTCATCACGGTTTTCTCCGTCATTTATCATTATCAGTTGAGCTGTTATGTAAAAAATAGTGGGTATTTTCATATTCACATGGTTACCGTTAATTTAGTTGCATACTCACAGAGCGCTTCCCCTAATTCCGCATTCCTATTACAAAAATGTTTCTTTTCTTTTTTCTTTTGATTTTCTTTTGCTAATACAGTGTGAATTCGTGTCGTTGTCACATAACCTGTTTTGTACTCAGTATGGAGGACAAAGTACACATCCTTGTGGTATACCTAGAATAATTTGAAATTCACTGGGTATTCTCTAATATTTATAGCTTTTATTTACTTTGTACTATTTTGTTTTTAGCTCATTTGCATACTTA
This sequence comes from Cyclina sinensis, assembly GCA_012932295.1. Taxonomy (NCBI): domain Eukaryota; kingdom Metazoa; phylum Mollusca; class Bivalvia; order Venerida; family Veneridae; genus Cyclina; species Cyclina sinensis. The sequence goes on from JAAONU010000003.1 coordinate 3,775,214, forward strand.
TTTAAGTCGCTGTCGAGACACTACTCAAGATTGAACCATCAACCGTCGTTCTGGAGACACAACTCAAGATGGAACCAGTCACTTTAGAGAGGAGGCATCAACAATCATTACTGGTACCCATTTACAAGTAGTATATTTTATGAGCGTTCTGGGACAGTTTTTAGGACAAAAATGACCACCCTTCTAAAACAAATTAAAGATTCTTAAGGTAAAAAATTGTTCACCCTTCGAAAACTAAGTTTAACACTGACGAATTAAACGTTAATATCTTAAAACTTTAAGTTTAACACTGAAGTTTTCACTTAAAGTTTAATTCGTCAGTGTTAAACTTTGTTTTGGAAGGGCGAGGGTAGTTTGTATTATGATTTTTTGGGATAGATTTTTTTCCCATTAGAAACTGGTCCCACCTTTTCCTTAAGAAGTCATCGCTAGACTTGGTTTTAGAAGGGTGGTCTCATAATATATACTACTTTTACAGCTGAATGAACAGAGGCGCGTGTAAAGAACTTGATTCGTAAAATATTTCAACATCGATCTTAATTTTAAATGTTTTAAAAATGAATAATGTCTGAATATAGTTACTGTATTACTTCTAAACATTATCATAATTAAAAGAGAACGAACGAATGAACGAGTGAGTGAGTGGGTGAGTGTATTAATAAATGAACGAACACAAAAACGAACGCATGCTTGAAAGAAAGAAAAAAAAACGAGCGTATGAATGACTGAATACGCGAACGAAAGCTAGGTAGAACGAACGGACAAACGCATGCTAGAATGATCAAACGAACACAACGAATGAATGGTACGTAAGACCTATTTAGAATTGATAAAACACACAACACCTGTTCTTGCCAAACTGTTGTGTGTGAAAAATATCTGTGAAATTACCAGACCCCTTATAACAATAACTTTGGAATGTTACTAAAAAGGATTTTCAATTAAATCTCAAAAGTAAAGCGCGCACAATAAAATGTGCTAACCGTAATGTATACACCTGCGGCATTTTCGCACGGTACATATATATTTATTTATTATTGTTTATTGTCTAATCCATCACATGCATACATAAAATATAGTTACATAGAATCTAAAATAATCAGAATACATGCAATGGCCAATCTTAACAGATTTATAATAGACATTTATGTACTAAAAAATTTCATAATTGCAAACAGATAATAGCACTGTAATAAAAAACTAGATTGTAAGTCTAGGAATATATATATACAAGTATTACATATGTACATGTATATATAACTGCATGATACAGTGCTCATTGTTATTTAATTTTGTTTTGCTGAAAGGAGATATAGAAAAAAAATGTTGGAATCTTCTTTAACGGGAAAAGGAACAGTAAATGCATAACGCTTTAAAACATGTAAGTATTTTTAGTAATCTTGGCTTTTGTTTATTTATTCGTTTATTCGTGGAGAATATGTGTCACTTTAGCATCTCAATACTGTAACAACATCCCTTTGCTATTATCGATTTTATTTGAAATCACATTATTTTAAGACACAAACCCTTCAATTAACCATTTAAATACTGGGGCTTAGTCTGTACAAGATGAAAAATAATCGAAAATTTAAAGATGAATCTAAGTTCTTCTTTAGGCATTAAAACTCCCATAGTATTCATTTGGAATTAAAGGGTATCCATCCGAATTACAGGGTCTCCATCCGAAAAACCTCTCTGTATTCAGCTTATTTGTTGCAATCAGACTTTTTACTTACATCTGATATCGGATAATAATTCACATTGATATGATTTATTAGAAAACAGTACACTAAATGTTTGAGTATGCCCCTTTAATGGATTACTTATGCATATCTAATTTTATGCACACAATATCTAAATACTTTAAGCGACATTGTTCAAAATCATTTTGAATTATTATTATTTATTTATTTATTTATTTATTTATTTATTTATTTATTTATATGATGTTGTTGTTTCTTGTATTAATGCCGAAAAAGTGTACAACACATTATTACCACTATTGTGTGTGTTTTTTGTTTTTTAATCTATGAATGACGAAAAAAGCACAACTGGGATAAGATATTGACAAGATCAAATTTCTTTCGAGTAAAATTCGATTTATTTGAAATTTTAAGGCACATAGACTCAGCGAGTTTCTGTTTTTGTTCGGATCCTTTGAAACGGTCTACCCCTAGAGGCCTTAATATATACGATGGCAACTTCTTATATTCTACGAGACGTTTCTAGGACCTTTGGTTTTTTTTTTTAGTGGCCTTGAAATTTGCAAAAAAAAATTGCAGAATTCACCAAATATACCAGCCTTTTCATTAAAGAATATGTTAAGTTTAATGATATTTGTATTGCAACTTTCAAAAAAGTACATCAAACCTAATCGAGACATGAATAATAGATAAAAGTACCACTGGTTTGGGCTACCAGTAAAAACACCATAAGAAACAGCCCTTTCCAAAACATCTATATAAAACTTAATATCCGATGTTGTATAATGTTCATATTAACCAAATAATGTAGATAGAAAAAATAATTAAGAAGAAAAAACTAACGTTCTTAAAAAGAAAACTTGCATCTGTACTCCACGTGGAAGTAATGTGTAGCAAGTTTTATTTCAGTCACATGGAAGTACGGTGGTACAGACACGGTGGCGCATGGGTGACATGCACATTTCCTTTTGAAATTATTTTTTATCTCGTTCTCACGAGATACTGACCCGAGGGAACGACTTAGTATGTCGTGATAACGAGTTACTAAGTCGTTAGAACGAGATAAAAAAGAGAAGTGCAAATTTGAAAAAAAAAATATTGCATTTGAAAGAAAAGAGTAGCGCAATAAAAAAAAAAAAGAATCGTGCATGTTAGCTATGTCGAGGGAATGACTTACTATCTCGTGGAAACGAGCTATCTCTTTCCCACAACATAACTATCTCACGAGTTAGTCAGACAATCAACTGTTGCCTAACATGGTTACTGTAATTTATACTTTTACCTAGATTTTATTAGTTCATGGTATGTAATCGTTCTGTATAGATTCGGATAATTTTCCCGGTGCTGAAATGATTCGGAGTTTCAGCACCGGATTGACTTAGGCAAAATGGAATACAAGGATGATGAGCAACAGAAAATTAAAGATAAAACAATGAAAGTCCTTCAAGAAAATATCTAACTATATTATTGTTTCTATCGGTCACGTTGCTCACATACACATGTATTATGAAACATATAAATTGATTGGCTAATTAACTCGTGAGAAAGAGATAGTTATGTCGTGGGAAAGAGATAGCGATCTCGTGGGAACGAGATACTAAGTCGTTCCCACGGTATAGCTAACTCGTTTCCACGAGTTAGTAAGTCGTTCCCTCAACATGCACTGTTTTTTTGTTTGTTTTTTTTTTGTTTTTTTTTATAACACGATTCTTATTTTTATTGCGCTACTCTTTTTTTCAATTGCAATACTTCTCTTTTTCATCCCGTTCCCACGACTTTGTAACTCGTTATCACGACATACTAAGTCGTTCCTTCGAGTTAGTATCTCATGGGAACGAGATAAAAAAGAAGTGCAATTAAAAAAAGAGTTGTGCATGTCACCTTCGTGCCACAGTAGATAATGTCACCAAACAATTCGTTTAAGACTTTTTCCCAGAAGAAACACAGAACGCGTGAGACCCACGGTTTTTTCCGGATAATCTTTGTTATGAACATTGCAGTTGTTACTGACAATTGATACATGCTAGTAAGGTATGAAAAATAAATGGACAATGTGAGTAAAAACACGTCATAGCAAATTATAGCTAAGTATATAGCTTTGCTTTGGCACAGAAGGTGAAAGCTTCAGATCTATCCTCTGAAGTGTTACCAAGTGTATAAACATTTTTTTTTATTGCTCTTAAACTACAGACCGCACTTTTATGAACGTCAGTGACTGAATTTTTCTAACAGCTGTGTAAAATGGCTTCAATTTTGAAAAAAAAATGAGATGCAGAAATTATATTTTTTTGTATTAGATCAGACTTTTAATGTTATAACACAATGTTAACTCAAAAAGTAAAGAACAATATTATGACGATTAGTTCAATGCAAAAGTTGTTTTTACTAAGTTCAGTTACGGATTAACTTCTAACATATTCCTTGCTGGCGATAATTGCTTTTTTGCCATCGCGACAAGCGCAGACCAAGATCACCTGTACATCCATGCAATCTTGTAATAGTCGGCGCTGTTTGCTTTCGAGTCAGTAAAAATTTCAGGTAAAACCCCTTCAAATGATAATGGATCCTTTCAAAAAAAAAATTTACAGGGTGATAGTGAAATGTTAAAACACACCCCTTGCCCGAAATCGACGGATGAGTCCATTTTAGAATTTTGACAGGATTATGATTAGATACTATCGTATCCTCTACAGAGTATGATAATAGTTATCTTCCTCGTCGCTAGAGTCTGCCAAAGCTGCGTCTATTCCATACATAAGCATTTTCCAACGTCGCCTTTGGGACTTCGTAGTCGGCTTTGTTCTTGCCTCTTCGTCTTTTTTCTTTATTTCGTCGATTTCCCGATAAAAACGTTGTACGCGTGCATCAAGCGGATCCTTAAACCTTGTTTTGATTTTTAATAAAGTTTTCATTAAGTCGCCAATATTTGTAGGTTTTCCGTCGTTCACCTCGTCTTCCTCATCAAGCACATCACGAAAACCTTCTGCAAAACCATCACTTTCAGCATCGCTCTCTTCATTGAGTTTGTTATTGTCTTTTCTGTCTTGTAACCAACATGTGAATGATTTTCTTCTCTGTGCTTGTTTGTCTTTGGGGTAATTAGCAAAAAGCGACTCTTTTTCTATCCTCAATTTCGCTTTTTGTTCATTCATCCATGCCATAAATTGTTCTTTCCTTTCTTCTTCGTCATCGATGGCTGGTAAAGATGGCTGCTTCATTTGATGACGGAGAGTCCATTTTGACTTCCGGTGAACACGTGAGTGATTACGCGATGACATGTCTTCTTCCGGTACGCTGCTTAGAGCAATAGAGTCGCAGCGTTGAAGAGGTACCTGAGCAGTTTGAACATCAAGTTTATTTATTATGCTAAATTTACGAGAAGCTACTTTGTTTTTCCACTGCGTCATAAAAGATCTAGCTATATTTTCATGACTTCCATACATCGAGTCCTCATCTATAATCGACATTCGACTGTCTCCTCGAAATGAGTCATTTAGTTCAGTGGAATTGCTACTTGCTTTGGGCAATAATGAAAATGCGTTTAGTCCAACCATTACGTCAAGCAGTGTTTTCGGATTTGGTCTGGGTAATTCTGGTCTTTTAGGGGCATCGATATCGTAATAGGCAGGGGTCTGGTTTTGTTTTCCCTTGCCAGACAGCTGCAGGAAAACCGAGTTTTTCCTATCAATTTTAAGCATTTGATCTTTCTCTGCTTGTGTCTCAGGCCCTGATCTAATCTCTTGTCGTCTGTTTTCAAACGCTGTGTGTTGTGTTTCGTCGTCCGATTGGTTTACATGTGCTGGCGCCGTACGTGCTAAGCGAATCTTCCGGCGGCGTCGTTGGCGCGCCGTCAACGGCGGGGGTGTAACCGATTCATCATCGTCTCGTCCTAGTAACCTGGAGATACAGAGAAAATATTACGTGAAAAAGATAGTTTAGTTTAATATTATTTTATTACAAATATTTGCACATATAAATAAATATGATTATACAATACAATACAGTTTATCAGAAGTACAAAAATGTGTAAAAGGATCGGGCAACAAGTTATGACAACGTTAGAGACTGTCCTCTCCTAAACGTCTAAATGTTAGTCAATTTTACTCCGATTTTTGCCTTAAATTTATCGTTTCTCTAGAAAATTGGAAAAAGAAGAAGCGTTTGTAAGTAGTTTTAACTTGATAAGAACATAACAGATAAGTAATTTTAATAGTTACTTGTTGTTACATGTAACTTGTAATGCTGCTGCATGCCTGCCGCCCCACAAATCCCATATCCCCTTGTATATGTCAACCAGTAAACAGAGGTTATTATGGTCATAGTTATATGGCTCACAACAATTAAAATATAACAACAACAACTAACCTTTCACAGTTATAGAATGGAGGAGTGGATCAGAAAATCTGAACTCATTTCATAATTATATTAAATTATTCCGTAAATAAAAACAATATTATAAAACAGTGTAATAATGTACTATTATCTTCTAAAACGATTAGTATTCTTAATGAATTTTTGAACTTCGTTAAAAATAACGACATTGTCTTCATCTGAAAAATTTTCATTTCCGAATAGAATAATATTTATGTTAAGTGGATAATAAAGTCTGGTAAACTGAAAAAGATTGACCCTTTGTTGAGCATATCTTTGACATTCGAAAAAATAATGGTATGCATCTTCAGTAGAATTCAGTGAAAAAGATAAATATTCGTATACAAATATATATATTATTAACAATTCACAATTACTGACAGTATTCAGAGACAGAGCAGTGGTACAGTAGCATGTATTTTAATCAAAAGGCCGGGGGTGCGGTCCCCTTCCTCTCTTAAGTACAGTTATTGTTTCTTTGGTGAGACTTTAAACCGAGATCAAAAGTATCTGTGCTATATACTGAGCATGTTGAAGACCCAGGGGTATCTATGGAACGAGCATCGTCGGAAACCCACGTTCCATCCATTCAGTTTCACTCTATTTAGCTAAACGAATAATCAGCAGTCAATTATCCCACGGTACATAATGTAGTTGTGCGATATATGTACCGGGGGTACCGACGATGTGGAACGAGATAACTGCATTACTTAAATACGTAAACACTTTCTGGGACGTCGCTCAAATTTGAAACCAGTGCCAACAATAGATTAACACAAATAGAAAGATAGAAACAGTGACATATGATATAATAGAATGATAAATGGATCTATATTGTCCATAAATTCTGTATTTTACTGATTTTAATGACCATATCGAGTCTTATTTCAATAATTTTGCAATATCAGTGAAAATACGAGTTGTTTAATCTCAGTTAAAAAAACAGACACTGTCTTTTTTTTCAATGTTCTAAATCTAAATGTATGAGTTTTACGTGTAGTTTTACGTGTATTATAAATTAAACGTTTTACGACAAAACATAGAAAAATGTTATACTCTAAGACAATCATGATTTGTCAAAGCTACTTTACTCCGCCACCAAATATTCGCGATTTAGTTTCAAATCATGAACAGATTATGTTTTAATCTGATAATCCTTTCACATTGATTAACTCAAGTGATTAAGTTTTCATTTCAGATTTAGTTTGTTTTCGTTACTACTCATTAAATGAATTTTACTTCAAATTATGTATTTCATCATTTCAAATGCTTGAAAAATGAAGTATCAGAGTGAACCACTGCAAGTCCACAATTCGCCTGAAAGAGATGTTTTTCACAAATCAGCGTAAAAGATTTCAACATCAGCATTACAACATTTTGAATCATATGCGAAAGGATTGTATCCCAACCTGTTATTTATGTACTAGTTGTTAGATTTATTTGCTGTTACACCAACGCCTTGGTCTTCGTTCAGAAGCGATCTTGACCTTAATTATTAAACCATTTTTCACCGCCGGTGGTACACTATAAAATACTTTAAAGTTGAATTTAAATCTCACTGATTTGTGGTCTTATAAACAACAACCAGCCACATTTGATTTCTAATTATTTCCAGTAGAACACAGTCAATAAATACAACTGTATTAGCCTGTTTTTCAAGACCCTTTTCGTATCTTTACTTCTTCGGAAGAAATAAAAAGAACTTAAAGAAATTTGAAGGAAGTCTAAAATAAAGTGAAAGCAAATAATTTTAATAACTCTTTTTACGACGCATACAAATTTATTAACGTTCTATTTTGTCGTCAGCGGCGTTTGATACAGACCTCTTATTTTCCTCCGAATCTTGTTCCAACTTTTTCACTTGTTTCAGCAGTTCTTGTGCCTCATGTCTCCTCGAGTCAATTAGTGATATGCTGAATGTTTTCTGACGTTCAAACATTGTCAGCTGCTTCTTAAGCGTCATCGCCGCAATGTTGTTCTTCGTGTTCAGAAACTTTAGGGATCTACTGTTGGGATTTACACCCAACAGGGAGAGTCGTTGCATATCCGTTTCTGACATGTTTAATGAAGAAAAACGGTTTTCCGCCAATCAAGTAAAGTTCTTCAAAATTTATTCCATTTCCCTTAAAACCAGTTACAATTGTCCGTTTGATTAGACATTACCGTAAGTTATGCAATATAATCAAACGCTTTTCTAAACTCAACAGAACCATGAATATAATTTTTATTTATTTCTCACGCCTCGATATCAGAAGATGCTGGCTATGATCCATAACTTTATAAAAATTGACTTGTCTTAACAAACTCCTCAAAATTTGTGATTTTTTGCAATACCACAGCTTATTCCATGGTTAAATGTTCCCATTAGAATATTGTTGCTCTATGTATATCTTTAAGGATTAACAAACGTGATCCTATTGTTAAAATATGGTCATTTAATTCTTTAGTATTAGTTTTAATCTTAAGCAGATATTTTGACAAATATTTCTATTTTCATTTGTTATATCTGATATAATATAAACTATTTAAATGTTGAATTCAAAGGTCATGGAAGATGTGTTATTAAGGGCTTTTTATGTGTTTCGTCAAGGGAGTTAAAGACCTGACCGCAAAGTTGTATATATAGCGTAATCACATCTAGCTTAGTCATTGGGTCTTATAAGTAAACAAATGATGTTCGACTGCATTCGAAACCTTCCGATATGTATATGATAAGTCTTCATTTTGAAGACCATTTTTTGAACTTCCAACATGAGGACTTTTTTCTATCCATATTCTGTAAAAACATAAACCGCCGACGAACAAGTATCATGGCGCATTTGATTTTTACACAAAGAACTTGCTAGTCATACCCTTTGAAAAAATTACTAGGGGTGGGGGTGCATTATAGCTACAAATTCACGAAGGTCGAACTAGTTCCATAAAAGTGCAGAAGCACTACATATGAATCATACGCTTGTTCAGACTCTAGTACCTCCAATAACCTTTGAATGAATATTATTTTCGTTTTTTTTTAGTTTTAATTTACAACAAAGTGTTTGACCTAAGATATAATATCGATAGTATTAAAGGGAACGTAAAAATCTCGTTAAACAAGTTAAGCGGGTTTTATTTAGATCAGAGAAGATACAAAACTGCTTAACAAAATGATTTAAAGACCCAGCTCCGCTCCCTTCATCTGTTTGGTCTGTTAAACGGACGTAGTCAAAACATCTATATTATCTACATCTATGTTTAAAAAAACCCTGAACATTTCTTGTTCATAAAAATGTTGAAGCAATGGCTTTGAGCAATGTTCAGAAACGGTTCTACACAGTGAAAGAAGAAGTATATCAGTCTGTTTTCTAACGATCACTACAACCATATACTCAGAGTTGTCTTTAACACCCCCTCCCCCCTCCACCGTGATTCTTTTGTTTAAAGAGCTATATATATATATCTCGTAGTTTGAATGAATTTTAGGGGAAACGAATCTTTCGGAAAAAACAGTCAAATAGACACAAGTCCGTAGGAGGGCTGAGAGCAGTTACCTCAGACAGTGGAAACGAAGATTACAGTGGATAACAAAATGTCAGAATGACCAATTAACCACTAGCACTAGTAAATACTTCTTTCTAAAAACTACAGTATCATCTTTGTCATCATCGTAAGCAGCAGCGGCGACAGCAGCAACAACAACATGACGAACAACAACAAAAACAACACCATGACAAACGACAACAACAACAAAAACCCAAAATAAAATTGGCTTTAGAAGTATACATGTACCGATATAAAACTGACTATCACCTGTTTTGTGTCTTTTAAATATTTTTGTGTCTTGATAATAAGACCTGTGTCATTTTTTTGCATATAAATATAGAAATTATGATAATGTGCAACGCCAGACGATAACTGGGTGGGAATCATAATATTATGATACAAATGCGAGATTAGTTTATTAAACGAAAATTCGCTGAATATTTGTAACGCTTTTTACGCTATTTATACATCTGTTTTCTTAACAACTTTTTCGTACACTTTGAAAAAAAACATATATTTGGAAATGTTCCTTCGTAACGACTAGGTTTTGAATCAGGAGTTTTAAGCAGTTACCCGTGACTAACTGAACAATCAATCTCTTTGTTAGGGTTTGGGTAAGGAGATTTGAAACAAAGAAATAAGGTTGTTCATTAACAACAGTGGTAAGATTTGGATATATCTGCCGCTATTTTGTGGTTAGAAATGTTGCTTGTCTTTCAGTATAACTTAGAACTCTCTACTGAATTTTTTTTTACCATCGTGATTTTGAGGATTTCGTTTGTATTTTGAATTCTTTCTTATTGTTTTACTTTTAAATACTTATTTTGGTAATTTTCTTTTACATTTCTATCTTTCAGTTAACTAAAGAAAATACTGAAATATATATCAGAGAGCAGATTACTTGAACTTCTGTCACGTGAACCAGAAACCGGGAATGGATGCCAGTGCGTCTGCCAATATGGCGGATACCATAAAGCGGCTAAATGAATCTCTGATTGCTATACAGGAAAGCCGCGCTTCAAACAACGAAAATATGGACCAGTTCTTTTTGATTGTTATGGGGTTTGTTATTTATTGTAAGTATTTTCCTAATAAAATTTTGAATATACATTGTATTTTTGACCTGATCTTAGAAAGCACGATTTATTAAGTAAAAGGAAGAAATGTTATTTACAATATGAAAATATGTTAAGCATATCTCGATTTTAAACAACAACGCGTCACAAGCATCGATGCCTTAATCTATTGGTCTTATTTAGCTAAAGAGCGCTTCTTTACCTTCCTTCATCTGTTCTCTTCTTCTTACTTGTTGGCAACTACTGCAGCCATCTAAGGTTGCTAACCATGACAAACAGAAACTGTTTCTTTTTATGCTAAACGCTTAACTCAGCAGGCATTAAACAGATACTATTTCCCATTATGTAAAACCTCAACTCAGCAGGGATTAAACAGATACTGTTTCTCTTTATGCAAAACGCTTAACTCGGCAGGCATAAAACAGACACTGTTTCCCTTTATGCAAAACACTGAACTCGGCAGGCATTAAACAGATACTTTTACTACTTTTAAAACGCTGAACTCAGCAGCCATTTAACAGATACTGTTTCTCTTTATGCCAAATGCTTAACTCAGCTGTCAGCTTTCAGAAGTATGAATTCTGAAATATAAATATGATCCAGATATTAATCAAAAGGAAACTTGCTTGACCGAAACAGAACAAATTTTCTACTCTTCAAATAAAAAGGGTAAAATTTGCACCAAAATAATGATTAAGTTGTGGAAGAGCTTGGTGGATATTTGCTGACCCCTGACTGAAGTTAAATCTTTTAGAACAAAAAGATTTGCTTTTTGCCTGTTTTACAGTGGAAAGTCGTTTAATTTTGCAGAATACACATAAGCTTGTAACTGGCTTCACTCGAATGCATCAACTCAGCTATTGAATTGGACTTTTTCGTTTAAAACTCCAAGGTTATTTTTGTCCCGAGAATAACAAATTTTGAATTATTACAGAAAAGCTTGCGTGACGGCACATGAATAATATGGTGAATTTCAGCCGATTTAAATAATTAAAGCTCTTTAATTTTATAGTTAAACATGACAGGTTTAATTTCATGAATCGGGGATTGGAACCGCGGCAGAAATCACTGCTCGATGGATTGATTGTTTATAGATGTACTCTCCAGCCGCGGACCTTTTCAAAAGGCTGTCGTAATCTTGAATGGGATGGCGAGTATATTGTGGATAGGGAACATTGGATAATTCTAGAACCGTTCAGATCTATTATGGAGATAGTATGCAAAGCACCCAAGGGAAACGTTAAATCTGCGAGCAAGAAATTTTCTAATTAGAAGCAAAACTAATTAAATCCGATTTATTTAACGATAATAAAGCTATAGTGGACGCAAATTGATTTTTTTTTCATATTTCTTGACACGTGAGCGTTAGATTTAGGTTTTCAGGTTTGAAAAAAATCAGCGATAGAAGGACAGTCTGTGGCCGAAAGAAGTTTTAACGCAGACGATAGATATTTATGAAATTAATTTGTTGGATAAATTGTGTAAATGCGGCTTGGCTTTTGTTGAAAAACGGAAAGGATTATGAACCACAAAGAATAGTTGTTGTAGCAAACAACAGAGTAACTTGAAGTATTTGTAAACAAAAAAATTAGTTGTCTGAATGTCTAATCTTTTTAATGACTTGAATTATTGGTGACGTACCAAGGACGAAATTTCTTCGCATTAGAACTAATCGTATGTACAGGATAGAGTAATACAAATTTAAATACACGGTTGTGTGGATGGATTGAGCAAAGATAAAAAAATGAATGCAACAAACACTTCCGGTTTGGAGAGACATTTAGCAGAGCTACAACGATGGCAGAAAATATCAGAACAAAATATGGACACCATGTTCCTTTTAAGCATGGGGATAATAATATATTGTAGGTTATTTTTTAATTTCTAACTATTTTAGATGTTTCAGAATATCTGACATGTTTTATAAGTACAGTTATGCTTAACAATACGGCGAACAAATTTGATAAACGATATCGTAACTTCTCGGTGTTTTCCGACAAATTTCTGTTTAATTAGTGGATCCTAAATACAAATTGAATTGTAATAGTTCACCATGAAATAAAGGTAAATCTGCCTTATCCTTCATTAATGTAAAATATAAACATATATTACAAACTTACGTTGCCTTGAAAATACTATTGTTTATAATTCAAACTATCAAATCAAAGCACTGAAGGTACGCTGATTTTCAAGGCGACTTCCTGTGGTTATAACCGAGGTGTTCCAATCTGTAATATTTACATACACATGTACATGTTTATGTTATTGAAAAAAGTGGTTCTATGATATTACTTCTCATGGTATTCGGTTAGTTGCATTGCTTGCTAATTAATCGTCGTCTATTTGCTTGTCAAAACAGAATAATGATGAAGTTAATTGTACCATAAAATAAATTGTTGGTGCGTCTGTAACCAACAAGTAGAACGAACAAAATCGGTTGACGTATCACAGAGCAAAACAGATATTTTGAATAATACATAATTTCATATCTCGCCTGAAAAACAAAATCAGCAAAATCTCTGACACGAGCAGGGCAAATAGCCTCGTATTTGTTCAGTCATACAGCTGATATAAATATGGTCATGTGTCACATATAAGACATTATGCATCATTATTTGTGTTGTTTATGTCGTATCTGTATATGTATCCTAAGTCCTTTTGAGTACTTTTGTGGCACTATTTCCAGCGAGCAATTTTACTAGTTCCATCTAAACTTGCAACTGACAATACCAAGTAAAAGATAGGAAGTATTTTCCTACAACTGTTATCGTTTTTGTAACAGGGGAAGGCTTAAACAAAGATCATTAGCTCACTTTTATTAAAAGGAATGTCTCTACTGAACGGTTCTGTACTTTTCAATGAAATGTTGATGGTGATCACATCTTTGTAAATTATTGATATACATGTACTGTTATCTCGTAAAAGTTTCCGTGACGGGAAAGTTGTTCAAGTCAATCGAAGCGATAATATAATTTACAGGTTTCATCAAATGACTTACTTTCAATACAAGTTCTTTTTTATTCTGGTTAACTCTTCAGGTGCATTACATTTTGTGCACGCTTCAGGTTCGATGCTTTCTCGTGCAGGTTCGTGCTTTTTCGTGCAGGTTCGTGCACTTTCAATGTTCTCCAACTTCGTTGAACTTTGCAGCTTTTGTTTTCGCTTGATTTGTGCACCAATTATATTCTTTGCTCATTTTGGTGCAGGGCGGTTGACTATTTTAATCCAATATCCAGGTAATAAAATAATAATTTTGGTGCACCGTCCAGGTTTTTGAATGATAAGGTGGAGTTTTCCTGTTCATTTCCTGTTCCGTGCACTCTTAAGTGTCTTTGTTTATATTTGCTGAATCCTTATTTTTGTGCACTTTTCAAGTTCTTTGCTTTTTTGAATCACCTAAATTTTCTGTTTGTTTTTCGTGTACCATCTGGATTTGTTTGGATAGATTATATACATTGACTGCTTATTTTGAAACAGTGTCCAGATCCTTTGCTTGATTTCGCTGTAACGACTAGAAGGTTTGCTTATTTTTGGCGTATCGTCCATTTTTAGTGAATTTTGGTGCATCGCTCAGGTCCTTATGGTCGTTTTGAATTAACGTCCAGTTAGGGTACACTTGTCAGATTTTTAACTGATTTTCTATGAATTGTCAGGATGTTCTGAAATGACATACTTAACAGTGTTAGATGCTTATCAATTCATCATGGCAAACCTTATAAAATATTCATTTACAAGAAAAGTTGATATACCAGAACCTATCTTTTATTTATCTCCCTTTGTGCTCTAAAAGATATTTCTCTTTCAGTGATGCAAGCTGGATTTGCCTTTCTAGAGGCCGGGGCTGTGAGAAGCAAAAACACCGTTAACATTCTGATTAAGAACGCTCTAGACTCGTGTAAGTTATTTTAGCCAGTCGTTTAATGTGTTTTAAGAACTGACAGTTCATTCATTATTACATATCATGTATAAAGAACAAGTTATCAGAATGTCGAAACAACCGGTCCTTTTGTGGAATATTACCAAGGGAATGTATCCCACCGGCCACGCACACCCAAACATTCGTTTTGCAGTTTCCTAATACCTAATTGCCATTTTAGGCATAACTGTTTCAACAAATGTTAATATTGTGTCGATTTATTGCTCCGTTTCAGTTTTTGGCGGTGTTTCCTACTGGCTGGTTGGCTACGCTTTGGCGTTTGGTGAGGGGAACGCTTTCATTGGCTATACGTACTTTGCACACAGCGGTCTTCCAGAAACACAGTTTGCACACTGGTTTTTCCAGTTTGTTTTCGCAGCAACTGCAGCAACCATTGTATCTGGTGCCGTGGCGGAAAGGTGTGACTTTACAGCATACCTGGTCTACAGCACTTTGGTTACAGGTAGGTAGATGTTTTCATTTCATGACTGTATAAACCTAACTTGAAAAAAAATATGTTTAAAAGCAAAATTAAAAAAATGTTTAAAAGCTAAATCTATCTTGACAAAAGATTAGTTTCAAAGCAAAATCGAACTTGAAAAAATGTTTAAAAGCAAAACTTAACTTAAAATAATATCTTTATGAGCATATATTGGACATTTTTTTTATTCTACACTTACACATTTCCTATAAAAAAAGTTTAAATTATAAGCGAACTGAAATATGCGAATGAAAAATGTTTTTGGTAGAAAATTTTGCCATGAAATAGAATAAATTTATCATGTCTAGTAGACAGTCTGTTTGGAAAATTTGTAGTTTGATTCGTAGAAGAGAAAATATGGTGCATATATAGTGTTGTAGAGAGTTTTTTTCTTTCGTAATCAAAGTCTAGCTGCTATACCTAACACAACTGATAAACGTAAACAAAGACGTCGACGTTAAAATACTAAATCGCTAAAGAACCGAATATTCGAGTTACTTTTTTATATTTTAACTTTTAACAATAAGTGTAGTCTAATAATTTTTTCAGTGTATACTTGTTTCTATCTAAGGTTTTATATACCCTGTTGTGACACACTGGGCTTGGTCCGGAGAGGGTTGGTTAGTAAATGGCGGGACTTACACAATAGATGGAGAGTCCGTGACCGTTGGCTATAACGTAAGTATTGGAAAACCCATATCTTATCGAGTCCATGCTACGAGTAAAATATTAACATTTATATTTATGCTGGTGTATTTTAGCCAGTATTATTCAACAAGTTATTCCATCTAAGTAAGACGCACTCGATAAACTTCTGCGTAGCCACTGAGCTATTGAGGCCCACAGAAATTTTCATTATTCTATTTTGCATTATGCACACCGCCATCTTCCTTTTCACATATCCCGACAACTATTTTTAACCTCAAATAATTTAATCTTTTTTTCTTCAAATGTTTTGAAAAAATATTAAAAGTAAACATTAATCTATCCATAACTCTTTTCATTTTAACTAAACATTTTTGTCATCACAGGATTTTGCTGGAAGTGGTGTCGTTCATATGGTAGGAGGGATCGTTGCCTTTATCGGGGCCTGGGCGCTTGGTCCACGAATAGGACGGTTTGACAAGGACAGCGGTAGACCGATTGAAATCAGAGGTCACTCAATTCCGGTAACGTTTTATTACTTATTGTAGCACTTATTTGACTTTAAACTGCCTTCGTATCTTGGTGAAGAACTACTTCAAAGCAAATTACATCGCGCTGATGATTTCTTAAAGCTTTATTTATAGGATGATATAGATCCTGTCAAAATTATGACACGAAGTTTTAAAAAATCGATTTTACACTTTTGCTTTCTTTGACTCGAGTTTTTAAAATGACATTTTCTTTTTATGTTTATATGAAAAAAAACTCCAGTAAATTCATAGGGTTTCTTGGCTTATAAGCCTGCTTGTACCACTGCTTAGAGGTTAAGGCATCCGCTTGTAGAGAGTGAAGTCGAAGGTTCTAGTCCCGTCAGGGGCTTGGTCAGACAAGGCCGGTTGGTGAATCGCCAGCTAGATAAAGAATGATTACCGATTACATGTCCACCTGGCGCCTGACACGATAAGGAATTAAAGAGTAAATGTGTATAACAATAGAGGTGTGCCTCATAAGCCTGGGAGGCTGGCCCTTTCATCAGGGGTGACATTATATAATAAGCAAGCACTATAATTATATACTCAAGAACAATATTTTATCGTTTTCTCTGTTATCTTAACTCTGATTATGTCAGTATGTTTTTACTTTCAGTTTGCTTCACTTGGTGGCTTCATTTTGATCTTTGGTTTCTTTGCTTTCAACGGATCTTCCCAAGGTTCCATTTCAGCGGATGGAGATGGCGCTGCAATCGCACTTGCCGTTGTCAACACCGTCTTGGCGGCTAGTGGTGGCGCCTTCACGACTTTGATTTTAAATAAGATAGAATACTTTGGCGACAAGAAATGGAGCTTCTTAACAACACTCAATGGATGTCTTACTGGAATGGTACTGGCTTTATGTATGCATGTATATTCAATCTGTCAAAAGACTGAAGATTCAAACTGAAGATTTGTCCAAATACTTTTAAAAATCGGTCGCACTGAATATCAAAATGCCTAGTAAAGTCAGTATTGACTTTTGGCAGTAATAAGTTGAAGTTGAAGTTGAAGTTGAAATATCAGAACGGATGCTATAATTAGCTCCTGTACATTTTAAACAAATTTAGACTTAGGACTTTAGACATGTTTCCAAATTTCAAATTCTGATATTTAATTACTGAAGCCTTTCATTGTCTAACAAACGGACCACTTTACGACATAAGGTTAATACGTTCGTACTTTTTTCTTCTATATTCCGCATCGGACTGTTATGCAATGTTAGGTGGCAGAAACATTAAGTTAAAACTATTACACGTTTAAGGTGGCAATAAATCTGTTTTTGATCAAGATATTATTTAATCACCACTTAACTATCACAGGTAGCAATATGCGCTGGGTGCAACCAGTTTCGGACGTATATGGGATTTGTGACAGGAATTCTTGGAGGCATATCATACATGGTGTTCACATGGTTGGTGCTTAAGTTGAAGGTCGACGATCCGTTGGATGCCACGGCAGGTAACAATTTACTTTCATGTACCAGACGACTAATAATTTTACGCGGGAAAACATGTGCAGTTGGGAAGTAGAGCTATTTATAGGAGCTAGGACAAAATTAAAGTACAAAGCTCGTTATCTTCATAGAAATTTCATAAATTCTGTTTAATTGTTTATTTACAAAAATCCAAATAAATAAAGACAAAAACAACTACCTTGCTATTGTTAACCCTATTCAGTTCTAATGGCTGTCACGAGAATGACATGTTCTTTTTATGTATAAAATAATCAACACGGCAGAAAATGATTAGTCTTACAGTTTCTCGCTCAAGCTCTTGCAAAGCTTTTCAATAATGTCATTACAGCTCAACTCTTTTGCGATGAAGGTAAGATTAGTATCACAATGGCGCCATGTTTGTCGTTTTTTGTCACTAGGCAACCTCGTGATGAATCGTTATTTTACTAAATTGCACATTAAGAAATCTTTTACGAGAGAGTAATGAATTTCTAGACATTATTATGTTACGTCCTTTGCAAAACCTACTCTACTGACCTAAAATTAGTACTTCAGTTGTACAAAAGGCCTTTTTTTATTTTACAGTTCATTTTGGTGGGGGTGTGGTCGGCGTCCTCACTGTGCCGTTCTTCTCGGCTGAATACGGGATACTGTACAACTGGAACAAACGCTCAGCCTATGTAAGTTTGAGACCATGTACATGTATGATTTTTTTTCTCCTTTGCCAGGCCTACTAATCTGTGTTTCTTTTAATTTAGCATGTACATCCAGTTTCAGAGATCCTTGGAGTCAATTTACTTTGACAGTCCACTAAGACAGAAAAAAAATCGATTTTATTTAATTTTTCTTCTTTTGTTCTTTAAGTGATAATGCGGAACGTCTTAGTTTTCTTATATTTTTTTAAGCAAAAATCTTACTCAGAACTGATCTAAAAGTGAACTTAAGCCTTTTTGTGAACTACTTTCATAGTTGTGTTGGAAAAGAACCGTCATTATAAAACAGAAGTAATGATAATCTCGAAATAATCACCCAACAAAAAGTCTTAAAGAAATGCAATCAGGTTACCTTGTACAGATTAAGCGAGTTATATGTGTGCTAAATGGCTTGTGATTGTATTGGATTTATCCTGTTATGTTTTTGCTGTCATGGGAAACGAAAATGCCTATTATATAAATCACCACAATAGCCAATGCTTTTAAGCAATTAAAACAAAACGAGCATATGTATACGGAAACAGATTGCAAAGGCAAATAAAACCAGACAGTCTTAGACAATTTTTAATGTTTTTATCGATTGCAGTAAGTTTGTTCAAATTGTTTGCCAGAAATGTTTGTCTGGCTATGTCAGAATCTTGCATATTTTGATACTTGCGAGTCATATGAATGTAACAATGGTTTGTCTTTGAGAGGTTCAGCTCTCAGTCATGCCTTTATTGATCTTAACTTTGTTAGAAATATTATATAAAAAAGGTGTTCATTTCTTTAGGCTCAAAGAGATACATGTTTTAAACTTTGTCAATTGTTTTACGTCTTTAGCTTTGTCCGGATCGTTCAAGACTTTTACTTTGTCAGAAATGTTCATGTCTTCATCACTGCTAGGCATGTTAATGTCATAAGCTTTGTCAGAAATGCTCATGTCATAATTTAAGCTCAAACTCCACACAGCGGTTACTTCCCTTTCATTCTTTCTGTACAGTAATCACTGCCAACAGGCATGTCACATGATGATGGTCGAAAGTAAATAAACAAAATGCTACACTTTTTTTCAAGTTACTTTTTTAAAAACATAATTACACCCAAGCATGTTTAATCGATGCAATTCTAATTGTTACTAAACTAAAAAGAGAAAAAATAAATTCTTTAAGAAAGTTCATACATGTATAATATATAAGGTTAACCCGTGTCTGCAGAGATCTTTCCAAAGAATGAAGGGGAGATCACTGCGAGGAGATTGGATTTAAGCTATGTCAGAAAGTAGATCTACATGTCTTAAACCTTGTCAGAAATGTTCAGGCTGTAAACTTCCTCAAGAAAGTTAAAACATGTCAATATAGTAACTTTTGCAGAAGTGTTCATATCTTAAACCTTGTCGGAAATGTTCAGGTTGTACACTTTATCTGAAATGTCCATGGAACTTTGTCAGGAATTTTTATGTCTCAAACTTTGTCAGAAATGTTCATGTATTTAACTTTGTCAGGAATGTTAATGTCTTAAGCTGTCAGAAATGTTCGTGTATTAAACTTTGTCAGAAATGTTCTTGTCTTAAACTTTGTCAGAAATGTTCATGTCTTAAACTTTGTCAGAAATGTTCATGTCTTAAACTTTGTACTGAAGTTGATTTACTTTCATAGCCACCTTTTTACTACTTTAGCAGTTTTGTTTTCTTTTACTACATCTGAGGTATATTTTCTTTACCACACAATGTCATGATTATTGTTTTGTTCTTTAGTATACTCATGTCGATAACTTTGTCAAAAATGTGATTTCGATACATTAGCGTAACATTCCCGCGCTTCTTTCTGTTTCAGCATTTGGCCTGACAGTACGCAGGCATGAGTTCAATATTCCTTTGTCAGCAGTTCTCAACTTCATTTATCGTTCTATTTCAGCATTTGGCCTGACAGTACGCAGGCCTATGTTCAATATTCCTTTTGTCAGCAGTACTCAGCTTCATTTATCGTTCTATTTCAGCATTTGGCCTGGCAGTTGGCAGGACTTTGTTCTATATTCCTTTGGTCAGCAGTTCTCAGTTTTATTTTATTCTTTGTCTTGAAGAAGGTTCGCCTCCTCCGCGTTTCATTTGACTACGAAATGAAAGGTAAACTTACCCTACGGTGTTCTGTAAGGACCATTGTATTTTCTATAGTCATGTAAAAGGCGTATTCTAAAACAAATCAAACATCAACAGGAAATGTATATTGACGCGCTCTATATGACAGTCAACCATATTGCAAAATTTCAATATCTCTATTTACAAGAAATCAAGTTCGTTGTAGCTGCTATCAAATAATGTATTTCATAACACATCTTATCTTGAATAGGTCTAACTTATTTGTCCCGAAAAATGCAAAATCTGTGTTGTTTTTTTTCATAAAAAGGGAAAAAGCATTTTAAGTCCAATCTTTAACAATGGTAGGATACTAAGTCATTGCGCACCTGTTTAATGCACTCACGAGGACCATTTTTGGTCAACAATCCGTCGCTTGAAAGGTAAAATGATCTTTTTCAATAAGAAATCTGTAGAGTTAAAAAAATCATGTTGTGCACCGATAAATGCCTGGTGTGCTTTGTATTTTATAAAGTAAAATTCTAGTTTAGGCCTGAAAACGGGTTTTTTTTTCTGAATGCATGCTGAAAAATCTTTCACCCGTTTTCAGCCCTAACTAAAATGTTACATCATAAAAATTCTATATGTAAATACAAAGCACACCAGCCAAAATTCGGTGCACAACATGATTTTTTGTAACTCTACAGATTTCTTATTGAAAAAGACCATTTTACCTTTCAACCGACGGATTGTTGATCCGCGTGAGAGCATAAAACAGGTGCGCGATGACGTAGTGTCCTTCTATTGTTTAAGCAACTAAATTTATATATTTCCTTTTGATATTGAGTTGTCATCTTTTCTTCAGGTCTAGACATCCCTAAACATGGAGAAACAGCATATCCGTCTGAAGCCTACGGGCACGGATGGGGCGAGAAAGGGGACTCTTTGTCAGGACTGGCTAAGACTGCCATCTCATCCGGTACATTAACGGCCATTTCGCAAGGTAAAACAGGAATTTTCTTTCAACACTTATTTTCGAGGATTTGAATTCGTTGACGTCATTTGTGACGTAACTTAAAAGTTATGTCTTGCTATATACCTTTTGGCTAACACCGTTTATTTCCGTCATTCTTATCAGAAGTTACTGTATGAATCAATATATATACAAATCTTACATAATTTTCCATTCCCTCTGTGTTTTCCCGATTATTGTTCAACGAAACATTAGACGCGGAGGTGAAAATGGTGCCAGTTTTGCGCGTTTTAAACTCAGTTTAACCCTTGCCCTATTCAAGTCTAAAATCGACTCGTCAATCAGTCCCTTCAAACGAACTAATTTGTCATTTATAGGTTATTAAAATTCACCTTAATGACTAAAGAGCTAACAGTGACGACTATGAATAGAATGCAATGTACAAGTAGACAATGGTCTACTCTTGAAAAAGCAAAGACCATCCCAGCAGGGTAGAAGGTTATTTTTTACTTGTTATGAATGCGGGCCCAGACTTTCTAAAGTGATGAAATTCCATCAGTCAGTTTGAGCGAACCCATTATCTTTTAGATAAATCTTAATGACTAGAGAGTTAACAGTGCAGACAATGAACCAGAACGCAATATATAATGAACTCTCGACCATAGTCTGCACTGCTCGAAAAGGCAGAAGAAATCGTCCCCGGTCTGCACTGCTCGAAAAGGCAGAAGAAATCGTCCCCAGTCTGCACTGCTCAAAAAGGCAAAAGAAATCGTCCCCAGATGGGTGAGGGATACATTAATACTTGTTATAAAGACCCTGGTCAGACGCCGCATGTTGCGGCCTTTATCTTCTGTTGTAGAGGCTAGGCATGAATAGGTTAATTTTCAAATGATCTGCATAAAAACCATAATCAGACCGAACATTTACGTACCTTGAAAGGTCATCGTATTACTTTTACTGTGAGAGCAGTAATGACTACACTTATGGTTTTTTGCAAAAGATAAATGCTTCCTAAAACTTTTAAAAAAATGTTCGCATTGGCAAAATTTGAAATTGTGACGCAGCTACAGTAAACAAGTCTCGTGAGAATTTAAATTGAATCATTTTTAAGGATAGTGCACGTCTATAGATCTGCGTAGTATGATCAGCACAGCCACTACACTCACCGTTTTATTTTCGTCGTTATAATCAACATCATCATCATCATCATCATCATCATCATCATCATCATCAACAACAACAACAACACACATACATTAGCAATAGCAACAACAGGAATAACTACAGCAGCGGTAACAACAACAACAACATCATAGCTCAGGAAGATATTAATTTTTTGTCATTCGTAATTCTATATTTTTTTGAAATATTCTCTCATTATAATTGCAGAGGTGAAAATCACTATTCCAGATAACCTTCGTAAAGGCGAAAATCCGGAAGTTGATGCGGTGAGAAACAAGAACGGTCACTCAAATCAAGCGTTTGCAGGATCCATGACTCAGCTTTAAATAAACTTGTTACTGTACGGATTTTTTATGAGTGTTTTATTTGTTTTTTCTTTTTTTAGTGAAGTTTAAGTTGATTTCGAGAAGTATATGATAGTTTTAAAGGACATAAGAGGCCCCTTTCTTTTTTTATCGCAAATACCCGCTTTAAGACGACAATGACGACAAATCCTTCTGTTCTGTGCTGTTGCTACACACTAAAGAGGAGTGTGTTTTTGTAGCTTTAGAGATCCAGTTTCACTTGCAAAAATGTAATATACTAAAGTAACAGAATTATACGTGTTACATATATTCTTCTAACTTGTGACTGCCCACATGACCGTAGCTTACTTGCATTTAAATGATGTATCATTAAGTTAATGAATTGCACATTTGTAGATGACTGGAGTGTATTTAGCTGTTTGAATTGGAAGCATAGTTGTAACTCAGATCGAGGGCTAAGAGCTAGACTGTTGTATCTACATATACAATAAGAGGGATATACAATTATTTTCACCGATGTCGGGAAATAGCGAAACTTAACAAAACTATTGCTTTTTTGTTTTAAGACGATTCGAAGCTTAAGGTAGACATACTTTTGATATAGTTCGACAAATACTCTAGTTCGGCAAGTTTCTTTTTGTTTTATTGATTTCTTTCATCATTGACTTCTTTTTTGTATTTCTTTTTAAAATATCAGCTTTAATGTAAGTAATACAGTGTTTTTGTTTATTTATAATAAAGTTGGCAAAATTATGTACAGAAAAGTTGTTTTTAGCAATGTCGTCTGCCTTATCACGTGTTATGACGTAAGCATTTTTTACAGAATTTTAACACCTCTGATTCTTATTTTTTAATGAGGCTTAAACCTTAGTAAATAGATAAGCTGACTAAGTGAATAGAAACAAATGTTCAGCAATTTTCCAGAAGTATTTTTATTATCAGAATTTTACTTGCAAATAACAAGTTTTAAATTGTAAGTTATAATTTTTATGTCTTATATATATTCCTTATATATATTCAATCTTTAAGGATTTTGCCTGTTTACCAAAACGGTCTGTTACCAATAATCTTGAAAGTGTTTTGACTGTGAATCATATATTTTTAGCGCATCTTATAAACCAATAATATTATATTCAAAAGTTCTGTTGTATAGACCTCTTATGTTATTAAGAAACGAAGTCTAAATTAGGAACCAAAAATTGTTATTTAAGTCCGATTCGTTATTAATATCCCCTTTTAACTGGTCATATAACGGAGTAGATAAATTTTAAACTTAATCTGTACATTTACTCTTAAGACACGTTTTTTAAAACCTCTTTTTTTCACACTAAATTATTGTCATCATTGTTTTTGTTATTTATTGTTAAGCAGAGATCTAGAATACCAAATATAATGGTATTGTTATGTGTTTGTTGTGAAGGAATTGTGAAATTGGAACCATTATTCATGTGTTTCTGTATTACTGATATCTAATAAAAAATTATCAAAATCTGTACGGAATCTTATTGTTTACATGTATAAATTCATGACGTCACTATATAAATGACATAATTTCAGATTTGTCTCTGTAATAATTGGACCTCTGCCAGGGAATATATTCATAAAGCTTCTTAGTAGAAACTCAAGTTATTTTCTTAAATTACAATTTTTACTAAATGATCCTTATAAACAAGAAAGAATTTAAACATTTCTTTTTGCTTTTTATTCTTGACAATATAATGAACATTGTAAGTTTCAAACTCTTTATGCCATAAGCAATAAAGTTGCAAATCGATTTGCAAAATTTGAACTTAAGTCAAACTTGATTAAGAAAAACTTATGGTGCTTTAGGAATGCGGCACATTGGCAAGAATTGTATCCCCAAACGCCCATTTCCAGGCAACGCCATAGTTAAAAACGTGCTTAACTGTCATAGTAAATACGGGTATTTTGTTTGATTTAAATGTAAACAATACTAAATATATTCGTTAGGCCTACATGCTCTATTAATTACAAAACCAAATGTTAAAATATATACCGATACACTTAAAACAAAAGAATGTATAGTTAGATATTATTGACAATATGAAAGGGATTTAACAAAATTAAAAAGCGTAGCAAATGCATAGCAGACACAATTTTAATCTTTTATTTTTGATTTAACACTTTTTCGAAGAATTCAAATATGGAGCAGACATTCTTTTTTGTGTTTTTCTGTTTGGTGTTTGGCGTTTTTTGGAGTTTTGAATCTTTGCTGTGTTTATTTCTTGGACTTTTTCTATGTGTTCTGGTGGATTTATATGGTATACTGAGAAGATTAGGTCTTATTTGTTACTTTAAAATCAGACGGCGTTTTGAGCCACAGAAAATAACAGACGCAAGTGGATTTAAAGGTAATTTTGGAAACCCCTCTTGCACTTTATACGTATTAAAAATACTTATAAACTACGTTTTCAACCGTAAACTCGTCTGGTCTCCTTTTCAAAGTTAAAACACGCAACTTGCCTTGACGTTATCTCTTTGTATAATCTTACTCTAAGAATAACATTTTCAGATTCATACCGATAACTGTTTAAAATCCGTCTGAAAATGAAATACACATAGAGGATATTTGTTTGTTTTTGTGGAAGATGGGAATTTATTTCATCTCGTGAACACCATATGTTGATATTTTCACTCGTGGCTGCGCCACTCGTGAAAATATCACATATGGTGTTCACTCGATGAAATAAATTCTCATCTTCCACTAAAAAACAAACAAATTTTCTTTTTATTTTATGCCAACACGTTAAAAATGGTTTTTTATGACATTTTTAATCAGGGCCTTCAATAAATTCCCCATGGTGAGCCCCAAATCAGTTAATGCGTACTTTGGTTACTCCGCACAAAAAAAGTGCAGACAATCTCCAATACATATGATAACTTTACTTCTGCTGAAATAAACTGAATACACTTTCATCAAATAACATTTATTTTTCTCTACACAGTTTATCAATATTTATTGAATTTTAGCCATACATACTTTAATTATAAAAGCGGATTAATACCGAGTAATATTCAATCAATTGAATTGAAAGTCGGCCATATTGGATATTGTCCATGTCAGTTATGTAAACAAATCAGACATTTTAAATAATTTATGGCGAATTTCATCATTGTTCACAACTAGTTAGGCTCAGGAATTCAATATTATAATTGGATTTAACAAGGTAAATAAATTTCACTCGCTGTCACAGTCTGAAATACAGCGGATTCTCTTGTATTTACGTGGTGGGGAAATTCCTGAAGTTTCATCAAGCAGTAGTTCCGGCACAAACAGTGTATTATCAAAATGGTAATTTCACTGATTCAAAACAGTGTATTATCACTTTTATCTCACTGATATTTCCCTATATTTCATTGGTAGGCATAAAATAAATTATGTTATCACACGGATAAACAAAAAAAATACTTAACTTAAAGAAAATTCAAGTTTTAATAAACAGTGTTGTTAGTCATGTTATGTTTCAGTATTATGTCTCCCGTCTCATGTCGACATCAATCTACGTCTGACAGAATGTCGTCTGCTTCAAGAATGTACTCTGGCTCATATCAAGTTATGGACAGAAAATTTTGTATATGATGTTGTGCTCACAAGAAGGGCCAAATTAGTGATTGGTGGACGATACGTCTGCTACAGACACCCGATTAAGATATTTGAAAGTTTTGAAATAATTTCACAGGTAAATACTTTCAGATCCATCATTATTTATTTCATTAACAATCAATTAATGCATAGACAGATTTGCACAAAAAGGGGGAAAAAGAAGACAAAAAGTATAAAAAAATGCGTACATTCATATCATCTTGAACCTCAGTTTGAAACGAGGCATCTTAACACACTAAGCATGAAGTCTCAATATAAAGCAAAGTTCACAAATGGGTGTAAATGTTCATGTTTTAACATGCGACCTCAGTTTACTAATTAGATTTTGCCATTATCATACTTTTTATGAAAAGTGCTGGAAACGATACATTAAAAACATCCTGTTAAAAAGCTTGTGACTTTTGTCCTCACTTCATTTTCTCTGCCACGCAGATGCTTACAGACCAAAGTCACTTTCGAAACTCAAGACTTGATGAAACCAAACAATATGAAAAAAAACCAATGAATTTCTACTTTTACCAATTAGTAGCTTGGTATGCTGAGACATACATGGTGTCCTCGATCTAGGAAACACCTCGTACATCGTTTAGACTTCGAGCCTGGAATATTCTGCACATGAGGAAACAAACCACAACACCGTTCTAACGAAAAACTAATCAGTTAGATCGAATATGTCTTATTTTTGTGTTTACAGGTTCTTCACTGGGATGAAACAACACTGTATATATCGCAGACGGTACTTAGATGTTCGGACAAATGTCTGTGTGCAACAGTTCTGTCTGTTCACCACATACATGGTACAACGATGTCAGCTCTGCTTGGCGACAAAATCACGGAATTTCAGAAACCGAAACACGAGATTTACGTGCAGAACTTTGAAAACTTTCACTCCACATATTTTGAGAAAACTCAAAAGACATGGAAAAATGTGTGAATGATTTTAAATTGTGACTGAGCCTATATTTCATTAACATATCTATTACTGCTTTGACTGCATTCTAACTGCTTGCATTCAGAAAAATGATTAAAAAAACAAGAGCTGTCGTAGGACAGCACGCTCGACTATTCTAACTGCTTGACACTAAAGGGCTATAAACCTTATACAACCATTGTCAATTACCTCCTCTGGCAAAATGAGGTAATGAGAGTGAAAAAGAATTGTATGTTTAGAGGCAATAATAACTAAATATACATACTACCTTGCCACATACTTTTATCATATTTTTAAGTCTAAAAAGGGGCCATAATTCATAGAAAATACCTTTATTTGACTAAGATCATAATTTCTAAAGTATAGTAAGTTTCAAGGCTAAACATCACAATCATTAGTTTAACAGAAAACTTAAACCCTAAGTGTCTGATAAAAGCGTAGACAGATTAATTAGGGTAAGTTCAAGATTGTAAAAACCAAACATAAAATGCAAGTATAAAAGTCGTTTGTTTACTAAAGTTTGTTTACTAACCTTAATGAGATAATCATGCATTGTCATTCCTATTGGCTTAATGGAAATTCAGGGACAGCATTTTATTTTCACTGTGGATACCAGTAACCAGATATTATGAAGATATCTGATACTTAGTCACAATATATCAGTATATTCTTTCTGTTGAATATACTGTTCATAAAATGTTGAGAATTCTTTTCAGTATTTACAGGAGATATTTTTTTTCAAGATATCAGAGGCCTGTCCTTTTACAGAACGCCTTATGCCTAGCAGAATCTGTTCAGATGTGTAAACTCTTTCCATTAAACACCTAATTTCATACTTCCAAGAGAGGTAATTCACCTCTCCTTTCCCCGACTCTCCACAGAATAGAGAAATCCAAGGGAATTTTACACCAGGCTCTGTCAAGCTGATAAAGTAGTACCTGCTTTAACTCCACTGAGTCATGTACCAACATGTTTAATGTAACTAATCAAGTCCTCCTTTGTTTCAATGTCAGGAGTTCCTCCTATCTGAAGTAATTTCAGATCCTTATCCGTAACTTCAAGTGTCTTTGCCATATTTGCTAAGTTCCTTCAACTGTAGCGTTTAAAATATCCTCGAAGTATAAAAATGTCTTAGTGTGGCAAAAAAACGGGTAAAATATCCTCCAATAGATAGCTAAGGTTTAAAAATTCAATCTTTTTGAAATCCTGTGTCAAATCTGCTATTCAACTTAAATTCAACTTATGCTTAACTCAACTCAAGTTCAACTCAACTCAAGTTTCACTTTAATTAAACTTAAGTGTAACATACTCAACTTAAGTTTAAACTTAAGTGTGCTACCTTGCCGAAAAACTTTAACCAAATTTCTAAGTCGAAAAGGGGCCACAATTCACACAAATTGCTTGATACAGTTACCTCCTCTTGTTAGCAGAGTAAGCTCTTGATGGTAAACAAGTATTTTAAGTTTCAGGGCTATATATCTGCAAGGGTTAGGTGAATAATGTTATCTTGTCGAAAAACTTTAACCTGAACCAACGCCGACGCCGGGGCGAGAACTATAGCCCTCCTTATTCTTCGAATAGTCGAGCTAAAAAAGAAAATAATAACAAAACAACTGGTGATAATCGACAGACACTGCGTTCCATAAATAACAAATTAATGAAGGAGTTTACTTTACACCTCGATTAACTTCACATAGAAATCGGAGACGACGACGACAACAACAACAACAACAAAAAATACAAAAAAAAACAAAACAACTTTTATCAACTTTTTGAAAAAAAAAGAAAAAAACAGAAAAGAAAAATAACCTAAAATAAACTGTACTTTCAAATGCTTCAGACCTTAATCCTGATTTTCTCACATATCTTAGTTTGTCACTTCTGAATGTCAGAAAATTAAAGTTAAAAAATACGTAATTGAAATAATCGCGCTACTTTTCACGTGGGAAACCAACGCAATTTTATAAATTTAGGTAATCTTTGTGTTCCGGTTCTTTAAAGCTGTATCATCTGACCTTCAGAAATCTGTATAAATAAGTGAAAATCCAGCCCTGTATTTTTGAAGCGAGCTCTCACTGTGACAGAGATAAAGAAACGAAATCAAAGAAACAATGTCTTCAGTGCGGACTATTTTTGGAACACTGCTTGCAGTGTGCGATTTTGCTCAGCTTAGCACAGGTAAGGGAACAAGAGATTGTTTTTAATTTTCATAATTACTGTACTGTTTCTGTTGCTTTAATTTCCCCGGATAAACTACACCAAAATTCACTCATTGACAGAAATCTGGGCTCAAACACCATGCATCTTGTGAAATATGATTATTTACTTGAATAGGATAATTATGAATTTATTTCCAGGACAAATTATCTCAGAAGAAATGTCCGCCTAAGTGACGAATAGGGGAATGCTCAACAGCAAAAAAAATCGATATTATTTTTCATGGTCGATCAATTGAAATCGATATTACTTTTTCATGGTCGATAAATTTTGATGTTGATATAACTTTTTCAAAATCGTTGAAGTCTGATATCATCAATTTTTTAAGGTCAATAGATTCTGATGTATTCACTTTTCAAGATCGATAAATTCTGATATCGATATCACTATTTCGATATATCATCATACTGATATAATTTTAGATTAATAATTTTATAAGGAAGTATTATCTGCTAATTATATCTCTTTTATTATTACTAAAATTACAGCTTTTAGGAATGGAGACAGAAATTTATTGTGGGCAGTGCTATCGAAGAATATGATGAAAGGTCTTGCCCCCTATGGGGACGAAGGGAACCCCATTGTCGTAAAGCATTTTATCGATATTCAAACAGTTATCTCCCTTGTAAGTACTTCCATTATTCGTGTTTCTGTGTTTATATATTACCCACCTTTTCTTTATAAGATGTGTTTTCTTTGACGTTCAAAACGTTTAAATTCAAGAGAGAAAAAAACAGATATGTAGTACAGTATCATCTTAGTAAACTTATATTAATAGAATACGGCAAAAATCTCCGAAAGATAAATTTGTAATCTGACTAAAAGTTCACTTTTGAGTATCTTACTATTTAAGAATTAAAAAGTACTACTGCTTCAAAACGTATACTAAAAACTATTAAAGGGGAAAAAATCACCTTTTTTTTTTTTTTTTAAAGATTTCTGACGTTTACAGTTCTGAAAACCTCATAGAATTATGGCGTCTCTCAAAAGAATGAGTTTAAAACCCTCATACGTTAAGCGCATTCAGTTATCATTGGATGTTACGTGACGATAGATGCATATAAATAAAAAAATATTAATTTATTCCACGATAAGTTTTTTATCTTGTGACATCAGGATTTGATCTGAACAAAATTTGATCAAAACAACCAAAGAAAGGGATAAATAATTACATTTCTTAAAATATTTTATACATGTATTTGGCTCATTTTCCGCCCAAGATATCTTTGTGGTGGCAATGGTTGCAGATACGATAGGGGAAATATGTCTTTCATGACCCTTGATCTGGTAGTTAACTGTTATTAAGACGTGGGGATTTCACATCATCCAGTTTAATTCTAACATACTATTTTTGTTTTTAATTTGCAGTCCTCGAAACGTTGAAAATATACCAATAGCAACAGTATTTCCGCAACTATAAAACCAGAGCTGACGTCAAATGATATTCATACATCTAATTGTAGCTTCTTTTAAAAGTTAAATATATGTTTTGACTTTGACAGGAGGATGATATCTTAACGATGCAGTTATAGGAGGGAAAGTTTTGGAAAGACGTGAGACTCCAGTGGGACCCTGACATGTTTCAAGACGTCTCTGAGATAAGAATCCCTAGCGGGGCTATCTGGCAACC
The DNA here is from genome assembly GCA_012932295.1 of Cyclina sinensis. Lineage (NCBI taxonomy): Eukaryota > Metazoa > Mollusca > Bivalvia > Venerida > Veneridae > Cyclina > Cyclina sinensis. Next base: position 3,806,543 of record JAAONU010000003.1, read on the forward strand.
TGATATCCTTCTTTATAACAGGTAGCTCTTGATAATTTATTCATTGTTTGGCTTACTTTAACTGAACTATTTTCTCTTTTCGTAAAGTGATATTTATGGCACTGTTAGGTTTCACAAAACTAAAAGCATATTTTCAATGCTTTTACTCTTTTTCAATTTAAGCGCGGAAGAATACAAAGGCTTCCCTCCAGGCGATCTTAACGTGGTTGTTACTTTTGACGGCAATGTCACACAGTTAGTGCCGAAGATTCGACGCTCCATCTGTAACGTCAATGAGAGCAGGTTGTTGGAATCGCAAGTAGTCCCATGCACTCTCAAGTATGCTTCCTGGACACATGGCAAATCCACATTGGACCTACAGTATTATAAGGAGCCTGAAATATACTATAACACAAATCGTCACTGGGAAGTGGACAGCACATCGGCAGTGAGGAACGAATTGCAGTACAGCTGTTGCCAAGAGGCTTACGTGGATGTCACATACACAGTTAATTTGAGGAAGAAAGATTAAACGCTCGATAGAAAATATCTTCGCTGCAGATTATGGAGAAACAAAACTCTTTCCTTTGAAAATGTTTCTGCGAAACCATTTAGGCATAATTGCTGATGGCTACAAGTACTCTTTTAGTTTGTTGGATCAATGTTACCTTTCAGATGAGTTAAATGATATAAATTTGATACAGGAGGCTAGCTGGTACTTGACCAATGATAGAAATCTTGAAGAATACAAGTTGTCTATCTAGCCTTCAAAAGTTTATCTTTTATAACCTTTCATCTAGCCTTTATTTTCAGCTTTGAAATAAATTTTAGAGCTTTTTATCTTTTTGTCTTTATTCATGTATAAATGAGTTATTGAGTTTTTAAGTTTATCAATTTCAACGATTGACAACCCCAGTTGTCTGGTTCTCGGTCGTACTTTGCTACGTAAAAGTACGTCAGGCAAAGCACAATAATGGCGGCGCCCACAGGGTTTGTTCAGGTAACGAATATTTCTTATTTAGCATGAACATTTTTGTAAGATAGTTGATTTTGTAGGAGTTAGGTACAATATACCCCATTAAGACTCAATTTTTCTTTGTCTAGCAACAGTTACCGAAATATTTACCAACAAACGGGCAAAATCACGTCCGAAATATGGCTACTTTGTATATATCGTGCTTTTGTGTTGACAGGTTCTTCACTGGGATGAAACAACACTGTATATATCGCAGACGGTACTTAGATGTTCGGACAAATGTCTGTGTGCAACAGTTCTGTCTGTTCACCACATACATGGTACAACGATGTCAGCTCTGCTTGGCGACAAAATCACGGAATTTCAGAAACCGAAACACGAGATTTACGTGCAGAACTTTGAAAACTTTCACTTCGCATATTTTGAGAAAACTCAAAAGACATGGAAAAATGTGTAAAGTTAATGATTTTAAATGGTGACTGAGCCTATATTTCATATACATTGTGACATATAACTGCTTTGACTGCATTCTAACTGCTTGCATTCAGAAAAATACCGTTTTTGTGAGAGAAAAAATGATTAAAAAAAAACAAGAGCTGTCGTAGGACAGCACGCATGACTATTCTAACTGGTTGACACTAAAGGTCTATAAAGTTAACCTTATACAACCATTGTCAATTACCTCCTCTTGCAAAATGAGGTAATGAGAGTGAAAAAGTATTGTATGTTTAGAGGCAATAATAACTAAATATACATACTACCTTGCCACATACTTTAACCATATTTTGAAGTCTAAAAAGGGGCCATATTTCATAGAAAATACCTGTATTTGACTAAGATCATAATTTCTAAAGTATAGTAAGTTTCAAGGCTAAACATGACAATCATTAGTTTAACAGAAAACTTAAACCCAAAGTGTCTGATAAAAGCGTACACAGATTTATTAGGGTAAGTTCAAAACTGTAAAAATCAAACATAAAATGCAACTATAAAAGTTGTTTGTTTACAAAAGTTTGTTTACTAACCTTAATGAGATAATCATGCATTGCCATTGCTATTGGCTTAATGGAACTTCTAGGACATAATTTTATTTTCACTGTGGATACCAGTAACCAGATATTATGAAGATATCTGATACTTAGTCACAATATATCAGTATATTCTTTCTGTTGAATATACTGTTCATAAAATGTTGAGAATTCTTTTCAGTATTTACAGGAGATATTTTTTTTCAAGATATCAGAGGCCTGTCCTTTCACAGAACGCCTTATGCCTAGCAGAATCTGTTCAGATGTGTAAACTCTTTCTTCCATTAAACACCTAATTTCATACTTCCAAGAGAGGTAATTCACCTCACCTTTCCCCGACTCTCAACAGAATAGAGAAATCCAAGGGAATTTTACATCAGGCTCTGTCAAGCTGGTAAAGTAAGTACCTGCTTTAACTCCACTGAGTCATGTACCAACATGTTTAATGTAACTAATTAAGTCCTCCTTTGTTTCAATGTCAGGAGTTCCTCCTATCTTCTTAAAGGTTTGAAGTAATTTCAGATCCTTATCCGTAACTTCAAGTGTCTTTGCCATATTTGCTAAGTTCCTTCAACTGTAGCGTTTAAAAATATCCTCGAAGTATAAAAATGTCTTAGTGTGGCAAAAAACGGGTAAAATATCCTCCAATAGATAGCTAAGATCTAAAAATTCAATCCTTTTTAAAATCCTGTGTCAAATCTGCTATTCAACTTAAATTCAATTTATGATTAACTCAACTCAAGTTCAACTCAACTTAAGTTTCGCTTTAATTAAACTTAAGTGTAACATACTCAACTTAAGTTTAACTTTAGTGTGTGCTACCTTGCCGAAAAACTTTAACCAACTTTCTAAGTCGAAAAGGGGCCATAATTCACACAAAATGCTTGACACAGTTACCTCCTCTTGTTAGCAGAGTAAGCTCTTGATGGTTAACAAGTATTTTAAGTTTCAGGGCTATATCTGCAAGGGTTAGGTGAATGATGTTACCTTGTCGAAAAACTTTAACCTGAACCAACGCCGACGCCGGGGCGAGAACTATAGCCCTCCTTATTCTTCGAATAGTCATGCTAAAAAAGAAAATAATAAAACAACTGGTGATAATCGACAGACACTGCGTTCCATAAATAACAAATTAATGAAGGAGTTTACTTTACACCTCGATTAACTTCACATAGAAATCGGAGACGACGACGACAACAACAACAACAACAAAAAATACAAAAAAAAAAAAAACAACTTTTATCAACTTTTTGAAAAAAAAGAAAAAAACAGAAAAGAAAAATAACCTAAAATAAACTGTACTTTCAAATGCTTCAGACCTTAATCCTGATTTTCTCACATAACTTAGTTTGTCACTTCTGAATGTCAGAAAATTAAAGTTCAAAAAAACGTAATTGAAATAATCGCGCTACTTTTCACGTGGGAAACCGGCGCAAATTTATATAATTTAGGTAATCTTTGTGTTCCGGTTCTTTAAAGCTGCATCATCTGACCTTCAGAAATCTGTATAAATAAGTGAAAATCCAGCCCTGTATTTTTAAAAGCGAGCCTCTCACTGTGACAGAGATAAGGAAACGAAATCAAAGAAACAATGTCTTCAGTGCGGACTATTTTTGGAACACTGCTTGCAGTGTGCGGTTTTGCTCAGTTTAGCACAGGTAAGGGAACAAGAGCTTGTTTTTATTTTTCATAATTCCTGTACTGTTTCTGTTGCTTTGATTTCCCCGAATAAACTACAACAAAATTCACTCATTGACAGAAATCTGGGCTCAAACACCATGCATCTTGTGAAATATGATTATTTACTTGAATAGGATAATTATCAATTTATTTCCAGGACAAATAATCTCAGATGAAATATCCGCCTAAGTGACGAATAGGGGAATGCTCAACAGCTTAAAGAAATCATAAATAAATTACTCAGTTGCATTTACTTTCTGAAGGAAATAGAAGATGGTTTTTGTCTTCCACTTAGATATGGGTAGTCTGCTTAAATTTCTATTGCATTTATCTAAATATTTTGCACATACGTGTCTTTACCACAGATACACGTCTTCAAGTACGTGTCTTCTGCGTGAAGCTGTTGAGATTGCATTGCTCTGACGGCTTCACCAACTTAGAAGCGGTATGACATTGCTATGTCCTTAGTCCATATCACTTTTTGAAGTTGATAACTCCTCCTATCGTTATCACTTTTAAGGTCGATAAACCCGATATCGATATTAATTTTTCATGGTCGATAAATTAATATCGATATTACTTTTTCATGATCGATAAATTTTGATGTCGATATGACCTTATCAAAATCGTTAAATTCTGATATCATCATCTATTCAAGGTCAATAGATTATGATGTATTCACTTTTCAAGATCGATAAATTCTGATATCGATATCACTATTTCGATATATCATCATATTGATATAATTTTAGATTAATAATTGTATAAGGAAGTATTATCTGCTAATTATATCTCTTTTATTATTACTCAAATTACAGCTTTTAGGAATGGAGACAAAAATTTATTGTGGGCATTGTTATCGAAGAATATGGTGAAGGGTCTTGCCCCCTATGGGGACGAAGGGAACCCTATTGTCGTAAAGCATTTTATCGAAATTCAAACAGTTATCTCCCTTGTAAGTACTTCCATTATTCTATTTTCTGTGTTTAAATATTACCCAGCTTTTGTTTATAAGATGTGTCTTTTTTGACGTTCAAAACGTTTAAATCCAAGAGAGAAAAAAACAGATATGTGGTACAGTATGATCTAAGTAAACACATATTAATAGAATACGGCAAAAATCTGCGAAAGATAAATTCGTAATCTGACTAAAAGTTCACTTTTGAGTATTTACCATTTAAGAATTAAAAAGTACCACTGCTTCATAGCGTATACTAAAAACTATTGAAGGAAAAAAATCCCTTTTTTAAAAAGATTTTTTGACGTTTACAGTTCTGAAAACCTCATAGAATTATGGTGTCTCTCAAAAGAATGAGTTTAAAACCCTCATGCGTTAAGCGCATTCAGTTATCATTGGATGTTACGTGACGATAGTTGCATATAAATAAACAAATATTTACTTATTTAACGATAAGTGTTTTCATCTTGTGACATCAAGATTTTATCTGAAGAAGATTTGATCAAAACAATCAAAGAAAGGGATAAATAATTACATTTCTTAAAATATTTTATTCATGTATTTGGCTCATTTTCTGCCCAAGTAATCTTTGTGGTGGCAATGGTTACAGATACGATAGGGGAAATATGTCTTTTATGACCCATGATCTGGTAGTTTACTGTTATAAAGATCTGGGGGTTTCACATCATCCAGTTAAATTGTAACATACTATTTTTGTTTTGAATCTGCAATCCTCGAAACGTTAAAAATATACCAACAGCAACAGTATTTCCGCAACTATTAAACCAGTGCTGACGTCAAATGATATTCATACATCTAATTGTAGCTCGTTTTTAAAAGTTAAATATATGTTTTGACTTTGACAGGAGGACGATATTTTAACGATGCAGTTATGGGAGGGGAAGTATTGGAAAGACACGAGACTCCAGTGGGACCCTGACATGTTTCAAAACGTCTCTGAGATAAGAATCCCTAGCGGGGCCATCTGGCAACCTGATATCCTTCTTTATAACAGGTACCTCTTGATAATTTATTCATTGTTTGACTTACTTTAACTGAACTATTTTCTCTTTTCGTAAAGAGATATTTCTGGCACTGTTAGGTTTCACAAAACTAAAAGTACATTTTCAATGCGTTTACTCTTTCTTAATTTAAGCGCAGAAGAATACAAAGGCTTCCCCCCAGGCGATCTTAACGTGGTTGTAACTTTTGACGGCAATGTCACACTGGTAGTGCCGAAGATTCGACGCTCAAACTGTAACGTCAATGAGAGCATGTTGTTGGAGACGCAAGTAGTCCCATGCACCCTCAAGTATGGTTCCTGGACACATGGCAAATCCACATTGGACCTACAGTATGATAAGGAGCCTGAAATAAACTTCATGTATTACACAAATCGTCACTGGGAAGTGGACAGCACATCGGCAGTGAGGAACGAATTGCAGTACAGCTGTTGCCCAGAGGCTTACGTGGATGTCACATACACAGTTAATTTGAGGAAGAAAGATTAGACGCTCGATAGAAAATACCTTCGCTGCAGATTATGGAGAAACAAAACTCTTTCCTTTGAAAATGTTTCTGGGAAACCATTTGGGCATAATTGCTGATGGCTACACGTACTCTTTTAGTTTGTTGGATCAATGTAACCTTTCAAATGAGTTAAATGATATAAATGTGATACAGGAGGCTAGCTGGTACTTGACCAATGATAGAAATCTTGAAGAATACAAGTTGTCTATCTAGCCTTCAAAAGTTTATCTTTTATAACCTTTCATCTAGCCTTTATTTTCAGCTTTGAAATAAATTTTAGAGCTTTTTATCTTTTGTCTTTTTTCATGTATAAATGAGTTATTGAGTTTTTAAGTTTATCAATTTCAACGATTGAAAACCCCAGTTGTCTGGTTCCCGGTCGTACTTTGCTACGTAAAAGTACGTCAGGCAAAGCACAATAATGGCGGCGCCCACAGGGTTTGTTCAGGTAACGAATATTTCTTATTTAGCATGAACATTTTTGTAAGATAGTTGATTTTGTAGGAGTTAGGTACAATATACCCCATTAAGACTCAATTTTTCTTTGTCTAGCAACAGTTACCAAAATATTTACCAACAAACGGGCAAAAGCACGTCCGAAATATGGCTACTTTTTATATATCGTGCTTTTGTGTTGACAGGTTCTTCACTGGGATGAAACAACACTGCATATATCGCAGACGGTACTTAGATGTTCGGACAAATGTCTGTGTGCAACAGGTCTGTCTGTTCACCATATACATTGTACAACAATGTCAGCTCTGCTTGGCGACAAAATCACGGAATTTCAGAAACCGAAACACGAGATTTACGTGCAGAACTTAGAAACTTTCACTCCACATATTTTGAGAAAACTCAAACGACATGGAAAAATGTGTGAAGTTAATGATTTTAAATGGTGACTGAGCCTATATTTCATTAACATTGCTACATATAACTGCTTTGACTGCATTCTAACTGCTTGCATTCAGAAAAATACCGTTTTTGTGAGAGAAAAAAAGATTAAAAAAAGAAAATAAAAACAAAACAACTGCTGATAATTGACAGACACTGCGTTACATAAATAACAAAGTAATGAAGGTGTTTACTTTACACCTCGTTAACTTCACATCATGGTGTGATGCATGAGATTTACGAATGAGATTTCCGTACTGGACTTTTATCACTTAGTCAGTAAAGGGTCATATAGCAATCGGAGACGACGAAGACAACAACAACAACAACAGAAAATACAAACAAACAAACAACTTTCTGAAAAAAAGAAAATCAGAAAAGAAAAATAACCTGAAATAAATTTGTACTTTCAAATGCTTCAGACCTTAATCCTGATTTTCTCACATAACTTAGTTTGTCACTTCTGAATGTCAGAAAATTAAAGTTCAAAAATACGTAATTGAAATAATCGCGCTACTTCACACGTGGGAAACCGGCGCAAATTTATAAAATTTAGGTAATCTTTGAGTTCCGGTTCTTTAAAGCTGCATCATCTGACCTTCAGAAATCTGTATAAATAAGTGAAAATCCCGCCCTGTATTTTTAAAAGCGACCTCTCACTGTGACAGAGATAAAGGAACGAAATCAAAGAAACAATGTCTTCAGTGCGGACTATTTTTGGAACACTGCTTGCAGTGTGCGGTTTTGCTCAGCTTAGCACAGGTAAGGGAACAAGAGATTGTTTTTATTTTTCATAATTATTGTACTGTTTCTGTTGGTTTGGTTTAACCGGAAAACTACAACAAAATTCACTCATTGACAGAAATCTGGGCTCAAACACCATGCATCTTGTGAAATATGATTATTTACTTGAATAGGATAATTATCAATTTATTTCCAGGATAAATAATCTCAGATGAAATGTTCACCTAAGTGACGAATAGGGGAATGCTGAAGAGCAAAAAAAAATCATAAATAAATTACTCAGTTGCATTTACTTTCTGAAGGAAATAGCAGATTGTTTTTGTCTTTCACTTAAACATGGCTAGTCTGCTTAAGTTTCTACTGCATATATCTCAATATTTTGCACACTTTACCACAGATACACGTCTTCAAGTACGTGTCTTCTGCGTGAAGCTGTTGAGATTGCATTGCTCTGACGGCTTCGCCAACTTAGAAGCGGTATGACATTGCTATGTCCTTGGTCCATATCACTTTTTAAAGTCGATAACTCCTCCTATCGTTATCACTTTTAAAGTCGATAAAGCCGATATCGATATCATTTTTTCCAGGGTCGATAAATTGATATCGATATTACTTTTTCATGGTCGATAAATTTTGATGTTTATATAACTTTTTCAAAGTCGTTGAAGTCTGATATCATTTTTTAAGGTCAATAGATTCTGATGTATTCACTTTTCAAGATCTCGGTAAATTCTGATATCGATATCACTATTTCGATATATCCTCATATTGATATAATTTTAGATTAATTATTTTATAAGAAAGCATTAACTGCTAATTATATCTCTTTTATTATTACTAAAATTACAGCTTCTAGGAATGGAGACAGAAATTTATTGTGGGAAGTATTATCGAAGAATATGGTGAAGGGTCTTGCCCCCTATGGGGACGACGAGAACCCAATTGTCGTAAAGCATTCTGTCGATATTCAAACAGTTATCTCCTTTGTAAGTTCTTCCATTATTTGTTTTTCTGTCTTTTAATTTTGCCCACCTTTTGTTTATAAGATGTGTCTTTTTGACGTTAAAAACTTTTCTTCTACTTAAATCCAAGAAATAAACCAGATATGTGGTACAGTATGATCTAAGTAAACACATATTAATAGAATACAGCAACAATCTCAGAAAGATAAATTCGTAAGCTGACTAAAAGTTCACTTTTGAGTATCTTACCATTTTAGAATTAAAAAGTACCACTGCTTCATAACGTATACTAAAAACTATTGAAGGAAAACACACAAAAAACACAATATCTCCCTTTTTAAAAGATTCCTGACGTTTACAGTTCAGAATACCTCATAGAACTGTGGTGTCTCTCAAAAGAATGAGTTTAAACCCCAAATACGTTAAGCGCAATCTCCACGCAGTGGTTTTCAATCATTGCATGTTACGTGACGATAGTTGCATATAAATAAACAAATATTAAGTTCTTTTACGATAGGTTTTTTTATCTTGTGACATCAGGATTTGATCTGAAGAAGATTTGATAAAACAATTAAAGAAAGGGATAAATAATTGCATTTCTAAAAATAAATTTTGTACATGTATTTGGCTCATTTTCTGCCCAAGTAATCTTTGTGATGGCAATGGTTGCAGATACGATAGGGGAAATATGACTTTTATGACCCATGATCTGATAGTTAAGTGTTATTCACATCATCCAGATAAATTGTGACATACTATTTTTGTTTTGAATTTGCAATCCTCGAAACGTTAAAAAAATACAAACAGTGACAGGATTTCCTCAAATATTAAACCAGTGCTGACGTCAAATGGCATTCACACATCCAATTTTAGCTCCTTATAGAAATTATATACATGTTTTGACTTTGACAGGAGGACGATATCTTAACAATGCAGTTATGGGAGTGGAACTGTTGGAAAGACACGAGACTCCAGTGGGACCCTGACATGTTTCAAAACGTGTCTGCGATAAGCATCCCTAGCGGGGCCATCTGGCAACCTGATATCCTTCTCTATAACAGGTACCTCTTGATAATATTCATTGTTTGGCTTACTTTAACTGAACTATTTTCTCTTTTCGTAGAGAGATATTTCTGGCACGGCACTGTTAGGTTTCACAAAACTAAAAGCACATTTTCAATGTGTTTACTTTTTCTTTATTTTAGCGTGGAAGATTACAAAGGCTTCCCTCCAGGCGATCTTAACGCGTTAGTAACTTTTGACGGCAATGTCATACTGGTAGTGCCGAGGATTCGACGCTCCATCTGTTACATCAATGACAGCATGCTGTTGGAGGCGCAAGTAGTCCCATGCACTCTCAAGTATGGTTCCTGGACACATGGCAAATCCACATTGGACCTACAGTATGATAAGGAGCCTGTAATACGCTTTAACACAAATCGTCACTGGGAAGTGGACAGCACATCGGCAGTGAGGAACGAATTGCACTACAGCTGTTGCCCAGAGACTTATGTGGATGTCACATACACAGTTAATTTGAGGATGAAAGATTAGACGCTCGATAAAAAATACCATCGCTGCAGATTATGGAGAAACAAACTCTTTCCTTTGAAAATGTTTCTGGGAAACCATTTGGGCATAATTGCTGATGGTACAAGTGCTCTTGTCGTTTATTTGATCAATGTAACCTTTACAATGAGTTAAATGATATAAATTTGATACAGGAGGCTAGCTGGTACTTGACCAATGATAGAAATCTTGAAGAATACACGTTGTCTATCTAGCTTTCAGAATTATATCTTTTATAACCTTTCATGCAGCCTTTATTTTCAGCTTTGAAATAAATTTTAGAGCTTTTTATCTTTTTGTCCTTTGTCATGTATAAATGAGTTATTGAGCTTTTAAGTTTATCAATTTCAACGATTCAAAACCCGAAATGCCAGCACACTAATAAGATGGCCAGTTTTTTCTCCCATCGAACGTTTTCATTGGTTGTATATCGATAATAATTAAACACCATAAGGTTCGATATCTGCTTGGAGCGGAGCAGTGGTTTAGTGATAATGCGCAGGACTGGTAATACATGGGTCGCGAGTGCGATCCCCCACTTCTCCACTTACATTACTAATTGTCTTTCAGATGACACGTTTAACAAAGGTAACGACCACAAACTCGCTCAAATAGATAGATATCTAAAGCCTGTTAACCCTTAACCTGCTGGAACCGAAAGTGATCAGCCTTTGCCACCAGTATAGAGCCAGGCCAGCCTGCACATCCGTGCAGTCTGACCAGGCTCTATCCTGTTGGTATTTTGATATTGAAATCCCTTAAACTTTGAATGGACTGTTCCAAATTCAAGGCTGGGCAAATCCATTACAAAATTTCAGCATGTTCAGGGTTAAAGTGCTAAAATCTGTCGTTTTTCAGACTGTCGTTGATGAAAAAGTTGATGAAAAAGTGTTACAGTCCACGCACTTGTATAACCGGTATAGCCGAACTAAATCTGGTACATTGAATGCCTTTTCCCACCTACTTAGGCTCAAAGAAGAATAAATGAAAAGTTTGATGAAAACTGAATTGATTATTTTTAGTCGGCGCTCTATATTTGATATTAAGTTTTGGACTAGTTGTTATTTGACGATTAATTTCTTTTTATTATTACGTCGTTTCACTTAAAAAAAATTATTGAAATTTAACCAACGTTTTGACCTGAAAAGAGTATGAAATATTTCATAGGTATGAACTGTAAAATAAATAAGAAATATATCATGTTTGATGATTCTCAACATTTTTTACCATTCGGTCCCTTCATATTGATAATGGAAGGGATGTAACTATTGCGTAGAGACTGCAACCTGCGCATAAATCTCCCCTCATACAGAGAAGTAACAGCTATGTAGTATGGTGCTTAGAACTTAGTAAATATCGACTGATGTGATTCTGGCCATATATTTCTGCCCTTGTTCGGTTTCTTTTGAAGTTACTGATTGAATAATGACTTGAAGAGCAAGTGTAATAAAGTTCAGTGCATAAATAATCTCACCAGAGGCTTGCGTAATAAATTTTGAACTTGTTTTTTTAAACTCGTCGAATAAAATATGAAATGTGAACCCTTGTCAGATTCTCTAAACATAGAGTTTACTTAAAAAAAGGTACGTAGCTGGAGTATTTTGCGCATGCGTGAAAAATCAGAATATTATCCTTTAAACATCTTATGTAATTTTATGCCGAGTACTTGACTCATTTGAATATTTTTTTTTCTCTTTTATTTTCACAATCATTTTACACATTGATTGCATGTATAATATCCGACATCACTCTGACATATATATATATATATATATATATACTCTATACACACAATTTATGCACACACACGCACACACACAAACACACACACACACACACGCACACACACATGCATGCATACATAGACATATATTTACACACTATTTTTGCATACAATGTGAAAATTATCTTTCATCTCCTTTCACATATATAAATAAATAATAATATCTAGTGTCCTTGATTTAAAAAAATAAGTATATGTAAATGTTAAATTCAAAATTTTAAACTAACGAATATGAAAAAAAAAAACAAAAAAAACCCCCAATCATTTGTCAGATGTCATTTCTTTTTTTATTTTAATTTCTTAATGATAAATTTACTCCATTTCTGTAGGTGGGTATCAAGTTTATCTTTTGATAAAGCTATTTCTTTTTCTGTTTCTATTTTTAGTTTGAGGTAGCTGATGAATATTTTTAAAAGTAGGAATTTCATGTCTTAATTTCATTTTAACTATAAAGAATTTCATTAAAATGAAAATGAAGTTTAATTATTTATCTTGTTGACCATTACCAAATAAAGCATCTTGTTTACTAATATTAATGTTAAATGATTTTAATTTCAAATATCTACTCAATATACTCCATAACTCTTGTGTAGCAGAACATTCCCAGAATAAATGTTCTATTGTTTCTATATAACTACTGCAAAAGTCACATATATTTGAAGAGGACAATTTACATTTGTATAAATATTTATTTGTTGGTATTAAGCGCATTAAGAATTTATATTGAAAATTACGTAACTTGGTATCAATAGTAGATGTGTAAATATTTGAAAACATGTCTTTCCACTTTAATCATTTTCATTTATATCTATGCCATTTATCCATTTCTCTTTTAATTTTTTATTTTCATAATTTTCCATCTGAATATTGTATATATATTTTGTTATCTTCTTTAATGTGTTAATTTTGTTTAAAAGTGTACTTTTACCCATTGTATTTATTTCTTCCTGCACAAGTTTTTGTTTCTATTGAGGTGGTATGCTTTTAATAAGACTATGATATTTAAGAAAGTCTGCTTGCTGAATGTTATAAAGATATCTAAATTGATTAAAGTTGAAGAATCTTTTTGTTCGATAATCGAATAGATGTTCAATGTATTTTATTCCAGATTATTTGTTTTCCAACTTTATCAATTTCACCTGTGAATTTTGAATATTAGCTAGCAAAAAAAGCATGTAATTAACCAAATAATAATAATAATAATACAAGAACAAATATCTACACTTTGGTATCTAGGCTACATATCTACGTACAAAGTTTCACACTTAGTGAGTTATCGCAGGATACTGCAGACAGATGAACAAATACTGAGGATAGATTTTGCGGACAGATGAACAGATACTGAGGACAGATTTCGCGGACAGATGAACAGATACTGAGGACAGATTTCGCGGACAGATGAACAGTTAGTGAGGATAGATTTTGCGGACAGATGAACAGATACTGAGGATAGATTTTGCGGACAGATGAACAGATACTGAGGACAGATTTTGCGGACAGATGAACAGATACTGAGGATAGATTTCGCGGACAGATGAACAAATACTGAGGATAGATTTCGCGGACAGATGAACAAATACTGAGGATAGATTTCGCGGACAGATGAACAAATACTGAGAATAGATTTTGCGGACAGATGAACAAATACTGAGGATAGATTTCGCGGACAGATGAAGATTCTGCTTATTTTACATAGGGACGGACAGACATGTATACGGAGGGTCAGCCTTCAGTCCCATCAGGCAATACAATGGGTATGACTAGTAAAAATAAATTGCAGTGTTAGCACATGCATTGATAAAATATTCTTACGGATCACATTGTATGCGTGCTGTCCTTTAGGAAGAAATTACAAAAGTCTACGCAGCTATTCCCATACAGGGATTACTAATTTCCTGTCTTGGTAAAGTCTGAGGCTAGTAAGGACGATACTAAATGAAATTATTTCCGAAAACATGTCGCAAGGGAACAGTCCCCGGACAAAACAAGTACTTGCTTTAAGTTAACGCGCCAAATTTTGTATCGGGAGAATTTTTTTGATATGAAATGTGTGCGTACAAAACGTGTTTTTTAATCATAGCAACCTTAATCAATCTTTTGAAGAACATATTTGTTATATTTAAAAGGTGTATCTAAAACTGGACGAACTCCTGGATGGCTATCACTAGATGTCGTACCAAGATTTCAACTGTCTTTAAACAAATTTCACTCTTTAAATGAACAAATATCTATCCCAAATCTTTACAACCCAAGATTTCATTAACAATCAAAGAATACATTTATCTACGATAAAAGTTGCCTTTGAGCAGCATTGAAATAAAATCTTTTACATCAAAGTCTTGTTTCGTTTTCATGAAATGGTGAGTGCAACATAGGTGAAAGTTACGGTCCTTGCGCACCAGCCTATAATTGTATAAATACAACATTTGACAACTACGTAAGGGGTTCGATGTTTTGGCTCAGTGGTGGTTACAGCGTTGGTTGTCGATGCGAGAAGACCTGAGTTCGCCCATCGCTCTAGGTTGTCGTTTTCAAGATACAATGATTCTTTCTGTTAAGAATTTTCATGTTCTTAAGTCTGTTGATAAGGTCTACTTAAGATAAAGGTAAAAATATTTTGTACAATTTTACAATGAACACGATTTGTCACTTTTTCGGTTCTTCTTCTTGAAGGGCGCTAGACTAAAGTTCCCATTTTTTTCCCCAGACCTTGCTGTTAAAATATTGCATTAGCAATGGCACTGTTTTCATGATTTAGTTTTGTCACAGCAGTTGTGATTGAAGATATATTTGAATTTTGTCGCAGTTGAAAGTTCAAGTACAACGGAAGATTGCTTATCTACTTTCATAAACAAAAGAATGTCCTGTTCAAATTGGATAGAATCAAATGAAATTACAGGAAGTGAGAAGTGAGTTGTGGTTAATGAGCGGAAAGCAGATAGTAACACATAAAACTACGCGTATCAAGAGCAGACTCCTTCGAAGTTATCTCCCCTTTCATTCTATATAGCAGAATTCTCCATCTCCTCGTAGTGATCTCCCTTCTCATTCTAAAACAGAGAACTCAGTCTCCCTGCAGTGATCTTTCCTTCGTTCTTCCATGAATGTACACATGAAACTTTTTCTTTCAATGAAATTTTTAACATTTTGTTAATTTACTTTCGACCATCATCACGTGACATGCCTGCTGTACTGAAAGGAAAACTACGATATGAGAATGGGTAATCTTCGGCTAGCCGTCAGGTATGCAGTGACTATGCACAAATGTATGAAAGTTTCAGAGAAATTATTTTTAGTCTCTTTTTGGTTTCTTGTAATAGAATTTCATTGAGTAAAGTTGTTGGGAGATGATCAAACTGTAAACCAAAAACTTTAAAAAGTAAACTATTTGCTTATTCACTGTCGTCTATCGTCGGGTGATTAGTCTCTTAGGCATTCTTTCCGCTTCAGGATATTGATAATAAATATATACTTTTGACTTGCAATCTTCTTAGGACATATTATAAACGTCCAAGTGAAAATGGGTGCCCGAACGCCTGGTAAATGTGGCTTGTCGGGTGACATGCTTATTTGCAGTGAGTACTGCGATGGAAGGGAAGTAACTGTTTGCGACAATGTACCTTTCATCGGTTAATATTTAGAACTCAGGGTTAAAGTAAGACAAGTATTAGCATTTCCAAAAATGCTTGAAATCGCCGTTCAGCCATGCATTTCGTCTTATCCATAGATGAATGTATTTCATGTTCTTCATTCATTAATTTGATAATCTTACAGTATGCTTTGTACTGAAAAGCGAAGTTATATTTGATAATTTTCACACAGAAATTACAAAGTAGATTAAATATACATTGTAATTTTTATTGTAGCTGGACTATTTTTGAAAGCGGACGATTTTGCTTCTTAATGAAAAACATCCCAATATCTTTATACATCATGTTAAAATTTGCATTAAAACCTTGTAAATATTGCTTTATTGTAAACCAGTCTACGCATAATTAATTGACTTTTTGCGTAGTTTTTAACTTTATTTATTACTAAAAAATGTATACTTAACAAAAGCTAGATACAGTTCTTCAATACCATAAGAATATTATATGTACAATTTAAACAGAATAAATTTTAAATAAAAAATACGATATCGCCCTAACCCTAATGAAGCATATATTTAACACGAAAAATCCTTACCAAACTCCTCGCACCGGTTAAGTCACGCTTTGCTTCTTTTACTGTACTAATCAGGGGAAGTAACCCCTGCGGGGGTTTTTGTATCCTGATTAAAACCGCCCGGAAGCAAGCATTTATTTTTTTCTTTAAGTGCAAGTTTTGGAAAAAACAAACAAACCATACTCTTATTTAGACTACATTCTCTAGTTAAAAATGACATGTAGCATAAAATATTGCGATTATTCTATGTTTATCCTACACGAGCCTGAAGACTGGTACTGAGATCGTACATTCATGATGGTATTTTTCAGTTGTAAGAATAAGTAACCCGACAAACATGGGCGAGTCCATTTCGCATCCCTTGCAGAAGAATTTTGACGTCCATTTTGTTATCATGTGATATGAAATGCTCTGCTTTGATTGGCTAAAGGCAGGCGGTGTTCAGGCAAAACTGTTCAAATCTTGTTAATTGTATATATCGCCGTCCAGGAACGGCGATAATAATAGCTCTAACTTATCTGGGCTTGTTTTGAGGTTTAAAATGAATTACACTACCATATTTTTCATTTTGTGTTGTATCTTTTGCACTTTGTGGATGTTTAGTCACTATGCATGCCTTTTGTTCGGGTTGTTATTAAGTTTAAGTCTTGATGTACACGCTATTTGGCGAAGTGTACTTGTTATTTACTTCTGTAAAATTCGACGACGGTTTAAGCCGAAACGGCTGACGGACTCTAACATATTTAAAGGTAACGTTTCATTTTTCACAAACTTCACTCAGATTTACGTCCCCTATCGTATCAGTACATTGTCACCGTAAAGTTTATTTGGGCTGAAATTGAACCAAAGTACATGCGCAATGTTATTTTTCGTTTATTTCTTTTAATGCTTAGATTAGCTATTGTTATTTTGACAGGTTTTGTTGTTTTAAAATGTAAAAGAAAACTTAGTTGAAAGAGCTAGGTTACTTGCAACCATCGTCACGTGACCTTC
Organism: Cyclina sinensis; assembly: GCA_012932295.1. Classification (NCBI taxonomy): domain Eukaryota; kingdom Metazoa; phylum Mollusca; class Bivalvia; order Venerida; family Veneridae; genus Cyclina; species Cyclina sinensis. The sequence continues at coordinate 3,823,803 of JAAONU010000003.1, forward strand.
TGGCGGTCTGTGTTTTACGAATTTACATTAAGCGTCATGCATTGTGATTTTAAAAACTGAAATATCTTTAATAACTTAAAAACTAAAATGATATATGTATGAATGATTTTGATCAAATGAGTGATTTCTGTTTAAAAGTAAAAACAAGACAAAATATATGCTAAGTTCATAAGTTAATATCCATCGGATTCAATTGCTTCGTCATTGTTTGACCGTGTAATCACATAAAACCGAAAATCATTGTCTTACATATTTCATAACTCATGTTTTTTTTTCTGTCCATAGTATTATGTCTACCAACCGACGTTGACCTGTCCCTACAACTCACACACGGGAGACTTCTTCGAGAATGCTTTTTCGGCCAGACTGAATTCTGGGTAGAAAATTACGTAATCGACGCTTTAAAGAAAGTAAATGGAACAATAAGAATCAACGGATATCACGTGACTTACGACCATCCAATCAAAGTTTTCGAAACATTTAAAATAGTAGCAAAGGTACGTATATCAAATATTGACAAAATGTAATCAGGGCTGCAACGTTAACATAATTGTTTTGCAAATTTTACAATATAAGATAACGTATGCACCTTACAAATTTCGTTTTACAGCACAATATTCTACTAATCGAGTGAACAGCCATCTGAAAAGGTCTTGCAATGTTACTTAAGTACTGTTTAAATACGTCCGTTTTTTATCTGTATTTGCAAAGTTATCATTTGAAAAAAAAATGCATTGAAAAAGGAAACAAACGTGTATAATATTTAAGCAGTATTTGTTTACAACATACTTTTTTTCTTATTTCTCAGATTCTATACTGGGACGATTCAACCTTTTATATGAAACAGACTGTCATTAGAAACTACGACAAGAGAGAATGTGCAACAATTCTATCCAGCCACAAACTGTTTGGGATGACGTCATCACTATTATTAGATGTATTAGAGAAAGACCTTGCTAAAAATAGACCTGTGCAAACTGACTTGATACGAAAATTCAAAGAGATAAATACTGACATGCCTAAGAAACTGTAAGCTGCAGACGAAAGATTTAGTATAATTATACCGATACGTTTTTAGTCAAAATAGACCTTTATCATCTTGCGTTTGATTGGCCAGCTAAGCCAAAAATGCATGTAGATGTTTCCGCAACAGAGTCTACACTTTGGAGATTATATTCCTACAGCACATGTATGTAGTGTTTTCATGTTATGATAATTCACCTAATGTTTTGGTCAATGTTAAGAGGAATACCCTTAATAACGTGTCGAGTATTTCAGTTTCTTTAAAATCATGTGAATAGAAATGAATGAATTACTTCCAAATGTCAATGTGTCACTCGAAAAATCAAAGTACAACGACAAACTTAATGCACTTTAATAAGTCTTTATATGATGAGTTGTATTTCACACCATTTTTGTGTGAATAGCCATTAATTACAAGTACTCACTGATGTTGTTGCTGTGTGCCTTAAAGAAACATTTAAACACATATCATCATATCATATGTTCTTTTTTAACGTATAAATTAGTTTTCGGTCCAAGGGAAAATGAGCTAAGAAAATACATTTGCAGTATATTGTCGATAAATTGTAGGGAGTGTTCCTTTAGATACCTGGGAAAAAAACGTTCAAAATGTCGAAAATGTTGAACATTTTATATCGGTATGATTAACAGACGTTATTTACTTGGCCATAATAATATAATAAATATAAATACACAATGTAACACAAGCTTGAAATGAAATCCAAAGTTTTTGTCTCAAATCGTTTCGTTTTTCCTATCAGTACGTAACGATTCTTTGATTTCTTGGACCCCATCTCCCCCACACCAGACTTAACACTGATTCAAGTCCATCTCAGTGTAGTGTAAAGTGGAATGATTAATAAGTTTAAAGACCAATCTTTAAAATGTGATGTTATCAAAACTGAGTGGCAGAAAAATCGGAGTTTTACTGTATCACTTTTCAGAGACATGATTTGAACGATGCATCTTAGATGATGAACAATATTTGTTTAATATGCTGGTATGTTTATCTACAAACAGATTTTGAAAATCATCAATATTTAACATGTAAACTATGTAAACAACAGTGTTTATCTAATTTACGATTGCGTTTAAGATTAGGCGAAAGAAAATTGAAAAAAAAAAAAACAACAGATTTTTAACTTTAGCCCTGACCTCTCCGTTTCCCTCGGCTTGTATTCAACTGAGATTGTTTTAAGTTTACAACTAAATGATTGAAATGGGGGACATAAATGGATTATCTACCCGGTATACTCTCTGATATACAATTGCCCTTCCATTTGGAATCCTCTGCTTTTATCACTATATTCTCTTTTGGTATGGTGATAATCAAGCCTAATATTTAACAGTGGTAGACAGATTTCACATTAAATTTAGCAACATGTGTTGTTAACACCATTATCTTTGTTTTTTTGATAATCCTAACTTTTTATTTAATATATAAGTGACAATATTCACAACTAAAAGTCAAGACCATCACAATTAAAAAACAAGGATAAAGTCAGATGATTCCCAACTGAAAGGACCAATGTGCTATTTGGTCCTTTGATGTTATCTGAGTAAGGGAGATAATTTGTTATCAGGAATGACCCTCATTCATGTAAAACTGTACTCTCCTGCGCATCGGTCGAATGTTTCACTTTCTTACCTCTGCTAAAATTCAATTTTCAGAAAGATATTTTTATTTTTAGACAGGGAAATCCACAGTTACTTTTCAGCCAATCAGTGACTCGCTTACAACGAAATGTCCATATATAAACCCAAAATGTAAACAAACAATGCATGTCTGCATGTTACTTACGTATTTAACTTTTCAACGTGATTTTTAATATGTATACGTATATAAACCAGTAAAACTATCAAAAAGGTTAAAAATCATGATTGTATGGTTGTTTTTAGACGTTTAATTGTTGTATTAAGATATTTACGTAAACGCATAGTTGAAATGTGTTTACAAAATTGTCAGAAAACATTCATCTATTTATAATTTTTGGAAGCACATGATCGTTTAAACCAATGAAAAAATGGTTTAAAGATTTTTCGGTTTTGGGGATATTGGTGCACTTTCATTGGTTGCTTAAAAGTTCATTGTAAAGTAACGGTAGTGTATTCGTTTAGCTACTGAGGGAGCGTAGTATAACTGATATAACTATGCTATCTATCAAACGAACGAACGACGGACGGACATACAGGCGGACGAAACGAAATACCGACCGATACCACAAAAGGTTTCAAAGCAGAAAGAACAAACGTGTTTTCAGTTTATCATCGACATTGTAATTAGGAAATATCGAATTTCACAAAATCATTGCGTTCTTATTGACCGACCCTCTCTTTCACTGCATAGTATCTTTTGAACACGCGTGTTGACAGGTAAATACAAAACTAAAACAAGGATATATTTGGATATTACAATGCATGTAAAGTATTATTCTTGAGTTCATTTCATGCAAAACTTCTTATATTTGTGAGTATCATTTTCTTGTACCTGTTTTTTTCAAAAAGTCATTATCCAATTACGTATTGTGACAGAAAGATGTGCGCCGTTAATTTGCAGCCATGACTCGTATATTTAACTTGACAGCTGTCTTATGTATAACGTTTGTGTAATTGACAATGCTTTCTATTTTTAGAAGTGTAGTATTTCATTAAACAACAAAGTGTCGCACTCACAGCTGGCAAATAAACACATACAAGTAAATGCAAGGGTATCATGTATACTTTAAACGGAGCGAAATTTCACTTGTGAACAAAAAATCATGGACAATAATTTGAAAGACTTTATACCTGTCAACAACAGCTATTAACTTCATTATTAAGTATAACTTTTATTACAACTTTGCATGTCTGCGTAACTTGGCAAAAGTAATCATTTGACAATTCCGTTAAGGTGAAACATGCTTAAGATATTATCTTAAGATATTTTCCAGTCATTCCATTTTCCGAAGATTGATTTTGAGACAACAGATGTTACAATGTTGTTATTTTGATTAATTGTGAAAAGTGACATTTGTGTGTGTTTTAAAGAAAGTGTAAAGATAGAACGACAAATTCATATTGCATTATATTATATTTTCCAGGCGCGTAGCTAGCCTATAAAGAATGTGGATTCAAAATAATCTAGGGGGGTCAGGGGGCATGCCCCTCCTGAAAATTTTGAAATAAATGGTGCAATTTGGTGCGTTTAGGGGCCTCCGGAGAGCTTTCTTGACCAACGAAAATCCATTTATTTTAGCATAAATTTTTTTTTTGTCAAAGTAATGTGGATTCAGCTGCGTACTCGCGTATAGGCAGCTACGCGCCTGTTTTCAATATTAGAACGACGATACCAAAGTACTTTAACTTTCTTTGTCTGTATGTGACTGCCAAATACAAGATACGCGTAACTAATTTTTATTAAATGCAAATTATGACATTGTTAATTTCTGTAATACATGGACTAGTATCGATTTTTTTGGGCATAGATATCTGCGGGTTAGATAAATATGGTCAATCAGTTATGGTTATTGAATTTAGTGAATGGACTTTAGATATGTTTACGTCGCAAGGTTATATATTTGAATAGCTGAGTATAACATTACTGATGTCCCAAATGCGAAACGCAAATGAGGGGCGTTTCAAAAGTAGCCGCAAAAGTTAGGAATAAGTTGGTATATCATACCATAACTTTTTTGAGCAAATCACCGATACTGAATTGTTGGCCGTTCTGATATGTACAGAAAAGAATTTTTGTTGTTGATGACAAGTGTTTGAAATGTGACAGAACAAAGAAAGTGGCCCGTAAAAGTATGTTTAACACTATGCTAATGAAAGAAATAAATAACCAAGACTTTCAACAAACAAAATTTTTCGAAGCGAAGGCTTATTATCATGTGTTTAATGTCCCCCTTTGTATAAGCAGTTGCTACAAAGGTTTGTGTAATGAAATAAACATGACATATTTGACATGACGCGTGAATAATGAGAATTTAAGATCTTTTATATGCTTGCATAATCGTGTATCTCTTTATCAGATTATAGATCTTTCAGCTTTGACTGAGCAAATTGTATAATCTCTGAACATTTTTACCAGTTAGTAAAGCAAATGGTTAAAATGTTAAATCGATCATACAATTGCCGATATGAAGGCACAGCGCAGTCAGATATTGGTTACCATATTTAATTTTTTTAAAATTTCCTTTCTCGTGCAATACTGATACGAAAACTATATACTTGCCAATTTTATACTTTACCTTCAGCTAAAAATGGAGATAGATGCTACTATTGCAACATTTTTTCTAATCACCTTTTTTTCCAGAATTTAAATTTTCGAACCTGTAATCATTCCTTAACACTATTGACGCACTATTTTTCTAAGTCAACATTTTTTTGGGGAAAATTTTCTAGCCTTTGAAATCACATTTTGCCCTTTTCCTGTCATTGCTGTTTCACACACAGGTGACAGAATCACTATGCATGTCACAGGACCGATATATGTGATACCAGCCCGGAAAGCGCAGTTGGTAGAGCACCTGACTTGCAACCGAGGGTTCGCGGGTTCGAGTCCCGCCCTAGGTAAATGATTTTTCTGACCCCGCAACATGCAAACAATCCTTAGAAACGTTGTTTCGTTTTTAGGGGTTTTTTGCTCAGTGATACTGTCACCTGTGGTTGCACCGTGACTTTGATACCTTGGTTCAGTTTTTTCCTTCGTAAACGCTTCTTAATTTATGTTTTTTTTTTCGCAATTGCAGATACAACGTTGAAAATGATTTCTGTATGTTGAGACAATGCGCTCTACAAGACTGCTCATTACTTATTAATAAATTTCTTACCGCCACTTCAAAGAAATGTTTCACGGCCGCCGACAAATGATGCGTGCAATGTGCTACAAGGCCTCTAGAAACAAATGCTATTTGACCCTGCTGGTTATTTCGGCAACTCTTCTCATCACATACAATAGGTAACTTCTTTAATGCACACATATGATACAATTTCCCTTTAAAATAAATAAAAAAACAGGATATTTAAGTTATTGTCATTTTAAGTGGGATTGATTTCTCAGTTTACAATTTTTTACATGCTGACTATTTTTTGTCTTTACTAACATATTCACTGGAACTTACAGAGAACTGCATTTCAAAGGAGTAGATGAACCATTCTTTTCACATTGCATTGTTTGAACTGGAAAACAAATGGATGTTAAATACAACAGCGTACAAATGTATAACCGTAATGTAGTCATAAAACTGAAAGCTGCATAGCTTTTTTATTTGGTTTAAAACTGTTTATATTACATTGATTGGGAAACACATTGCCGCAACTTATATTAATCTCGCTCGATGACTGCGATGCGTCCTAGTACTCGCCCCGAGAGTGGATTTTTGAACAGCCCCTGGAGAATATCGTTCCTGTTGGGATTCCAACCAGCGATCTCCGGACCGAAAGTACAGCACTCTTACCCATCGACCACTGCTCCTTAATTACAGGTTGACTTGTGTTTGATAAAGAAGTTATTTTCATAACGATGATTAACTTTGACATTCCAGCAAGTTTGACAAAGGGCACACTGGATCAAAGTACAGTTTCTCCATGTTCACAGGTACCTTTTAAAATCAATTATTTCCCGATAATGGTTCAGCGCTATCATATTGTAACAATAATTTAAGTCTGAATAGAGAAACTTGCATTTCTAACTTGTGAAGAAAATATTTTACGCATGCGCAGAAAAAGCAACAATCTGCTGGTCCGTGCACTTTAAAGCTAACAGTTGCCCAATCTTCTTGTCTTTCTCTTTTATCGTCGGTACAGGTTGCTAACATGAAAGGCGAACTCTGAAGAGTTTGGTTATTTTAGGTTGTTGGGGATAGTGCAAGAAAAACAATATCCCCCCCAAAAAAAAAACAAAAAACAAAAAAAACCCCATCCAATTTAAGAGACACCGCGGTTTCTATTACGTGCTTCGTGTATAGCACCGATACTTGGGACCTCAGTTTGACATTTAATTTGCAAAACAATTTAAGTGACTTAGATTAGGAGCGGGGTCGAACTTCTGACTCCTTGATAACAAGTCCTGCACGTTATCAGTAGACCGCTGATCCGCCATTAGTATTCTCAATTATATTCTAATAAGGTTCAGTCAGAATTAAATGATATTGTGTAACATGGTGAAGTGTTCGAATCCCACGATTGGCGGTGAAAGTAGCCTTAAATAAGAGGGTATAAGGTGTAGCCTCCAAAAGACAGTTGTGTCGTAGACTATTGAAGCTCATGGCAATAAAAGATTAACAAGTAAAAATGTAATACTGATTATGTACGACGCTACATAATAAACAATTTGTACTTCTGTACTCATAAGATTTAATTACGAGACGGGTTGTAACAATGTTTTTTTTTGTTCAATCGAACCAGTCCAAACTTGTCTTTGACTAGATAACCTATTGTTTGACGTAAATTAATGTGATTTAATAATCTTACTCATCTCTGTTCGTTACAGAACCGACATTTTCTGAACCGACCCAGGAAGAAATAGATTACTTTGCAAAACATGTTGAAGTGACAATGGCGGTGGAAGATAACTTTATAACCGGAGAGAAAATGGGAGGTCGTGGTTTTTATATTGCGAGTGTTTCATTGGCCAATACCGGTAAACAGGTCGTGAAAGCCAAACGCTGGCAGCTTTATGGATATTTCATGCGTCTGATTGAAAAAGATGATTATCCATACCCGACAGGGTTTCATTTGAGCTCTTGTGGGCTGAAGGTCTATCACGTGGAGGGAAGCTTGTTCAGATTTGAACCCGACGGATGGAACTTTGCTCCTCTCGAACCATACAGCAGGCTCACGTGTCGTTTTAAGGGACAGGCTTTCTCGATTGCAAGGTCCGACTTCATGCCAAGGTGGTATGTGACAAGTGGAACGACTATGCCCAAAATTGTCGCCAATACGGACGATGAAACTCTTAGCTTTGTGAAAGATTTCACAGAAGAGAATCAGTATAAACGCCGAGCAGACGACAAAAGTCATCCATTTTCCCCGCAAGAAAGATACGATCAGTTTTATACTGGAGACGATGAAGTCGTTTCAAGGCTCAATATTATCCCTACACCTTTATCAATGCAAATAAACGAAAAGTTAGAAATGGAATTCAACACGAACCAGTGGGTAATAGTTAAGTCCGACCCCTTCCTGCAAGAAGTCAAACATTTTTCAGGTATGTGGTCGTTCTTTTTCAATAATGATAAATAAAGATACATTTCTTTCATTCATTTTCAGTAATTTTTGGTAATAACTTTCAATAATAATTTTTAACTAATTTTGAATTTTAAATGTTTTTCAATAATTTCAATAATTTTCAATAACAAATTAATTTCAGTCAGTAATGATAATCCAAATCATTTTCCTTCCAAAGTTACAGTAATTTACACTTATCAGCTGTAACAGTTTAGAAATATTATTGGACTTTTCTTAAACAAGCATATCCTGAAATCTAGAGTAGTTCCATTTTCTTAAAAAATCATGTAAATCATGAATGAGTTTGAATGAATGATTACCTATATAAAGTTGTCTGTCAAAAATTCTATGTACAATAGGTAAACAATTATTGAGATAGATCTTTCTTTTTTTATTTGGCAGACGAACTAATAATGAAGATTGTCAACTCCAGACCGATGCGAAAATTTATAGAAATTAAAAAAGCGCCTGTGAGAGTAAACATGGATGAGACAGATCTGGAACACGAAGACGCTTATAACATTGAAGCAGTGGTTGAGAAAGAGCATATAGTTATTACCGCAGCAACAAACCAAGCCGTATTTTACGCATTCCAAACGCTTTGTAGCGTTTTCTTTACACCAGTGGCCCGGGAAAGCGTTGGTATCCCCGTAATGATCCCAGGATTTACCATAAAAGACGCACCTAGATTTTCTTACAGAGGGTTACATATAGGTACATTATGTATTAACTCACCTATATTTATCAAAACCTATAATTACATTTTACAAAATGGACATTCAAAATTTCGTCAAATTTAAATTTTGGACGGATCATTTTGCAAACTTAGAGAACAAAAGAACACCGAAACGTGAAAAATCACAGTGATTACAGATTTGGTTTAGTAACAACTGGTCACAGGACACATTAATAGGTCTAAATTTATTGATAATTGATGCTTTAGTGCTGTTTGAAAAGTTCAACGTACGAATAGTATTTTCTGTTAATGCTGTTGACAGAAACTAACCACATCTCATGCATGCAAAATATCTTGTTACTATTGTACTTCTTACTTTTCAGATGTCTCCAGAAATTTTATAGGAGTCAAAGAAATCTTCAAAATCATAGACGTTCTCGCCATGTATAAAATGAACAAGTTACACCTCCACTTGACTGACGACGAAGGATGGCGACTAGAAATTCCGGGAATGCCCGAACTGACCCAGGTTTGAAAATATTAATTATATCATGTAATTACATAAAACACAGACTTTCTTTAACATCACTCCGTGTCCCCCTTACGTTACAGAGATAGTGAAGATACTGCCATGATTTAAGATGTTATAAGTCACAGTTAGTAGTTCTGGGTGATTTAAGTACGTTTATCCGAATCTTGAGCGAGTCGAAATGTGACATGTAATAAACCCTTGTGCATAAATTTAATGTCAGGTTGAAATAAATGACCTCCAGGTATTCAGATTGTGAGAAAACACAAGGTACAGTTTCGTTAGATTGTAAAATTGAAGTTAAAAGTTTTAAATAATACGATATTTTGGTTTCTTAACATGCTTTAAATTTAATAATATCCTTTTAAATATCCTATTCACATTATGTCGAACAATGAAGTGACGCATGGCTCGGTATGGCCGTAAAAGTAAGATCATTTTACTAAAATTGCCTTTGGTATTGCAACACTATATTCTGAATTTTCGACGAAATATTTTTGCTGTTTATGATCTGTAGGTTGGCTCTGCACGCTGCCATGACCCAAAGGAAGAACAGTGCATTTTGCCAATGCTTGGGTCAGGGCCATTTTCAAACACTTCCGGAAGTGGCTACTTTAGCGTCGGAGATTACAGAGAAATTCTTGTGTATGCGAAAAAGCGCCATATTGAAGTCATACCTGAAATTGACATGCCGGGTCACAGCTATGCTGCTGTGAAGTCTATTCATTCAAACGCTCAACAAGCAATAAGAAAAGGCATGGATGCTTTGAAGTATTCGGTAATAGACACTTCCGCTGAATTTCAGCCAATGTCATCACAGCATTTCACAGGTGGCGTGTTAAACCCTTGCATGGATTCCACGTACAGGTTTGTTAAGAAGGTGATTACTGAAGTGAAGAAAATGCACGAAGATATTCAACCTTTGAAGTTCTACCACTTTGGAGGAGATGAGGTGGCGATGGGAGCTTGGGATGACTCCCCGGAATGCGAAAAACTTAAGAGTATAAGGGGAGGTAAATTCAGTTAAAAACGGTTATCTCCCTTTGACCAAGTTATCCTAGGAACTTGATTCGGATATAGCATTTTCCAACCAAGGCGTATCCATAAGACACAGTTTCAATGTATATAAAGGGAATATTTTAAAAATCCTTAACTTGATGACTTTCAAGAATTTTGACTGTGTGGCTTTTAGATACAAAGCCACGTGTTCTCATACTCTTAAATTCTTTAGAATAGACATTTCAGGTATAAATTGTCCCGAGGTTACAACATAATCTTTTTTTCAACAAGAAATAGTAGGTTGCAGCATGTTGTTATTCGATGAATATTTTATTGTGTTAATTAATTAATATTATTTTGGTCCAAACATCTGTTGTTGAGAGTTTAACCAATGAAGTTTCGATTAATTTATATCGGATCCTTATTAAAGATTAGGGAGAGCTGGAATGTATTCTCTTTAAATAAACGCTGAACTTTTATTTCAGAAAATATGAACCAGTTTGACCTCATGAAGTACTTTATAAATAATTTGACCAGAATAGCGTCAGAGGAATCCATGTCAGTAGGCGCTTGGGAGGACGGAATGATATCACATGATCTCGGAGGCATCGGAATTCCATTTCCACGTGACTCGTTCAAAAATAAGTATGTTTAACATTGCTAGTTGCATGTTTGCCCGTTCCTCTGTCTGTGGGATGAAAACAGCCTGCTTGGACGGTCATTTGGCCAGCAGATTGCATTGTGAATTGTAGGAATATCATATCCTCTGGACATAACTTTAAATTTCGTAGTTAAACTAACAAAGAATCTCTGTATTCTATTGGCTAATATAGAACACAATATATGAGACTTCATTTAGTTGAAAAAGCAAATGAATTATTTGTAGAAATATAAAATAATTTTCTTTATTTTTCATTTAAGAGCATCACTTTGATAAGGTACCGTGTATCTTGTTTTTTAAGAGTTTAACATAAGATACGAGTACAAACATCTAAAACTTAAATTCTCGTCTGTTTGGTTTTTATTTACAATAAATACCAATCTTATACCCTTAATTTTGTTTATTTAAGAGATATATATGTGTATGTATGGAAAAGACCAACAGAGCCACGCACTCCCCACAGAGCTAAGCTATTTGCAAATAAAGGATACAAGGTTTGTTCATTTCTTTCATAGTCTAACAACTGAGTTTAAATCAATTAAAATCATAATTGGATTAAAGTTATTCCATTCCATAAAAAACAAAACTCATATAAGGTTAAAATCTCTTTTAAATACAGTTAATTCTAAAAAAAAGATCAGCATACCTTTTCACAAAAAAAATCTTACAATTATTTTTCGTAAGAGAAATCTTACGATAAATATCCTTTTCACAAAAAATCGTAAGAAAATCTTAAGTGTAAAATCTATCTTAACCTAACGATTGATGTTACCTATTCGTAAGTGTAAAATGTTACATTTACAAGTAAAATGTATCATAAGTTTTTATATTGAATAAGAATTATCAAAAGATAAAAAAATAACTTACGATTGGTTTTGTGAAAATGACTTAAGATTTCACTTACGATTATTGTAAGTCAAAATCTTAAGATAAATGGTAAGATTTTTTGTGAAAAGGTCTGCTGTTATACATTTTTCTCGACACGTTTACAGAAAAGAAAATACTTTCTATAGTGTATTGTTAAGAGCTGGTGCATTTGTTAAAACACACTGATTCAAAAATAGAAACAAGTTATGTTTAGCATTTTTCTCTCCTGTGTTGTCCATATACATTTCTTAGTTAGAAGTCTGTTATCTTTTGTCAAGTTATTGTAAGTAAATTTTAGACACGATTTTCCTTTTTCGACATTTACTTGCAAGTTTGACAAGTTATATAACTGTATTTTTTTCACCTGTCAGAATCAAACTGTGTGTTCTATGCCGTTTGACCAATCAAAAATAATACATTTGATACTTTAACAGGTTATTCTGGCATATGGTTCCTATCTTTATTTTGACCACCCTTATGAACCCGACCCGGAAGAAAGGGGCCTGTACTGGGCCACAAGAAAAATTTCCACGCTGGATGCCTGGGAGTTTTCTCCAGCCATTATGTTTAATGACAATCATTTGGAGTGTCCTGGGGCTATAGTAAATAGTGAAGAATGTTTCAAACTGTTGAAGCCGGAAAACATTATGGGTAAGAGAAAGCTTACTTTTTTTGCCTTTTGATTTCCTTAAAACTCTTCACACATACTTCAGACATTGTGCATGGGTGTTGGTTAACAACTTTTATTCGCCCGAAGGGATGTATTATGTTATGCCCCTGGTCGTCCGTCCATTAATTAGCAATGTCTTGGCCTTTCAGTATCTCTTTTACTGATTGAAGGAAATCGACGTTTTGTCACTCATGTTTACCATAATGAGATGATGTGCAGAGCGCACGTTTCGGCTGGCTCAGACCAATGTCAAAGTCAAACTTGGAGGCCTCATGCCACAGTCTCTATCTTCTGGATTTCTTGAAAGAAATTGAAACTATCTAGTATTTTCATCCACTCTTTATCACTTAAACAGCTTGAAGGAAATTGAAATTACCTGAATGTACATTTTACCTTACTATGATGATGTGCAGAACAAAACTTTTTGCCGACTTGAGTCATGTTCAAGGGCATACTTAAAGGTCCCATGTCATTCCGATATACTGTGAATCTGAATTTCTTGTCACCTCTGAGTCTCTTCAACGGTTTAAGATAAAACGTGAATAATGGAGTCATCAATAAACAATTGCCGACTCGGCTACCTCAATCGGTAGAGCATCGGTTTATCAACCAAGGGGTTCTCGGTTCAATCCCCATAAGGGCCGGCACAATTTCTCCGTAATAATTTATCTCGGACAATTCGTCTGTAGGTTTTTTGTCCTTCGCCTCTGAATCAAGTGATGAAATATTCATGCACTTGCGGAGAGACTGATTGGTAATCGAGATAGATAACGTCACACTGTTAGGTAGACTGACCGCCGGGATATATCAATAGCTGTTCAAACTGGCGTTTAACCCAATATAAAAATAAACAGTAAACATTTTGAACTTATTTTCAGACATTATCTTTATATTTTCGTTCAAAATTAGCATTGCAACATCTCATTGTTATAATGTTGCTGTTGATTAAGTGTATATCCATTTTGTCAAGGAACATTCACTGTCAGTCGGTTCATTTGGTCGTATATTTTCCTACTTCAGCTCTTGTTTTACGTTACATTAACGTCTGTTGGGCGAATTTTCCGCAATAACTGACATTCAGTATATGGTTATATCTGGCCATGATGTTCCATAATTTGAACCCCCCACCAAAAAAAACCCCAAACAACAACAACAACAACAACAGCAACTGAAAATTGTTTTGTAACACTTCGGAACAATGCTAAACAGTTGAAGAGTGAACTCCATACATTAATCTGTTTGTGGCTGAAATATCTTTTCTAGCACAGGCGAGATAGTTGCAGGTAAAAACAGCCCAACATTCAACTTTCATAGCTATATCCTGTATAAACTAAAAGCAAATCCTTCTGAACGATCTTGCTTCAAAGAATACGGGAGAAGCTATTAGCTATTTGTACCGTAGGAAACCTACGTTTAAATAATGATCTTTTTTGAAACACTCAAGGCATTCAGGCCGAGCTTTGGACAGAAACTGTTCGAAGTGATGAACAGGCAGAATACATGTTGTTTCCACGACTGTTAGCGGTTGCAGAGAGGGCGTGGCACAAAGGAGCATTTGAAAACCCGGAAGGAATTAAAAGCAAGAGCGTGGAATGGACGAAATTTGCAAATGCGGTTGGATATCACGAATTACCACGGCTTGACAAAATGGGCGTGCGTTACAGGGTCCCGCCTCCCGGTGCCATGTAAGTTTTGAAACTTCACCATACTGATTGTATCTTCGTACTTAAGGCATAAAACAACTTATCTTTTGCTTTGAGTAATGTCTGAAAACATTTATGTACAAATTGTCTTAAAAAAGAAGAATATTGAAGGAGAATAACTCACAAAGTTATTATTATTATTCTAATAATACAATTTTGGTAGATTTGGGTATTTGTTTTCTTGCAAATGGCCATTTTTCGACTTGCAAATCTTAAACAGCATTTTAATGTATCATTAGTTTTAATGATTTGTACCTTTTGGCCTTATCGATTCAGTGGTTGCTTGGTTTTAACATTGGTTGTGTTTTTATTTTTATACTGCATCACAGTATTACAGTTATGTATTCATTTTTGTTACATTTTTAACGTCACAAATGACTTCATATATTGCTTTTAGGTCCGAAGTCATTTTTAAAAAAATTACGTGATGGCATTTAAGAATGCTGCTAAGTTTTTGTTATAGATCGTGATACATGGTTTCCTTGTAATAGTCTGAGAAATAAAGAAAAATATACCAGCACATATATACACTTTTATCTCTTTTAGGTTGAAACCAATCTCAGATTAACCTCAAACGCTAAATTTCTGTCATTTTCTATGATTTAAGAATGTTGTACGTGATATGCAGTCATAAAACAGGTTTCATCCAATCGCTGACACTGATCTTATCAAGATAAAACAGACGCTTGCTTCTCGTTTATTAGCTCACCTGAGCACAAAGTGCTCAAGGTGAGCTTTTGTGATCGCCTGATGTCCGTCGCCCGTCCGTGCGTGCGTGCGTCGTCAACTTTTTCTTCAAACAACTTCTTCTCCTGAACTGCTGGGCCAATCTTGCTGAAACTTGGCAGGAATGTTACTTGCATGAAGCTTTACCAAAATTATTCAAATGGTTCAGGTCCATTGCATTTCTAGGCCACAGGAGCTAAAAATAGATTTTCAAAGTTGGAACTTTAAAAATCTTTTTCTCCAGAACTACAAGGCCTGGAGCTTAGATATTTAGTATGAAGCATCATCAGGTAGACCTTTACCAAATTTGTTCGAATCATGACCCCTGGGTCAAAAATGGCCCTGCCCCAGGGGTCACTAGTTTTACATAGAATTATATAGGAAAAACTTTAAAAATCTTCTTGTCTGAAACCACAAGGCCTAGAGTTTAGATATTTGGTGTGCAGCAATTTCCAGTGGACCTCTACCAAGTTTGTTCAAATCATGGCTCCTGGGTCAAAAATGGCCCAGCCCCGGGGGTCACATGTTTTACATAGAGTTATATAGGAAAAACTTTAAAAAATCTTCTTGTCAGAAACTGCAAGGCCTAGAGTTTAGATATTTGGTGTGCAGCATTGTCCAGTGGACCTCTACCAAGTTTGTTCAAATCATGGCTCCTTGGTCAAAAATGCCCCCCAGGGGTCAAATGTTTTATATAGAGTTATATAGGAAAAACTTTAAAAAATCTTATTGTCAAATACCGCAAGGCGTAGAGATTAGATATTTGATGTGCAGCATTGTCAAGTGGACCTCTACCAAGTTTGTTCAAATTATGTCCCCTGGGTCAAAATTGGCCACGCCCCAGGGTTCTATTGATTTACATATAATTATATAGGAAAAACATGAAAAATCATTTTTCTCCGAAACTAATAGGACTAGACCTTAAATACTTGGTGTGGCGTATTGTGTTGAGAACCTTTACCAGTATTGTTTATATGTTGGCCCCGGGGTCAAAATTGGCCCCGCCCCGGGGGCCCTTAATATGTAAAAAAGGCAATCTTTAAAAATCTTCTTACTGGAAACCTCAATGCCTACAGCTTAGATATTTGGTATGCAGCATTGTCTAGTGGACCTCTACCTAGTTTGTTTGAAAAATGTCACTGGGGTCACTATTGGCCCCGCCCGAGGGGTCATAAGTTTTAAATAGCAGTATAGAAGAAAATTTTTTAAAAATCTTCTTGTCTGAAACCACAAGGCCTAGAATTTTAAAATTTGGCATGAAGTAAGCTTTATCAAGCTTTTTGAAATTATTAGATTAGGTTTAAGGTCATGGAGGCTAAAAATAGATTTATCTACTGTACCTCATAGAGCCTTCATTTATAGACCAATATCTTTGATATTCAGTATATAGGTTTCTTGCATGGACGTCTACCCATGGGTAGGGTTTCAGGTCACTGGGTCAAGGTCAAGGTCACCATAGCTTATAATAGATATTTCTACTTTCTGTCATAGAGCCTTTATTTATTGACTGATATTTTACATATTTGATTTGTAGGCACTTACATATTTTCAATTAAAAAATGAAATACTGCTTAGCAGCAAACCTACAGCCAAAGTACTCAGGTGAGCGATCCAGGGCCATCATGGCCCTCTTGTATATACTTTATTCCAACGCTCGAAGAAGATTATGCAAATAACTTCCACAGAACGGAATGCTTTGACCCTCTTTGTTTGTAACTTTAACTATATGACGATAGAACATGTTACAGTGCGTGCTTTCCGTGATTTAATCTTTCCACCAAATTGTTTCAGTGTCTCCGCGGGGAAAGCGAAGTTCAGAACCGAATTCCCAGGACTAGACATTGAATATTTCTCACCCGTCTTGAATTCCTGGAAACCAGTCTCCCATGACATGTTTGTAGATCATTCCATAAGAATAAGAACGAGGTTTGTTTTCTGTCGATTTTTTTTCTTTTTGTTTAACAAGGCTTCTTTAATAACAAGAATTGCTACAACGCAGATTTTATTAAATGTTGGAAAGTTTTGTTGCCATCTAAACTGATTACAGTAAATCAGAATTTCACAATTTCTAGACAAATTTAATCCATTAGCATGATTATTTTTCCTGTATTCATGACTGGAAGCTAGGATGCATAGTAATTTGCCACAAACGGACTAATTTTTAGCTCCACTTTTCGAAGAAAAAAGGTGGAGCTTTTGTCATGACACTCACGTCGGCGTTGGTTAACTTTTTTTGTTAAGGTCTATTTTCCAGGAACTATCAAAGCTATTCACTTCAGATTCAGGATACATATTTAATGTGATATCATTTTTAAAGGACAGATAACCGTCAAATTGATTTTAGTTATGCCCCTTTTTTCGACTTAGAATTTCTTGGTTTACCTCTTTTTCTTAATGCCCATCTCTAAAAAAGTATCAAAGATATTCACTTCAAACTTGGAATACTTCATCACCAGCACGACCCTTACAAAGATTGTTGGTACCATGTCCCTGGGGTGAAAAATAGACCCACCTCAGGGGTCACTTGATTGCTTTGACTTATATAGGAAAAAACTTTTTAGCCTAGAAATAACTTTTTACTATTTACATACACATTTTTTTTATTACGTAGGTTCTTCACCACCCCACCCCCGAAAAAAATCTTGCATTAGTAACCCACACCCACCTTGCCTAAAACTAAATATTTTACTTCATAGGACGGGTAGGTACTTCTCGCCCCCTCCCACCTGATTTTTTTTCATTTTCTTTGATACGTAGGTACTTGACACCCCCACATCCACTTGCCGCCCCCTTCCCACCTAAAAAAAGTTACATGAATAGGTACTGGTCATTCCCCCACTCAAATTTAATTTGGAGTCTTTTGTTTAACTAAGCTTATAATTCATGATCCAGCACTGAGAAAAGTGGAGCGTGCCGTCCGCGGACAGAATTACTTTTCCTAAAATAAGAAAAAGGTACTTGTTTATTTATTATGATCAAAGTACTTACTATATTTAGTCATTTTTTTCTTTTTACAGATCAGCCGATGGAAAGCGATTCAGCCGAGAAGTGATATTGAATCCATTCGTTACGAATGGTGCAGAGCCTTTTTTCTTCCATAAAAATTCACGCTTGTATAATTTAATCTTTATTTCACTGTATTTGTATTTTACTAATATCATATTACTTTTTCCGTTCAATTCTTAAATGTTAACAAGATTTATTTTCGTAGATATTCTTCTTCATAGACACCTTTGCAAGACCTCTGTCGCTATGGCGACTCAAAGTCTTCAAAACAAAGTTTCAAATTATCTAATTATCAAATTATCATTTAATTTAGTAAACAGCTGTCGAATTTATTCCGCTTTTTATTTCAACATATTACTAAAATAGCACGTGAAACATTTGATAGTTTATAAAGTGAAAAATTAAAAAAAATGATTTTTATTGAAATTTTTACTTGGCCTATTGTTTGGAAGGTCACATTTTCGGAACTCAGCCGAAACGCGACCTGAGTAGATACTGCAGCCACACGTACCTTAGTTCACTTGTCTGTGAATTGGAACCAGTACCGGAAGTGACTGTGAATTGGAACCAGTACCAGAAGTGACTGACATTTTCTTTGAAGAACTGGCCGAGTGCAGTCCAGCCATAACTTATTAAATAGGGAGCTTTTTAGCTCACCTGAGCAAATACTCAGAGTGAGCTACTGTGATCACCATGTGTACGGCGTCCGTCGTCCTTTGTCCGTCGTCAACATTTTACTTCCAATGACATCTACTCCAAAACCACAAGGCAATTTTTAACCAATCTTGATAGAAAATGTTCCATACATTGCATTTTTGCTAAAACTGCTTTAACCATTCTGCTCCAATGCACATAAAAGCTGCAAAAGCAATTCAAACAAGATCTCCTCCTAAATCAACCAAATTTCACGGAAATGTTCTTTACATGGCTCTCTATCGAAACTGCTCAGATTGTAATGCTCCATTGTACAAAATGGCTAACAGAGCTAAAAATAAATTGTCGTCAATACTTGGCTTCAAATGACACTCCTCCAAAACCACCTGGCCATTTTAAACCAAAGCTGACAGAGCTGGTTTTCAAAACTTGCTCAAACCTTTCTATTGCACAAATGGGCCGCAAAAGCTAAAAAAAAGTCTTAACTTTATCTGCTCCTGAACGGCAAGGTAATGTAATTTTTCACAAAATTTCACTGAAATGTTCCTTGCATAACCCTCTGTTAAAATTGGTCAGACTGTTTTGTTCCATTAAACAAAATGGCCACCAAGGCTAAAAAGAGATTTTCGTCAACATTGCCTTCAAATGACATCTCCTCTCAAACCCCTAAGCCAGTTTCCTTCAAACTTTCCAGAAATGTTCTATATTGCTCTTTTTAGCTCACCTGTCACGTAGTGACAGAGTGAGCTTTTCTGATCACTTTTTGTCCGTCGTCCGTCCGTCCGTCAACAATTAGTTTGTTAACACTCTAGTGGTCACATTTTTGCCTCAATTGTCATGAAACTTGGTCAGGATGTTTGTCTCATTAATATCTCATACGAATTCGAACATGGGTTATCAGGGTTGGAAAACTAGGTCACAGAGCCCAAAAATAAAAAAAATCTTGTTAACACTCTAGAGGCTACTTTTTCAGTTCAAATATCCTGGAAATTTGTCAGAAAAGTTCTATCAATGATTTCTAGCTCAAGTTCTAATATGGGTCATCTGGGTTCAAAAACTAGGCCACGGACCCCAAAAATAGAAAAATCTTGTTAACACTCTAGAGGTTACATTTTCAGCCCAAATAATCTGGAAATTTGTCAGAAAGGTTGCTTTGACGATTTCTAGGTCAAGTTCAAACATGATTCATCTGGGGTCAAAAACTAGGTCACAGAGCCCAAATATTGAAAAACATTGTTAACACTCTAGATGTAACATTTTTAGACCAAATAATCTGAAAATTTGTCAGGAAGGTTGCTTCTATGATTTCTAGCTCAAGTTCGAATATGGGTCATCTGGGTTAAAAAACTAGGTCACAGAGCCCAAAAATAAAAACATCTTGTTAACACTCTAGAGGTAACATTTTCAGCCCAAATAATCTGGAAATTTGTCAGAAAAGTTGCTTCAAAGATTTCTAGCTCAAGTTCGAATATGGGTCATCTGGGTTCATAAACTAGGTCACAGAGTCCAAATATGGAAAAACCTTGTGAACATTTTAACGGTAACATTTTCAGTCCAAATAATCTGGAAATTTGTCAGAAAGGTTCTATCGATGATTTCTAGCTCAATTTTGAATATAGGTTTTCTGGGGTCAAAAACTAGGTCACAGAGCCCGAAAGTAGAATAACCTTGTTAACGCTCTAGAGGTTACATTTTTAGTCCAAATGTCCTTGAGATTTGTCAGAAAGGTTGTTTCAATGATTTCTAGCTGATATTTGGAGATGGGTCATCTGGGATAAAAAACTAGGTCACATGGCTCAAATATTAAAAAACCTTTTTAACACTCCAGAGGTCACATTTTCAGTCTAAATATCCTGGAAATTTGACAGACAGGTTTTTTTTGATGATTTCTACCTCAAGTTGGAGTATGGGTCATCTTGGGTCAAAAACGAGGTCACAGAGCCCAAATATGGAAAAACCTTGTTAACACTCTAGAGGTAACATTTTAATTCCAAAAACCTGGACATTTGTCAGAAAGCTTAATTCTATGGTTTCTAGCTCAAGTTTGAATATGGGTCATCTGGAGTAGAAAACTAGGTCACAGAGCCCAAATATGGAAAAACCTTGTTAACACTCTAGAGGTAACATTTTAATTCCAAATAACCTGGAAATTTGTCAGAAAGCTTAATTCTATGGTTTCTAGCTCAAGTTTGAATATGTGTCATCTGGATAGGAAAACTAGGTCACAGAGCCCAAATATCGAAAAACTTTGTAAACACACTAGAGGCTACATTTTCACTTCAAATGTCCTGAAAATTTGTCAGAAGGGTTGTTTTGATGATTTGTAGCTCAAGTTTGGATATGGTTTATTTAAAGTTAAAAACTAGGTCACAAAGTCTATATATCGAAAAACCTTGTTAACACTCTAGAGGCTACTTTTTCAGTCCAAATATCCTGGAAATTTGTCAGAGAGATTGTTTCAATAATTTCTAGGTCAAGATCGAATATGGGACATCTAGGTTAAAAAACTAGGTCATAGAGCCCAAATATGGAAAAACCTTGTTAACACTCTAGACATAACATTTTCAGTACAAATAACCTTGAAATTTGTCAAAGAGATTGTTTCAATAATTTATAGGTCAAGTTCGAATATCGGTCAACTGGGGTCAATTAACCAGGTCCATAGCAACTTTGTTAAAAGCAGTCATACTCAGGTGAGCGATACAGGGCCATCATGGCCCTCTTGTTTAAGATTGCAACTAACATCTCCTAAACAGCAAGGTGATTCCAGCAGATTTCCAGATTTTCCGCTCCATTAAACAAAAAGATATTCCTTATATTGCCCTTTCCTAAAATTGCCCGAACCGCCATGCTCCATTGCACATTAGAGCTGCAAAAGCTAGAAATAGAAAACAGTTCAATCAACGTGTCCTAAACGGCAAGGCGATTTTCCACCAAATTTCATGGAAATGTTCCTTACAGAGCCCTATTAAAATTGATTAAAAAGGTTCCGCTTCATTAAACAAAATGGCCTCAGAGCTAAAAATAGATTTTCGTCGATATTTGCCTTCATATGAATCTCCTCTCAAACCGCTTAGCCAATTTTTTCAAACTTTACAGAAATTTTCCTTATATTGCCCTAAACTCGTTTTGCTCTATTGCATTAAAGCTAAAAATTTGAACAACATCTCCTCGTAAATGGAAAAGTGATTTTCTACTCATTTTTACAGAAATGTTCCTTACTTAGCTCTCTGTTAAAATCAGATTTATCTGCTCCATTGCACAAAATTGTTACCAGAGCTAAAAATAGATTTTTGTCAATTTTTTACTTCAAATGACATCTACTAGCTGCTAGCTCAAAATTGCGCATCCCAAATGGGTTTTATTTGTATGAAATATGAGATCTTTGCAAATCTTCAATTAGAAAATGTAATATTTCTTCTGACGTTTGCTTAACAGTAGAGTCCCACAGCCAAAGTTCTTATGTGAGCGATCCAGGGCCATTATGGCCCTCTTGTTTAATACACCGGAGATATTTTCTTACATGTGATAGTTTATCTTGCTTAACACATCTTTAATGATTTATTTGTATCAGAGTTAGTAAAAGAGTTGTTAGTGTAAGACATTGCAGTTATTGTGGGTAAAATACTGAAACGGGGAATTGTAGTATAATTTATGGAGTTTTACATCAATTTTATTAATATTGTGTGTATTTAAAGTCCGTTTTGATATTGTGACAGCAACTGATTTATAAAAAGCCAGCTCTTCTGAGATAAGCATTTTTGTTATATAGTGAGCCAATATATATATTTAATGAGAAACCATGATGTTAGTTTTTGAGGAAGAGTGCTTATTTTGAAGGTACTTAAATAAAATATGCAAGGAGTACATGTATATGTCTGTATATTACGTTGATACTTTTTCGAGTAAAGAGTTTCTTAATTTACAAGGCTTTTCGAATTAGTTAAGATTGTAACATTAAAAAAAAAAGAAATAAAAAGAAAAAAAGCTGTTTTATGGAAAGCCATCGCTTTATGTTTAAAAACTAGTTTTCTTATCATGTCCTTCAGACGTCCCTTTCTTATGGAAAGAATACCTCGTGTCATCAAAGGTCAACGTATCCATGTCAAAGAGCGATTGTCTGTTTTTGTTCTAGGTAATCGTTTTTCAATCGCCCTATTTGCGTGACAAACGTCTTCAAAGCAGTTTTTGAAGGAAAAAATATGCACCAAAAAAGATTACAATTCTTCTATACTTCAGTTTCATTTTAAAACCAATTAATGCCGCCGGACAGATCTTTACAAACACACAAACAAACAACGATTCTCCAAAACCCAAATTAACCAATAATTTGCCAAAAAAGCAAAATACATGAATAATTTTAAGCTCGAATTCCCATGACTGATTCATTTATTAGTTAGGCAAAGAATAAAACCTTGTTCAAACGTCAAACGTTTGTCATGCATTCTTAATTACATGGTGTTAACGTGAATACATGCTAGAAAGAATCATGCAAGGCTTGCACGCTTTCAATTATTACAGGAACATAGGGTATAATTGAGTTTGGAAACAATTTCCGGATTGAAAAGATTGTGTTTTCCCGCCGAGTTATTCTCCAACGTAATTACCATAATAATAAAAACGATTTTTTTGCACGTTAAGCAGCTCCTTATTCATAAGGGATCCTGTTTGATAATCTTTGAGTGATTGAATGAATTCCCTTTCATATCAGATGTGCTTTATTTTTACGTTTTAAACCAATTCAGCTTGTTTTGATGTTCTACAAGTTCCTTTGCTAATTTTTAGGATACGTGTATGTATTTCTGCATATGTTTGATGTTTACACATATGGGACGACTCTTGTGTCGAAAGCTGGGAAGTAAATAAAAAGAAAAAAACATAAAAAAAAAATGTTAACACATTAAGACCATGACTTTCCTATTTTCGACTAGGGGACTCGAACCCAGGGCCTTCCGCTTACAGGGCGGACACTCTACCAACTGAGCTACCAAGCCACACGGTTCTGCCTTATCGATTTATCACCATTATACCTGTACCCGGCTACATATACCCCCTCCAAATTTAGAATTCGCCCCGAATTCTTAGAGTCACAGAGAATATTGTGAAACGTTCTCGAGGTGCCGAAGCAGTAGCCAAATTATAACGTAGGTTATTCACGTTGGGCGCCAAATGTAACAGGTGGTGAAAAATCGTGCCTCGACTAGGACTCGAACCCAGGGCCTTCCGCTTACAGGGCGGACACTCTACCAACTGAGCTACCAAGCCACACGGTTCTGCCATATCAATTTATCACCTATAAACCTGTACCCGGCTACATATATCCCCCTCCAAATTTAGAATTCGTCCCGAATTCTCAGAGTCACAGAGAATATTGTAAACACATTTTCGAGGTGCCGAAACAGTAGCCAAATGATAACGTAGGTTATTCACGTTGGACGCCAATGTCGCCGAGGTGTCAGACGTCCCCTCTTTACAGGGTGCTGACCTGTCTCAGCGGTAGGGAATAGAGTATCTGGGACTGGGGATGAACAATCTTTTGTACTGAAAACAATACAATCCCTTTATTGATATACAAAACAAATATAGTTACTTGAAATATGATTATATAAACCAAAATTGCATA
Organism: Cyclina sinensis; assembly: GCA_012932295.1. Taxonomy (NCBI): domain Eukaryota; kingdom Metazoa; phylum Mollusca; class Bivalvia; order Venerida; family Veneridae; genus Cyclina; species Cyclina sinensis. The sequence goes on from JAAONU010000003.1 coordinate 3,848,152, forward strand.
TACATTTCAAAATATATCCAATTGATTTCATTGGACAAAAAATATAAATAACGTCAGTAACTATAATTTGCATAATAAAGGGATAATAGGAGAAAGGTAAAAGGATAGATATTGTTAGTCACGTTAGTCAACCGGAACTGTATGTTACGGCATACTGCTGATTTACCATGGAAAGTATATTGAACTGTAAAATAGCTGAAGTATGACAACAAGGTAAGTGTAATATTCTTTTATTTACACTGCATGTTTAAGATATTATGGATGAACATTATCGCACCTGCGACATTGACAGGTAAATACAAAACTAAAACAAGGATATATTTGGATATTATAATGCATGTAAAGTATCATTCTTGAGTTCATTTCATGCAAAACTTCTTATGTTTGTGAGTATCATTTTCTTGTACCTTTTTTTCCAAAAGCCATTACCCAATTACGTGGTGTGACAGAAAGATGTGCGCCGTTAATTTGCAGCCATGACTCGTATATTTAACTTGACAGCTGTCTTATGTATAATGTTTGTGTAATTGACAATGTTTTCTATTTTCAGAAGTGTAGTATTTCATTAATCAACAGTGTGTCGCACTCACAGCTGGCATATAAACACATATAAGTAAATGCAAGGGTATCATCTATACTTTAAACGGAGCGAAATTGTCTACTTCACCAAAACTTAAAATACACTAGACTTAAATTTCACTTGTGAACAAAAAATCGTGGACAATTATTTGAAAGACTTTATACCTGTCAACAACAGCTATTAACTTCATTATTAAGTATAACTTTTATTACAATTTTGCATGTCTGCGTAACTTGGCAAAAGTAATCATTTGACAATTCCGTTAAGGTGAAACGTGCTTAAGATATTATCTTAAGATATTTTCCAGTCATTCCATTTTCCGAAGATTGATTTTGAGACAACAGATGTTACAATGTTGTTATTTTGATAAATTGTGAAGAGTAGCATTTGTGTGTTTCTAAAGAAAGTGTAAAGGTAGATTTTAACGACAAATTTTATAATGCATTATATTATATTGTCAATATTAGAACGATACCACTGTACTTTAACTTTCTCTGTATGTATGTGACTGCCAAATACAAAATATGCGTACCTTATTTTTATTAAATGCAAATTATGACATTGTTAATTTCTGTAATACATGGACTAGTATAATAAATAACCAAGACTTTCAACAAACAAATTTTTTTCCAAACGAAAGCTTATTATCATACGTTTAATGTCTCCCTTGCATAAGCAGTTGCTACAAAGGTTTGTGTAATGAAATAAACAAGACATATTTGAAATGACGCATGCATAATGAGAATTTAAGATCTTTTATATGCTTGCGTAATCGTGTATCTCTTTATCAGATTATAGATCTTTCAGCTTTGACTGTAAAGCAAATGGTTAAAATATTAAGTCGAGCATACATTAGCCGATATGAATGCAGGTTTTCGTCAGCGCAGTCAGATATTGGTTACCATATTTAATTTATTTTTCATTCTCTTAACAGAAAGTCCTTTCTCGTGCCCCACTGATACTAAAACTATATACTTGCCAATTTTATACTTTACCTTCAGCCAAAAATGGAGATACTATTGCAACATTTCTTCAAATCAACTTTTTTCCAGAATTTAAATGTTCGAACCTGTAATCATTCCTTAACCCTATTGACGCACTATTTTTCAGCATCTTAAATCGAAGTCAACATTTTTTGGGGGAAATTTTTTTAGTCTTTGAAATCACATTTTCCCTTTTTCTGTCATTGCTGTTTCACCCACAGGTGATAGTATCTCTATGCATGTCACAGGACCGATATATGCGATACCAGCCCGGGTAGCTCAGTTGATAGAGCACCTGACTTGCAACCGGGGGTTCGCGGGTTCGAGTCCCGCCCTAGGTAAATGATTTTTCTGACACCGCAACATGAAAACAATCCTTAGAAACGTTGTTTCTATTTTAGGGGTTTTATGCTCAGTGATACTGTCACCTGTGGTACCTTGGTTCAGTTTTTTCCTTCGTAAACGCTTCTTAATTTATGTATTTCTGTTCGCAGTTGCAGATACAACGTTGAAAATGATTTCTTTATGTTGAGACATTGAACTCTACAAGACTGCTCATTACTGATTTATAAATTTCTTACCGCTACTTCAAAGAAATGATTCATGACCGCCGACAAATGATGCGTGCAATGTGCTACAAGGCCTCTGGAAACAAATGCTATTTGACCCTTCTGGTTATTTCGGCAACTCTTCTCATCACATACAATAGGTAACTTCTTTCATGCACACATATGATACAATTTCCCTTTAAAATAAATAAAAAACAAGATATTTAAGTTATTGTCATTTGAAATGGGATTGATTTCTCAGTTTACAATTTTTTACATGCTGACTATTTTTTGTCTTTACAACATATCCACTGAAACAGAGAAGTGCATTTCAAAGGAATAGATGAACCATTCTTTTCACATTGCATTGTTTGAACTGGAAAACAAATGAATGTTAAATACAACAGCGTAAAAATGTATAACCGTAATGTAGTCATAAAACTGAAAGCTGCATAGCTGTTTTATTTGGTTTAAAACTGTTTATATTACATTGATTGGGAAACACATTGCCGCAACTTATATTAATCTCGCTCGATGACTGCGATGCGTCCTAGTACTCGCCCCGAGAGTGGATTTTTAAACAGCCCCTGGAGAATATCGTTCCTGCTGGGATTCCAACCAGCGATCTCCGGACCGAAAGTACAGCACTCTTACCCATCGACCACTGCTCCTTAATTACAGGTTGACTTGTGTTTGATAAAGTAGTTATTTTCATAACGATAATTAACTTTGACATTCCAGCAAGTTTGACAAAGGGCACACTGGATCAAAGTACAGTTTCTCCATGTTCACAGGTACCTTTATATTTTAAAGTCAAATTATTTCCCGATAATGGTTCAGCGCTATCATATTGTAACAATATTTTAAGTCTGAATAGAGAAACTTGCATTTCTAACTTGTGAAGAAAATATTTTACGCATGCGCAGAAAAGGCAACAATCTGCTGGTCCGTGCACTTTAAAGCCAATAGTTGCCCAATCTTCTTGTCTTTCTCTTTTATCGTCGGTACCGGTTGCTAACATGAAAGGCGAATTCTGAAGAGTTCGGTTATTTTAGGTTGTTAGGGATAGTGCAAGAAAAACAATACCCCCCCCCCCGAAAAAAAATACAAAAAACAACAAAAAACATCCAATTTTAGAGACACCGCGATTTCTATTATGTGCTTTGTGTATAGCACCGATACTTAGGACCTAGGTTTGACATTTAATTTGCAAAACAATTTAGCTGACTTAATTGAGGGGCGGGGGTCAAGCTTCTGACTCCTTGATTACAAGTCCTGTACGTTATCAGTAGATCGCTGATCCGCCATTAGTATTCTCAATTATATTTCAATAAGGTTCAGTCAGAATTAAATGATAATGTGTCACGTGGTGAAATGTTCGAATCCCACAATTGGCGGTAAAAGTAACCTTAAAGAAAGAGGGTATAAAGTGTAGCCTCCAAAAGGCAGCTGTGTCGTAGACAACTGAAGCTCATGGTAATAAAAAAATTTATAAGTAAAAATGTAATACTGAATATGTACGACGCTACATAATAAACAATGTGTACTTCTGTACTCATAAATAAGATTTAATTACGAGACGGCGTGTAACAATGTTTTTTTGTTCAACCGAACCAGTCCAAACTTGTCTTTGACTAGATAACCTATTGTTTGATGTAAATTAATGTAATTTTAATAAACTTATTCATCTCTGTTCGTTACAGAACCGACATTTTCTGAACCGACCCAGGAAGAAATAGATTACTTTGCAAAACATGTTGAAGTGACAATGGCGGTGGAAGATAACTTTATAACCGGAGTGAAAATGGGAGAGCGAGGTTTTTATATTGCGAGTGTTTCATTGGCCAATACCGGTAAACAGGTCGTGAAAGCCAAACGTTGGCAGCTTTATGGATATTTCACGCGTTTGATTGAAAAAGATGATTATCCATACCCGACAGGGTTTCATTTGAGCTCTTGTGGGCTGAAGGTCTATTACGTGGAGGGAAGCTTGTTCAGATTTGAACCCGACGGATGGAACTTTGCTCCTCTCGAACCATACAGCAGGGTCACGTGTCGTTTTAAGGGACAGGCTTTCTCGATTGCTAGATCCGACTTCATGCCAAGGTGGTATGTGACAAGTGGAACGACTATGCCGAAAATTGTCGCCAATACGGACGATGAAACTCTTAGCTTTGTGAAAGATTTCACAGAAGAGAATCAATATAAACGCCGAACAGACGACAAAAGTCATCCATTTTCCCCGCAAGAAAGATACGATCAGTTTTATACTGGAGACAATGAAGTCGTTACAAGGCTCAATATTATCCCTACACCTTTATCAAAGCAAATAAACGAAAAGTTAGAAATGAAATTCAACACGAACCAGTGGGTAATAGTTAAGTCCGACCCCTTCCTGCAAGAAGTCAAACATTTTTCAGGTATGTGGTCGTTCTTTCTCAATAATGATAAATAAAGATACATTTATTTCATTCATTTTCAGTAATTTTATGTAACAGCTTTCATAATAATTTTTACCTAATTTTGAATTTTAAATGATTTTCAGTAATTTCAATAATTTTCAATAACAAATTTATTTCAGTCAGAAAGGATAATTCAATTCGTTTTCTTTCCAAAGTTTAGTTTTTTACACTTACCAGTTCAGAAATATTATTGGACTATTTTTAAACAAGCATATCCTGAAATCTAGAATAGTTCCGTTTTCTTAAAAAATCATGTAAATTATGAATGAATTTGAATGAATGATTAAAGTTGTCTGTCAAAAGTTCTATGTACATAGGTAAACAATCACTGAAATAGATCTTTATTTTTTTATTTGGCAGACGAACTAACGATGAAGATTGTCAACTCGAGACCGATGCGAAAATTTATAGAAATTAAAAAAGCGTCTGTGCGAGTAAACATGGATGGGACAGATCTGGAACACGAAGACGCTTATAAAATTGAAGCAGTGGTTGAGAAAGAGCATATAGTTATTACAGCAGCAACAAACCAAGCCGTATTTTACGCATTCCAAACGCTTTGTAGCGTTTTCTTTACACCAGTGGCCCGGGAAAGTGTTGGTATCCCAGTAATGATCCCAGGATTAACCATAAAAGATGCACCTAGATTTTCTTACAGGGGATTACATATAGGTACAGTGTGTATTAACTCACATATATTCATCAAAACCTAAAAATTTTTTTAATAAAGGGACATTCAAAATTTCGTCGAATTAAAATATTGGACGGATCATTTCGCAAACTAAGAAAACAAAAGATCACTGAAACGTTATGAAAATCACAGTGATTACAGATTTGGTTTAGTAACAACTGGTCTCAGGACACATTAATAGGTCTAAATTTATTGAAAAGTGATGCTTTAGTGCTGTTTGAAAAGTTCAACGTACAAATAGTATTTTCTGTTAATGCTGTTGACAGAAACTGACCACATCTCATGCATGCAAAATATCTTGTTACTATTGTATTTTTTTCAGATGTCTCCAGAAATTTTATAGGAGTCAAAGAAATCTTCAAAATCTTAGACGTTCTTGCCATGTATAAAATGAACAAGTTACACCTCCACTTGTCTGACGACGAAGGATGGCGACTAGAAATTCCGGGAATGCCCGAACTGACCCAGGTTTCAAAATATTTATGTATATCAAGTAATTGCATTAAACACAGACTTTCCTTGAAAGCACTTTTTATCCCCCTAACATTACAGAGATAGTAAAGATACTGCCATGATTTAAGATGTTATAAGTCACAGTTAGTAGTTCTGGGTGATTTAAGTACGTTTATCCGAATCTTGAGCGAGTCAAATGTGACATGTTATAAACCCTGGTGCAATAATTTAATGTCAGGTTGAAATAAATGACCCCCAGGTATTCAGATTGTGAGAAAACACAAGTTACAGTTTCGTTAGATTGTCAAATTGAAGTTAAAAGTTCTAAGTAATACGATATTTTGGTTTCTTAACACGCTTTAAATTCAAATATCCTTTTAAATATCCTATTCACATTCTGTCGTGAAGTGACGCATGGCTCGGTATGGCCGTAAAAGTAAGATCATTTTACTAAAATTGCCTTTGGTATTGCAACAATATATTCTGAATTTTCGACGAAATATTTTTGCTGTTTATGATCTGTAGGTTGGCTCTGCACGCTGCCATGACCCAAAGGAAGAACAGTGCATTTTGCCAATGCTTGGGTCAGGGCCGTTTTCAAACACTTCTGGAAGTGGCTACTTTGGCGTCGGAGATTACAGAGAAATTCTTGTGTATGCAAAAAAGCGCCATATTGAAGTCATACCTGAATTTGACATGCCGGGTCACAGCTATGCTGCTGTGAAGTCTATTCATTCAAACGCTCAACAAGCAATAAGAAAAGGCATGGACGCTTTGAAGTATTTGGTAATAGACACTTCCGCTGAATTTCAGCCAATGTCATCACAGCATTTCACAGGTGGCGTGTTAAACCCTTGCATGGATTCCACGTACAGATTTGTTAAGAAGGTGATTACTGAAGTGAAGAAAATGCACGAAGATATTCAACCTTTGAAGTTCTACCACTTTGGAGGAGATGAAGTGGCGATGGGAGCTTGGGATGACTCCCCGGAATGCGAAAAACTTAAGAGTATAAGGGGAGGTAAATTCAGTTGTCGACCAAAATAAATGTATGAAAAGGGTTATCTCCCTTTGACCAAGTCATTCCTAGGAAAGCATTTTCCAACCAATGCGCATCCAAAAGACACAGTTTCTATATATATAAATGGAATATTTTAAAAATCTTTAACTTGCTGACTTTCAAGAGTTTTGACTGTGTGGCTTTTAGATACAAAGCCACGTGTTCTCATACTCTTAGATTCTTTAGAACAGACGTTTCTGGTATAAATTGTCCTGAGGTCACGACGTCATCATTTTTTCAACAAGAAATAGTAGGTTGCGGCATGTTGTTATTCGGTGAACATTTTATTGTGTTAATTTATTAATAGAATTTTGGTCGAAAAATCTATTGTTGAGAATTAAACCAATGAAGTAGCGGTTTATTTATAGCGGATCCTTATAACAGATTCTCTTTAAATAAACGCTGAACTTTTATTTCAGAAAATATGAACCAGTTTGACCTCATGAAGTACTTTATAAATAATTTGACCCGAATAGCGTCTGAGGAGTCCATGTCAGTAGGCGCTTGGGAGGACGGAATGCTATCACATGATCTCGGAGGCATCGGAATTCCATTTCCACGTGATTCGTTCAAAAATAAGTATGTTTGACATTGCTTGCAGTTGCATGTTTGCCCGTTCGTCTGTCTGTGCGATGACTGTCAGCCTGCTTGGACGGTCATTTGGCCAGCAGATTGCATTGTGAATTGTAGGAATGGACATAACTTTAAATTTCGTAGTTAAACTAACAAAGAATCTCTGTATTCTATTGGCTAATAATTTATATAACACAATATATGAGACTTCATTTAGTTGAAAAAGCAAATGAATTATTAGTAGAAATATAAAATAATTTTCTTTATTTTTCATTTAAAAGCATCACTGATTGATAAAGTACCGTGTATCTCTTTTTAAGAGTTTAACATAAGATACGAGTACAAACATCTAAAACTTAAATTCTCGGCTGTTTGGTTTTTATTTACAATAAATACCAATCTTATACCCTTGATTTTGTTTATTTAAGAGATATATATGTGTATGTTTGGAAAAGACCAACAGAGCCACGCACTCCCCACAGAGCTAAGCTATTTGCAAATAAAGGATACAAGGTTTGTTCACTTCTCTCATAATCTAACAACTGAGTTTAAATCAATTAAAATCATAATTGGATTGACGTTATTCCATTCCATAAAAAAACAAAACTCATATGAGGTTAAACACTTTAAAAAAAAAGATCTGTTATATATTTTTCTCAATATTTTAACAGAAAAGAAAACGCTTTCTGCAGTGTATTGTTAAGAGCTGGTGCTTTGCAATGTATTGTTAAGACTTGGCGTATTTGTTGAAACACACTGATTCAAAAATAGAAACAAGTTATCTTTTGAATTTTAGACACGGATTTCCTTTCTCGACATTTACTTGCTAGATTGACAAGTTTAGATAAATGTAATTTTTTGTTTCACTTGTCAGAATCAAACTGTGTGTTCTATGCCTTTGACCAATCAAACATAATACATTTAATACTCTAACAGGTTATTCTGGCATATAGTTCCTACCTTTATTTTGACCACTCTTATGAACCCGACCCGGAAGAAAGGGGCCTGTACTGGGCCACAAGAAAAATTTCCACGCGAGATGCCTGGGAGTTTTCTCCAGCCATTATGTTTAATGACAATCATTTGGAGTGTCCTGTGGCTATAGTTAATAGTGAAGAATGTTTCAAACTGCTGAAGCCGGAAAACATTATGGGTAAGAGAAAGCTTGCTTTTTTTTTTGCTTTTTGATTTGCTTAAAGCCCTTCACACGTAATTCAAACAGTGTTCAAGGGTGTTGGTTAACAACTTTTATTCGCCCGAAGGGATGTATTATGTTATGCCCCTTGTCGTCTGTCCATTAATTAGCAATGTCTTGGCCTTTCAGTATCTCTTTTACTGATTGAAAGAAATCGACGTTTTGTCACGCATGTTTACCATAATGAGATGATGTGCAGAGCGCACGTTTCGGCTTGCTCGGACCAAGGTCAAGGTCACACTTGCAGGCCTCATGCCACAGTCTCTATCTTCTGAATTTCTTGAAAGAAATTGAAATTATCTAGTATTTTCATCCACTTAAACAGCTTGAAGGAAATTGAAATTATCTGAAAGTAAATTTTACCTTACTCAGATGATGTGCAGAGCAAAGGTTTTGGCCGACTTGAGTCATGTTCAAGGGCAAACTTTAAGGTCCCATGTCATTCCGATATACTATGAATCTGAATTAATTGTTACCCCTGAGTCTCTTCAACGGTTTAAAATAAAACATGAATAATGGACTCGTCAATAAACAGTAGCCGACCCGGCTACCTCAGTTGGTAGAGCATCGGGTTATCAACCAAGGGATTCTCGGTTCAATCCATATAAGGCCGGCAAAACTTCTCCGTAATAATTGATCTTGGACAATGCGTCTTTAGGTTATTTGTCCTTCGCCTCTGAATCAAGTGAGGAAATATTCAGTCACTTGCAGAGAGATTGATTGGTAATCGAGATAGCTAACGTCAGAAGAACACTTGTTAGGTGGACAGTAGACTGACCTTTGGGATATATCAACAGCTGTTTAAACTGGCGTTTAACCCCAATAAAAAAAAATACAAACAAACAGTAAACATTTTGAACTTAATTTCAGACATTGTTTTTATATTTTCGTTCAAAATTAGCATTGCAACATCTCATTGTTAAAATGTTGCTGTTGATTAAGTGTATATCCAGTTTGTCAAGGAACATTCACTGTCAGTCTGTTCTTTTGGTCGTATATTTTCCCACTTCAACTCTATGTTTTACGTTACATTAACGTCTGTTGGGCGAATTTTCCGCAATAACTGACATTCAATATATGGCTATATCCGGCCATGATGTTCCATAATTTGTAAAAAAACAACAACAACAAAACAACAACAACTGAATATTGTTTCGTCACACTTCGGAACAATGCTAAGCAATTGTAGAGTGAACACCATACATTAAAATGTTTGTTGCTGAAATATCTGTTTTACCACAGGTGAGATAGTTGCAAGTAAAACAGCCCAGCATTCAATTTTCATAGCTTAATCCTGTATCAATTAAAAGCAAATCCTTCTGAACGATATTGCTTCAAAGAATAAGGGAGAAGCTACTAGTATTAGCTATTTTTACAGTAGGAAACCTACGTTTAAATAATGATTTTTTTGAAACTTTCAAGGCATTCAGGCCGAGCTTTGGACAGAAACTGTACGAAGTGATGAACAGGCAGAATACATGTTGTTTCCACGACTGTTAGCGGTTGCAGAGAGGGCATGGCACAAAGGGGCATTTGAAAACCCGGAAGGAATTGAAAGCAAGGGAGTGGAATGGACGAAATTTGCAAATGCGATTGGATATCACGAATTACCAAGGCTTGACAAAATGGGCGTGCGTTACAGGGTCCCGCCTCCCGGTGCAATGTAAGTTTTGAAATTTTACCATACTGATTGTATCTTCGAACTTAAGGCATAAAAAACCTATCTTTTGCTTTGAGTGATGCCAGAAAACAATTATGTACAAATTGTCTTTTCTAAAATAGATGAAGATTATTAAAGGAGAACAACTCACATTATTCTTATAATACAATTTTGGTAGATTTTGGTATTTGCTTTCTTGAAAATAGCCATATTTCAACTTGCAAATCTTAAACAGCATTTTAATGTATCATTAGTTTTAAAGATTTGTACCTTGTGGCCTTACAGATTCAGTGGTTGCTTGGTTTTAACATTGGTTGTGTTTTTGTTTTTATACTGTTTCACAGTATTAGAGTTATGTATTCATTTTTGTTACGTTTTTAACGTCACAAATGACTTCATACACTGCTTTTAGGTATGACGTCATTTTAGAAAAAAATACGTGATGGCATTACAGAATGCAGTTTAAGTTTTTGTTATAGATCGTGGTACATGGTTTCCTTGTAATAGTCTGAGAAATAAAGAAAAATATACCAGCAAATATATACACTTTTATCTCTTTTAGGTTGAAACTAATCTCAGATTGACCTCAAACGCTAAATTTCTGTCATTTTCTATGATATAAGGCTGTTGTACGTGATATGCAGTCATAAAACAGGTTTCATCCAATCACTGACACTGATCGTATCAAGATAAAACAGACGCTTGCTTCTCGTTTTTTTATACTTAATTCCAACCCTCGAAGAAGATTATGCAAATAACTTCCACAGAACGGAATGCTTTGACCTTCTTTGTTTGTAACTTTAATTATATGACGATAGAACATGTTACAGTGCGTGCTTTCCGTGATTTAATCTTTCCACCAAATTGTTTCAGTGTCTCCGTGGGGAAAGCGAAATTCAGAACCGAATTCCCAGGACTAGACATTGAATATTTCTCACCCGTCTTGAATTCCTGGAAACCAGTCTCCCATGACATGTTTGTAGATCATTCCATAAGAATAAGAACGAGGTTTGTTTTCTGTTGATTTTTTTCTTTTCGTTTAACAAGGCTTCTTTAATAACAAGAATTGCTACAAGGCAAATTTCATTAAATGTATGAAATAACGTTGTTCGTTCTTTTTTTTTTTTGAATTGTGAAATTAGAATTTTTGTTGCCGTTTAAACTGATAACAGTAAATCAGAATTTCACAACTTCTAGACAAATTTAATCCATTCGCATGATTATTTTTCCTTTAATCATGACTGGAAGCTAGGATGCATAGTAATTTGCCACGAACCGACTAATTTTTAGCTCCACTTTTCGAAGAAGAAAAGGTGGGGCTTTTGTCATGACCCTCACGTCGTCGTTGGTTAACTTTTTAGCCCACCTGTCACGTAGTGACTGAGTGAGCTTTTCTGATCACCTTTTATCCGTCGCCAGTCCGTCCGTCCGTCCACAATTAGTTTGTTAACACTCTAGTGGTCACATTTTTGCCTCAATTGTCATATAAATTGGTCAGGATGTTTGTCTCATTAATATCTAGGAAGAGTTCGAACATGGGTTATCACGGTTGAAAAACTAGGTCACAGAGCCCAAATATAGAAAAACCTTGATAACACTCTAGACGCTACTTTTTCACTTTTTCAAACATCCTGGAAATTTTTCAGAAAGGTTCTATCGATAATTTCTAGCTCAAGTTCAAATATGGGTCATCTGGGTTCAAAAACTAGGTAACAGAGCACAAAAATAGAAAAATCTTGTTTACACTCTAGAGGTTACATTTTCAGCCCAAATAATCTGGAAATTTGTAAGAGAGGTTGCTTTGACGGTTTCTAGCTCAAGTTGGAGTATGGGTTATCTGGGGTCAAAAACTAGGTCACAGAGCCCAAATATTTAAAAACATTTTTAACACTCTAGAGGTAATATTTTTAGACCAAATAATCTGGAAATTTGTCAGGAAGATTGCTTCTATGATTTCTAGCTCAAGTTCGAATATAGGTCATCTGGGTTCAAAAACTAGGTCACAGAGCCCAAAAATAGAAAAATCTTGTTAACACTCTAGAGGTTACATTTTCAGCCCAAATAATCTGGAAATTTGTCAGAAAGGTTTCTTCTGTGATTTCTTGCATATTTTCAAATATGGGTCTTCTGGGTTCAAAAACTAGGTCACGTCGTCGTTGGTTAACTGTTTTTGTTAAGGTCTATTTTCCAGAAACTATCAAAGCTATTCACTTCAAATTCAAAACACATATTAAATGTGACATCATCAATAACGGACAAATAACCGTCAAATTGATTTTTACACAGTTATGTCCCTTTTTTCGACTTAAAATTTCTTGGTTAACCTTTTTATCTGAATGTCCATCTCTCAAAAAGTGTCAAAGATATTCACTTCAAACTTGGAATACTTCATCACCAGCAAGACCGTTACAAAGATTGTAGGTACCATGTCCCTGGGGTAAAAATTAGACCCACCTCAGGGGTCACTTGATTTTGCTTAGACTTATTTAGGAAAAAACTTCCTAGCCAAGCAATAACTTTTTACTATTTACATACATGTGATGGGTAGGTACACCCCCCTGCATGGGACCCACCTTACCGCACACCCACCGATTTTTTAATTATTTTTTTATTACGTATGTACTTCACCACCCCCACCAGCCCCTCCCCATCAGACCCCCACCCCCGAAAAAAAAATCTTGCATGAGTAACCCACACCCACCTAGCCTAAAACTAAATTATTTACTTATATAGGACGGGAAGGTACTTCTCGCCCCCTCCCACCTGATTTTTTTCATTTTCTTTAATACGTAGGTACTTGACACCCCCACATCCACTTGCCGCCCCCTTCCCCCTCCCCCTAAAAAAGTTACATGAATAGATACTGGCCATTCCCACACTCAAATTTAATTTGGGGCCTCTTGTTTGACTTGGCTTATAATTCATTATCCAGCACTGAGAAAAGTGGAGCGTGCCGTCCGCGAACAGGCTTGTTTCATTTGAATATGATTTTCAAGTTATAGGGTTGTACCGTTAATTGCTCTCGGACTATTTTCTCTTGCGTACTTGTTATAATATCGTTGTTATTAGATCAAAATTTAATTTGAATCCGAATTGCGCATGGATTACTTTTCCTAAAATAAGAAAAAGGTACTTGTTTATTTATTAAGATCAAAGTACTTACTATATTTAGTCATTTTTTTGGTTACAGATCAGCCGATGGAAAGCGATTCAGCCGAGAAGTGATATTGAATCCATTCGTTACGAATGGTGCAGAGCCTTTTTTCTTCCATAAAAATTCACTCCTGTATAATTTAATCTTTATTTTACTATATTTGTATTTAAATAATATCATATTACTTTTTCCGTTCAATTCTTAAATGTTAACAAGATTTATTTTCGTAGATATTCTTCTTGGAGATCTAGTCTTCATTTTTTGTGTCGGCTGCGAAGCATGAGAGACACTGTGGGATTATTATGTATGACGTCGTCAGATCTTTTCTTTGAAGTCTTCCGTTTTTACGTCAATCTGTAAAGATAGACTTTGTAAAAGAACTGGCACACCTGTTCACCATAGTCTGAAAGACTGTCACACTTATGACTTTGGTTTCTAAAGTCAAGGTCACTCTTTTTGAGAGCGTAACTTTATTATGTTCATAGACACCTTTGCAAGACATCTGTGGCTATGACGACTCAAAGTCTTCAAAACAAAGTTTCAAATAATCTTGATCACATTTAATTTAGTAAACAGCCGTCGAATTTATTCCGCTTTTTATTTCAACATATTCCTAAAAAGCACATGAAACATTTGATAGTTTATAAAGTGAAAAATTTAAAAAACGATTTCTATTGAAATTTTTACTTGGCCTATTGTTTGGAAAGTCACATTTTCAGAACTCAGCCGAAACGCGACCTGAGTAGATACTGCAGCCACACATACCTTAGTTCGCTTGTCTGTGAATTGGAACCAGTACCGGAAGTGACTGTGAATTGGAACCAGTACCAGAAGTGACTGACATTTTCTTTGAAGAACTGGCCGAGTGCAGTCCAGCCATAACTTATTAAATAGTGAGCTTTTTAGCTCACCTGAGCAAATGCTCAGAGTGAGCTACTGTGATCACCATGTGTACGGCGTCCGTCGTCCTTTTTCCGTCGTCAACATTTTACTTCAAATGACATCTACTCCAAAACCACAACCATTTTTAACCAATCTTGATAGAAAATGTTCCATACATTGCATTTTTGCTAAAACTGCTTTAACCATTCTGCTCCAATGCACATAAAAGCTGCAAAACAATTCAAACAACGTCTCCTCCTAAATGGCAAAGTGATTTTCAACCAAATTTCACGGAAATGTTCCTTACATAGCTCTCTATTGAAACTGCTCAGATTGTTATGCTCCATTGTACAAAATGGCCAATAGAGCTAAAAATAAATTGTCGTCAATACTTGGCTTCAAATGACACTCCTCCAAAACCACCTGGCCATTTTAAATCAAAGTTGACAGACCTGGTCCCTATATTGCCCTTTTCAAAAATTGCTCAAACCTTTCTATTGCACAAATGGGCCGCAAAAGCTAAAAAAAATCTAAACTTTATCTGCTCCTAAACGGCAATGTAATTTTTCACAAAATTTCACGGAAATGTTCCTTGCATAACCCTCTGTTAAAAAAAATGGCCACCAAAGCTAAAAAGAGATTTTCGTCAACATTGCCTTCAAATGACATCTCCTCTCAAACCCCTAAGCCAATTTCCTTCAAACTTTCCAGAAATATTCTATATTGCTCTTTTTTAAGATTGCAACTAACATCTCCTTAACAGCAAGGTAATTCCAGCAGATTTCCAGATTTTCCGCTCCATTAAACACAAAGATATTCCTTATATTGCCCTTTTCTAAAGTTGCCCAAACCGCCATACTACATTGCACATTAGAGCCGCAAAAGCTAGAAATAGAAAACAGTTCAATCAACGTCTCCTAAACGGCAAGCCGATTTTCCACCAAATTTCATGGAAATGTTCCTTACAGAGCCCTCTATTAAAATTGCTTAAACAAAATGGCCTCAGAGCTAAAAATAGATTTTCGTCAATATTTGCCTTCATATGAATCTCCTCTCAAACCGCTTAGCCCTTTTCTTTCAAACTTTACAGAAATTTTCCTTATATTGCCCTAAAACCGTTTTGCTCCATTGCACTAAAGCTAAAAATTTGAACAACATCTCCTCGTAAATGGAAAAGTGATTTTCTACTCAATTTTACAGAAATGTTCCTTACTTAGCTCTCTGTTAAAATCAGATTGTTCTGCTCCATTGCATATAATTGTCACCGGAGCTAAAATAGATTTTCGTCAATATTTAACTTCAAATGACATCTTCTCGCAAGTTGCTAGCTGCTTGCCTCTTCCCATTGGGTTTTATTTGTATGAAATATTAGATCTTTGCAAATCTTCAATCAGAAAATGTAATATTTCTTCTGACGTTTGCTTAACAGTAGAGTCCCACAGCCAAAGTACTTATGTGAGCGATCCAGGGCCATTATGGCCCTCTTGTTTAATACACCGGCGATATTTTCTTACATATTTTATCTTGCTTAACACATATTGAATGATTTATTTGTATTAGAGTAAATATAAGAGTTATCAGTGTATGGCCTTGCAGTTATTGTGGGTAAAATATTGAAACGGGGAATTGCAGTATAATTTATGGAGTTTTCCATTGATTTTATTAATATTATATGTATCTAAAGCAACTGATTTATAAAAACCAAGATTTTCTGAGATAATTATTTTCAGTGTATATTGAGCCAATATATATACTTAATAAGAAACCATGATGTTAGTTTTTGAGGAAGAGTGCTTATGCTAACGGTACTTTAATAAAATGTGCAAGGAATACATGAATATATTCTGTTGATACTTTTTTGTGTAAATGAGTTTCTTAATTTACAAGGCTTTTCGACTTAGTTAAGATTGTAACATTTAAACAAATAAAAAGAAAATGGCTGTTTTATGGAAAGCTATCACTTTATGTTAAAAAAATAGTTTTCTTATTCATCAAGTTTCTTTTTATGTCATTCAACCGTTCCTTTCTTATGGAAAGAATATCTCGTGTCAGCAAACCATCAAAGCTCAACGTATCCATGTCAAAGATCAATGGTATTTTTTTGTTCAAGGTAATCGTTACTCAATCGCCCTATTTTCGTGACAAACGTCTTCAAAGCAGTTTTTGAAGGAAAAATATGCACCAAAAAAGATTACAAATCTTTTGTACTTCAGTTTCATTTGAAAACCAATTAATGCCACCGGACAGATCTTTACAAACAAACAAACAAACAACGATTCTCCAAAACCCAAAGTAACCAATAATTTGCAAAAACAAAAACAAAATACATGAATAATATTAAGCTCGAATTCCCATGACTGGTTCATTTATTAGTTAGGCAAAGAATAAAACCTTGTTCAAACGTCAAACGTTTGTCATGCATTCTTAATTACATAGTGTTAACGTGAATACATGCTAGAAAGAATCATGCAAGACTTGCACGCTTTCAATTATTACAGGAACATAGGGTATAATTGAGTTTGGAAACAATTTCCGGATTGAAAAGATTGTGTCTTCCCGTCGAGTTATTCTCCAGTGTAATTACCATAATAAACAGGATTTTTGCACATTCTGCAGCTCCTAATTCATAAGGAATCGTGTTTGTTAATCTTTGAATGTTTGAATGAGTTCCCTATTATATCAGATATGCTTTATTCTTACGTGTTTGAAATAATTCCCTAATATAATACGTATATACTTACGTTTTAGACCTATTTAACTTGTTTTGATGTTCTTCAAGTTCCTTTGCTAATTTTTAGGATACCTGTATGTATTTCTGCATATGTTTAATTTTTACATATATGAAAGTGGGACGACTCTTGTGTTAAAGGTTGGAAGGTGATGATTCAGAAATAAATAAAAACAAAAAAAGAATAAAAAAGTATGTTAACACATTAAGACCATGACTTTCCTATTTTCGACTAGGAGCAACTTGGGCATTTACCTGAAATCCTATATAGTTAGATGTGATGTGCAGTTGTGACGCGACCTCATTCAACTATGTAGTGTGCTGCAAACCTCGATCAGCGGTTACACATACGATAAGGAAAGTAATGCTGCATCTTACATCTTTATAAAAATTATAACCAAACAAGTAAGGACATTTTGATTATATCTAGACTACACATCCGGTTTCCACGTCTTCCCTTCTGCTCAATTGGAGCAACAATCCTATAAAGTTTGAAGGCTGTGGGTGAAATGATATTAGAATTATTGAGCGGACAAATTTTTCAAATTTAAGGTGACATTGACCTTGATTATCAACCTAATGACCCCATAAACAACAGGGGTTTTCTACTCAATAAGTGCAACGATCCTGTGACATTTGCAGGCTGTTGGCCAAATGGTATTTGAGTTATTGAGCGGACAAGATCTGATATACGGCCGGCCGGACCGACCGACCGACATGTACAAGGCAATAAACCACCATTTTTCGAAGGGGGACAAAAATCGTGTAATGAAAACAAATGACTTATTTTATTTTTAATAGCCTTGATCCCGATTTTGCCACTGTCACTAACAACTTCCACCTTTTCTGTCAGAATTATTTGAAACAGTTTTATCAAGAATGTAACATTCTGTGGGTGACTTCGCTTCAGTGCATATAATTTCCTGATTACATTAACTGTATGACCTTTCAAAAAGTGACACCTTCTGGTTAATTTTCTTGACATTTTCAGTACCATTAGATTTTCCTTGGTGTTTGCTTCGCTTCAAGGGCAGTGTAACAAACATCCACGCATATGTTCTCCATCTATTTGAGTTTATTTATCGGTAGTACCGGCTTCACACATGACATACGCCCCCGGAATAATTTAGTTATTTTAGTTTGTGTGGGATAGTGCCTGATACAGAAAACATTCAATTCCAGATACACTCTAGGTACTTTGACATGCTCAGTGTCCAGCACCAGTACAAGGGACCTCGGTTTAAAGTTTCATCCGAAAGAAAATTAGGTGTGCTAGTAGTACAGTGAGGTTTAGAACCCGTGATCCCTGGATTACCAGTCCAGCACGTTACCACTGGACCACAGATCTACCGCACGCACTTACCCACGCACTATCAGATTAAACATATTTCATGTCAGAAACTTCTAAACTCTTTGTATAGAGAAAAGAAGTGTCTGAGTATAGGATGAATTTCAATATGTGTAACACATAAACGTTTCCGACTTCTGCTTTTCCCGAAGAGTGAAGTTACGATGTATTCGTATTTAATTTTTAATCATTAATTAATGAAAATGATAATTTTAAACTTAGTAAATACTTCAGTTTTCAGTTTTTAATAAGCAAGTCTACTACTGCTACAACGACATATAGCTTTTTTAGATTACCCTTTCCTCCATTTAATTTCAGTTTCATCCCTGGGGATGGAATCTGTGAGACTTGCTTTTTCATATTATAACTATCTTGTCTTCATATAGTTTGAGTCTACACCAGTATATTTGACATCAACCTGGAAACAAGCCCTTGCAAATCATATGGATGCCGCTTGATGACTGCTTCCTTGGTTCAAATCAGTACTCGCAACGAAACAATGGACGAGTCATTGGAGGCTTACTGTTATCTTTGATATATTGCTCCTCTGTTAGTCTACAGACAATAAGCTCTAACACTTGTGTAGGTGCAACGAAAACACATTACAATGTTTCATTTGATGCTTATTTTCGAGACATGCAAACGACTTCACCTTGGGTATTAGTTATGCGAGAGTTGCGCCAGATTTAACATTTATCTTCGAAAAATCAATTGTTTTAGTTTGATTTCAAAGCAAATGTTATTTTTGCCTTAACAGCTCTTGGGTCGTTAGGTGCTATGACAAAAAGTTTAGCTATATAACATGCTAATGATTGATATGTTTGATAGTTATGATAGTTAACATTAAATTCATTTTGATGTAAGTTAAATGGAAATTATCTTTGATTCCTAGAGGTTCTTACTCAAGCCATAGAACCTGTTATTTTTTTACAGCCTAGCAACAGAATAATACCAAGCCAGTCGCATTTTTCAAAACGCACTCGACAGTATTTTGTGTTTGATTATTGTTTTTTATAACACCAAGTCCCCTTCCTTGCAGCATAAATTTATACAAGAGGGCAATGATGGCCCTATATCGCTCACTTGAATATGACTGCTTTTAACAAAGTTGCTATGGACCTGGTTAATTGACCCCAGATGACCGCTATTCGAACTTGACCTAGAAATTATTGAAACAATCTTTCTAACAAATTTCAAGGTTATTTGGACTGAAAGTGTAGCCTCTAGAGTGTTAACAAGGTTTTTCCATATTTGGGCTCTGTGACCTAGTTTTTGACCCCAGATGATCCATATCCAAATCTGAGCTAGAAATCATCAAAACAACCTTTCTGTCAAAGTTTTTCGATATTTAGGCTCTGTGACCTGGTTTTTTTAATCCAGATGACCCATATTCAAAGTTGAGCTGGAAATCATAGAAGCAACCTTTCTGACATATTTTCAGGTTATTTGGAATTAAAATCTTAACTCTAGAGTGTTAACAAGGTTTTTCCATATTTAGGTTCTGTGCCTTAGTTTTTGACCAAAGATGACCCATATTAGTACTTGAGCTAGAAATCATCAAAACAACCTGTCTGACAAATTTCCAGGATATTTGGACTGAAAATGTAACCTCTGGATTGTTAAAATGGTTTTAACATTTTAGGGCTTTGTGACCTAGTTTTTGATCCCAGATGAACCATATCCTAATCTGGGCTAGAAATCATTAAATCAACCTTTCTGACAAATTTTAAGGACATTTGGACTGAACAGTAACCTCTAGAGCATTTTCTACTTTTTTGACCCTGTGTCCTAGTTTTTAACCCCAGATAACCCATATTCAAAACTAAGCTAAAATCATTAAAACAATCTTTCTGACAAATTTCAAGGTTATTTGAACTGAAAATGTTACCTCAATGCGTGTTAACAAGGTTTTTTCCATATTTGGGGTCTGTGACCTAGTTTTTAACCCCAGATGACCTTTATTCGAATCTGAGCTAGAAATCATTAAAATATCCTTTCTGACAAATTTCGAGAATATTTGGACTGAAAAGAAGCTTGTAGAGTGTTAACAAGTTTTTTTTCTATTTTTGGGCTCTGTGACCTAGTTTTTGATTTCAGATGACCCACATTCAAAATTAACCTAGAAATCATTGAAACAACCTTTCTGACAGATTCGAGGTTATTTGGACTGAAAATGTTACCTCTAGAGTGTTAACAAGGTTTTTCAATATTTGGGCTCTGTGACCTAGTTTTTGACCCCAGATGACCCAAATTTGAACTTGAGCTAAAAATCATCAAAACAACCTTTCTGACAAATTTCGAGAATGTTTTGACTGAAAATGTAACCTCTAGAGTGTTAACAAGGTTTTTCTATTTTTGGGCTCTGTGACCTAGTTTTTGAACCCAGATGACCCATATTCGATATTGAGCTAGAAATCATAGAAACAACCTACCTTACAAATTTCCAGATTATTTGGACTGAAAATGTTACTTCTTCTTCTACAAGAAGATTTTCAAAATTTCACTATATAAGCCTATGACCAATGACCCCGGGGTGGAGCCAAATTTGACCCCAAGGGTATAATTTGAACAAACTTGGTAGAGGTCCACTAGACAATGCTACATACCAAATCTTAAGGCTCAGGGCCTTGTGGTTTTTCCTATATAACTCTATGTAAAACAAGTTACCCCTGGGGCGGGGTCATTTTTGACCCAGGGGCCATGATTTGAACAAACTTGGTAGAGGTCCACTAGACAATGCTACATACCAAATCTTAAGGCTCAGGGCCTTGTGGTTTCAGACAAGAAGATTTTTGAAGTTTTTCCTATATAAGCCTATGTAAAACCAATGACCCCAGGGTGGGGCCAAATTTAACCCCAGAGGTATAATTTAAACAATCTTGGTAGAGGTCCACTAGACAATTCTACATACCAAATATCTAAGCTCTATGTCTTATGGTTTCTGACGAGAAGATTTTTAAAGTTTTTCCTATATAACTCTATGTAAAACAAGTTACCCCTGGGGCGGGGCCATTTTTGACCCAGAGGCCATGATTTGAACAAACTTGGTAGAGGTCTACTAGACAATGCTGCACACCAAATATCTTAGCTCTATGCCTTACGGTTTCTGACAAGAAGATTTTTAAAAATTTTCCTATATAACTCTATGTAAAACAAGTTACCCCTGGGGCGGGGCCATTTTTGACCCCAGGATCATAATTTGAACAAACTTGGTAGAGGTTTACTAGATGATGCTTTATACCAAATATCAAAGCTCCAGGCCTTGTGGTTTCTAACAAGAAGATTTTTAAAGATCCAACTTTTAAAATCTGTTTTTAGCTCCTGTGACCCAGAAATGCAATGAACCGGAACCATTTGAACAAACTTGGTAGAGCTTCATGCAAGGAACATTCTATGCAAGTTTCATGAAATTTTTCCCAGTGGTTTCAGAGGAGATGTCGTTTGAATGAATTGTGGACGACGGACGGACGGACGCCGGACAATCAAGGATCCTAAAAGCTCACATGAGCATGCTCAGGTGAGCTTACAAAAATCAGAATTAAGATGTGCCTTTTAAATGTTTGGATTGAAGAAATCTAACCAGGGATCTTATAGATAGGAAATGGTTCGTAAATGCGTTGAGTCTTATAATTTAAGTTGTGCTCCCGTCTCATAATTTCGCAATAAAAGAGACAATTATACGTCTAGACGTCAGTAATTTCAGATCATCTTTATTGATGCCCTTCATGAATGTTAAGTGCTCCTGAAATAAAAATGAATACCATTTTTATTGCGTCTTCAGGAAGAAACTTTTTTTGCACTCTGTTATAATATGGGGACATTTCTTCTTAATTTATTTCCTAGACTGAAAGCAGTCTATTTTCATTGAATTTGCAAGTTGTAAAACGAGTCGTGACAGAACTTGAGCTAAGAGTATTAAATTCAGTGCCATTAATGAACGTAAATTTATTCATGGAATAGGGTGAGCTGAAACGTCGTTAGATCCAAGCCTTCAATACTTTTGAAAAAAAGAATATTTTTTATTTTATTGCTGATAGTTGTGCGTTATCCATATATTATCGGATAATTCTTATAACGCAATAAAAGTAAAAAGGTAAGCAAAAGTGAGGAAACATGACCAGGCAATGTACGTGGCAGTAATTTACAAGTATTGGGAAACAAAGATAAAAGAAAAAAATTTGGTTATTCGATATTTAGGAAATATATACAACTTTTATGTGAAGCATCGCACAAGCCTTGAATGCTGCCAGCATGATACAGAAAATAGCAACGATAACATTAAAACATCATAAAATGTGGAACGCTTGCAGAAATAATCATGTTTCAAATGAGGGAAGATTTTCAAAAATGTTAGCCACGTCCAGTGCCTAAAAGCTGCATGCAATTTTAGTATTAAAAAACATAAAGGTCGTTTACAAATGACAGCTTTTAGGGAATTTTATGCCCAATCAATGCTACAACACAGCTGCAATAAAGATCTTAAAAGGATTTTGGTTACTGCTCAATTTTCGAACTAAGGTATGTTCTGAACGAGAGCCAAATATCATGTTTTATAGACCTGATTTACGAGATATTAAAGAGGGGGGAAAACACAGAGTATTCAGGAAATAATCAGCCAGTATTTAGTTAATTCACTGACGTGCTAACGTAATTAGGCAATAAATCCAGAACTTCATTGCATCAACCTAAAAGCTGTTAGGTAAAAAGGAGATACCGAAAAACTAATTTACTCTTTATCACAAAGTCTCACGCGGCAAATGAGATCAACACGCTTATATTTGATGTCATTAATCCATGATGTTAAAAGTGCTTTTTAAAAGCTAATGCTTAAATGGTTTTAGCAAGAATATTGAATGGTTGATATAAAGAAAGGTAAGCTGGTAAGTAATCTTTTAGCATGAATGGGTCAAAGTACTGATCAAAGCAAGACTGTTAGTAATACAACGAAAGAACATTGTACTGAAGTGCAATAAACTAGCGAGGTAAGACATGTCGAGACCGGAATTGACACCTCTGTGTACAACAGAGGAAGTAAAAGAAGAATAGAACAGGCAAAGACAAAGTTACTTGTCATTTTCGAACAACAATTTGGAAATGATTGGTATTATTTTTGCATTTTATGCCAAAATCAGATAATTTTCTATTATATTTCAAGAATTATGAATTAGATAAGCCATGCATTGGAAAGAAATGAAAAGACTAAAAACAAAAGTGAAAAACAAAGTTAAAAAGGTTTTAACTGAAGATACCGATGGCGTTCAGTATGACTGTCATAGCAGCTCATTACATTAGAGAAGCATGTTGAAGGAATACATATTTTGTACTTGTAAATGTAGATCCTCAGTGTTCAAACTTGTTTTTCTTGGACTGTTTATAGCCAGATAAAAAAATAACAATACGTCAGAATCAAATGTTCAATTTTTGGCCTTATCTTGAATTCCAATCAGCATTGTTTTCTACACGACAAAAAAAGAGAAATAATTCACTAGTGATAGGAAGAATGATATAATGTTTAATTAAAACAAACAAATCAAACTTTTGTCTCACGTTATTAGTTACATATCGGATAACTTTGTTACAACGAATGCATGCTAGAACACGAACTTCCAGATTGTCACGTTTCCAGTTAATACAGAAAAAACAGCCTCTGAATTTGGTAACAATTTCCAGATTGAAAATATTGTCCTATCATCGAATTATTCTCCAACGGTATTACCATAATAATAAGGATTTCTTTTGGAAATTATTCAGCTTGCTCAGAGGGATTCTATTATCTTTGAGTGAAAGAACAAGCTTCCACCATTAAATCAAGCTAAAACGTTTGTTATCTGTTTTCAATCCTTCTTTCTGCATTACCTTTTACTACTTTTTTACTTTGTAGGATTGACGTCTCTTCAAGGTTTTAAATAGAGAATTCAGAAATAACCTGAAAATGAACAAACCAAAAACTTTTGAAAGTCTAATATATTCGTCAACACTATGAATTTCTATTTTCAAATAAGTAAGGGCAAATAGTCCATTAGGGGAAAGCATTTAGGTTCCGGGTTGAATTAATAACATTGCTCTTGTCCGTAAGTACGAACGCATGTCTGCTTCCAGATCTTCCGCCCTAAAATCTGACAAACACCTCGTCAATCTGTAGAAGGTTTCTTTTAAACTTTGATTGCTAAAAATATAAGACGTCACAAGGAAAGAAATTTTCATTGTGTTAATTTTAAGTACCGTTTGCATTTATACGACACACACGTTTTATAGAGGAAAACTTTTATCATATAAAGGCTTTAGAGAATTAGTGCAGGGTGCATTCATGAACCACAAGCGTTACTTGTATAGTCTCAGAAGTATTATAGTTAATGAAAATAGTTCTGTCATGTAAAGTATAATAGGGTTCGCTAGACTATGTCTTGTCCACTTATGTCATGTAAACAACAAATCAAATAACCGTGCTCCGTATTTTATCTATTTGTTTCACTCCTCCAGATCTGCGTATGCGAGGTAAGTAATAAACGCCATAGAAAGATCTGCATCCCCTTGTCGTTAATTATGTTAACAAGCCATATACTAATGAAACAAGTTTCTTCACATAAACAATTCATTTGACGCTTTTGCCTCTGCCGTAGATCTGTTTTCAAAATGTATTCACAACGGGTTAATTAGAAATGTGTACTGGCGACAACTACAACAAATATAAACTGGTTCATTTCAGATAAAAGTAAATATTCGAAAGTGTCAATTTCACAGCAGTGTTTATTCCAATTCTGTCCCTTTCATTAACAACGTCCACGATCTTTGTCAAAAATATTGGATTTGGATCTATTTTCAATGTAACATTGTGTCAGTGATTTCGCTTAAGTGCCATGTAATTTCCTGAAAATCTGAACTTGCCAATAGTAACATCTGTGGGTATTACTAAGTATTCTTGACATTTCCAATGTCATTAGCCTTTCGATTTTTTTTGCATTCGTGATTTTATGTCAGGGAACATTATTCTTACCTCATTACACTTGACAAAACCCAGTCCCTAGAATTAATTTCAATAACCCTTGCCCGGTTACCCTGTTCTTGTCGGAGAAATATATTCAAAGCTCCTAAATCAGATGCTGTCCTGTCCTCAATGCCGATATTTACAATCGAGTCAAACTTGTTCAAACTTACCACGACATCTCATGCTCCGAACAAAAATAAATATGTTACTGCAACATCGTTATGATTTCTATAACAAAGACGTCAGAAGTTCACATGTCTTAGATAATTTTAGTTTGACTTTGTTAGACGATGAAATCTATTAAAACCAGTTTAACGATTTCCAACAAGATAATTTATATTGCAGAGACTTCTATGATCTAATTCTTAGCCAGTACTATCTTTATTAACATATAATTAGCATTAGCCCACATAACAACAAGTCCAGATAACAAACGAAATTAAAGCTCTGATATGATGCTATTAGAACTTAATTATTTTCCAATAAAGTAATAACACTAATTACACGATTATATTTGATGCATTATGTGTAGCGACGAAGACATTTGAGCCTTTCCTTTGGAGTAATGTTAGTAATTGCAGACAACATATTTTTCGGTGATAATAAACTGGTTTTACTAATGTTAATTAGTAGTAATTTTGCTTAAAGAACTATTATTTATTTGGTAATTTCGCTGTTATTCATCTAGATCTTAAAAAGTCTTAGAAACATTTGTTTGTAGTTATAACTAGCAACAAACTAGAACAGTCATTGAAAATGACAAATACCCCTGCAACTGCGCACTGACACAGAAGCAGAAATAAATCTGGATATCTTATTGTAGGACCTTTAAACACATGTATTAAATTAATCTGTTGAAAACTGATGGAGGAGTTTGTGCCAGAAGGTATGTCAAACATGACAAAAAGTTTAAGTTCAAGGGAAATAATTTGGCTAAGAATGCATCAGAAATATGTCTTTCACATCTTCATTGTCTAATTACTATCTCTGCCAAGTGTCATTTCCATCGGTTGAAAAATGAAGGAGTAGTTTGTGCTGCAAAGTATATACTAGTAAAAATGGGAAACAGTATAAGCTCAAGGACCAATAACTCTGCATTGCCTGCATAAATTTGTATAAAAATGCCATGCTCATCTACATTGCCTGGTGACTATTTCTACCAAGTTTCATTTCAATTGGTTGAAAACTGAAGGAGTTCGCGACACAAGGTATATAATTTACAAATATGGAAAAAGTTTAAGTTCAAGGGGCGATAATTTTGCAATGCCGGCATGAATATGCATAAAGATTATGTCTTGCACATATACATTGCCTAGTAACCATTCCTGAAAAGTTTTATTTTAATCATTTGAAAACTGAAGGAGCAGTTCGCGACGCATGGTATATAATTTACAAACATCGGAAAAAGTATACGTGCAAGGGACAGTAACTCTGCAACGCCTGTATGGATATGCATCAAAATTATGTCTTGCAAATCTACATTGCTTAGTGACCATTACTGCCAAGTTTCTTTTCAGTCCGTTGAAAACTGAAGCACGAATTCGCGACGCGAGTTAACGATGTCAAACGTGACTGACCGACCGATCACCAAGGTGATTCCAGTATACACCGTGTAAACTTTGTTTGCGGGGGTATAAAAGGTACCATAGCCGTATGTTATTTGCCTTAAGTGAGGGTCTGTAATTATACTGTTGTCTGAAATTGTGCATTTAATTTTACATATAAATCCGCTGCCTTGCACGTTCAAACAAACTTTCCCGGTTAGAAATAGCTTAAATTTTCCGTTTCAGAAAAGGGAAGGGTTTCATCCCTAAATTTTTAGATACTCAGACCTTACTTACTACAGTGGGAATAGTGCAAATTTTCAAAGCTAGAACTCAAATCGGGATCATGTAAAACACTAACAGTTTGTGCTCAAGAGACATTAACCCAAGGATTTTATAAACACGATGACTTAAGCAGATTCTATTGATGATGTAGTTAAGGTGTTGTCCAAGTATAATAATATCACATTAATTTCTAAAAAGATAACTGAGGTGGCAATTATTTGTCTAGACCAAGTTATTTCAGTTTGTTTGGTTCTTATCGACGTTCATTCTCCTGAAATGAAAATATAAACAACTTCTTTTATTGCGTTTAAAGGAAACAATTTCTTGTACTCTGATATCTAATGTAACTTCATAGATTAAGTTAACTTACGGTAAAGTGTATAATCAATATTCATAAGTACTAGGCCTTGATAAACGATTTTCTAAGAAGCTGTTCGATTGAACTTTTTAAGTCTGTGCCTTATTGGAGCATATGCATTTTGTCCGTGTAGGACAACCTAAACTATAAGTACAAATTACAATTAGGTACAATTAATATCCCCATGAAATGGTTTCCTATTAAGTTCACCAGATAAGACACTTTAGCCTATATTCCATTATATTATTCACAAATTTACAACCAACTTGCATAATGAGCTTTGTCAATTTCTTCAGGACTCTGCATTCTGATTATTTCAATTTAAACCGCCCTAATATGTTCATTGAGTTAACCCGTGCCCTGATCATTCCTAGCCATTTCCTAAACTAATATTGCCCGTATTGGTATGGCTCTTAATTGAACCTTTTTAAGCGGGCTGTTCATTGTCTACACTGATTAAGAAGGCATTAACTATTGCCGTCATCAGGGTAAAAGTTAATTCAAGCAACGACTATGTTCATGGAATACGAAATTTATGAGACCCTGGCACTAATAAGCGAAAGATACATGATAATTTAGCACACTCATTACAATGACACTGTCCAAATTAACCTTTCTTATAAGATGCCGTTCTTCAGATTCACATCAAATAGGTTAAGGGAATATTCTACGGAGGGTATTTAAGGTATATTGCGAACAATCAGAGAGGAATAGGGCCAGTTAAATACATATATAGTGTACCATCTGTTTAGGTTTAGGATTGGTCTCTTCTGCTCGCATTCTCCATCAAATGTGTAATATTTCACATTGATAGTATTGCCTTAAAAACAGCCTTTGATTCAGGCTTCTGAGTTATAAAATGTGTAAACAGATGGTCGTTGTAATAAAGAACCCAGAAATCAGCTCCAACTTATGATTTGCTATGATGTATTTTATCCTTAAACTTAACACAATATGGATGCTTGCATACATAAAATGATATATAGCTCTATAAAGCGTTTCGAGAATCTGTTTTCTTCAGGAAAACTTCAAGTATAAAATCACAGATGTTACATCAGGCCACATTTCTACAGCCAATTTCTTAATCGGGTCACGTGAGTGTGTCAAATAACACAGTAGACTATGGCAAAGGATTAGGACCTATCAAGAAACCTTTATCAAATCAGGCGCAGACTAAATGGTTTAGGTCTTTATTAAATTTGTGTACGACCTCTTGTATATCTATATTCATTGCGTCTTATCAAGTTACGACTTGTTTCTATCTCTTTAGCTTTTGGTATTTATTTGCCAAATGTATTTTGTATTTGCTGCAAAACACACATGTTTCGACCGGAACATGCGGGTAATACCAACATCACCTTTGTCTCATCCAAGCCAATGTTTTCTGAGAAACAGCTTGGACAAGAAATCATTCTCTTTTACAATCAAAAGTCATAACCATTTGACCAGAACATCCTCACAATTTGCACTTTCAGCTCCTCTTACTAGTGATGTTTCAAGCAAATCTTATTTGAATTGAACCCACTGGTTCATTAGAAACATCCCGAGAAAAAAATTGATCTATCCTACAATCAAAGAACCATAACTTTGTTAAAATGTACCAGACCAGAATTACTAATAAAATACACATTTCCCTTTGCTTGCAAAGCTTCACATAATTTTGGTTAAAAATCTGTAGCCTTTCTAATGCTCTGGTATGGTTCTGTCGTTTGTTTATGTTGCCACTCTGATATCATTTATCAGGTATGCTGTAATAGTGTGTATGTAGGTCTGATAAACTGTCACGTCCTATACAAATCACATACAACGTTCTCTTACTCAGCTTTAAGATTATTTCTAGACTGAAAAAAAAAATTCTAAGCGAACTACATGTATTCTAACACATTATTGTTTTCAAATGTAAAACTTTTTTTTTCAAATGACCTGTATCTTTTACAGCGGGATGTCTGAGTAAAACAGCTTCTTTGTGTACTTCAGGGAATATATTTGGATAATAAACATTCACTAGGAATAACGGTAACATAAAACAGGCGACACTATTACTTTCGCAAGTTGTTGTTTTGTAATTTATTTGACGCCATTTAAATTTCCTCTGAAATAGAGTCATTAGAAATCGTTGAAAATATATAGAAATTCGGCTAGTGTGCTTGAGATCCATACATAGAGAAAAATCATGCAAAAACAACATCCAATTCATATTGACACAGTGATTTTCTGGAGCAAAATGCAATGTTAAAAGAAAACCAATATTCTTCCATCTTGCTTTTTTGTCAAATATAATTTCAGCCTTCTTTGTCGCGCACGTTTGAATGAATTCTCTCTCACAATATCATATTTTCACGGTTGATTTCATTTCATTGCCGTGTAATTTCCCTTGTGTGCAACATGTGAACTTTATAGAATCCGTGACATTCTGAACATTCTTTGGGTTACTGACATATTCAATATCATAGCAGTTTAACGTCATCTTTCGTATCTTCTTATATGTTGTTCAAAAGTTTTTTGTTCTTCTTTATTTCATATGAACAGGTTATAAAATGTCTAATAACTAATAATCACAACGAACGTATCATAAGGATATAATTAATATCAATTCAGAATTAATTACCAAAAATGATTCGACCTTTTTTGTTACTAAAGGAATATTTAAGTAATACTTCAATGTTACGGCGATGTTGTTATAATCATAACACATGTATTTATCTCCATTTAACCACATATGAACATGAAATTCCAGATACATCATATCTTAATCTTCAAACTTCATCATAAACTGTAACAGAATAAATAATCAGAAAAATTCGAATCTAGCACATTTTCATTCTTTTTGTAGTCTTTTATGGACTTATCCTTTGCTAATTCAAACTTCATCATAAACTGTAACAGAATAAATAATCAGAAAAATTCGAATCTAGCACATTTTCATTCTTTTTGTAGTCTTTTATGGACTTATCCTTTGCTAATTCAAACTTCATCATAAACTGTAACAGAATAAATAATCAGAAAAATTTGAATCTAGCACATTTTCATTCTTTTTGTAGTCTTTTATGGACTTATCCTTTGCTAATTCAAACTTCATCATAAACTGTAACAGAATAAATAATCAGAAAAATTCGAATCTAGCACATTTTCATTCTTTTTGTAGTTTTTTATGGACTTATCCTTTGCTAATTCAAACTTCATCATAAACTGTAACAGAATAAATAATCAGAAAAATTCGAATCTAGCACATTTTCATTCTTTTTGAAGCCTTTTATGGACTTATCCTTTGCTAATCCTTTAAAGTCGAGCAAATCACCTACACTAGTTCAGAGAACACAATTCCATCAATAACAGGATAAGACTTTATCTCATTTGCCCCCCCCCCCCCCAAAAAAAAAAAAAAGTTTGTTTAATGGACTTCTTTAACACAAATGACTGCCTTAATTGTCATTGACGACTCGAAACAGTTCCAAAAAATTAAACTGTTACAACTACATAGCATTTGATAACATTTTTTAATTACCTTGCTTCTTGTTCAGTTGGTATAATGAAATTAAACGTCTCACGTTCTTTATGAAATCAAGGTTATTTTGAATCACATCGTTAGTTATTCATTGTTCCTTCTATATCAGTTCACAGAATTTCAAAGGTACTAATATTTTTATACTTCTTTTTATCCTTTTACATTCTTTTACACAGAATAATCATTTGGCAGTGATAGTTCTTCAAATTGTTATACAATAAAACATTTGACTATTTTGGTGAAAAGGTTTGAAGTGACGGATAACCATGTACTGTTGTTGTTTTAGACTATTAACGTTCAGTTATTCTGAAAATATCCGCGTACATCTATCTCAAAGTCCTTTCATGCTTACGGAAGTTATGACCTAAATGGACCCTATTTTTTTACCTCTGATCACTAAGTATGACCGTACCATTAGTAAAAGGGACCTGAGTGTTGCACTCTGCAGATAGTCTCATGAAAGTTAATATTTGTGCCAGGTAATTGTGGTATCTTCTCATGTTTGAGGAAGTTATTGCCCTCTAAGTGTGACCTTGATCTTGGGGGTTGGACATGGGTATTGTGCTCTGCACATTGTGTCAGGATGGTAAATATTTGTGATGAGTTATTTTGAATTCTTCCTTATATAAAGATAACATGACACTGAAGTGCAATATCCCAGTGTTCATCCAGAAAAAATACACTTGCTCTGAGCTGGATTTGAGCTCTTGCCATAACACAAACATGCAAATTGACACGTTTCCAATTAATATCGTGAACAGACTCTGAGTTTGCTTACAACTTCCAGATTGAAATTATTGTCCTATCATCGAATTATTCTCCAACGGTATTACCATAATAATCAGGATTTTTTAACATTCAGTTTACTCACTGGGAACTGTTTTCGATTATCTTTGAGTGAAAGAACAAGCTTTTACCATTAAATCAAGCCAAAAAGTTTGTTTTCAATTTTCAATCATTCTTTCTACATTACCTTTTATAACCT
Organism: Cyclina sinensis; assembly: GCA_012932295.1. Taxonomy (NCBI): domain Eukaryota; kingdom Metazoa; phylum Mollusca; class Bivalvia; order Venerida; family Veneridae; genus Cyclina; species Cyclina sinensis. The sequence goes on from JAAONU010000003.1 coordinate 3,880,131, forward strand.
TTTAATTTGTAGGATTGACGTCTCTTCTTGTGAAAGGCTTGGAATACATGATAACCTGAAAATGAACAAAGCAAAAAGCCTTTGAAGAGGTAATTAACCCGTCAATACTATTAATCTGTATTTTCAAATCAGTAAGGCAAATAGTCTACTACAGAAATGCATTCAGGTGTTGGCTATCATATTTGTCAGTTTCCCACTTTCCGTCAAAGAAACGTCCAATTCATCTGTATAAGGTTTTCTTTAAGCTTTCATGAATGAAATTATAACTAGTTACAGAGAAAGACATTTTTGTTGTGAAAATTTTCAGTACCTATGACCGTTTGTATTCATTAAATAATCTCCTTTTTTCAACACACACGTTTTATTGATGAACACTTTTATACTATATGGTTTTGACGAATAATTGCAGGGCACATGATCTAAAAGTCTCACTTGTGTGGTCCTAGAAGTATAAAGTTTAAGAGTATGGAAGTGTAATAATGAAGTACAACGGGTTAGTTACGAAATATCTTGCCAACTTTTGTCATGTTACCTACCATTCAAACAACCGGGCTCTGTATCTTTCCTTCTGTTTGTTTCACTCATCCATATCTTAGGTATAAGAGGTAACTTAAAGAAAATATATTTTGACATTTTGTAGGCAAAATTAACTTGAGAATAATTTAATTTCCTTATTAAGGATGATCTCCATAAGATAGTTACATTTGTGGCTAAATGTCATGAAACCGTTTGCATCTCCTTCTTGTTTATTATGTTACTAGGCCGTTTTTTCGTGAATATGTTTATTCACATAAACAATGCATTTGACGAGTTTGCCTTTGCGGTACATCTGCTTTCATGTATCTGTATCGTGAAATGCTCTCCGCGCAGTTTTACATTTTATGTCAGAGAACATTATTCTTTGCTCACAACACATGACAAAAAGCAGTGGGTGGCTAGCATTATTTCAATAAATCTTTCCCGCTTACCCAGTTTCTTTCGGAGAAACATATTCAGCTCTGTAATGTAGGCAATGTCTTTATTTACAGTTGAGTCAAACTATCCAACACACCCCATGCTTCACGACAAACAATTGACATGTTACTGCAACAGTTTTCACAACATTTATTTTTTCTAGACTTCTCAAACCTACAACAATTAAATATTCTTCTATATTTCTATAACAAAATCGTCAAATAAGTACATTTACCTTAGGTAATTTCAGTTTGACTGAATTAGGAGTTATGAAATCTGTTAATAGTAATATCATGTTTTTTCTATAAAGTCAGTTTATATTATAGACTTTCATAACCTAATTCTTTGCAAGTACTATTAATACTAACATATAATCCGCATAAGACAAAACAAAATACAATAAAGTAAATACTGAACTAAATACACGATAATATTTGATACTGCATGTGTAGCAACGCGGACATTTGAGACTTTGTTCTTGTATGAATGTTAGTAATTGCAGACTACATATTTTCAGTACTAATAAATTTTTTTTACTAATGCTTTGATTATTAAGTCTGTGCTTTATTGATTAATACCTTTTTAATACCATATTTATTAGATTGAATGGCAAATGACATGGAAGTGTGCGTGACATACAAAGTCAGTATAATTATTGGTTATTATCAAAATTTGTGGACTAAATTTGACCACGTTGAATGTCAAAGTCATAAGAGAAACTTGAGGAAACGTTTAGGACAAAATAATATATACGTCTAAGTCTAAACTATATATCCCCCTGAAATGGTTGTTTCTTAAGTTCGTTAAGCCTTTTACTATATAATTCACCAATTTCCGAGCAATAAAAGTATTCTGACTTGCATAATGGACTTTGTTAATTTCTTCACGAGATCTGCATTCTGAAACGAAACGTCTTCAAATTAAACTGCCTCGATAAGTTTAGTGTGTTCACCCTTGTCCTTGTCGTTCGAAATGATTTTCTAAAACGTATTGTCCGCCACTAAATTTTGGCTATTTATATTGAGTATGAGTCTTAACTGAACCTTAGTGAGTAGGCTGTTCATTGCTTTCTCTGATTGAAAAGGGATTAACAATTGCCGTCAACACGGTAAAAGTTAATTCGAGCAGCGACTTTGTTTGTGGAAAACGAAATTATGAGACCCTGACACTAATAAGCGAAAGAGACGTGACAATTTAGCACACTCATTACAATGACACTGTTCAAATTAACCTTTCTTACAAGATGCCGTTCTTAAGGTTTCACATCAGATCATTTTACAGAGTATTCTGCAGAGGGAACTGAAGGCATATTGCGGTTAATCAGAGAGAAATCTAAGTCATGAGTGTATACTATCAAACAAATTATAGTCCTCTGTTATATGTCAGCTCACCTGATAAGGTTAACAATGACTAACTACAATAAAATATATATTCATTATTATCTGTGCTGTTTTGAAATTGCAAAGTTATGACAGAAGCATAAATTTTGGGTCTAAGACTTTTAAACTCTATTTCATTAACATTGATATAAAATATATTTTAGAACATAAGCGGGAAGTCAGTCACCATGTTTGTGATATTTTTGTATTTGAATGACACTATTTGTTAGAAGTTTTAAAATGCGTTGAAATATTTTTCAAAAAACAATTGAATATGAATGTTACTGAACCAGTTCATTGCCAAATATCAAGGTATCTGTCAAAACAGATGAGAAAAACAAGTTTGATGAATGCATTAATATTACTTTTAATATAGAGAATTGATGCAAATGTTTTGGGTGGATTGTGATTTATTGCAAATGAACACTTAATTAGAAAACATAGACACACCATCAATATTTTTTTTTTAAATTTTATATTGAATGAGCCAATAGATACATTTGCAGTACACCATCGGTTAGTTTTAGGATGTTTCTTTTCCTCTCGTATTTTCCAACAAATTTGTTATATTTCATATTGATAGTTCTGACTTAAAACAGCCTTTGATTAAGGCCTCTGAATAATAAAATGTGTAAGCAGATCGTCGTTTTAATCAAAAGCCCAGAAATCAGCTTCTACTTGTGATACGTTATGAAGTATTTTATCCTTAAAATAAACACGATATGGATGTCTGTATCTAATTGCCAGATGTATAAAATTATATATCTTCCTGCTATAAACTGTCTTGAGACTGTTTTCTTTTCCGTAATAAAAACTTCAAGTACAAAATCGCAAATGTTACATGAGGTCACTTCTATGCAGTTTTGCATAGCATCATTCAGTTCTTTGTCGGGTCACATTAGTGCGTCAAATAACACAGTAAACTATGGTAATGGATTTGGCCTTTATCAAATCAGGCGCAGACTAAATGGTTTAAGTTTAATAAAATGGTTTATTAGATTAAAATGTGTGAACAGTCTCTTGTATATCAGTATTCATTGCGTCTTATCAAGTTACTGAATGTTTGTATTTCTTTAATTATTGGAATTTTTTGCCAAATGTATTTCTTATTTGCTGCAAAAGCTGCTCACACACATTCTGTCATACCTATACATCCCGAAAGCGCTTTGTCCATTTTCGATTCTTTTTATTAGGTGTCAAAGAAAGGAATGCTCCATGTATCCGTTCGTAACATTTCAACACTATAAGTATCTCCTTTTAGTATAATTGTACTTACGAAGCTTCACATAAATCTAGTTTATATTAAGCCAAATGTTCCTTAGAAATAGCTCAGAATTGAAACGGTATATTTTACAATCAAAGGGCCATATTTTTGTTAAAATTTACCAGACCTGAATTCCTGATAAAATAAACATTCCTTCGCTCGCAAATCTTCTCACAGTTTGGTTGAATTCAAGTCATTGGTTCACGAGGAAAAATAGCTCTGAAACGATTAACAACCAAAGGACCATAACCGTGTTAAATTGATCTGATTGGAACATCGTGACAAATTGCTAGTAAAGCTTCATGGATTCAGCGGACTGGACAGACCGGCATCTATATGTACAACATCACTTGTTTTCTTAAATAGGTAAATTAAAGGAATGTTAATATCTTGTAAATATGTTTACAAGAGAAAACAGAATTTGTAAATGCTGTAATTTAAACATGATAGAAAACGAATACCATTTTTTGTTAATATGCCCTTATTATACGAATATTAGAAACAAATACATAGGAAGAAATTCTTGGCCAACAACTGATAAATTTTATAGATTAATGAATTCAGAAAGTAAAAACAATATTTTTAAAATTGCAAGATTTATTGATAAAGCTTTAGAGTTAAGAAAAACAATAATAAGCACGTCATAATAAAACATATGTATTGCTATTTACTACTTTTTTAGTATTTATTGTTATATATCATCAAGAAATAATTTTATTGACTATTTTGTCGTTATAAATATAATGTCATTTTCTAATGATATCTCTTTGTCGTTATCACTATAATGTCATTTTCTCACGATATTTCTCATGATATTTCTTTGAATGTATAATTTGCCAAAGGCAATATGTTTGCCGATTTTTGCAAATAAATGTTTTGTTGTTGTTTTGTTGTTATACTTTTTAAAAATCAATTCTGTTGCCTTTTTGATATTCTCGTCTGATTCTACACAGCTTGTGTATAATCTCACTGCATTATATTTATCATGTATGATTAAATTTTGTAGACAAGACCAAACAAGCACGCTGCCACGTCCTTTAAAAATGGCATAAAACATGGTCTTATTAAGTTTTAAGATTATTTCTAGATTGAAAAGAATATTTCTTAGCGAGTTACATAACTCTCAAACATTAAAGCATGCAAATGTAAAACTTTTTACTAATAACCTGCAACTGTTACAGCGGGATGATATTTGCATTTCTGAGTAAAACAGCTTCTTTGTTTACTTCAGGGAATATCTTTGGATAATGAACACTCACAAAAAATAACAGTAACATAAAACAGGCGACACTATTCCTTTCGAAAGTTGTTGTTTTGTTATTTATTTGGCACCTCTTTCATTACCTCTGCGACAGAGTCATCAGAAGTCATTGAAACTATATAGAAATTCGGCTAGGGTGCTTGAGATCCATAGACAGAGAAAAATCATACAAAAACAACATTTAGTTCATAATGACACACAGAAGAATTTTCTAACGAAAGTTGCTATATATTTATAGAAAACCAAATTTCTTCCCTCTTGCTTTGTTTTCAAAAATAATTTCAGCCTTCTTTGTCGCGCACGTTTGAATCAATTCTCTCTCACAGTATTATATCTTAACGGCCAATTTCATTCCACTGCCGTGTAATGTCCCTTGTGAGCAACATGTGAACTTTATTAAAAGCTGTGACATTCTGAACAGTCTGTGGGTTACTGACATGTTCAATATCATAAGCACTTTAAGTTGACATAGCAGTTTAACGTCATCTTTCGTACATCTGTGCGTTACTGACATATTCAATATTATTAACAGATTAAGTTAACACAGCAGATTAACGTCCTTTTTTCCATATTGTAATATGCTGTTTAAAACTCTTTTTGTTACAGTATTTCATGTATACATGTTTTATCAAGTACCTAAAAATTAAGATTTGCAGCTAATGCACCACACGGATGTATTTATTTAATATCCATATAGAATTAATGCTTTTAATTTTTTTAACCTTTTGCTACTAAAGAAATATTTAAGTAAAACTTCAATGTTACAGCGATGTTGTTGCAATCTCAACATATGTACTTATCTCCATTTAACCACATATGTGAACATGAACTTCCACGCATACTATATTCTAATCTTGGAACTTTATAAACTGTAACAGAATAAATAATCAGAAACATTCTAGAACATTTTCATTCTTTTTGTAACCTTTCATGATCATATCCTTTGACAATTCTTTAAAGTCTAGCTAATCCCCTACACTTGTTCAGAGAACACAACTCCATCAATAACAGGATAAGATTTTATCTCATTTGCAAATAATTTAGTTTATTTAATGGTCTTCTTTCACACAATTTAGTGACTTAATTGTCACCGACGATTCGAAACAGTTCCTTACAACTGAACTGAAACATCTATTACATTTGATAACATTTTATAATTACCCTGCTCCTTTCATGTTCAGTTGGTATAATAAAATTAAACGCCTCACGTTCTTTATGAAATCAAGAACATTTTGAATCACATTGTCACATATTTATCGTTTTACTTTCTGTATAAATTAACTGAAATTCAAACTTACTAATATTTAAACATACTACCTGTTACCGTCTTTCATATAGAATAAGCATTTTGGCGATGGCGGTTTTCGAAATTGGTGCAAGGAAAACATTCGATGATTTGGTAGAAACATATACGCATGATAATCTATCCGTTTGATTCACATTCCTTCTGCTATATATGTAACTACAGCTATCACTGAATGCGGTTAATACCCCACTATACCGCCTTGTAAGAGGTAAAAGGGAAATATATTAAGTAAGAACTAAATTATGGTTCACAAACGTGTACGTAAAACAGATGAAATACTCAAATACGCAACCTTGTGAAATCTCTCCTTTATACTGCTGTTGAGGAATATCAATGGAGTTGTTATTGTTTTTTGTTTGTTAGGAGTAATGTAATAAAAGACTGAATTGTAAAAATTGATACGACATCTTAAGACATTCAATTTGGCTGTGATGAGGTTACAATTTGTACCTACTTATTTCAAATTCCCTTTATGCATGACAAACTCATAGCATAAACACCAAAAACAGTACTAACAATCACGAATTCCATATTTGTTTAAAATTTTCTTCTTTGTATGATAGTCATAAAAAATTCAGGAAAACTGTCTTTTTATGCACATTTTCTATGTGAACAGGGGCATATCTGTGTCAAAATATTTCAAATTCCCTTTATGCATGACAAACTCATAGCATAAACACCAAAAAACAGTACTAACAATCACGAATTCCATATTTGTTTAAAATTTTCTTCTTTGTATGATAGTCATAAAAAATTCAGGAAAACTGTCTTTTTATGCACATTTGCTATGTGAACAGGGGCATATCTGTGTCAAAATACAAGTCAGAGTTATAAAACCTGCTTTATGGAACTTGCTTGTGACCCTTCATATATATTTTAAGTTTTAACTTAATATAAGTACTGGTTCAGAGATATTCAAGAAAAAATAAATCGGGACATTATCAAAATGGAAAAAGGTAAAACTGCCTCAAGCTACAAGTTATAGTGATCAAACTTGGCAAATGGGGTTTCATTGTGTTCTTTCATATCAGTTTAAAGTTAATAACACTACTGATTCCAGATAAATTCAAGCGAAAAAGGGAATCAAACTTAACATATGGAGTTGCATTTTGATCTTTTATGTAAGTTTTAATTTTCAAGTTAATATCTATAATTTTCTAAGTGAAAAGGGAACATAATTACGTCAAAAAACTATTCTGAGTTATTAAACTTTGCATATTGTGTTGCATTTTGATCTTTCATATATATTTTAAATGTCAAGTTAATATTTGTAATGGTCTCAGAGATATTCAAGAAAAAGAAAACAATCGGGACGGGACGGGACAGGATGGGACAGGACAAAGTAATATGTAAATATCCCGCCACTCCCACAAGTTAAGTGGTGGTATAATTGTTCACTAACATAGAATCATTATTGATTTTATTCATGGGTTCTCAAATAAACGCTGAAGATGAAAGAAACAATATGCTGGACTTACTATTTTCGTTTATTTGAATTAGTCCAGAAAAAAGAAACTAGATGGGTGTTCAGTTGAACACTTGTGTCGCCCTAGGATACTTTGTAAGAATAAATAAAAAGGTAAAAAAGAGCCTGCTGGAAAAGACAGCATGCTAGTCCAAGTACAGAAAGGGGCATAACTCGACTAAATGTGATTTTGACCTAAAGATTTTTGCATCATCACAACTCTGTAGTCATAAGTAATATGATTTGAAAGTTTGATGAAGAAATGTTAAGAAATGGCAAAGTTATAGCAAACGTTAAATTTTCGTTACGGACGGACTGACGGACAGACGGACAAAGCGATCCTTATGTCGTAAGCGATACAATTATAACCATTACAATTGGAAAGTTTGATGAAGAAATATTTAGAAATGGCATAGTTATAGCCAATGTTAAGTTTTCGTGACAAAATCCAAGTAAAACTAGATGGGTGTTCAGTTGAACACTTGTGTCGCCCTTGGGTACTCTGTTAGAATAACTAAAAATGTAAACAAGAAAAGACAGCATGCTAGTTCAAATACAACAAGACCTGTCCACAGACAGTATGCTCCACTTTTCTCAGTGTTGGATAATTAATTATAAGCCAAGTTAAACAAGAGGCTCAAGTGAAAAAAAATTTGAGTGGGGGAGGGCAAGTACCTAGTCATAGAGTCAAGTACTTATGTATTTAAAAAAAAAATTGGCCCCGGGGATTTGGGGGGGGGGGAGTGGGGTGGGTGAGTGGGGTTTGGGATGGAGAGTCAAGTACCTGTGCATTAAAAAAAATCGATCCCGGTGGCAGGGGGTGTTTGAGGGTGGATTGGGAGTCAATTACCTATGTATTAAAATAAAAGAAAAAAAAAGAAAAAAAATCGGACCCAGGGGGTCATTACAATTGGAAAGTTTGATGAAGAAATATTAAGAACTGGCATAGTTATAGCCAATGTTAAGTTTTCATGAAAGTACAAAAAGGAGCATAACTCTGTCAATTGTGACATTGACCTACATATTTTGTCATCATCACGACCCTGTTGTCGTAAGCAATATAATTTGAAAGTTTGATGACCAAATGTTAAGAAATGGAAACGTTATTGCCAACGTTAAGTTTTCATGACAAAATCCAAGTACAAAAAGGGGCATAACTCTGACAAAGGTGACCTTGATCTAAAGATTTTGACATCATCCCGATCCTGTTGTCATAAGCAATACAATTTGAAAGTTTGATAAGGAAATGTTAAGAAATGGCAAAGTTATAGCCAACGTTAAGTTTTCGTGACAGACCGACGGACCTACGGACCGACGGACAAAGTAATCCCTTTGTATCACCGTTTCTTCGAAAGGGGGACAGAAAAAACTGCATAACTCTGTCACATGTGAGCTTGACCAAAAGATTTTGGCATTATCATGACCCTGTTGTCGTAAGCAATATATATTTTGAAAGTTTGATGAGGAAAGGTTAAGAAATGGCAAAGTTATAGCCAATATTAAGTTTTCGTGACAAAATCCATGTTCAAAAAGGGGCATTTCTCTGTCAAATGAGACCTTCACCCTAAGATTTTGGCATCATCATGACCCTGTTGTCATAAGCAATATAATTTGATAGTTTGATGAGGAAATGTTAAGAAATGGCAAAGTTATAGCCAACATTAAGTTTCCGTGACGGACGGACGGACCGACGGACAAAGCGATCCCTATATATTGCCGATTCTTCGAAAGGGCGACACAAAAATACATTCACATAATGCTGTTTTCAGATGATAAGTTTGTTAGAAACAGCTCTTATTGGAAAGAATGAAATAACGTTATATTTACATAATGGTCTTCCAAATTGCCCTAAATCACATCTGATACTTTTAAATATTTGAAATGAGATATTTTTATCTCCTTCCTTTCTAATTCACCAAACTGAATTACTTTTGTCAGTTCTTTTATGCTTCTTTAAGATTTTTTTCCGACAGTTCAAACATTTGAGGCGTTTTTAAAACAGTCATTAAGCCCGAGAGCGTAGCAAATAATGTATGAATATTGCCTATTTCTTTTTTTTCTGCCTTTTTCACGAGGATTCTGCAGATCTTAAATGCTTTTACTTGATAGACAATTTTCCTAGATAATCATGAAACAAGCCAGTTGAAATGAATATTTTAGATAATGAATAGATTTGAGATACATACAGTAATATCTAAGATTCAAAATAAAATAGGAAAAATCAATTTAAACCGTTACAAGAAATGGCATGCTTGCGCATAAAAATGTAAGTAGTGCATATTGTGAAATATTTTCACTTTTAAAGTCCGAAAGCTGTTAGAAAGAAGTAAAAAAGAGACTTACTATCAATTCTTCACTTAATGACAAATCTGATTACTTCCTAGGTTTTTTTTGCTGAGTTTATGAATATTTTAACAGCTGTTAAATAATACAGATGTAAGAGATCACAATACGAGATCATCGTTATCAACTTGTCATAGTATTTTCAAATGGAAGACTCTTTCAGTCATAAAGGAAAACCGATGTAATAGAAAAATGTTCCAATCGGACAGTATGTAGAATTCAAAATAGTTTGCAGTGACTAGGTCGATGTTTGTGACAATTTAATGGCAACACATTCATTAGAATTTACAATAAACTTGAAAATAAAAGCATGTTTCTATGTAAAAAAAAAGAATTCGAACTCGTTTAAGGCGGATAATTATACTGAGACAATAAAATAATTAAGCAGGAAACAGATAGACGTTAGTGTTAGATTCGCACCAGGGCCAAGATAAAATCTGAATATCGCTACTGCATTGAGTCCGTATTTATGATAATCTAATATAAAAAATGCAGACTTGTCCAAAGTATCTTTTGAATGTACAAACTTCATATCTATAATAAAATTCCAAATTTTTCTATCTTTAAAATGTAAGAAAAAAGAAAATGTTTACGAAAGTTACGAGGTTGTTAAGGTGTTCAAATGCTAAACCGCTTCATCTGCCAGAAACTGTTATTTTTCTAACATTCAGTATGTAGCTCGTATAAGGACTCTTTCGTGGCCCTGAATTATAGAGATATTGCGTCTTATTTCTATTATGTAAACATAAAAGGGAATAACGAGACAAATTAATGATTTGTCAGATGAGATAGAGGAAGCAAAATCGCGACAATTTAAAATCCAGACGATTGAATAGATTATATTCAATAAGTTGTTATGAATATTAGACTTTCTATATAAAAAGCTGCCATATTGACAATAAAAGGAGACACTGAATACATAATTCTTAACTCTGTCTGACATAAGTGTTAGTTTTGTTATTTTTTTACCAATAATTCAGAAGCGTAGAAATGACAAATCTTATCACACGAGACGCATTCAGTCAAGTGCTTAATTTCTGTTTAGTCACTGTCTTTCACACTATTCTTTCCATTTTATTGTATTGCACCGGCAAGGTTGTATTCTCCATAATAATTCTTTACAAGATCATTTAAAAAAACAGTTAAAATGACTCTAAGAACTAATTGTTAAAAATCTCCTGCACTAGTTCTGACTACAATAATTAGAATGGTCAAACTTTTTTCTTAAAAAAACAAAAAACAAAACAAAGTTAAATCATTCCACTTTGACTCAAAATGTGTTAATTTTGCTATTATCGATTTACAATACAGAATGTTTAAAATAAAACATACATCACTGTCTAAATATTTTACTCACGGTTTAAAGCAAAACGCAAGAAGTGTCTGCATATTCGAATTGTTTAAATTATAAATATATATATATATTCGAATGTTCAGATATACTTAATCAAGTATTCGAATATTTATAAAATATTCGTTCCCATCCCTAAACTTTTTTTTGTTCGTCATAACATAATTTTATGGACAATAAGCGACGTTTTTACAGAACATTTTATTCGTACTGTCTCCTTCAGTACAACCACAAATATTGAAAAGAAAAGACTATGTTTAAGAAATTGAAAAACAACAAACAACAACAACAAAAACAAACTACAACGACAAAAAACAACAACAAAGAAACAAAAACAAAACAAAGGCAAACATTTTTTAAAATCTCAAATTACTCAGTTGCAAGCATGAAGTAAAGATTATTAAGAGATCTGACAAAGTTTAATGCATACTTGGTAACAAGTTTGGCCTTTAAACCTTATCACAATGTTTTTCTTTCTTTGATCCAAGCTCAATTTAAAGCATTGGCCTCAAGCTACCAATTTCAATCGTCAAGACAATCATTCTATCAAGGTCTTTACGAAGTCTGTGTTACAAAAGTAAACTGTAGAATGCTCTTACTAGTGACTTTTTACTCTATCCAGACTTATTTGTCTTTACAACTTGCAATTGAAAGATTCATCGATGTTCGCATCATTCACGGCTTTACATGTCGGACTTACTTATCTTAATAACATACCATGCTTTCAAGGTTTAACAAATATCATTTGTTTTGGAAAAAAAGAAAAAGAACATATTAAGCGTTTTCCCCCCTTTATCATATTTGAGAGCTGCAGTGTGGTCTTAGTGGCGCCTTTGCAATTATGCTCGGCGGCAAATTCATGCTGGACATAGTTTTAAAAACTTTAGAATTCCCCTAAGATAAATGAAACATACTTTTTTTACATTTTTGATAACGTTAAAAGCATTTGGTAATGCAACAAAATGAATAAAAAACATTAGAGCTGAAAGCGTTTTGATATAAGCCATTTAAAATACATTAGCTGCTTTAATCTATTTTGCAAGAACTAGATTAATCCGGACTGTATTGAATGTTGTAATGCCATTGGTTAATTCCTTTGACTTTTGAGGGAGAAGTTGTTTCACTATCAGGAAAACCGTCTTGGCATTTTAATTCGACTACATATGTTTGAACATTAACTCCCTTAGCTATCTCTTTGCATCGGTGTATCTATTATGTAAAACATCACATCTATCGTTTTCATATTTTCTCCACCAACCTCTTTCTGTAGAAACAAACTTATCTTTAAATGATATTTAATAACAAGTTACAAGCAGAGCTACCTCCTTTCTGTCTCATCACAATCGTTTTGCAAACAATCAATTAAGTGAATTTAGTTTTTCTTTCCATATAAGATTTAACAAGACTTGGATCTATATATGACTATCTGCTACACAAAAGTATATTTACAGAGCATTTAGTGACTGGTATTTACCCCATCACTTTATATTAGCAACATTGTTTCAAAGAGGATTCCGCTTAAAAAATAAGTGAGGTCTTTTTTTTCTTAACCTAATAATACGGAAACCAGTAAATTGTGCAAAAATGAAATAATAAAGTAGTCATCAAAATGTCACTGCTCTTTACCAATGTGGTAACACAAAGAAGAGATAATAGTGATGATAAAAATGTTTCACGTGTGGTCCCCAACAATAATTCTACTACGCAGATCCCGCAAATCACTATATAAAACATAACACTAGGCATTATTATATACAAAAATGGTTTTGTATCTTAATTTCGAGTTAAGGTTCTAGGAGGTAAAACTTGTGTTATTCGATTCTCTAAATACTTGCAATTCCATGAACATTTTTTGTACAACATCAGCCATTTATTTGTAGAATAATATTTCTAAATTGTTTCATCTATTTCTTTGTCTCTTTCCAGAAGAATCTGTGTCGTTCCTCTTATTTTCTAACCTGGTAAACAATTACTGTATCCTCGATTCATTTCACAGACGACATTAAGAGAAACGCATTTAAATCAAATTTTAAGTTAAAAAATTAAAGTGACTGTCATAAAACTCCGTTGGGAGGAATAATTGATCTTCTATCGTATTTAAATGTGAAGCAACATCAACATGGGAATGCTAAAAAGGAATAATTAACCAAATTCTTATTTCAGAACGTACTTTAACTAAAAGTTGACATATTCAACGTTTGCATGTGTGGGAATGCGTTTTTTGGCGGGCTCAGTAAAATCTTAACCAAATTAAAATGATTGATGAATATTGGGGCAGCGCACGTGATGTGAATCACAAAGCTCTGATAAATGAGATTTGTGAAATTTAAGTAGATCGATATTAAAGAAACTGTGAATTACTTCAAGCACACAGTCAATCAGAAGTTAAATCACAACTGTACAAATCAAATGACCGCTTTTGAACGAATTTTTAATAGTTCTAAACCTTGTCATATGTGATGCAGTGTTTGCATTACTGCTTTAAACTGAACCATTCCGGCAACAAAATTACAGACACGAGTTTCAGCAATAATAAACAAATCCATTTTTTTGTTTCTAATGTTAACAAGGTATGCGTATAATTAAGTTCTATACAATAAAAAATTAACTGTTTATACTGACTGACGTGCGAGCGGTACTAAACACACCCGCTAAAAACGTGACCGCTATTGCAACATGAAAGCTATGAGGAATATTCGAAAAGAAAATCACAGGCGCTTTAGCACATCTTGGAAATAAGATAAGTTCTTGTAATTTTTCTATATGATGTTGTTGCGCTGTCATATTGCGTTTGCACGGTGGGGCTTGTGTTCAGTGAACCAATAACGCTGAGTATTTTGAGAATATCACAGGACTTTAAAAAACATAAGAAAGCCACACACACTCACACAAACACACACACACACCCGCTCCCTTTACAGACCGATCGTGATGTCACTGCATATGTCGATCAATAAATATGATCAAATAATTGTTTCTATCAGACAGCATGTCACTCTTTAAGTCAAATGCATAGAAGATTTGAAAAGTCTTTGATCAACTCATACGTCGAAGGTAAATATAGAATAAGATAACATGTTCCTCGGTATCAGCCTCTCCATAGTGTTGAGGATAGTTGCTGGCGGCATCCATTTTTGTGTATCGAACTGAAGCTAAACCTCTAGATTTGAAGCCACTATCTTTAGAACCAGTCTCCAATGATCTTTGTGCGCATGCTCTGCTTGAAAATACGAATTCAGGAAAACGAAATGTAATCGTTACCAATCTCCTCGCAGTGATCTCCCCTTCATTCTTCGGAAAAGATCTACGCCGGCAAAGGCTAACTTTAGCTCGTATCTAGCTATGTATACATGTACGAACTTTCAAAGAAACAACTTTTCTCTTACTGTGTTTAGTTATAATGGGAATTACATCGGTTTTTACATATCTGGAAAATATAAAATTAAAAAGAAAGTTTAACATTACATTTATTTACTTTCGTTAATCATCAAGTGACATGCCTGCCGGCTTTGTTTATATGGAAGGGGATATCCGCCAGTGTATGCATACTGCTGTATGACAATTGCATATTGCTTTGTTTAATTCGTTATTATAATCTGCATTTCCCCGTGCCTTTGAGTTTATTCCCTCTACTTGTTGCAAATATCTTGCAGCTTTTGCAACTCGATGTATGTAAATCGAACAATTTTTAATGTAAAAGGAAAATGCATATTCGGTTGTTAATAGATTGTGTATAACCTTGAAATGTTGATGCTTAGAAGTTCTAACTACTTTTGACGTGATTCTGTTGACAATATATCGTTTAATACACATATAAGCTATTAAACATCTTTTATTTCCTTTCGGTTATTCGACGTTGAATGTTTATTTCAGAAGACTTTTGAAGTACACGATTCGGCCTGGAATTTATGTTTTGCACGCAGTTATGTGTAATGCTTATTAATGTATTAAAACAAATTTTCATATTCACTTTAAAGATATCAGTTAGCACAAAGCAATAGCAAACATGAAACTAACCGAATGCATCTGTAACATGTTACTCATATAACGCTGGGAACCATTTTTATCGGCAGTTTACGTAAAAAGGTTAATCATGCACGGTGTATTGACAAAAAATACAAGGCAAACTAGTGCAATCCAAGATGTGCAATACAACAGGACACAAAGATAAAAACTGCTTTTTCAAAAGTTTATTTCGTTGAGAAATTTGCACTTTCCTCCCGACATAAGTACTCCAGGCACCTACATTTTCACTGACCGACTATTGTTTCCGTCGTCATCAAGTACGTTAGTAAACTCGTAACAATAATTTTCTCTTTTTGTATTCTATAAAACTAAAAGTAGCAAGGGCATAAGCTGACCAATGCAAATAATCTATCAGCTACATTAATTGTAAATTTGGCTTTCTGTATTTATTTCATCAATAAAAATGTAACAAGGTAGGAGTTGACCATTTCAAAAAGTCACTGAGGTACAAGTTGACCTAACTAAGTACAAGCTGAAAACCTCGTTATTCATTCTTTTTTTGCATGCTATAAAGACAGATTCACAATTGAAAAATCCCACTTTTTTTCCAAATTTTGATAAATAATTTCTCAAAAAATATAAAGCTACAATTTTCAGTATATATATTAGACTGTGCAGCCTACCAGGACTCAAACTTCAGACCCTTGGAATATCGTTCCGCTGATCTTCTGTCTGAGCTACCCAGCCTCATACCGAATATCTTCCCTCTTAAGGAACAGTTCTGGACATTTCTACACACTAAGGCATTTTTGTTAAAATCACTCGTTTTAATGTTCACTCAAAAACCAAGCTTAATCATAAAACATACAAAATGACATTTAAAACATTTTCATGACATTTATTTTTCATTTAGCTGCAAAAATACTAGAAAATGAAAAAGACCCCTGTTTTTATAAATTCTTCTCAGAGTTAAGTCATTCAGCTAGTTCCGAATGACATTTTGACTAAATACTCAAATGGTGTCTTTAACTTATAGACATATTTATCTACAATCAGGGTCTCTTTTAAAGACCCTGCTACAGTGTAGTGGTTTAGGCCACTTCCAACAACCTTGTTGTTGCCAACAGTGTTGGGGCTTCATGCAAGCGGTTGGGGTTCAATTCCCGTGAGAACCCTTGGGTTTATTTTCTCTACTTATGAACTTCAACAACATTCGCTATGCATAATAGTAGTATAACAGCAGGGGTTGTTCCAGCATAATTTTCGGACGGAAATTGCGCTGGTACCCCCTGTTGTTATACTACTCATAATTTATAATTTATTTATATTTTTCCTTCATTCCGTTAAGAAAAGGTGATTTGACCAGAAAAATGGAAACGTTTTCCCAAACCTAATCGGTCCACAGACCACATTATTTTAATATTATCCTATTGTACATGTACATAGTATTTTCATACATGTTTGAAAATGATGTGAGATGTGACCTGTGTCTGTGAATCTGTCAAGAAAGCTATATAATATACACAAATAACCAGATTTCTACCTCTAATTTTCATTATTCGACCCATTTTTCCGAGAATTTCAGTTGACAATATAAAATTATAAGTGACCTCAAGTCAAACCTGTACTTATTGTGTAGATGGGAGCATTTTACTACTGAAAAAGAAATATTTGCTTATTCAATTACTTCGCCATTATTTAACATTTCGTCCAAAATACACGGGCAAGTAATAACTATTTCACCGTAAAACCACGGAAAACACCGAAGGTCAAAATTTGTTCTTCCACAGTTATCTCCCGTGTATAATAATTTGCGCTAGAATCTTAAATTCTTTACTGGTTCCCTACGAAGTTTACATTAACATTGTGCTTTTAACAACCGATTGACGATTACACTAAGTTTATGCATCATGTTTAAATACCTCTATTCCTGAAGTTTAAACACACGTTTCTATCGTTTATGCTGTTAATGATTACCTTCTGGAATATTCAATTTAAACAACAGCCGTGTGGCAGCAAACAAGAATGATGTTGAATAAAAAGCCGATACATTTAAATTAAGAAACATAAAAGACTTAAGTAGTTGTAAACTACTTGTCACATTCAATAGCAACAAAGTCAAATGAACTTACAAATACATAAGTTTATTCTATAATTTTACAGATAAA
This sequence comes from Cyclina sinensis, assembly GCA_012932295.1. Classification (NCBI taxonomy): domain Eukaryota; kingdom Metazoa; phylum Mollusca; class Bivalvia; order Venerida; family Veneridae; genus Cyclina; species Cyclina sinensis. The sequence goes on from JAAONU010000003.1 coordinate 3,897,588, forward strand.
CATTTCAAGATCACAACGGTACAAAAAATTGTTAAACCACGGACTCTAAATGTGCAAATAAGAGTTAGTTGAATATGGGAATGAATTGTAACAATAGCAATAGGAAACACGAAAAACAAATTGCTTATAAATAGAATATATGCAACTTTAATGAAGTTGTCAATAAGTAGGACGCATATGAAAGCAAATTACATAAAATTGTAATTTAGCAGTAGACATACACTGGCGGATATCCCCTTCCATATGTTTACTGTCTGAAAGGGAAGTAACATCTGCGTGGAGTTTGAGTCAAAATTATCGTCGAAATGACCTTTCACCTGTTAAGCTTTTTAATCTGCACAACTGGAGTAAAACATTCAAATATTTGGGAGACATGGCATGACTACTTGAATTGTTGCCGTGTTTTCATTCGTGAGAGGGACAAATTGTCAGTTCAAAAATAGCTAATATACTGAATAAGATTGACCTAATTTTTCAAAGCACGCATGCTTCTTTTAAAAGATGCTTAAATTTTAATTTACCGATGACTGAAGAGGTTGATCACGTAAGGGAAAAAAGATGTATCAGGACCAACAGAAAGAAACGAAGTAAGTTCAAAAAGTGAACATAAATATGATTTTTTTCCATAAATGAGAGCACCTATATTGCTTTAAATGATTGTAGGTCTCTTACAAAAAGATGCAAAATGGTGCCTGGGATTAAACCAATGACAACCTTAAAAAATCACATCCTGTTATATTTGCACTTTCCTTTCACGCAAGCTACGCCGAAAGAAACTGCATTTCTTTCTGTTCCAGATCAATTCAATCATGTTTTCTCTGTTTTTTACAACTCCTGTAGGAATGGTGTTCTCTGAGGTATTGCGGGTTATCTGGCGGCTACTACAGGACTTAGACAGGATTAGTTCATGAAAGGCCAATAATTGATAAACTAAATAAATATTTTAGCAAATTATAAAAGATCGAAATGTTTTTTCCCCTTTATTCTATTAAAAGGACATAAATGTAGTAGCTTTTAATATTGTTCGTATATATTAATATGTGTTTGTGAGGGTTTTTGATTTAAGCCAATGTTTGCGTCACCGTTCGAAAAGTATATTCAAATACGACATGATCAAATTGCACAAATAATATTATTGTTGTTTTATTCAAATTCAACGTTATAATGAAATGAACTCTTCGTGTACAAGGTAATCATTCCAGGAACTCCATTGCATCTCCTTTCAGTCAATGAAAGCAATATAGCAACGGCTGCAGACAAGTAGTTTTGTACAATAAAAGGTCAACATTTAGTATAGATATAAAGTACCCCTTTTTACAATGATTTAAGAAACCTTATGTCACAACAGTCCCATCAAACCATATAAAGCTATCTTTGAATGAACAAATGCGGACGATAAAAACCCAACAAACAAACAAATGCCACAATTAATATGATGATTATAATTATGTTGGAATAGAGATGTTTATGGCACTGAAAGAAAAATAAAATTTGACTTAGAATTGTAAAATTCGAACTTTCTCTTCTTTTGGATAGTCAAAACTTTGATTTATCATTCGGAGACAATTTCCATGAGAGAATGTCACCATCTTCCTTAATGATATAGAGGATATTTGTTTGTTTTTGTGGAAGATGAGAATTTATTTCATCGAGTGAACACCATATGTGATATTTTCACGAGTGGCGCGTACTTTGGTTACTCCGCACAAAAAAAGTGCAGACAATCTCCAATACATATGATAACTTTACTTCTGCTGAAATAAACTGAATACACTTTCATCAAATAACATTTATTTTTGTCTACATAGTTTATCAATATTTATTGAATTTTTGCCATACATACTTTAATTATAAAAGCGGATTAATACCGAGTAATATTCAATAAATTGAATTGAAAGTCGGCCATATTGGATATTGTCCATGTGAGTTATGTAAACAAATCAGACATTTTAAATAATTTATGGCGAATTTCATCATTGTTCACAACTAGTTAGGCTCAGGAATTCAATATTATAATTGGATTTAACAAGGTAAATAAATTTCACTCGCTGTCACAGTCTGAAATACAGCGGATTCTCTTGTGGTGGGGAAATTCCTGAAGTTTCATCAAGCAGTAGTTCCGGCACAAACAGTGTATTATCAAAATGGTAATTAACTGATTCAAAACAGTGTATTATCACTTTTATCTCACTGATATTTCCCTATATTTCATTGGTAGGCATAAAATAAATAATTTTAATCAGCGGATGAAATCATCTAAATGAGCTCTGGTAATTAGCTGAAGGACCACCTTTGTAACCGTTCTTCGTGTAATAAATCTTTAATGTACACAGGGCTTTACGTGAATGATTCTCAAACAACACACCTACTTAATATAGTATGCTTTATAAGATATCTATCTATATGTCAGTACAAACTACCTATTAGTTGACTTTATTCACTATCGTACTCAAATCATGCAATCTGTTGACAGTCCTGACTATTTGCAGTAAATTTCTTTTACATTTTGGACTGCACAGTTATTCTGACATTTTCATTATTACAAAGGCATTCCTTTGAATTAATAAACTGTAGTCCTTAAAAAGACTGATTCAAGAAAACTTATTCAGACTTCATTAAATGTTCTTCTTTATTGTTCGAAAATGTTCAAATAAAGGACAAGAGAAGCTGAAATGTCATAAAAAAACCTAGTTGTCACCACAGTAAAATCTGTTTAAGAAACAACATGCAAACCTGTGACAGTCTTTATAATACTTGAGAACGGTGTGTAATTGAATTGAAGACAATCTCCGGATTGATAAGGACGTCTTCCTATCGAATTATTCTTTCACACTATTACATGCAAATGTTAAGCTTTCTGATGACATGCAGCCTTCACAGGCGGAAAACATATTTGCATGTCTGAGTGAAACAACAAAACATCTTTTCAAAATGTTGCAGACTTCATTTCTGTTGACAATGAACAGTTGCAAAGCCACTGCAGCTTTTAGTGGACGCCGGTTTAAAGAGGCTGTACTCCAGATTTGACATAAATTTTTTTTTCATAAATTATATATTTAGATGCCGTGAGATTATAACAACATAATGTTTTACTTCAAAACTGATTATAAAAGTCAAAATAGAATAAAAAAAATATTTTCGCTCCAGCCTGATTTGAACTCTGGATCCTCATGTTAACAAAATATTTCCAACGCTTTTACTGTCACCACCATCACCGCATGTGATATAACAGACATTTACTTTAAATCTTATACGATATAGTTATACCGTCGCGTTACGGTATAGCACTTTGAAAGGGAAAAAAATCAATTTATAATGTAATTATTTGACTTATTTTTTGTCAGTAAGTTATTTTTTAAGCATTAGTCATAAATATTACAAGAATTTATAATACAAGAAAACTTTCTTTTTTTGTCATCTGGAGCACAGCCCCTTTAAGTATAATAACAGCTATAAATAAACTGTTGGAACAACATCTGTATCACGTCACTTCATACTAAAATTGATAAACTGTTGATGATTTTCATTTAAAAAACATCATGATTTGCAAAGGAAATTAATTTCGTCTGAATGAAATTATGAAAACCGTGTGCTATTTACATTCAAATAATACAGTAAAAGCATATTTAAAAACAACAACAACAACGAAAACACTTTTAACTGAAGTTTACTTATTTACATAGGAAAACTAATGCCTGTACTAAAGTTAGTATAAAACATTCCTGTAGTTATTCATATGGTCAGAAAACAGATCATTAGCTTCAGTCATAACCAATTATTTTTGAAATATATTTCGTTGAAATTTCGAAATATGCGGTTTTAACCTAAGAGTATTTGATATCAAATACATGTGATAATTATATGGTTTGTTTTGACTGGAAATAAACTTGAACTATTTGCCTTAGGAGTATAGAGTAAGTTAAACCTCTTACATCTAGTGTGATGGTACGCGTCAATTTGTCCGTTAAACTTTGTACCACATTGGCTCAGCTGTGCAGGCTCACAGCTTTCTGGCCACGGTGACGGTGAAAAACTGAACGAATATAATATTAGACCTTTGACTTTTAATGGAATTGCATAATTGCTCGCATGAATGTTTGATTCAGTATCTTTGCCCGAATCATGTGCCCAACTTCTAGTATCGTCAGTTATTTATTTTTTTTGAAACTGGAAGAACTTTTATTTCATAACATAGGTATTGGTTTTTTGAAACTGGTTAAACAAATGAGATCTTCTTATTTTATAAAACGGTATCATGTTTTAAGTTTAGTCCGTACTAGACGCAGTTAATAAAAAGATTGCTTTGCTTTCTGAAAATCACAGTTATGGTCACATAGACGTGGAACAAAGTCCGGACGTAGGCATAAGCCGCACCCAGTGTAATGTAAGAGCTGCGATACTCTTCGTGATCAGTACCACTTATTTATTGCCAATCATTTATAGCTCTTAGATCGAAATATATTTCTATATTTTATATTAGATAATTCTTGAAAAAATTCCTACTACTTTCAAGATTAGTCGTAATTAAAAGATGACAAATTCTGTTAGTCTTTTTAGAGGAAGAGATCCATACTATTTATCATGTTTATAACATAAGCTTACTTACTGTATGGCAACATTTTTTTTCTTGTTAAACAATGTTCATTTTAAATAATTACATTAATTTGTCAAATATGGTTGTCTTTTAAATACATGTTTATGGAAATGTTCAAACGGCGTGATACTGCTTAAACATTACGTTAATTTCTATGCTTTAAACATCGAATTACTCCTCTCCTATTGTAGCCACGAGTTAGAAATTATTGTATACGGCGCCTTTGTTCATAAACCATAATGACTTTCTACAAATAAAGTGTTTTCTCTATTTTTTTCTTCTCTTTTTTTTTCTTCTTCTATTTTCATTGAAGAAACTAAAAGAATTTGACAGAAAACGAAGTCTGAAACAAAAGGAATGAAATAAGCGTGAGGATTGGTTTAAGTATAAATATTTGATAAAAATGAATGTTATGTCAATCTTTAGACCATGAAATGTTTATTATTTGACGTGTGTTAGATAATGGAAATGGACTATACCGTAAAACAGCCACTATTGTGAAAGATATCAGATGAAATCATATTTAATCATGTCTGACATACGTATAATTTCCATTTTTATGATACTTAACTCTCTCTTACATATGCACATGCGAAATATACACTATTTTTAATGAATCGGGGAGGATTTTTCTACTTTGTTTTAGATACAGGAAAAAGGAGAAACTGCGAGGATTTCAATAGACTAGAGAATGATATGTATAAAGTTGCAGTCTTAAAACTGAGTGTTTAATTTTCTCTCTTCGTGAATTTTATGCAATATAACTTCATAAATGAGTGATTTGACGACAAGCAATCAAATTTTTTTTTTCAAAAACAAATACTGCACAGATTTAGGGATAGGCAGCCATCGTAAATAAGTCATATTAACACAGTCACTATTTGAATTTTAATTACACTAAATTGCAGCTCAAAATATAAGCCAATTGGAGACACGTTCATTTTGATAAAAATATTGAATGCTCCAACTGCACATGACGTCTAACGCAATGAAAACGGTATATGTTATGGCATGCCGAGTAAACTGGGCAATTGATACAGAAACACATTAAATTGATGCATTAACCGTGTTACGGACATAACTCACCTACCTAAACTGTAGAATATTTTGTAGTACTAGGCAACTCAGGTAAAGCCCCCTCTTTAATTGATGTTTTGTTTGCATGATGACGGTAGGCTTAGTGCTCTAAGAATCAAAGCCGCTGAGTAAATGGATGTTACAAGAATGTTAGAGGATTAGTCTTTGAAATGCCGCTGTGAGTGGTATTCTCTTTTTTTATCAGTTCAATAACTTGCTTGATAAAAGGCTCTAACAATCATTCCATAGAAACATGATTGATAAGATTATTTGAAAAAAAAACATGTCACCGTTAAAGTCACTAGCAATTGGTTGTAACTCAGCGTCAGGAATATAATGTCAACATGATACCGACACAATCAAAAATACGAACGTTTTCAACGGTTACAAATGAATGGTTGTAAGATTTTAAACTGGATACAAACATTTTGCAAAGCCAAATGAAACACGAAATATTAAAATCTCTGATTTCACAAAACCGCTAGAAATTTATTGATTTGACTGAATAGTTGAATTTCTCAGAAATATCTGATAATGTCCAGATTCTATGCCGCAAAGGAAACACTATGTTTTAAGTTACAAGGTTCGGCAACCGTTTAAAATAATTCAGTGGCCGTATTTGACAGAAAACATGCATCCTACAGTATCTGCATGATCACTGATATTTTTTCCGGTTTGATAATACCCTGGAAAAGATAATATGATACTTTATTCATACCATTTCCTTTGAATATCGCGTCATGATTAATGATATCATTGCACGTATTGGATGCAGCCGAAATTATCTTTCATCAAAAAGCTATAACAATTCATTCATTTTATCGTTGATCTGAATAAATGTAATAATATTTGTCATCAAGGTATTAATTATTATTATTTTTTACAATCATGTTTTTTAAATTCCTTTCCTTACTGCTTAAAATCTGTCTGGCTTTAGATATTTGTACGTTTGGAAATTTGTTTTTACCAAAATGTTCAACAAGAAACGCAGGCTTTGTAACAATTTGCTCATCTTATACATTGGTATTACAGAAATCAACTAATTTAAAAACTGGAATGTAATACAAAGAACATGATTTGTCAGCACATAAAAGTCTGTTAGAATAGCGACATACAAACCTGTGACATTCTCTATAAATGAGAGAGAACGATGTTTAATTGAATTGAAGACAATTTCCGGTTTGAACAGAACGTTCGTATCGAATTATTCTCTTATTCTGCTACATCGAATGCGATGCATTTTGATGGCATGTAAATGTCACAGACAGGAGTCATTTTTATATGTCGGAATGAAACAAACAAAACACCTTTTCAAGGCCTTCATTTCTATTGACACTGAACAGGGATAAAACTGCTGCTACATATAGGACAAAACCGTTTTACACACATTTAATATTGTTATTTCGGTTTAAGACATGCAAAACTATAGCTTTACAATAAATAACACCTATTTCAACTTATATCCATATCTATTTCACATCTTTAAGTTTAACTTATTGCTTTTGATAATTTTTTATTCAAAAACTCATGCATTGTGGAAGAAATTACGACTGACTGACAGAAATCCAAAATTTACTTACCTATAAAAATTATGATATTATATGCTAAAAGTGTCTTGAAATAAGAGAAGGGTAAAATCCTTCATTTGCATTTATATATAAATAGTTCACTTGATTTTACTCAACACTAAATATCTGCGAGAATGCTGCCATGTTCTTTACCATTAAAGGATTGCTATGTAAATCTAAAAATCTTAGTAATTTAATATTAAGATTAAACCTATCAAGCAATTGCATCCTTGTAGACCCCTTAAAATTATTTAAAAGGATCTCCATATCACTGCCATAACATTACACTCCTTGTCTAAGGTTGACACTCTGCGGCACCCATGTTAAACAATTCAGACGCAACTTACGACCAAAAACATGCACTTTTCTTCAAGTTCAATTCCACTGATATTATGATCCCATTTATTTATAGGAAGCTCTCTATAATCAATGATTGGCTGATAATATCCTGGAAGAGATTATTCAGTTTTCTATAAATATCATTGCTGTAAAAGATTGCGCAATGATTAATAGAGGATATTTGTTTGTTTTTCGTGAATATGGAATATATCCCATCAAGAAGTGATACAATTAAATATTTTCACGAGCGCGTAGCTCGAGTGAAAATATAAAAATTGTATCACTTCGAGATGAGATATATTCCATATTCACAAAAAAAAACAAACAAATTTTCTATTTATTTAATGCTAACATTTGAAAAAAAATGAAGAACTATTTTTTTTTTGAAAAAGTAGTCCGGCATTTCTACTGTGAGTGATATAGAATCTATATCACTCACACTGTGAGTTGATATGGAATATATCTCACTGATAGAATTCAGTATTTCAGTGGTTAGCATTAAATAAAGATCAGTATCTGTTTAATACAACTTTGGAGCAATGAGGTTAAACGCTTTATCTAGAAGCAAGAAGTATTTCAGTCTATATTTGCCCTGGTACAAGACAAATCATATTCCTGTTAAGAGTTAAGAGTTTTATGCTAGCGTTTATTTCTTGTTATAACTTTATAGCTGTTACGAAATAATTTTGCCTATCTTTGGTAGGGTATTCTAAAATCTTTATGAAAGTATCAGCTTTTTTGGTAAGTTATCGAATAGCTTTATATCGTTTAACAGGTCAACTTTTATTTAAAAAAGAGTTCTTAACATACCGGTAATACATCTGAAATTTTCACTATGATAGGAGTAAATATCTGTATTTTAGCGAGAAATTCGGTTGCTGCCCGATAGAGAAATGTATGCCACTGTTTGTAAGAAGATGTCGTCGCGTCTTACATTTAGATGTTAAACGTAGGATTAAACATAATACTTCTGTAGTTAATTAAAAGGTCTTGAGGAAAGCTGGAGTTACTGACTTTTTATTTAAAAAAGAAATGTCACTGTAAGTGACAAGTGTATCCGTAGAGAATTATCTGCAGACAGTATTTCAATTGCACACATGTCTCGTCCTTTGTCTTTATCAAATAGGGTGATTTGAGGCCGTACCAGACTGACAGAAGATTCCGAGCAGAGTACGTGACGAGGACGGGAAAGTCATACCATGATTATAGTGATTTATCTTGCATAATATCGAGGAAACTGTCAAACCAGTCTGGATTTTAAGCACGAAGTTCATGCCATTGCCTTGACAATTCGAGACATTCAATTTGAAAAAAAAAGTGCGACAAAAATTTATCAAATATATAAAAGGCATAACGAGTAAGCGTGAGTCCAAAATATGATAAAACCGTTAAAGACACATGATATTTGAAACTTCAAAGGAAAAATCTGTCTCTGAATAGTTCTAAAGTTGTTAATCGCCAGTTTATAAAGCTATAGAAGGAATAAAGGTGTAAACCATATTTCAGACCTGATGCTTCTAGTATTCAGTCAGGTCGAAGGTAGCGACTGTAGCAATTTACATTTCTTCTAGATTAAGAATCTCGAAAAGTAAAAAAAAATCAAAATAATATTTTTAAAGTTCGATGAAACACTTTAATGCTTTTTATCTTGTTCAATGCCAGCGATAAATATATATGTCAAATTTATTATCTTTAAGTGTCAGTCCGATGGCATTTATTTAATTCGGAGGAAAGAACTCCAAGTGAACTTATAAATGTTATTTATTATCTAAATCATTAACTCTAATTACAAACAATTTGGTAGCAGATTTCGCCGTTTTTCTGTTGACTTCCGCCATTGTGCTTTAATAGATAAAGATAAGAACGTGGAAAGCCAGTATTAAGCCTTCCTGTGTATTTACGGTATACACGGTAGGAAGGTTCTGATTTTGATTAAATTTCAGCATATGCATCTAATTGTTTATTTAAATCAATTATCAACATTTAGCAAAACTGTCTAGACAACGGATGAGGTCGGTCACTAAAAATACATCTGTAAAAGGATACTGTCTATCATAAATAGCTCTTATAGATTAATCGTGCCTGACATAATATGCGTCATAATTATTTCCTTAAGGTTGCAGACAAATTATTTCTGTGATATTTTATTTGGACTGAGGCTTAAATTATTTGTATTTGTTTGGTGATACATGCAAGCTAGATCTACGTTAATGCAAGCCATATGTTACACATGGGTATAACTCTTATCCTTTTTGAAGTACTAGGAACATCAGGTACAAACCCCCTTTAATTGATGCTCTCAGACTGGTTATATGTTGACTGTAGTCTCCATGTACAGCGATCTATACCATTGAGTTGATGGGTGTTATAAAAGAATAAAGTTTTCTTTTCTCAGATTCTGCCTGAATTCTAGCTCTCTAATACAATATTGATTTGTATATATAGCATCATTGCAATATCTATTTTTCAGATATGGTTTGCTTAAATTATCAAAATGCAATAGCTTTGTTAGTATTACCAGTAGCATAAATAGTCAACTTTTATTAAAATTTCAGAAATCATTTACTGTTTTCCCAGTTGCTGGTAAAATTATTTTAAAATGGAATATATTTTTACATTTAAGAAAATCTTGCTACTAACTACTATTTCCTATCGCCAACCGATAATAGTGTCGTGAATTTGAAACCAAATAAGCGAGGACAAAAGCAACACTTCTGCAGTCTGTTAACAGTAAGTTTTGTTTTTGACATATACGAAGACAAAATCAGTATTCTGCTTCTGTGTTCAATCATATATCGTGCAGCGGAATTTTTTTGTCTTATAACATTAATCCAATGACACGTATTTTCAAAACGTCCAGAAATTCAGTTTTATTTGAGATATATGTTTAGGTGAATTTTATGTTAAATATTTGTTGCTTCCTTCTTTTACGCTGAATGAAGTGAATTCAGGCCATTGAAAATGATATTGAGAGTACACGTGACATAAATTTTAATTAACAGATTATAGCAATGTATTAGAAATCGTGCATATGTTGAAAGCAATGTCAAAACAGTACAGCTTTTTGGCAGGAAGTCCATGTGTATTTGACATTCAGAGAGGTGCTAGGCTAAATTACAGATCATAGAAAAGTATCGATATTTAAATCAAACCATAATCCGTCCATGTTAAAAAGGGAAGCAAAAGAGAAATGTTTGAAAGAAAACGATATATATTACTTTGTGAGACGGTATCAAGTATCGGTAAACATTATTTTTTTTACAAAAGTATGGACATCTGTTCAGGTGAAGATTCTGTTTCAAGATCTGGCGTTTGTGGTATGGTAGCGGATATTCACCGAAATTTTCAGTAATATTTTTATGTTTTTAATACCAGGCTAAAATAGACAATAAAAAAGAAAAAAAAAAACAGTTTAATTGTAACAATTCGAAATCTATTAGTTACAAGAGCTCCGCGTGAGTTGTTCTCTTTTGATGTGACAAATGAATAATACTGCACTTGTCTTTTTAGCAGTTGTACTCAGGTGAGCGCTTAGGGCTATCATGGCATATTATTTGCTAGAATAGAAAGATAAATGTTTGTCAGTCTATTAAGAAAGGAAAGATAATTGAAAAAAAAGACTTACTTGTCTAAGCTTTTATATAGGTAATTAGTATATGTAGAGAGCTCACATTAAACTGAATTTTATATGTTCAGAGACATTTATAAGCTAATTGACCAGCTGAGGGATCTTCTGAAGTAGTTTTCGAAATTTATGTACTCTATAGGATTACAATTGTCCTTATTAACACTTCCTCAGAGAATCTTTAAAAAGTCAAAATAATAATATCCAGGCTTGTTGAAGCAATGTTCTTTTTTTCAAGGGAAGCGACAAAGATATTAGTATAATTAATTGTCACTCAGATGGAATTCATTTCAACAAGAGTGAAGCCGTCTGTGTGATTATAAAGGGTATTATTTCATTTCTTTATTTCAATAGCTTTGTCAACAAAAAAGCTCTAATTAGAAAAACTAGTTATATTTATAAGCAGAGATTTTTTAGATGATTTAGATAGTTTTTTTTCAGAACGGGACTATGTTTATATTGTATTATGTTCACAATGTTTTCCCATACACCATGTTGGCTATGAACTTATTAACTCGTTGCTTAAGTAACAGGGTCAGTCATGGTGACTTAATAATCAAAATTCATTATAAATATACTTAGCAAAATAGCCAGAAACGGAAGCTCATTCTAACATAAGCTGTTGTTCTGCTTGTTCATATTCATACTGATTTTAGGAGATTGTCTCCAAAGACAGAATAAAGGTTTTCAAAAATAATTCTTGTAAGAATTACATATTACTACCAAATTGGCATCTTAAATGTTGGGAGACAAAGTTTGCTGTAATTCATTGTTAACTGCAGCTTACTATTGTATTGTGCATAGTAAAAGGGTTTTAAATTTAGAGTACATACATTTAGCATTAATCTCTTGGCAACTACCGGGAATCAAGGCAGATCTAAGGTTTTAACGAGAAAGCATCATGTACTTCATTAATTTAACAGTTTTTTAAATATAAGTCACCATAAGGAAAACATTGTGTGACACGCTTTAAACAAATTGTACCAACAGTTGCTATAACCAATATAAAAACAATGTGTCAAATTTATGTTCTTCAGGCTGCAAAGAAAACTAAACAGGACAACAGAGATTTTATTTCCCGTAAAATCAATTTCCATAAATATACTTTCGGTTTTGAGTTCTTTTGTTTATCACAAGATATTCTTTTTGACCATGTAATTTTAGTTGTATTATCACGCATCACTTCAAATAACAAATGACAAAGATAATTGAAATAATATCAAAGAAATAGTAGAAGTCCTGATTCAATGTTTAATTTGACTGTATCCTATTTTCGCTCAAATAGGCCATTTAAGATCTATTCTGGCTGCAGGTTGCTTGTCAACCCAAAATCAGTAAAAGTAAATGAAGTTAAAAGTACTTTATCTAAAAATACAACGTATTATAGATTATTAAACGTGTTATATCACAAAATTGATAATGTGTTAACTCCACTGAAAATTAAATCCATGTTCTTTGAAAACTAGTGATGGTTAACACCGCCCCAAAGTTTTAAGATAATCATGACTTAATACCTCTGCTTATGATTAAGATAACTACGCATGTCATGACGTTTACAAGCAAGGGGAAATCAGTGAAAGTGATGGCAGACGAAATTTCAACATCTTTTCGTGACTTGTTCAAGTATAACATATTACATAATCGAAATTTTGTAAGAGATTTGAAAATATCTGCATTTAAGCAGCAGCAGCAGCAGCAGCAGCAGCAACAACAACAACAACAGTAGGCAGCAGCAACAACATACATTCCGAGATTTGTTTATTTAATTGTTTCAAACACAGATCGTCAATTAACTTTTCTTTACCTTGTTTTAAGAAGAACAAAAAGACATAATATGGAATATATTTCATCATGACTAACAAATTATTGCAAACGTTTCCCGAAATAAAAATCGTTAATTTTCAATAAGTAGTAAGAGTTAGCATCACTTTGACATGAAACGACTCTTTACTCCAAAATTCACAATAATTTTTTAAAAGGGTTTGTGAAATTTGAAAATTAGTGGATTGTAGTGCTTAAGTGTAGATCAATTTGCCTTAAGCAGCGATAATTGTGCCTTGAATGTTTTTTGATGTTTTTTGAAACCAAAGTGATAGATATGCCTTTTCAGACATTTCTCGGACAAAAAGTAGTTACAATTTTATCAAAACTAATTTAACAATAACAAATATATTTAGGCTGCTTAATAGTTCCAAGCATATTCATTACTTTTACGATAACAAATCAACTGAACTTTAACTGTCTCAGATAATATTGCAATTCATTGGTTGCTTGAACTGTCTGGCAGAAAGAAATAACAAGAGGGACAATCATTATTCCATTATGCATCCTTTTACCTCAGGTTGGAAACAGTTAATTGAAAACAGTTGCGCAATAATGATTTTTTTCCGACTACAGGTGTTATACATCTGGTTTTTTTTTTTTAATGAAAAATTACTCTTTTTATCATGAAACTTTGTCGGAACGCTTGCCTTGATGATTTGTAGGTGCTTTTCGTATATGGGTTATGTTAGGTAAAAGACTAGGTCACAAGGTCAAATCATAGGAAAAACTTTTTACACACTAGAGGTCACTTTTTCCATGGAATCATCATGAAACTTTGTCAGAACGTTTTTTCTTGATGACATGTAAACCCTTTTTGTATACTGGTAATGTTGGGTCAAAAATAGGTAACCAGGTGAAATTCTAGAAAAACAAACAAACTTTTTAACAATCTAGAGGCCACATGTTTTTCATAACCATCGAATATTTTACTTGATGATCAGATGAGCAGTATAGGGCCATTTTGGCCCTACTTTTTCTACTTAAACATGCATAGTCATTACATGTTTGTATTCCCTGCGATTGCCATAAAAAAGTCACCTGGTTATCTTTATTCATACATTTGCCATATTTTTTTAATGTATATATCAAACACTATCTGTACAAATAAAGTGCACAACTTAAGCTCCACTCAATTGATTGCTTCTATCAAAAGAGTTTGAATAAACATAAAGTGCTACTGAATTATGTTCAATATTGATGGTATAACAACTTTGAATTTATCTTTATGCACTGCTGTTAAAAATCATAGAAAAAATAACTTCACAGGTCGGACATTTAGAAAAGATGATCATATAAGGGTTAATGCAGATGCATTAAAGAAACCTACCATAAAAATAACAAATGAAATACTTCATCTATATGTATATTGTATTGGCATAGTCTCTTTAAAATGGAAAACAACTGATAATGTTATGATAGGTATATGTTCATAATTGCCTCCGTAAGGTAGTGGTCACTTAGTATAAAAGGCTATCCACCCAAAAATAGTACAACAACTCTTTATATAAAAAAACTTAGTACTCATACATCTTGTTAAATGTTTGACTGACACTTGACATAAGGGAATTTTATTTCTTAAAATACTGTTCAGTTTTATATAATACCGAAGAAAAACAGCTGCAGACACGAAAACAGAAAAGGTTAAATTTCCTGGTTTCCTTTCATGGTAGAATCTCCCTTTGGAGTGTAGCATGCAAGGTGCTTAAGTTTTCAAAAAAATGCACTATAATTATGCGCTATTAAGTTTGCAGTTGTTTTTCATATTAAGAAACGAAATGTATTTTTTTGCAGTTATTTTTCTCTTATTATATCATGCAAAACTTGTTTTATATGAGTGAAGCTACAGTGTTAAATTGAAATACGTTCTGGTTATAAAGCTAAACTACTTTTGTTTTATGGAGATGTTGCTGCATCTTTTGCTAGGTTTTAAAATCCACATAACAACCGAAAACTGTTTAACAAAACCTTGAAATTAAATAGCAACAGAAAACATGGTAGACGGAAAAGGGGTAAACGTGTGAGTGTACACTTTTCATATTTAGCTCTAGCTCCGCCTTTAAATTGAGAAACAGAATACAAATAAATATATAAATATGCTTTTTAAGAAACAGTATATTTCCCTGATATTATGAAAATTACAGTTGGATTTGAATCTTTTCTGATTTTTTGCTATTCACTCTGTTATAAACCTTTCCCGTTAATGCTACTATTACAATTAACCAGATTTTGTGGGCGGGGTTTAATGCAGCATCCGCGAACAGCTGCAGTATGTCCTTTATTACGGTAGTGACATGTGTTGGTTGGTATTTCAAATATCTTATATATCATTAGTTCTCTCTTTGTGTCTTATATTCTTGCAATTGTTTTGAACAGATTTTCCTGATTTTGATTTTTGCTTGTCTAAAACGTGACGTACAGTGCCCACCTTAGAAAAACTGTTTTTCCTCCAGTCATCAACTTAAACTGTAAACATGGAATCAGAGAACCAAGACCGGACTGTATTACATCACATCTAAAATCCTTACTTGATCTAGAAAGCAACGAAGTGCTAAATATCTGGAGATGCGCAGGGTATTTGATAGTGACGATAAATTCGTTTTCGATGTGGTATAATATAGAAAGGATCATTACAAAAGGTGACGCAAAAATTTAAAATAAATGTAAAATCTTAAATATGAACACTTTTTCTATGCTACGTTTGTTCAATTTGTTGTGATAACTTACATTACATCTTTATCAATGTATGTATGTGATGTACACAATTATTGTATAGTATGTAATGGCAGTTCTCCACACATGCTTGATTGCAAATTATATATGT
This sequence comes from Cyclina sinensis, assembly GCA_012932295.1. Classification (NCBI taxonomy): domain Eukaryota; kingdom Metazoa; phylum Mollusca; class Bivalvia; order Venerida; family Veneridae; genus Cyclina; species Cyclina sinensis. The sequence goes on from JAAONU010000003.1 coordinate 3,913,436, forward strand.
CCTAATAAAATGTATGTTCGGAATTGTTAATATCATATCTGTCTGATACTAAAAGGGTTTCAAAGGTTCTGGTATTGGGTCAGTGGTAGATTGTACATATGATTAGCTCTCGTATGCTTATATTGGTATAACTGAACGCAGCATTGCTTTAGTATTCTGAAATGTACGTCAATCATTTTATTGCACTTTCAAAATAGAGTTTTAGCTTTAAACTAACGTCTTTCCTCCAAAATTTGTCTTCGAATGAAAATTATAATAGTATCTCTTCCGAAAAACCAAGAAACATCTAAATACGTCTCAGGTTCAGAAAGAAGTATCTAATTAAATCAAAAAGATAATTCCCGTGTCTTGACTCAACAATTACACTATACGTATTCTGATTTGCATTTCGAATTGCATTTAGTTAGTTTGTTAACAGTATAAAACACGAGTCGTGTTTCTTTTCTTTATTTTTAGGCAATAAGATTAAGTCACCTACTATGGTGTGACACAAATATATATTCCTAGAAAAAGGCGGGTTAAACAAAGTATTTATTAATGCGCTGAAGACAATCAAAGCATTGTGGCATTAAAGCAATTAAATCAAGAATGGCATGCATGTCTATCCTTTATTGAATACACAGGTCATAAGTACAGAATAGTAAAAAACAGGTTGCACAATACATAAAATATGCGCCAACGTCGCAAGGAGATAGAAAAAAGTTCAGAACCTCCTTTTGCTAAACGTCCTGGTCAGACGAGGTGTTAATGATTTTGTCCAAACATTTTATGGTAAAACGCCTTAAATTAATTTTTAAAAAGGCGAAATTACTCATTGTAATTACAAGTTACTACATTTAATTGGTCATTCTTATTAAGGGTTATAGGAGACCATCACAATTTGTTTTATTATTGTTTTGTTACAAAACATGTCACTAACAAGCAGACTGAATACGTAAAACTGTTGTTTATAGGAATTGCAAGATTGTGCAAGACCTACGCAAGCGTAATTTAAAACATGTACTTTAAAGATAATACGTAAAACTTAAGATAAAGTTGTTTACCAAATTTTTATCTTCATGTTGTATTATGCAATTTATAGGTACATTCGGTGAGAACTTAATATGTTCGATGAATGTAATTTAAGATGTTAATGCGATCGTAGTCTGGGGCTAAGAAACTTAACGTCTGCAGAAGCAACTTGAAAAAAACACATCTTTTTATTATCTACCTACAAGCTGCTTAAGCTAACCTGTCTCCAAATACTGTTCTCACGGAATATTTCTGTCCTGAAAAGTGTCCACTTGAATTGCAAATATCTAAACGGACTGGAATCCTGTTTCTACTGGCGTCTATAATACAAGGCTGTCTGTCATCCTTGACTGTTTTATGCACATCGTTCTTGAATGTTATAATTTCAAAAAATAAACTTTTAAGGAAAGGACCAAAAATGGATCAACAATATAGTTTTTAAATGTGTCGTTACCTCTGAATAGACAAACTTTTGATATTTTGAGAAAACAAAATAATTGTAAATAAATTTATTGTTTGATGACATGTTAACCCCACTTACCATACATAATAAGGCCGCTCGAAATCGCATGATTTAGACGCCCCTTTCTTTATAACTTGGCTGTATAGAACAAATGTTAAATAAGGGTTAACCCAAAATTTCTGTAAATCAATTAAAAAGACATTTCTTACACAAACGATACAGTGACTGAAGTATGAAGTCTCTGACATAGCAATCCCATAAACAAAACAAAACTTCTGGAAAAAAGGTTAATGAATTTTTAATTGTAAACAAATTCTTCGTTAATGTCAAAGCCGTAACCCTCCATCCTATGATTAGGGTCAGTCTCCGTGAAATTTAATTTGGAAACAAGGGAAATCAGTGCTAGGATTTATTAGCTAGAAATCGGCTTATCGATGAAATGTTATATTACAGGGGATTTATTTGGCAAAGAACCTGTTCCATTGACAAGAATAATGCCAGCTAAAATTGTTTGACATATACTCAAGAAATACTACTTTCTCAAACTTGGTAATAGATATTGATTCAATGCATTCATGGGCGTTTTGTCTATTCCATCCTGCTCAAAATCGCTTTCAAATATCTCAGCAAAGTATCTTAACCTTTATGAAAGAAATGCAAAAAAGTCACTGGATTGCTGTTTTCCCTTTTCTCGTAAAAACGTGATAGACGTTAAAATATACAACACCTATTTTTTGGTTTACTGTCAATATCTTGTGTGTTCTGAGAATGTGACGGGTAAGCTTCGCGACAAGATTCACGCGTGACGTTTACGGATAAATGTGACGTAGCAAGATTTCGTAAACTTCACATGTATTTGTCTTTTTATCGCCGCCACATAGGTGTGAGGCGTCAGGGTGTTTGTGTACTTTGTATAGATCGTAATTAACACTTGATACACGCTTATGCAATATTTTTTACTGTTTAAAAAAGCAATTTAAAGTGACATGTTCTTCTTTGAACGTCAAAATCAACACCAAGAAGCATGCTAGAATTTAGAACAATACTGGCTTATTAAACTTGTTCGTTTTTAATCTTCTTTGACATTTTATAATGGTGCATTGTTACAAGGGTGTTAAAAGATGGCCCTGCAATGTTATCTTCAGTCATATCAATTTCGTAAAATAATTTCTATTTTGAAGGTTGTCAAAACACATCTACGACTGTTCACATTTTTTGTCAGTGCTAGTGGACTAAACAATGTACTTAAAAATAATTACAAAGAAATTCTGGAGTGTGATTCGCATAACGTATTAGTGCTCAAGTGTTATGGTACATGTACTGGCAGAATAGATTTTAAAAGTTTACACTCAGTAAAACACTGTCAACGAATGATAAAGTTTGCTTGGCTTCAAAATCATTGCTAAACAAAATTGTTTTAGCAAAATGTTGAGATGTAGATGGGCTATACTTCAAGTCATTAATGCGTTTTAGGAATAAAGTGATCGATTCATCGATTGACTTTTGTTTTAAGGGTCTTAAGACATATGAACAAGATGGAAATGAAATACAAGGACTCGATCAATCGGGTCAAAGGCGATAAGATAATTCTCGAGATCAAGAAATATGGAAGGTAAAATACCGTCTAAATGGTCGTATTACTGCATGACGCTTATTTTTCTTATTTGCATTGTATAGCTTTTATTATTAAAAAAAACGTCGGGTAGTCGTGAGCAATGACAAAACTGCGAAGAGTAGCAGATAATAGGAAATGATGTTACGTAATATATCACAGGCAGACTGTGCGGTGTTCTGCATTGTTACTTTTGTTTAAATTTTTGTTATGCCGATAATTCGTTATAACCGAGTTCGTTATAAGTGGAGTCGACTGTACTATTCTCTTGCGCTTATTTTGTCATATTCTTTTAATTCTAAAAATACTTTTTCAGCATCTATAACGCATCTGTTGCTAGTAGTGATAGAATGAACCTTTTAGACATTTTGAACATCTTGCGTTTGAAAAGAAAAAAGATAAAATAATCCTAAAAGCAATATGTCTGAATGACTTACACAAACGTAGAGTTTCAAAGGCCAGGCCATGTTTATTCTTCTGTTTCAATTGTTGTCATAACTCTTACAAGCATCATTAGCAGATAGGTTTATTTTTTAATTTAAAATATTTTCATCTTTTATTGCAATGTTTTTTTTTTAAGTTTAAGCACCTTTACTGCCAGAAGAAAATGAATAAAAATGAAAAATTTGCATAAATGCTTTTAAAACCTAGATTCAGCAACATAAATGCTTTAAAAGGCATTACTCGTTTTGATTTCAAAATCTTTCTTTACTTTTTGAACTTGCAGAATAATTTGTCCGCCTCAGAGAACTACATATCATCTGGCTACGACCCTGATAAATATTAGTTATTCTTTAACTGTAAATCATTGAAATATATATTCTCGTCGTGCAAAAACTTTAATGTAGCTGATTACTCATAAACGATAAGGCTCAGAGTTTGGATATTTTGGGTATAGCATTGTCTCTTCTACCAAGTTGATTCAAAAAATGACCAGAGGGTCAATACTGGCACCGCCCTGGTGTCACTTCATTTTACATATATTTTCATAGTATAAACTCTCCAAATCTTCTTCGCTAAAACCTCTTGACACAGAGCTTTTTATCCCCCCGCCAAAGGCGAATGGGATATTAGAAATGTCCTTCGTCCGTCCGTGCGTCCGTCCGTCCGAAACAATTTTGTCCGGAGCATAACTCCAAAACTACTTGAGCGATTTTATTCAAACTTCATACACTGACAGAGCACATGAGTATGTAGTACAGTGAGCAAGTGCAATAGCTCTACCTTGCCTTTTTTTAGAGTTATTCCGCTTTATCAGATTTACTTGATAAATTTTGTCCGGAGCATAACTCCAAAACTGCTAAAGGGATTTTATTCAAACGTCATACACTGACAGAGCACATTAGTAGGTAGTGCAGTGTGCAAGTCCAATAACTCTACCTTGCCTATTTTTTAGAGTTATTCCCCTTTATCAGATTTACTTGTTTACATTTTAAAAATCCCATCAAATACATGTTTATCTAATTCTTGAATTCTTGAACTTATTATCCCCCCGCCAAAGGCGGAGGGGATATTAGAAAAGGTTTCTGTCCGTCCGTGCGTGCGTCCGTTCCAGTTTTGTCCGGAGCATAACTCCAAAAGTACTTGAGTGATTTTCTTCAAACTTCATATACTGAAAGAGCACATTTAGAGGAGGTGCAGTGTGTAAGAATAATAACTCTACCTTGCCTACTTTTAGAATTATTCCCCTTTATCAGATTTAATTGAAAAACTTTGTCCGAAGCATAACTCCAAAAGTGCTTGAGCGATTTTCTTCAAACTTAATACACTGACATAGCACATTGGTAGGAAGTGCAATTTGCAAGAACAATTACTCTACCTTGCCTATTTTTTGTGGGATTTTTTTCAAACATTATTACATTGAGTGTTTGAAAGTACAACCTTCAGGTAGCTTCTTCCCGGCGGGGGGGATTAACCATGTGTAACATAGCTCTTGTTTTATTTGAGGCATACTCTAGTAGACCTCTATCAAGATTGTTCATATTATGTTTCTGGAATCAAAATGAGCCCTACCCCAGGGGTCACTTGGTTTTGCATAGATTTATATAGGAAAAAAGATTCTTAGAGGAAAGCATAAAGCCTACAACTTACCTATTTATTGGATGGGTAGGTATGTCTCATCTCCTGCACGTGACACCCCTACCGGGAACGCCCACCACCATTTTTTTTATTTCATTCGTTTTTGCTGTTTTCAATACGTAGGTAGTTCAGAATTGGAGAACATGTATTTTATTTGTATCATTTTTATTGGTATGGAGACTCAAGAGCATCTTTGAATGTTTTAAAACCAACTCATGTCTTATGCTTGTTTATATTCAGACAAATCATCTTCAAGTCGGTGGGAAAGTCCTGTCCAAAGGGGTGTTGTGAAGTAAATCCACTTACTAATAAAGAAGTTATGGCCAATATTAAAGTTTTTAAACAATTGGAGCTTCAAGGTGAAGGTCATTCAGGGGTAATGGTCAAATACATATAGATCATGGGAAGGTCTTGTCCAAAGGAGTGTTGTGTCCAAGTATGAAGTAAATCCACTAAGTAAGGAAGTTATGGCCAATGTTAAAGTTTTCGGACGGACGGACTGACAGACGTACAGTTCAAAAACTATATTGAGCCCTCCGGGGGCATAAATAGTTTCTCTCAAAAGGTACAGGTATGTTAGTAAAAAAATCCGCAGTGAAACGTATGAAATGGCGGTATGAAAAATCTGTCAACTGTTGTAAAAAAGCTTATTAAAAAAACTGCCATTACTATACCAACATTTCACATTACAGCTATCAGCAATGTGCCAAAAATGATGAACGTTTCGGTTAAAAAGTTTTGAAAATGAATATTTACTAATATTTTTGAGTGTTTTAGAAATCACTTAAAAAATAAAAGTGAGACGTTTGACAACAATCTATAATGTTGACAAACGCCACGAAATATTACAGAAACTAGTTTGAAATAATTCAAATATGTTAAAAATGTACGATAACCTTTCTACAGCTATACATAACATCTACAGGATCTTGGACAATCAATTTACATTAAAATGCATACGCTATACAAGACAATGTTCTTTTTACCAGCTTAACCTGTAATAATCTCTACTGAAACCGAAGCCTGTGAAGCAGCTATGTTATTAGATTAAGTAATTCTTGAGCACGTAGAACTGTTATTTGATCTACAACCGTCAGGATTAAGCATCATGTCCTGGCATCCTTGTCAATACGAGTTCGTTGACATATCAATGTGTCATTAATGACGTCGAGCTGAAACTAGTAGCTAAATAAAATGGCCAGAGAATGTCTTCCCATAAGAGTACATAATACTGTTTCAGTATTTCTTAGTTTTTTCACATTTCCACAAGAGCGTGTGAATATTGATTACACTTGACCTTATACATTCAGCAGCCCTTAAGTGTATCTTTAAACCTAAAGCGCAATTTGCAATTTTCTGCCTACACCGTAATTGAATTTTCTAGTTGATATAGAAAATTAATATATTTTCTCAATCAGAAAGTTGATTTCATATATTTCAACTTTATGATATAAAATATGCCTTTTTATCAAGAAATAGATGCTATACCATATCTCATGTCTGACACACAATATTTTGTTGTGTAAATTTACAATGGTAACAATGAATACTGGTATGTATTTTAGTTCAGTTGAAAAGTAATTTTCTGATTGTATGTTGGAATCTTTTTTTTCTCGACATTTATAATTGAGATAGCTCGGCTCATTCAAGGTCAGAAAGCCAAATTCTTCTACATGCAAAGAGAAACTCTATAACCGCTTCTGTCATTTGTTAAGTGATATAGGAGCATGAAGAAATATTATGTTATTGCATCCTAAACCTTTCAGGATTTGTCATCTCTTCGTGGCATTTTGACCTCATTCTAATTCAACAGAGCTTCGTTGACATCTTATAATCCCTCATTAACTACCATGAGGTGAACGACAGATACTAAGATTAAATATAAGCCGATAGATTTCATTGGTATCTGAGATGCTTTGTAAATCATTATGTTACAAGTTCGATGTCAATCCGAACCAGTGGTAGCAATAATAAACAGAAACATTAATAAAAAAGATGAAAAACAACAACAGACTTTTCAGTTAAACTAGGAAAATACGGACATATGGATAGATGGACATCCTGGTGGACGGACTGACAGACAGATCGATTCGTTACAATTCTCACTAGACAGTTGAACAAGAAAGACAAACTTGTTATAATGTTTTTGATTTCACAGTTTTACAATAAATTATTATGTTTGCCACTCGTCCAGAGCTTTTAATTGTACTTGTTTAAATAAATAAAGCAAAACATTGTTTTATTCAAAACAGTTTAAAAGGAATAAAAGCATTTATCGTTGTTTTTATGAAACAACAAATTTCCTAGATTGTGATTTATAGTTTTAAAAACTATTTCGATAAGTCTCGATGTACATCTCAAGCTAACCCTTCTTCAGGTATTTGCATTTCTCCATTAATCAGCGCAGATTACAATGTGGTGTTTGTTGGATGTTTGCCTTCAAGGCTTTTACATAAATTAATTTTTCAAGTTTCTGCAAGGGCGACATTTAGATATTCAGTGAGAAAATGATATGCCATTAAATAAATAACAAAAAGTGCGTTGTAGAATTCGCAGTTTCCCTGAAGCAGGAAATGACAATCAAAACAGACGCGACATTTCTAATAAAGCAGACAATCGTTTGCGAAATAAATTTCAAGCTTGCAGCCGAATGTTCAAGACGAACATTAACCGGAAAGTAATTTTTTATACACAATGACTTTGAGCACTTTTTTTCTGAGGGTGCATCGACATTGCACAGAAATGTCATTAACAAATAGAGAAAAAGTGAGATGAAAAAAGCGAGTGTAGTCTTAAGCCAAGAAGGTTTTGACCAGCAGAAGCAACAAAACTTCATACGAACTTCTTTCAGTACAACGTGTAATTATCGACCCTTCCATCGCTAAATGATGGTGTTATGGAGCTTTCATGCTCTGAAACGTGTTCAAAATAAGCATATTCTCTTAAAACCGTTGTTTCATATGGCGTTTGTTAAAAAGGCTGTCTGTCCTTTTGACTGATGATTAATTCTTCGAGCATGTTTTCAACTGAAAATGTCTTATTTTCATAAAACTAACATTATCCTTGTATTCTTTAAGAGGGGGGGCAAATCGAAGACATATTTTTTATGAATTATTATTATCTGAGAAAAAGAAAAGAGCTGATTGTTTTATTTTATTCTAAACTAGAAAACTGTATTTAAAAGGATACAAACCGGTGATGCAAAATGATATTACATTTGCTCATTCAACCTTCATTCTAAGACACAGCATGTTATCTGTCAGAATTGTTTTCGATTTAAAGTATTAAACCTAGAACACTCTTTACAAAAGCCACTGTTCTCAATATAACAGCAGACGTTTTCCAAAATCGAAATTGTATTTAACCCTATCTGACAAAAGCCTCAGTTGAATTTCTGCGAATTTGACAGGAAATCTGACAACAAATTAGACGAAAATTAGTCCACACAGATATATAATTCAACTTTATAATACTGTGTGTCATTCTATTCTTTCACTTGTATACCTTTCCACTTGATTAAACTCATATTATTGATTTAGACGTAAAAAGAATTTCTGTTTTGAATAGTTCAATCAATAATATTATTTACTGACACATCTAGAAATGATATACCGGAAATGTTTCAGCTGGTACTTGAACGATCAAAATTCGATTTTACTTAAGCAGAAGACAACAAGGAAATGATCATAAGTTATTTCGGTAACTAAAGAGAATTGAAACAGACAAAATGATTTATGTCTTTAGATATATCAATTAATTATTGATCTGGTATCATATGCAAACATGTTTTCAGAAACAATTACCACAAAATAGACTCAACAACATCTAAAACCATTATGCTATTAAGTGCCTGAAACTTTAAGGCCTATCTGAGTACCAAAGATATAGCAAGACAGTTAGCTGTGAAATCTTTGTGCTCAGGTAAGCTAACAAATTAAAGCCGCCTATCTGCGAAAAACATAGTCAACCCTAATACTCAAAATCGTTAATTTTATTTCTGTGTATTTCACGGCAGTAAATTTGGACCTAGCAGATATATTTTGGCACCTGTCATACCATCATCCTAATTTTTCACCTGTATATTCCATTAATTGCTTTGAAAGGACAACTATTGTCGTTTCAGTATGGTACGATCTACATAAAATTACTAACACGTCTTAAACTAAAATAATGTTGATTTTTCATTTAGCGATGTTTCAGTTGATGGTTTAACTCATAAAATATCGATGTTTTTCAAAACCAAAACTTATTATAAATTAATCACTTTATCGCTGTCCCGTTAATGCATTTATCAAGCAAAACAACGCCATGGTTAAACAACACTTTCTTGTCGTAAGAGAACATTGTCTATCTCATATTTTTGTGAATCAATAAAAAGCTATTTCTTACACAAACAAATAACGATGCCACTGGCATCAATCTCATTTATCAGACATAATTCTGGAAATGAAGGTTAACGATGATAAAATAATGCTTAAAACAATAAAAGGAAACATCGTTATTAATACAACTGTCGTAAATGATCACAGTATGATTATGGTCAGTCTCCGTAAAATTGTATTAGGACTCAGAGCTTAGATAAACTGGTTATAAATCAGCTTATTGGTGAAGTGATTTTTTTCCCAGTGGGGTGGGGAGGGACTTCTTTTTCGGAAATAAACATATTTGGTCAGTTATGTATATTTAACAATTAAAAAAGAAATGTTTATGTTCTTTTTCACTATGGTATCTTTAAAACAGGATTTATTGATTTTTATAGAAAACCTGTTGTTTCGTTGTTGTCCAAATGAATTGAAGCGATCAAAGCACAACATTTTATTTGTCATGTTTTAAATTCTTTCTGAAACTCAAGATGTAAAATTAATTTGATTGCTAATAGCAAAATTCCGTTCTAATCAGAACTGACTGATCCAGACTTAAATAATATTTCAGACTGATTTCTTGATTGTAGATGTTTGGCTTGTTTACAGAATGCATGCTTTATTTTATTTTGTATTTATCCCAAAAACACATGAAACAAGTCTGTACTGCCTGTTAAAGTAAACAATAAAAAGCGACATGATCTTCTTTGATCTTCACATCAACACTATACAGCATCTTATCTATTCAGCATTTAAAAGTACTGGCTTGATATATCAATTCATTTTCCCGATTTTTGGACATTTTATAATGCCTCATGTCACAATGCTATTGAAAGATAGATAGCTTGTATAGATAGCTCTGAAATGTTGTCTTCACTCACTGATATTTTTTCAGAAAAAATTATTTTGAGGAGATGGTTAGAAGTCTTTTACAACTCTGAATATTGTTTGTCATTGGTAGTAAACTAAAAAATACATTTTCATAATATCAGATAAAAGTTCAGGGGTGTGATTTTTTAAAAAGTAAAACGTACAAGTGTTCTGATAAAATGCACGTGCAAATATTATTCAAAATTTACACTTCGCAATGAAAATCCTAGCAAATTATGTATTGAACTTTGCAGTGAAAACTGTCGGCGATTTTTATATTCTATTTTGTATCTTTAAGAGACATAATTATTTCAAAATGATCATCGTTAGTTTCAAAAATAATAATAAAAAAATGAAATAATAAAACATAAAATATAAAAAGAAACCGTTTATCATTAAGTAGATATTGATATCTTGCAACGGTAAACATACGTCAGGGAAAAACAGTAATCGAAAACATTTTCCTACAAAATTTTCATTTTTCTTCAAGTTATGAAATGTTTCAGAGACTTTGTCGTCTTACCGTATTTTCATTAATTAATAAGAACAGTATTTTTTTTCATTTCATAATAAAAGTAATAATAATAAACTAAAATAGTATGAATATTATAGAGCTGTAATTAAATGTGATTAATACCCCCGCAAGAATGCTTCGGAACTGAGGAAGTTATAAGTAACAGAATACTTTGTAAAAGAATTGAAATAGAGTTATGGTTGTCGGCAATTAAAGATAGTTGTGGTTCTTGTTGATTGCATTTCCTTTCACTGTGGTTGACCATTGTATGAAGTTGCATTGAATTCCAACCATTAGTTTTCAAGCTATGCTCCTGAAAGGGAAACCAACAAAGGGAAATAACTCTGCAAATACTGAAGATGGAGTTATGGCTCTTGTAAACTGCTTTTTCTGTCTTTGTGCTTGACCATTGTATGAAGCTGCACTTAATTCCGACCATTAGTTTTCAACTAATGTTCCGGAAAGAGAAAACCAACAAAGGGCATTAACTGTGCAAATAGTGAAGACTTAGTTACAATTCTTGAACACTGCACTTCCATTCATTGTGCTTGACCATTGCATGAAGTTGCACTGAATTCCAACCATTAATTTTCAAGTTATACTCCGGACAAAGAAATTCCAACAGACCGCCCGTCCGCCTGACCAATCAAAGGGCGACTCCTATAAACCCCCCACCCCCGAAACTTCGTTTAGGGGGTATAAGAAAGAATAAAATTTCATGATTTTACATACTGATTTGTTGTCTGTTTTATTGGGTTGGTGTTAAATATGAAAAAATATGCTTCATTTTCATAGGATAAAAATGCAAATATCAGTATTTTAAATGGAATAAATGAAAAACCTTTTTAAAATGCACGGCATTATACGAAAATTTGATATTACTTAGGTAAAATCATTGATAAGTTGTTTTCAGGCAGTGATAAGTCGTTTCTGTGGACAACGTTGAGAAATCATCCATTTTAGAATTCTTTTAAACATTCCATGACATTTATATTCGTTCAGTCATTGTCTAATCCATCTTGAGCTGTTAGAAAGTATCATGATTGTGAAATAGTATGAATTGTTTTGAATATGTTAAAAATGTATGGGAACAGTTTTATCATCTACATATTGAAGGGTCTCTAACGATAATGATACCCTATTCAGGCAAATTTTCCTTGAATCAGTCAAACCTGTAAGTATCTCAACATTAAAAGAAGCCTTTCTATGCTATAAGATGAAGTATTTATGGATACCTTGAGCTGTTATTCGTTCCAAAACGGTCATGTTTTATCATCTCTTCTGCGAATTTTGACCTCCTTACCCTCTGTTTCGATACGCGTTCGTTGACATCTTAGAATGTCTTGTTAACTAAGAGGTGCTCAAACCATAGTTATATTTCAAGACATCACGGATACAAAATGTCCTGTAAGAGTACCTCAATATTTTTTCAGTATCGCAAATGGATTTGTAAACCTATGATGGAGAAAACGCAGTGAAAGTTGGTGAATTATAGCTGGCGCATGTTCATCAAAATGACGTTTAAATATACATCTTGATTTGCTCAATCAAAAGATTCAAAGAAAGGTCAACGTTTGACTCCTATTTTCACGATTTCTCGAGAGATGTTTTTTTTTATTTGGAGGCCACCGCTGAATGACTTAATAGGTTAATATAATTTTAAAAGATAAAATATGCTGAAAATGTGTAGAATTTTATAGAGGATTCAAGCTACAACATAAAACTTGTCTCTACATGAAGTAAGAAAAAGAACTGTCAATATAAAATGACAATGCTCCCAAAGTGGTGATTTGACCTTTTAAGTTGAGGACCAGTCATTCAGGGGTCAACGTCAAATAAATATTGGTCAGTGGGAAGTTGTTGTCCAAAAGGGTGTTGTGTTCAAGTATGAAGTAAATCCACTGACTAGTAAGGAAGTTATAGCCAATGTTAAAGTTTTCGGACGGAAGGACAGTTCAAAAACAATACGATTCCCTACGGGGCCTTAACATTCTGGAGGGGGAATCGATTTCCACCATCATTTTTTTATTCAACACATATTTTGTATCTGCTTTAAACAAGGAGCTGAAATATTGAGATATTACTTCTGTGATGGTTTTGTTTACATATGTAAAATAACAATTTTGAAAAAATATATGCGAGTGCTTTTTTTTTCGTGTGACTGTCGACATATCATACAATATAAAAATCAGCTCACAGCAGGGAGGCACAAGATAGCTTCATGTCTTTGAATTTAAATGGTCATTATGTTATTTTTGCACAATGCATTTGTTTATTAGAACTCAAATATGTCACGGACGTTTGGAAATGACACTATGTGCACGTGAACTTGTCTTTAGAAAGAAAACTTTAGTAAGTGTTTACGTAAGAAAACATTTATTGTTATTTTATTTTCTGATTCTTCTGCCAACTGTGGATTTTTCAGAAAAGTTTCAGTTCAGTTACCTACCGAAAACACAAAACACAATAATGACAGTAGCATGGAAGCAAGTGATAAGATTCCAGTATTATTCTAGCAAAACCATTCACAAGTATACGCTATGAAAATATTTGTTGTCTTGCTTAACTGTATCTCTCTGACGTATAAATGGAAGTACTATCTATTTTATTTCCTCTGTGTGCTAATGAGATATAATACGATCGTTCTTAATGAACCTTTGTGTCAATAATTGCCTAGCGCAAGCGCTAAATAACCACCTCATGGACCAGACCTTTTATATCACTTCAGCAGACAATATGGGCTATTACATCATGTCGGAAATTTAATTGTAAGTATCGACGCAAATGTAATCACCAGTATAATACATTACCTTTCCTTGAACTGCCAGATTTAAAAAAATCATTTTGATTATTTTGACTCAATAGATATGCCCCGCCAGGAAAAGCAGAAAAAAATATTTATTAAAAACTGTTGTAGCATTTTCAAAATATCTACATCTTCGAGAATTTAGAAATTTCAGTTTGGTGATCCGATTGTATCTAAAGTTGTAAAAAATATGTTCATTTTTTATTATGAGTTAACATAACTTGTTACATTTTATGGAAATTGACCCATGTAGTAATGCTCTGTTACGATATATTGATATGACTGAATATGTGACAAAATTCTAGTTGGACTATAAGATCATGTCATATATAGGTAATCAGAAACACAATGACATTAATAAATGTATGACTGTTCAAAGCCTGTTCACAAAAAAGATATTTAACTCTTTGTCGAGGATAATCATTGACGAAGTACCTTGGGAAATTAGAAATAGAGTCAAGTTCTCTGGAAGGAATTCATTTTAATACACAACACTGAAAGCCATACATTTCCTGAAAGGTCGTACTTAAAGGAGTAAACTATTTATTGGAAGATTGAGACTGAGAAAATATAATAATAATAATAATTATAATCTGAAAAAAATGAAATAAAATCAACTACTGGTTTAACGTTTTGCCATGTATATACTCTGAAATCAGTTGTTCAGAGCAGATTCAGCTTTCGCAAACAGGCCGGGCAGATTTCATTTCCAAATTGATATAGAATACTTTCATTCTTACATTTATACTGCAAACAAGTGAGAAAACAATTGTATATATTTCATTGGTTCCATTTATGTGTGTGATGCAACCATTAAGAAAACCGTTGTTTAAGAAAAAATGGCAAAATGACTCCAGGAACTGTTAAAGCAACTTCAGAAAAAAGTATAACATTTGTTTACTTTCGGATATTTGTTGGCATCACTCAACTTCCATACATTGATGTTTACAAATTGTCATAAAAATACCCTTTTCTCAAACATCAATCAATCAATCAATCAATCAATATGACTATTTTCTATATCAATTGTTTTGTAGTGACAAATAATTATGAAGAAAACATATTTCAATAAGCACTGTAGTTGTCTACGACAGTTTCACATTAGTTTTATAGTTAAATTATTTTGGTAAACTTAATAAAAATCCCTTTGCAGTAAAGCTTACAGTTAAAGTTCTTAATGCCTTTTGGTGTTCTTTATATGCATAAATTTTAACATATCAATGTTGTCGAAGACTTTAAGAACGTTTTATATAAGAAAGAATTAAATGTTTGAATGCTGCAAAACTCTGTTCTATGGTAAGATAGAGGAATAATATAAATACGTTTTTCCATTTATTTTTCAACTTTTCCATTGGTTTTAACCTTCTCATATGCAATATGAATTTGATTAAGACATGAAATACATGTTAAACTATAAAACATTTTTTGACACAACATCTTTCTTTGTAGGAAATAAAATACTGGTAATTCGTTTCAGTTAAATAGTCCTGTTTGAAAGTATCACATTTAGTTATCTTTTCTTATTCTTTCAAATAAAGATACTAAGTACATCAAAGTTAAGCCAGCCGAATTAAATTACACCAGATTTTTCACACTGTAAGAAGCATGTTTAGACTCTCCTGCTTTTTGATAAAGTAATGCCAGTAAGTTATCTTATCATATATCATTCAGGATTTGCCATCCTCTTTTGGCATCTGGACCTCAGTCTGGTTCAACAGAGCGCTGTTGACATTAAAATTTTTGAATTAACCATAAACTAAAGGTGATGAAATACTCAAACCACGTGATAATGAAGGAAGAAGAAGTTTACTTACTTTTGTTTTAGTTTTTTTCTGTAAAAATATTATAGGATGCTGTCATGTAAATTGTGATCAGCAAAACAACATGGAAAGTGTAACATGTTCTAAATGAACCATAACGGCAAGTTTTAATTAATGAAATATCATGGGAAATCACAGGTTCGAGTCAATCTTAGGCCAAATGAAAAGTTAACAGAAACGTAGGCCAACATTCTTAATACTGATCTTTTTTAAGAAACATTTTTTTGTGTGGTGAAAAGTTTGGCTTTATGTTTAATCCAATATACATTTCGCCAGGTTAAAAGATTATATTACACATACTATTAAGCTCCGTGTTTTGTATAACAAGTCATTTAAAACAAGCGGATCTAAATAAGTGTACATTTGCCATGTAGGTAGATTTTGTTCAATAACTGGATTGGTATTTAGAGTTTCAATAAACACATGCAAACTTCTGTTATAAGGGATATTCTGGTAATCAAAAACGGTTCTTAAACAATTCTATTTTACTGCAAACAATTTAGAATCGCGAAGAAGGAAAATTTATAGTGATCTAGTTTAACAGGCATAATTTCAATATTTTGTCTTCTACTATTTCTAAGTAAGGTATTTGAAGCGAAAATGGATAACAACAAAAGCTATTTTTGAAGTGACAAATGCCCCCGAAGTGTTTTTGTCTGACAAGTGTTAGGCTCAGGTAGTACTTTTTAAGTGAAATAAATTTGGAATTGCAGTGTGTTATAGGTAAATAAATAGAATCTGTGTAAATTCTTAGCTTAACCCTTAGCCTTATAAATATCTTAAACGGACTTGTCCATCTTTCAAGTTGGGCTGATTCATTTATTGCTTAAAGGGATGTTTATAGAAAATTTACCAACTGAATGGGTAGTAGAGCAGACAATGATCAGACTGCACGGATGTGCAGGTAAATTTTGGTCTGCTCTGGTAGCAAAGGCAAACACAATTGCCACCAGCAGGAGAAGGGTTTATTTCAGGAAAAGAAACACAAACATATAGATCGGATACAAATTATCATGTTTTGTACATGAACTTTTTATCTTGACCTCAGCCACATGTATTGAATATTTTTTACAATTTTTCATAAAGTTTTGTCACGTACAACCAAGTTACATACAGGAAACAAAACAATATACTGTTTTGTAGGATGGATAACAAAAGTCGGACCGACGGATGCAGAAAATGGCAATCAAAGCAGACAAAACATCAGTTTTCATTGCAAAAAGTACTTTGACAAAGAAGGTTTTAATTCGATAGTCCAACACGAACATGCAAAAAAAAAACTGTTTTAAAAACCTGTTTTGAAAGGGCATTCGAGTAACATTGTAACATTTCGAATGAATTTTAACTTCGGATCAAATGCCACTATCCGTGTAACAAGGACATAAATGTTTTCAAATTCTAACAAACTCTAGTTTGGATTTATTCTTATCTTTTTTCTCTAAATAGGAAACATTAAGAAAGAATTAAAATAACCTACAAAACTGGGAACAAAATATAGCGTTATTAAAAGCAGATTTTCATTTTCAGATTTCTTTGTCTTGTATAACATATATACACACAGGAAATAACTGATTTCCAACCGTATTAGTTTTAAATATACCGGGATAATCTAAATCTTGTATTTTATTCGATCCACATAATGCTACCAAAGACTTGAATATTTTTAATCTATGATCTTGATAAAGGACAAATATCTGTGTTTTGCAAGCAAGCCCTGAGAAGGTGATAACTAAAAAAGCGACTAGAGTTAATCATAGGATTCTTGTCGGTTAATATCCATGTTCTTTAAGACATAATGATTATTATTCTACAAAAAGCACACTTTCATTTAAAAGCTGTGTTACGTTCAGTTCCTAATGAGGCATCAAAGATGTACGCAAGGAAGACATGATAAACCCGTGCCTCTCTCAATGCCACGATCAAATTAAAGATTGTATTTGAAGTGTGCTAATGATGGTCACGCCTATCAAAAACCACTGTTCACGAATTTAGAAACATCTTCATCAAAAACGTAGTGCCTTGAATTTTTAGATAGAAGTTCTGCTGTATTTTAATTGTTATATACTTTACATTCAAAAGACGCTTTATTCTTCGCTGTTAAATTGTTATACACATTTTAAACGTGCAATCTTTTAATTTGTCCACTGACTTTGAGATCTACATCGGGAAACAATAAATATGATAAAATTTACAACGTTCATTGACATTAAATTTTTCGTAAGTGATTCAACTGTCAAAAATTTATTGCTTACTTAAATTATTCATAGAGAAACTTTATCATAAACATTGATCATTAGCAATTATCTTGGGAAATCTCTGGCAGGTCGATTAAGGGCAAAATAATCACAATACGCAACAATAAACACCTAGAACAAAGTATTATGACAGAAACAATAATATTTTTCTGTCACTCTTTTTGTGACATTAGAAATAAATGCCTTGAACAATTTCTATATGTGTAATGCTTTAAGCATTCAAAATTATCTTACAAACAAATTCAAATTGAATTCATACCTATGTTTTGTAAAACAGGTTAATCAGTTGCTTAAATAAATGCTCAGCGCAAGTGCTTTATACTTGTAATAAAATTTAAATGTTACTTTGATTGTTCTATTTGCAATTATTTTGGAAAAAAGAATACCAACAATACAGAAGGTTTTCAAATGCATGTTTTAACTTGTCATCTAGACATATTTATAAAAGATAAAAACATGTTTCCATGCCTTCTTCACTTATACTTGAATAAATGCTTCACTTCGCTTCATTGATATTGTGACTACGACCATTTGCATAAAATAAGAACAGGTCTCAAACGTTTCTGTATTTCTGTTAAAATGCAAAACCGTATTAAAAGAGATAAGTTTGGTAATCTGACCGACCATAATTACCACCGGTGACTGCACAGTATTCTGCTTTTATAAGCCTTTATTAGAACTATCTTATTCCGAGCAGGATAATTTAGAAAATCAGAAATTTGTAAGAAAGCAGGTAAATTATCAAAGAAGAACAGTTTTAATGTTGCTAGACGATGGAATGTCTAACAGGGGGCCTCTCGAATTAAGTCATCCAATTGATATGCATAGATAAATTAAATGTAAATTGTGAAAAAAGAGATTAATTTTTAGTAAGACCGTAATTACTTTTGCCATTAACTTTACAAAGTAGATTTTGTTTGAGTTCTGTCTCTGATGCAAGTAATTCAAGTAATTTTATTCGTAATTTTATTTGCCAATTCTACAGTATTCCGAGAAACAAGTCTAGACTACCTAAATCTTTTATCCGTATCTAAATAATTTGATATACTTTTAATTTTACGGCGGATCATTCCTGCATTTATTCGAGAGGCCTTGTATGTATCACATCAAGTTAAGAAATTTCTGTAAGTCGATATTTTACTGTAAACGTTTCATTTGAAAAATTGCTGAAACAGGTACTATTCTTACAAACGATCTCATTACTACAACACAGAAATATTGTTTTATCAATCTAGGAATATAATGTTTGTTGTCCAAAACGATTTTCGGTACTTTTCAATAAACATCAGTTTGTTTTCTCTGCACTGTATTTGCCTCAGTCTTTTTAGTTCAAACGACAGACGTGTCAGACATGCATAGCACATATTCGATGTAGAAGTAGTCAAAGCAACTTGATATGCTGATTAAAAACATCACCTCGAAAAGGAAACGGTGTGTTTTATACGCTTCAAATAACATTTCTACACTGATAAAGTCGGTTGGGTCGTCAAATTTAAGACTTATAAGCCTAAACTCTGTTTAAGTTTTTAGAAATTAAAACAGTGAGCAGAATTTTCAGAACTGATCAAGTTTGATAATCAGTCTTTTTCTGTACAATCCTAGGCTAACTTACCTCTCAAAATTTCAGATATATTTTCTCATTTTCTCAACCAGAGATATCCATTCCGTATACTTCAATTATTCTGTTAATGAAAATAATTCGGCTTATTCAAGGTCAGTAAGCAAAATATTTCACACAGACTATTCCTTTGAGAACCGAGAGAAGCCAAGTATTTTGTTAATGTAATGCAAGGATACGACGAAAAGTCAGTCATTCGTTCCTGAAACCTTCATGATTTATCACCTCACTTTGGCATTTCGACCCCATTTAATTCAAAATAATATATACATCTTGTAAGCCCTCCTAAACGCACCGAAACTAAAATGACAGTAACTGCATGCTTGTTTGTGGATTTCTCTGGCATTTGAGTTGTGTCTGTTATAAAAAAAAATGATGTTGCAATTTCTACTGGAGCCCTTACAGTGATAGTAATAATCAAAAGAATGTAGTCAATGAAAACTTGAACAAAAAGAGAATGATACAAAAGTATTACAAAAAGGAGACAAACATATTGACGGTTAAAATGACTTTTCTACTGTCGACGTATTGACAGACAGACAGACAGACAGACTCTCTAGTTAAAAATAAGACAGTCATAGCCGCGTAAAAACAACAATGCATATCATTTATTTCTGCATACCACTGGCTGACAATTATGCTTTCCTCTTTCCCTTAGTTTTACGATAATTTGATTCAAGGAAATCAAAACCAAAATGTTCCTAAAATTTACAACACCCTTGAAAAGAATAATAGCATTCAGTTATCATAACTTTTGAAGACCGTTTTAAAGCGACTGACTCACAGAATTTAGCTGAACATTTTGTCTTTAAAATTTAAGAGAAGAAAGAATACACTATGGAAAAAAAACCATAGTAATTATTATGGTTCTATACACCATGAAAAGTGAAAAAAAAGTTTTAATTTCACCAGGATTTGAACAGATGCCCTTTCGGTCAGTAATATGAGAGATGATCTACACCACTGAGCCATGGAGAGTACTTATATCAAAATTCCTCAAAATTATTGATATAATTAAAGTATCTACTCCGTGACTAACGGGGTAAATTTTTACCGATAAAAAAGTTTGTGTAAAACTTTATATTGTGATGTTTTTCTGTAACAAAAATGAGTCAGTAACATAGTTCTTAACAATTACAGCTAGAATTTCTATATGTATAAACATTTTAATTTTTTATCGTCGGCCCATCTGTAAGTCAGTCGCTTCTAGTATTATTAATAGTTACACCATTAATGCAGAGCGAAAGGTCCATACATTGTTTTGTTATCTATCTTTTAAAAGAGACCTTAAAACTCTAGATGTAAAACTTATTAATAATCTCTCTAAGACTACATTTCTCTTAAATCATTGGAACAATTTACAATCTGGTTTTTGTTCGTTGTTTGGTTAAAGGCTTTTCATAAATCAAATTTTCCAGTTCCTGCAAGGGTGACATTATATTGTTCAGAGAAAAAATGTAAAACCATTAGATAAATTACCCCAAGAAATGCGTTGTTAAATTCATACTTTGCCGGAAGCATGAAGTGACAATCACAGCAAAAAAGAAATGTCTAATAAAGTAACCGAGTTTTTGCTAAACAAACTTTAACTTGGCATCTGACTGCCCAAGGTGAACATTAAGAGTTCGTTAAACTATAAATTAATTAAGTTATAGACGATATTTACGTTCAAAGAAATATAAACAATATTTTAATATATCTTTCATAGGTTTTCAGCAAATTTAAAAAGAAGCAGGTGAACAAAGATCAAATATTCAACCTTATTATAACTTATTAACATCTTATCCCTAAGCATTGTGAAAGAATTTATGGACTTTAAAAAATAACTACAGATCATTTGTAAGATAAAACATATATAATACGTTTTGGAAAGGAAAAAAAGACTTTTTTGCTTCTATATAAATAATGAGCTACATTTTCAGTCTACAGGGACTGGCTTAAAAAATAAAGAATATAGGAACCAGCATTTGCTGTTCTTATAACCGCCAGCATTATAATTCTAGCATAATGGTGTACCATAAATTTTAAAACCTGTCACGTTTTAAAGCCTTGGAGAATTTTAAATCTCTATATAAAAATAATAAAGTAAATGCTTATTTTCAAAAGCTTTTATCGACAAAGCAACATTACAAGGAAGGTACTAGTAAAGCTCAAATTATGTAAAAGGCATACAGCGAAAAGCAAAAAAAACAACATTATTTACAGTGAAAAGGTTCGAAGAAAACACCTTTTGATAACATGTTGAAAAAAAGAGAAACTTTGGCATTTATGAGTTTTTTTAAACAAGCTGTCTACAATAATGTATCTTCTTCAAGTTGTCTAAAATTACAAGCTCCTAAAAAAGGGTTTCACCAGCATTTTATTACTTACCCTCTCCGACTTACAAAACAATTAGTTTTCTAAGCTTACTGTATTCTTGATATTTGATGATGCTATCATATTGCTGTTATGACTGCAAGAAAAGTGTGAGTCACGAACCTTATATATGTAGACTGATTAAAAGATAAGTTCTCATGCCTTTACATTTTCGCCCATATAGTAAGGTGTAAAGAGACAACTGTGATAATTTGACAGATCATGATAACTTACCCTGATGACAGTACAGCGATAGCTATTAAGTATACTGTATTCAAATTCAGACCTTCAGTGGCCTTATTCTAAATAGTTGTTATCTATATCAAAAACATATATCAAAACACGGAAATAAGATACATCTTTAAGGTCGCTAAAAATGCATGTCTATGGAAAACTTTAGACTTATAGCAGAAAATCGGTTTATTGGCTTATTCAGATGTATTATGAGATTCCTGTCTAGACTCTATATCCGTTAAGTATTTAAAACAATGTATGCTAACCAACTTGAAATTGGGTCATTGCAAGCATACAATAATTCCACGTGTTTTTTATCAAATATTCAGATTGCTGACACTGCAACTGGTTTTTGCACGAGACACACCGTTTTATTATGGCAAATGTTTGTGCTAAGTTATTTAAGAACTTCTCAATTCATGGAGAAATAAAGCGCCCAGACAAACAATTCAAGACTTAATGCAGACCTTTGAATAGCAACGTGGTTCTTGTGCGCGAAACACATCTCATCAAAGCAAATATTTGTGCCAAGTGATTTGATAATGCTACAATCCAGTTAAGAGTCTGGACAAGTTTCAGGACAGACATACCGATCGACCGAACGACGACTGACAGACACAGTGTTTCCTATATAGCCACAAACGTACACGTAGTTAGTGGGGGTATAGAAAAAGCAATTACTCGAAGAATTTATAGATTTAAGCCTGACATGGATTTGATTTGTATTGGCTGAGCTGTTCCACTATTGGGCCCATCCAATCAAACCTTGTAACATATAGCCTTTTTATTGACTGAAGGATCAACTTTTATATCTTTATAGACGTTATATTAAAGCTTCAAACTAGATGGAAACAATTTCATAAAATGGTTTCTTATAATGATGCGATAATCTATAGGTACTAAGTACTTGGTGATGTTTGATACATGTATAAAGCATGTTAAATATTATTTTTAATATTTACCATTTTAAGTTTATTTTTAATAATTATCATTTTAAGATTATTTTTAATATTTACCATTTTGATGTTATTTTTAAAATTTACCATTTTATGGTTATTAACTACCTTAAGTTTTAAGGTTACGTTTTTAAACTGTCATCAGTCATTTTTGTCGATACATAGGAGCTGTTTACTCTAGGCATTGTTTTTATATTTCTAAGCTTTTTGGCACCTACTTTTAAGGACAGTCTGTGGCAGCGAAAGCGGAAACTTCAAAGAAAGGAAACGATGAAATGCCAGACAGGTTGCTTTACAAATTATATATGATTATGTATGTACTTAGCCCTGTCTACAAGTGATTACATTTTCTTTCTGACATCAGTACTCCGATTTTCATACGTTCGTATACTGGGTCTGACATGCTATATTTTTGAATGAAGTAAAACAATAACATTTTAATGATTAATAAAAACCAGTGGAATGACACTAAATGCTGCGTTGCAAAAAAAATAAATGTTTAAAAGAGAAAAAAATCTGACAATGCATGCTGTGACAAATGCCTTGATGAATCTCATGGGGAATATGAATTTGGACTTCATCATCATGTCGCTGATTAATTATGATTTGTGTAAACGATAAAGCTATACTTTGGGAAATCACCCGAAATTATGAGTCATTGACACATCATTATTATTAGTATAATATATCAGTTCTAAGGGATATTTAGGTAAATGTGAAATCTCTGGTGACAGTTATTCTAGCATAAAATCGCTTGTTGTTGCCCGTTTTGCCAATGTTTTAACGAGAGCAAAAGGGTGTGTTAACAAGGAAGTTCTCGCGCTCACGCGCTGTTATTACCCGTTTCCAGTTATACGCGTTACAGGGCCTTTGTAAATAATGGACGCTGATCCGTCTTTTTTGCCCAGAAACGGCATTTTATGTAACTTTGCAGGTCGGAACGTAGAAGAAACATGCATGATTATTGATAAAATCCTTCCAAATATTTTTTAATCGACAGGTTGAAACATGTTGACGTGTCGCCCTGGAACGCATATTTAAAACACGTATCCATAACAACCTAAAGGCGACTGTACTATTATTTATTTTTTTTTTTTCGCAAACATGTCTTTTCTAAATCATTTTATGCTAGAATAGCGTTAAAGCACGTTTTTTCGTGTCATAACATCTGCAGAATCCTCGGGATTCTGCAGATGTTATAACACGAAAAAAACGTGCGTTAACCCTATACAACTGCTGTTCCTGATTTAATTCAAATATTGTTTTGTTTTTCTTTCATTTTCATGTTTACCTTTGCTGTTTTATCATGTTTGATAGATGTTGCCTTCTGGATACCTGTCAATGAAAGACTGACTGAAATAAAAGATTAACTGCAGACGGGAGTTCTGTAACCTTCTTTATATTTGAAGAAATAAACTCCAAACGGATAACGAAACTCTCTTAAGTCACGAAAGCTTGGCCAAAAGAGAGTATATTTCATGTAATCTAGATAAGCAATTAAATAAGTCTTAGTATAATAACTTCCGTTTTAAGTGCAAGTAATTCTTGTGATTGCAGCAATTTTACTGACTAATTCCAAAGCAGTATGAGATCCGCGTCTAGACTTCCTGAATTGTTTTTATTGCATCCAGATAATTAGACAAACTAAGCAATTTATCTGCGGATCAATTATTCCATTCAAAGGCAAATACTTTTGTCAGAAGCACTGTTAAGTGAACAATGAAATGAGTGCACAAAGGTCTTAAATTATCAGGAAATATCACACAAAGAATTGCTCTGAAATAAAGCTTACACTTTTTGTGAAACTGAGACGCTAAACGTAATGAACTTAAAAACTGAAACTTGAAAGAAGCTGTTTTTACTCTGAAACATATTGTGTTTCCGAAGGTATATATTATGATAAAAGAATTGATGGAATGCGATGTGGGTAGTTAATCAAAAAGCTTTTGACCAAATGAATAAGCAATTATTTTCTAATGACAAAGAAATGGATCATTGAATTTCTTTCCTTAAGCATGGTTTGAATATTACGAGTAATCAAAGAGTAAAGGGTTTTCTAAACTAAATATCTGGCAAGTATTTGTAATTCTGATAGGACAACCATCACTAAGAATACATGTGATTCTTACATAAGTACAATATTACCTCATATATTATGGTGTATGTAGAATAATTTTATTCTTAAAAAGCAAAAAGTATACAATTTGGAAAACAGCACAGTTTTCACCCAATGCAGCTTAAAGAAACCGTTGTCTTTTGCTTTTACAAGAAAAAGTAAAATTAAGTAGATATTTTATACCATGTTTCATAAACAGCGTTCTGTAATACCCTCAAACCGAACCTCAAATGAAATTTAGACATAATAGGACACTTACTGGTTTCCTGTTTTCAAACTGATGTGGTTTTTACCAACAAAAGCGCCGTCGAAATTTCATCAGCAGATAATAATGTGCAAGTGTATGACTATATATATATAATTATACGAGTCAAGAAAAGGATCTTTTATTCCTGTTTCTCAAGGTCTGAGCTTGATGGTTTTTATTTGATTTCCCTTACACAAGTAGGAGACATGATCTCAGAATTTTAGAACAAGTAAACACTTACTTGTCAAAACTTCATTGACATTTCCAAGAATTTTTCAATGTTCAGAAGTTAACGTAATTGCAGATCAAAGCACATTTAAACTGCATCTTTACATTTTTCGTTCTGAAACTTACGTATGACTGCCAAGTGGCATAACTTTGATTGCGCAGTATTCATTATTACCCAAAAAAAGGAGCTTAGTTTGCTACCATACCTAGAATAACAGATTAGTTATTAATATTTTCAAAATATCGAGTAGCAGATACAATACCTTGAACACTTAGGTAAATGAAATTTGTTCTACTCGTGATACGGACTAATCCGTGTGCCTTGCTCCTTCTTACATATATAATGGTCTACTGAGCAACAGTTTTCACCTCAAAAGTTAAAACATAATAGAACATGGTTTTACTCTACCATGTTACATTAACTGCTTTATTTTTCCTTACTTTTTGATGATAGTTGTTGCTATTGTTTTAATATTGACAGGATTTTCAATACTGAATTGGTAAAAACTGAATTCCTGACAGGTGTTTTATTTTTCTTCTCGACTGCATGAAAATGCTGTACCTTTTTAACCCAGTAAAGAAAAAAGGAAAGGAATTAAAAAAGAACATTCACTGATTTTTATATATATATTAATGTGAGCAAAATACATTTTTTTGTATATCAAACAATCGTATATTCAATATTATGGATTTGGAAAAAGTAGTTGAACAGACAATGCCCTTAATTACACTTATATGAATACTGTTAATAACCTAACTTACGCATGCACAACTTACGCTCATTTCCTTTTCCTTTTCAGCTCAAAATATTATCAAACGATATTTTATGACAGTACTGTTTGGTTCTTATATATTAGTACGATTAAATCATATTAAAATTTTATTTTGAATTTATGTAATTTAGTTTTCGTAGTTTGGTATAATAATTATCTCAAGGCGGGCCCTTTTTAGTCATTTTGAGCAATACACATTAAAAAAGTAAGGTTTTATTTTGAAAATAAAAATCTTTTTTGTTGTTTAACACATTTTTAAAATGTAAGAAATTTGTACAGTTTTCTAACATTCGTGAACTTAAATGCCCTTTAAAAGAATCCACTTAGTTATTAATTAGATAGATGGCTTCAAAAATATCATTTTAGCAGATTCCATTTTTGTATTCACTGCGTTAGCAGGGAATACAGAGTTACCGTATTTCCAGACTCAAACAATGCTTCAGGGAGTTCCTGAGAGCATTCTAATTTAGTGTTCCGCAGCTGACAAAATAGTGCATAGAACTTGGCAATGTGGTACAAATACGTAACTATCTTATAGATAATTGTTGTTAAATGTAATTCTTCACTTTTTGCGATCTTTTATTGCCTTAATTGTATATAGTGAGAGATTTGAGAAAAATCGTGGTGCTTGATTCTTACGCAATTTTCCCAACCAATCGCTCATTGTGGGAATGTCGCTAGTCTGGTTCTCTTTTCAGCCTTACGTTCATTCATTGCCAGATACCAACTTAATTGTGCCGCCAAATAGCTAATTATGATGAAAAAGTACATAACTTTATGAAAGAATTTACTCTTTTTTGTTTAAAGTTAATTTATATATTAGCTCTGCACATCGACTAAACTACATTTTAAATATACAGAACTGAAGCTTATGTTAGACTACTAAAAGGAATGTAATGATCACGTGATCAATATTTCCGGTTTCGATTCATCGGATGACTCAAAACAACAAAGAAGAACGTAAGTTTACATCTATTCGTTTGCTTGCTATATGCTGATGTAAACTGATGTCATTTAGATTTATCTAATCTAAATCTGTTTTTTTTTAAAAATTCCACCTGAGTTAGAGAACCGTGCTGCTGCAAAAAGACGTCGAGACTTAAAATTTTCAAGTTAAATTTAAAAGTTAAATTGTTTATATTATTGATAACAGTCATCTTCATGTTTGCTTATTTACTACCCCACACTTTTAAAAATTAATCGTTTCGGCCTTAAAAACCTGGTCTTTTTGGACCTTTTCTTATGTAAATATGAAAAACAAAATAACACTTTGGTAATTGGTGAAAGAAAATGAACATTAAATGGCCCTTTTAAAGCAGTCCAAAACAAAGAAAAAGGGTATATATTGTACAAAATTTATTTACTTATTTCACAATGGGAATTTGTCAGGTTATGTCTACCTTCTGTAGGAAGCTGCAAACAAAACAATTTTCAGTAATGAAATGTAAACCCATGAATGCCTCCAAATGTCGAAGCAATAAAATCCATTTATGTTCTTTATTTGACACAAGTTTGAAAATCTGAAATGCATGACCAATTTCAGCCAGGGAAAGTCATGAATGGGTTTTAAAGGTAGATTCACGTTCAACTTGATATTAACTGTATTTTTCTGCAAATTTATTAGGTATCAGGAGAGCATGGGTATCCGGTTTGAAGGGGTTAATTACATGGAGGTCACGTAGGATCAGCCGGCTTAGAGGGGCTCTGGTTTGGAGGGGTTCTGTTGTACTGATGAACTTTAACCAATCCAGGCAACTATTACAATAATTTGTTGAAATCTCATTTGGCATCTAGTATTGAAGTATATTTCAAATGTATTAAGAAGAGAATGACTAAGTACATGTAATAGTATAACAGAAATTGCATGAACAGATGCACATATCATTTCATCAATGATCACTGTTACTTGATTGCTTTTTATTGACAAGAATTCAAAATTCCTGTTTCTTGTACAGGTGACAGATATTACTGATGTCATAAGGGTATATTTATCCAGCCCCAGTGATATGAGCCTCAGGGATAATGTGGCTGTTGGTCATTTAATCAGGTACAAGTGGAAGGACAGCTAGGGAAAAGGAAGCTCTGTCAGTGAAGGCAGAGAAGTGGTAATATTGATATTGATATTGATATGCAACCCTCTAAAGCTTAGAATTTTAATGGTATGTGTTGACAGTGTATTGCTTTCTTATAGCAAGATTAATCACTCGCTTAATAGCTCCTCCGGTATGTTAACATATTCAGTTTAATGCATATATTTAGCCTGTGGTACCTTTCCCTTTTTTAGTTCAGTTGATGAGGAAAAGAAACAGTTACCTGTTTTATTTGTTCGGTTAAGTGCTGACTGTCAGTCCATGGATTATGGATTAAAAAACCATGCTACGCAAGAAATTTCTGATCAAGAACATTATGTCTTAGACTCTTAAGATCTTTCACTAAATATCTGATTTAAGTAAGGATAAAGCCAGTCCACCAGGGTTTTCATTAAGTTTTTTAGTTGGAGGGAATACATGTAAAGTAGGCAGGTGATTTGCTGCCAGTTTGTTATAAAATAAGCCTGATCTGAAGAAAAGTAACCGGGAAAAAATCGAAAATAGCCTGGTAATTTACCCAGCTTCAGGTCTTAATGAAACCCCTTTGGAGTCCATTGCAAAGAGATCTGTATATGTAAGACTTGAAGTACTCAGGTTGAATAACTATGAAGTCAAAGCTAGAAGGGTGAACTTAACCCAGCCACATAAGCCAAAAAGGTGTTGAAACCAGGCATTGAATACAAAACAGACAATAAAAATAGGACTGTGATACATTATACTTTTTTTCCTTTCCTTTGCATTTTAGATACTTGCATGAAGGATTCTGCTATAACGTTATAACCGGACTGACATCAAAGATCCATGACATTATACTGTGTCAAACAACCCTGTGTAAGATGGTCTTACTTTTTCACTAAAATTCCGTATACCAGTTATTAATAGATTTACATAGGCTTGCTTTTTACTAGGCTTCCAGAAAATCCTGCTGTTAAGACATTTTCTCAAAGGTGTTCTTTTGCTAACATTTACACTTCCTTTCATGTATGAAGGTATTTCTACATACAAACTATTTAAAGCAGCTTCTTCACAGAAGATCTTGTTGAAAATAAATTGTTTGGCTTCATGCAATTTAGTTGTCAGGACATCTTAAAATCAGAATGCTTTATTGTTAATATTAAGTGTTAAGTAGATAATACTTCGAATGTATGGAAAAAGTGTAAGCTAAGACTATGGCCAAAAATAGATTCTGATCATCCTAACGAAGATAAATAGTGATAATGCTTAATGCATTTTAAGCTAAGGAGTGTTACACTTGGGCACATGTATCACTCATTTGCAAGCTCTTTCTTCAAGTAAAGAAAATAACTTATTTTAATAGAGAATTTATACTATTTTAGAGGTACATGTATTTAATGGCATTGAGAAACTTCATACTGCTTTTGACCACCCTTACATCTTCCATTGCCAAGCACACAGTACCGATAATGAATGACATTTAGAAGTACTAGGTTTGTAGATATCCAGATAGAATTTAGTTTGACTAAGCTGCTGTAATGAAAGAATTAAAATACAGCTACCGGTAACTGCAAAATACTCCCCTGCCCACCTGCCCCCTAATTTTTGTGTCTCTTGCTACAAAATAACATAGCATATAGGGATCACTTATTTGTCGTCTGTCCGTCCTTCACAAAACTTGTCCGGACTACTTCTCAAAAGCTACTGGTGTGATTTCATCCAAACTTAACAGGAATGATCGGTTTTAAGTCTAGTTGTGCATAACATCGGCATTTTTTGGGTTCAATGATTTTTGTCAAAGTTATGGCCCTTTAATTATTTTTAGCTTAAAAGTTTGTCCGCACTTCTTCTCTTATACTACTAAGCATGAATAAAATGTTGTAGAATTGATCAGTACCTCAAGTACTTGCATATATTAAATGAAATTTTTGGTAGAATGATTTTTGGCTGAGTTCTGGCCCTTGAATTAAAAACAAATTTTAGCCAAGAGACTGTCCAATCATCTCTCAATACAATTGCTTTT
Organism: Cyclina sinensis; assembly: GCA_012932295.1. Taxonomy (NCBI): domain Eukaryota; kingdom Metazoa; phylum Mollusca; class Bivalvia; order Venerida; family Veneridae; genus Cyclina; species Cyclina sinensis. Next base: position 3,943,822 of record JAAONU010000003.1, read on the forward strand.
TTGGCTACCATAAGGCAACATATGTTATCACTGATCGCCCTAATGTTGAATGCCTTATTAAAACCTCCTCAGCACAATTTGGAAATAAACCAGTGATTTAATGGTTTCAGTCGATTCTACATAGCGAAATATGGAAATAAATTCTTTTGTACCTTAACCGCAGGTTGGCAAGACTATTATGCTGTAGAACACAAAAGAAGAACTAGGATAGGCAATAACATGTGGTGACGGCATTGTCAAAAGTTCCCTGTGCTATGCCATTAACTTTCAAAGTTCCTTACAGTCATAAGAATAAAGGCCAGAAAATTCTTAACTTTCCTGCAACCTTAACCTTTTCCACTGTTAAAGCACTGCGATCTCCAAAAAAAGCACAAGATCTCCATTCAAGGCAAGCTTATTCAAGTAAATCATCCCTTTATTTCTGTTTTCTCTTGATAGTATTCTATGATAAAACTAAAACATAAAAACTACTGTAATGTTGTTCAGATCATTATTTTCCTGGTATGTGCTAATTTTTTGCACATGTGAGCTGTAGGCTTATGGTGTGCTATTAGTCCATAGGCTCTATCCACACTTAGTTTGTTAACACTCTGATGGTCACATTTTTGTCCAAATTGTCATGAAAGTAATTGTCATGAATAGTCAGGATGTTTGTCTTGGTAATATCTTGGACAAGTTTGAATATAATCATCTGGGTTAAAACTAGGTTGCAGATTCCAAATATGGAACAAGGATTTCATTAAGTTTTTGAGTTGGAGGGAGTACATGTAAAGTAGGTGGGTGATTTGCTGCCAGTTTGTTATAAAATAAGCCTGATTTAAAGAAAAGTAGACGGAAAAAAATTGAAAATAGCCGGGTAATTTAACCGGCTCCCGGGTTTTAATGAAACCCCTGTTGAAAAGCATTGTTAAAACTGTAGAAGTAATTTGTTTAGCCCAAATATCCTGGAAATTCCTCAGAAAAATGTTGTTTTGGTAATTTCTAGGTGGATTTCGAAGATGAGTCAAACTCGGGACAATAAACCAGGTCTGTAACAACTTTGTTAAAAGCATTCATACTCAGGTGAGCGATATAGGCCCATCATGGCTTTCTTGTTTTAATACCTTTTGACTGGTGTAGTGGGATGTCACAAGGCTTGTACTGCACTTTGACATACAATAAAATGTTTTTCAAGTCATTTATATTTGGGTACTTCCATATCAGTACTACCTGTGCACTCATAGAACACATTACTGATTTGTAGAGTACATTTTTCCAGGAAGAAGAATTTGGGTCAGTACAAGCTGGAGCCCAAAAAGTCACCATGAAGAACTCAGTGGTTGAGGATAATACTGGAATGGGTTAAGTTACTTTTTAGCATGAGTCTGCCCCTGCTGTGTTGAAAACCTACATGTATTGTGGAACTCTCACCCCTCGCAAAGTGGTGGCATAAAAACAGTGAAGTTTCTTGAAATGTGTCTTGAAATTATTGCTAAATACTTTTTCTTGCTCTCTTTTTCTTTATATAAAATATATCAAGGTGTCTTTAAAAACTTAAGTCTTGAAGAAAATTTTAAAGAAGTTGTTATAGGCAGCTATCGTGGGTGTATATTGCACTGCTAACGGATGCACTCTTCATTTCTTATAAAGTACTTGATGTTTTTAGCTCACCTGAGCACTATGTGCTCAAGGTGAGCTTTTGTTTTCACCCTGTGTTCGTTGTGCATTGATTGTCATCAAATATTTACTTTAAACAACTTCTCCTTAACCACTCTCTGAAAGATGATAAAACTTTTCAGGAATCCGCCTTGCATGAAACTTGATAAAAGTTATTCAAAGAACACTGGATGGTATGGCAACAAGAATGAACAACTTAAAAGATCTTCTTGTTTTAAACTGCTAAGCACAGAGGTCTCAAATCTGGTGTGTAATCTTGTCCAGTGGAGCTCAACCATGTTGACAGTACACATACACATGCAAAAAAAACACACAAATATTTAAAAAATAGATTTTTAAGATAAATTGTAACAGTGTAGAATTTTTACCACTCTTTTTCTTAGTCATACCTCATAAATAGGTATTTCACTATGAATAAAAAGATTAGACATCTGCACTATTTTTGTAACATCAGAAAATACTAAAATTGTTCAAAGTGTGCGATTTACGTTAAAGTAATGTTGCAAAGTTTGTGGTAACAGCATCATTCTTTAAGTCCTTTAACTATGTGTTTTTCAGCCATTGATCATCATTTTGATTTAATTTTTTCACTTCATGCTTTTTAGCTCACCTGAGCTTAACGTGCTCATGGTGAGCTATTGTGATCCCCCTGTGTCGTCGTGCGTCCGTGTGTCATCAACAATTCCTTAATTAACACCTCCTCTAAAACTACTGACTGCACATTAACCAAACTAAACAGGAATGATCCTTGGGTGATCCCCTTTCAAAGTTGTTCAAATGGTTTCGTTATGTTGCATAAGTAGGTCACCGGGCCAAAAAAGAAGTTTCAAAAATGCAAATTAAAAAAATCTTCTTGTCAGAAATGCAAGTCCCAGAGCTTTGATATTAAGTATACGACATCATCTACAGGTCTTCTACCAAAGTTGTTCAAATTATGCCCCTAGTGCCAAAATTGGCTCCGCCCCAGGGGGTCATAGGTTTTCCTTACATGTATATAGTAAAAAATTAAAAAATCTTCTTCACTGAAATGACAAAGGCTAGAGCTTTGATATTTAGTATATGACATCATCTACAGGTCCTCTACCAAAGTTGTTCAAATTATGCCCCTAGTGCCAAAATTGGCTCCGCCCCAGGGGGTCATAGGTTTTCCTTACATGTATATAGTAAAAAATTAAAAAATCTTCTTCACTGAAATGACAAAGGCTAGAGCTTTGATATTTAGTATATGACATCATCTACAGGTCCTCTACCAAAGTTGTTCAAATTATGCCCCTAGTGCCAAAATTGGCTCCGCCCCAGGGGGTCATAGGTTTTCCTTACATGTATATAGTAAAAAATTAAAAAATCTTCTTCACTGAAATGACAAAGGTTAGAGATTTGATATTTGGAGTATGATATCATCTACAGGTCCTCTACCAAAGTTGTTCAAATTATGCCCCTTTGTATATAGTAAAAACTTAAAAATCTTCTCCTTTGAAATGACAAAGCCTAAAGCTTAGATATTTGGCATGAAATGTTGTCTAGTGAACCTGTTCCAAGTTTGTTAAAATTATATCCCTGGGGTTAAAATTGGGCCTGCCCGGGGTCATACAGGTTAGTATGGTTGAATTTTACGAAACTTTATACAATTGGTCTTCTTCTCTTGTGCAGTAGTAAGACAAATAATTTTCTCATTTCATTATATTCAAGATTGGCAACTACATATATGAAATCTATTTATATTTTATGAATTTGGTTCCATTAACATGAATTATTTAATTTTAAGGCTATCATGTGAATGCAATTTTTGTTTATTATAACATATATGTGGGTTTTAGAAACGAAACATTTGAACACAGTTTATTATTACATACTACAGTCATGTAAGTGTCCTATAGTTAAAACCTACTGTTGGAGTAAGTATCTGAAGTGAGGTAAAATTTGTTGTTTTATTTTGTAGTCATTCCCTTCGTCCTCCTGCCAAAAGAAAGTATCACTCCAGTGATGGCAGCAAAGGAAAAGATGGAAAAATGAAATTTAAGGATCGTTCTTTCAGCTCAGTGAGAATGGAAGAAAGTGTTGTGGACTTAACATAAGATGAGGAAGATGGTTCTTTTAGCTCAGTGAGAATGGAAGAAAGTGTTGTGGACCTAACTTTAGATGAGGAAGATGGTTCTTTTAGTTCAGTGAGAATGGAAGAAAGTGTTGTGGACCTAACTTTAGATGAGGAAGATGGTTCTTTTAGCTCAATGAGAATGGAAGAAAGTGTTGTGGACCTAACTTTAGATGAGGAAGATGGTTCTTTTAGTTCAGTGAGAATGGAAGAAAGTGTTGTGGACCTAACTTTAGATGAGGAAGATGGTTCTTTTAGTTCAGTGAGAATGGAAGAAAGTGTTGTGGACCTAACTTTAGATGAGGAAGATGGTTCTTTTAGTTCAGTGAGAATGGAAGAAAGTGTTGTGGACCTAACTTTAGATGAGGAAGATGGTTCTTTTAGCTCAGTGAGAATGGAAGAAAGTGTTGTGGACCTAACTTTAGATGAGGAAGATGGTTCTTTTAGCTCAGTGAGAATGGAAGAAAGTGTTGTGGACTTAACATTAGATGAGGAAGAGATGGGAAGTGAATTTGATTCAGATAGTAGTGATCTTCATTTCATAGTTTTAACAAACCTGCAGAAACCACCACTCAGGCTTAAACAACTGTAGAACCATCAGAAAACAATCTCCCGGCTAAACCTTCTGTAGAACTATCAGAAAACTACACTCAGGTTAAAACTGTTGTGGAACCATTAGAAACCACCACCCTGGCTAAAACTGCTATAGAATCATCTGAAACCACAATCCAGGCTAAAGCTACTGTAGAACCATCAGAAAATGATATAGGCAAGTCAGGTAAAGCAGAGAAATGTGCTAAAACTCTAACAGATAAAACAGAAGATAACAGTTCTGAAAAGGAAAAAGATAAAAAAACATGATAGAGAATTAAAAGAGTTCAATGAAAATGAGACCACTGCAAATAGTCCAGAAAGTGTTGGTAACACTGAAATGCAATATAACCCCGATAAAGAAGATTTGGTTAAGTTAAATGATAGTAAAACTGATGAGAATATTCGGCTTGTAGAAAAGGTTATTATAGACTTTATTCGTAAAGCTGGTGAACAGAATGATGGGCCATCCACTTCATGAAGTTGAAAACTATATCATGTATTGCAATCATCGAGCTAGTTATTCAGTTAAGAGGTATTTTGAAAATTCAAAGACTATATTCAGATTAAATGCTTTAAAGATTAAAACATTATCAAAAAAAACATACTGCTTAAGTCAAATCAAAATAGATGAACAGGAATAGAAAATACTATTTCGATTTAAAATGTCCTTCCTACGTACATTAAAAAAAACAATTTGCTGAGACCTTGATCTTTAAGGTCAAATTTCTGAATGTTGCTAAAACTAGCCATAACTTTGTTATGTATAATTATATTTCCAAATAATGTTTCATTTGAAATCCCTTCGCCACAATCTGCTTCCTCTGATGTGTTTGCCTTTGGAATGAGGAAAAAGTGGAGCGTGGTTCCTGCTTGTGGTGGTTCTTGTCTATAAGGTGTTTCTGACTTTGTTTCATAATGCTGATAAACAATAAAACTTTAAATGCTGTATTTTATTGCTTGCTGTCTATTATTGCTATATATTAATATTGTTTTCAATTGACCATCTAATACTTATACAGATTATCTTAATATGTTCCATGAATTTTTATGCAAGATATCAGACTGTTCTATCATATAGTAGTCTAAGGTGAGTTCAGCAGTGAATACCCCAGAACTTGCAGCGCTTTGATTATTTATAGGATGAACGAACGCAAACAGAAATGAAAACCTGCAGTAATTATGACCAGCAAGCTTGGAATTTGAAGCTGCTACAAAAAAGTAAGACATTTGTATTCTTAATAACACCTCTGACATTCATGCAAATGGATATAAAATATGCATTGTGAGATATAGTGATTAATCAAAACGTCTCTATACAATACTGCGAAAATATAAGTGGGGTACCTTGGGAAATCACTATGAGAGTTGTGGCGGTTACAGGCGAGGAATCGTTAAATGGAACACAAAATACTCTACAAGTAATTATATAAAGGCATTGGACTGCAAAACATATAATTTATCATTTATTTTGTTTTGCTGTTATCTTTCTACGTACTAAATATCTTGATCACTAGACGGCAAGTTTCAGTTCTTTGTGTTTTTAAAAGAGGAAACTTTATTATGTATCTTAACAAAAAAATAAAATAGAAAAAGAACAACAACAACAAAACAACAACAGTCAAGGCATAAGAAAGCAACAGGGAAAAAAACAACATCAACCAATTAGCAGCAGTGCTCAGGATTATAGATTTTAAATGACTAAGACTAAAAGGCTATTGGTGACTAGTCAAGCTTTTTATATGTCAGAAAACGACTGAATCTCAATGGTCAACAAGAATCTCAAACAATTTATTTCAATATCTGAAATAATAATAATATATGTATTAACTGAAGACACATGCGTATTTATTTCAATTGCAATTCACCAAAACAAACACCAAACCATACATCGACCCGGCTAGCTCAGTTGACAGAGCATCAGCTTGTCAATCAATGGGTTCTCGGTTCAAACCCCGCCAGAGCCGACTTATTCGGATACTACGTCTTCAGATCATTTGTCCCTAACCTCTGATTCAAGTGAAGTTGCTTGCGGAGAAATGGGTAAGTAAAACGGTTGTATATCCAGGAACACATGTTAGGTGGACTGACACATAGGAAATAAGATTAAAATAATGAAAAGAGTAACTATCAGATAGTTTTATGAGAAGGTATTGAAAACTCATGTTTCCTGTTTACATAGAATAAATAAGCAATTTTATTTTAATAATATCTCATCAAGTCTCAAATACTATCTTCTTAAAATAAAACAACTTCAGGCAACATATTTGAAAGAAAATGCAAAAGCAGTAATGAACACTCCTCTTGCTTTAACATTTATTTTATTGTTTGTAGTTTGTGTGAAATTTACACTGCGTTCGTGACATATCGGGACTATATTACGTTTATATTACTTTAACGGCAACTACAGACACGTGTCAGAAACATGCTAAACTAAAGAATAGAAATATTAGTATTTCTTGAATAAGGTCAATTAAATGTCTATTATTCATCTGAGCCTTAAAATGGTTAACTAATTACATGTTTGTGAACAGACAAATGGTGAGATACAGAAAGCGTGAAGGTTCTGCTAGTAATCACATTTGCTGAAATGGTATGAAATAGCTTTGTATGGTTAGACATCTTGTTATTCAATGGCATGGCATAAAGCAATTTAACACTATCTAATGAAAGTAGAGAAACGAATTACAGAATTAAGCCTGAGAGACGACATAATTTAATTTCCTTTTCTAGAATTGTGTTCAATGTTAGTTATGTACTCCAAGACATGTGTTCTAAAATCAAGATTAAGAGTATCATTCACATCAATGTAACATCAGATGCCTTTATTTGTATGATTTTTAGCAGGGAGGATAGAATGACGTCAATGTAGTGTTAAAATGTTTCTGAATAAACTGTCATAACATCGAAGCGTGGGTACATCGGGCAACACTCATCTGAAATCCGTATATCAGGTACAGTGCGTACTTTGCTAATGAATAAATTTTATCAAATGTTCACAGTTTTACAATCGAGTTAACATTACAAATCTGCTTTTTATCAACCCGTACATGACAAATTTACAAAACAATTATATTACTATAGAAAGATGACATCAAAACATTTTTGATTTTCTGAAAAGAATTTCCCTACGTCGTGCGACTACAGAGAACTGAATAAAACATATCAACGACCTGTTGTACAAATTGTGTGGTTTAACTAAATGCTATAATTATTTACATTGTATTTACAAAGTAAGAATTCCCAATTACATAAAGCACGGGTTTATGTAAATTAGAACCACAGTGGTTGACATTCAGATAATAAAATCCCTTCAGCAATAAGACGGGCACTGTGAAAATAATGTTCGTTTTAATTTCAATGTTCGTTTAAAAGCATCTTTTATTATGTCAAGGCGGGAATTATACCAAGTGGTATATAAATAATGTAACTTAAAAGTATGTAGGTAATAAAAATCTATTAGTAAAATTTATAAATATAACATACTATGCATTCATTGTGTACTGTGCTTAAAATGAGTGCGTTTTATCTCTTGTGTATTTTTCCAATTTCTATCAGTTTTCGTTCTGTTTTTCGATTATAGATTTTGGTTTTATACGCAAGTTATAGCATTGTTATGTACACATATGAAATATCTAGACTTTCATTTCGGTTTTTGAAAACTTTAAGTCTTGGATATTTGATGAATTTTATGTGCTACGCAAACATTGTTCCTAACACATATATCTTTGCATAGTAAAGTAATAATCATCTCTATTGGTATCTACCATTTGAATTTTTAACCGCGTTGAAATTCCTTCACATATGAGTACTTGTGTACTGTTGATCAGCTGTATATGAAACTATATGGCTATGTAAATTGTTTATTACTTGTAATGCTCTACTGTTTATAACTTTTATGTTTTTGTTTGAATGACTGTAAATATGTTGTGATCTTCAGTATTGGAGGAAAAATAAAGTTATATATATAACTGAATTGTCTGTCATTAAAACGGAAGATAAACAACATTTCATTTTCCGAACATTCAAGACATTCTTATAACTGTCATCTTAAAAATGATAGAGACACTGGAATATTGTATTTTACATTGATACCGTTGAAATCAGTATTATGTTTGACAAATTCATAAAAATAAATGTTATTACCAGCAATGATATTTAAACGTGATTTTCAATAATAATTTCAGCACGCGATGATGCAAAAGATTGGAAATGTAAGATTATAGATTTTAATCGTCTGATTAAACTGACATGCTCATAACAACAGTGACGGCTCGGTTGACTTTATTGTGGTTTCCTAATTTTTACAAGGAGTCGATTTTTTCAGAAATCATAAGGCACGTCAATTACTTAATAACCAACACACATATGTAATAAGGGAACGCTATGAAATATCTTCATGTTGCAAAATCACAAGCTGATCCAATAAATTCGTGATTTTGTCGTAACGTTTCTTAAGACACGTTTCTAAGAATTAATCTCGATTAACATTTTTCTGTTCACTTGTTAGAGAATAGCCTATTTAAAATCATTTGAATACTGGAAAGTAATGTATTTAATAAATAAAAGAATCCGCTCATTCCTATAAAAAGTTTGAAAATTTAAAACTGTAATGACAAAAGTTTACGATTCATTATACTTTTTGTCTGCCATATATTCATAATGCAGTTGTTGTTTCATTTACATCTCTAATGATTATTTACCATGATTGCATAAACGACTTATTTAAGTGATTGGATATAATATAATTATGAACTATCTAGTGATTTAGAGGGTAGAAAACGTAAATGACTTTTCTAGGTCATAGAAACATCTTATGATGAAAAATAATTTTAAAAAGTACTACTCCTTAAGAAAATATCTCTTTTTGTATACGGAGCACTTCCAGTGTCCCATTCTGTAAAAAATTGAATAACTGAAGATAGAAAATTTACTGAAACAAGTCTAAAACGTCTGTGGCAACACGCAACGGTTACGTCAGAGATATCCAGACGTGTCAAATTTTAACTTATGATATATTTGTATTCACTCAAGGAAATTAATAAATTTGTCGTGTTGAAGGCTTTGTGAAATGAAATTATTAGTTAAATGAGGATGGACGTTCGAAAATATTTCGAAAACAATAACGTCGTTAAAATGTAAATGACCTGTCAAGAGGACACTTTTATCCCATTACTAGTTATAAACATTTAAATGTATTTTGTCTTCCAAAAAAGATAATTATTTCTCCCTTGGAATAACTAATTCATTTTTTTGACAGCAAAGTTCCACAGACAGCATAAAAATTAGTCTTACTCACGAATTGCTGTTTTTTGCGTGTCATGAACTAATTTTTATGGTCTTAAAAGCGAATCTTAACTGACTGATGCATGTCCTTAAAATTCATAGCAACATCCACGTAAACACTGTCAACCTAATATTGTAAAAGACTTATAAAAGGTTTCCTTGATAGCATATTGTACAATACAGTGTAATTCTATTGCTTGCATTGTCTTAAATTTCCGGTAAAACAAAAGCACTTACTTATTTACTTTTGGCTCTGTAATCAAATAAACGGGTCTTTTCCATGCTGCATTCTCAATTTCAGCGAAATGACTCTCAATATATTAGCAATTGTACAGATCAATGTAACCTCCGTCTAGACCCACTGGATGTATTTCATACATTAAAAGAGCATAGAATAATGTTTTAGTTTCACCATTTAGTAAAAATACTCCCGTTAACAACGAAGCTGAGAGAGGAGTCTAAAATTGGAAAATGAAAATGATTTTGCTTTTCTGCTGAACTAAGATAAAACGTAAAATAGAAGAACTGATATAAAAATAGTTATAAAAATGTTATGACCCTCCAACCTCAACTGAGTAACAAAATTATCTGAGTAAATTTTCGGTCAGACAAAACGTTCTTATATAGTCTTACTATCAAGAAAACCTTTACAAAACATTCTCAGACCATGATATAACGACATCTTTATAGGTCTGGAGAGAGATACATTTTTTACTTGATATTGTTTTTAGAAATAACTTGACGTTAGAACTTCCAAAGTAGATAATCATGAGCGTCCTTTAGAAACTGAGGAAGAAATTTCATTTTTTTGAAGGTCTGGGATAAGGGACTTTTTTTATTCAATCTGCTTGTTTAAAAAGCAGATAGAACTTAGTATTTTGAAAGTGTCAACTCTTATTTTTTACGCCAGTATCCAGAAATTAAAGAATTTTCCGTTTTCAGATCACAACACGCACGGAAAGCAAAGGTGGAACTTGACATTCAGTGGCTACAGCAGGGACAGGATATTATTTTCCCCACCGGAACACGAGGTGTGTCCTTAAATCAAAACACGCAACCTTTAAATTTTTAAGTTAAACCAGCTGTGTACTGGTATTAGTAATTCCTTGGCTTTTTTCTGTTGACTGGATTCATCACAAGTGGTGTTTCGAGAATATTAATATTTTTTTTCAAAATAAGTTTCATCGCATAGAGCCGAACAAATAAAGACATGATTTAATCCAAACGTTACAAAGACAATAAATCTTAGCAAAAACATACATATTCAAATGTTTAAGAAGTCCACTAAAGCGATGTTTAAATAGAATGAAAAACACTTCTGTTCTAGCATATCGCATTATATATGCGTTCATTTTACATACAACAGCTTATCAAATCCAGTGTTAAATATTTACTGATTCACTGCCTTAGAAAGCAGAAGACACGTTAGAACGTCACTATTTATTTATACAGTCAAAGATATAACTAGAGAAGAAAGAAGGAAGAAAATACGATAAACATCTCAACAGTTGTAGGTCTATTCACATCTTTTACATAAATATATCGTGATCAAGGTGAACAAATTGCCATTTAAACGACGAATTCGATATGTTAATTACGCTGTTCTAACACGGTGGAACTTTTAAATTTTTTCTCAATATTAAATATTTAAGTAATATTTACTTTGATATACATTGAACAACATTTATTCCCAATTTTGCATTTGTTACACGGTATCTGTTTACTGCTGAAAAAGATTCAAAGAAAGAAATACTAATAGTCCGATATCTTCTAGTACTTACAGTCTTTAATGAGTAGAGACTGCAATCCTTTCTCAAGCACCCTCTTTACGTGGCAAGAATCTAGTGTTTGTGTAGGGCTTGTTTGTTGCTTCCATTTTATAAAATATCCGCCGAGGTTGTAAATTCATAGCATTTCCAGACACACCGCTTACTGGTTTACTCAATATACCGTTACGGTTTTCTTTTGGCTGCAAATCAAAATACAAAAATATTTGCATTTTGAAAATTCACAAAGAACGTAGTAAACTTTAGACACAAATAATTGTTATTATCTTAAATCTAAAATGTGCTTTTTCTTTTTTATAGTTTGGTTAAAGAAATGAAGTGTTAAATAAATTTGTTAAAACGTTGTTTTCATCTTAATTTCTAGAAAGTTTTATTTTCACCAACAAATTATAAACATGTGAACTAGGTAGTCAAAGCCAGTGTTTTATCTTTTGCAATTCCACTGAGATATTTCTAAAACACACACACACACACACACACACAAAGAAAAACAATTCTCAAAAGTCAGTAAGACGCTTTAAATTGTCTAGTCCTAAAATCCGATCTCGTTTGACCTGAAATGTGGGTTTTTTAGCTAGCCTTCGCACTTTCGAAAAAGTATGAAATATCACTAAGGGCGAATTACACCAGCAAGCCTACGGAACGAAATAACAACCTTTATTTCTCGAAATTCTGTTCATTGTTAGTTATGATCAAAAGATATACGTAGTGCTGGTGTTTTTGTTGTTTTTTGTTGGAATAAATAACAGAAAATGAAACAACAAGGATAATTTCGTAATTTCAGGATGTGATAATCTATAGGACTAGACTATATCAAATTGTTAAATTTCAGCAAAGTCTGATTAAAGTGACACGCTAACACCAGCAGTGACAGCTCGGTTTAATTCTTTGTCAAAGCCAACGGAATATCTGCACTGAGAAATTTACGACATTGTCTGAAACAGAAGTAGGTTGTCTGGACTTTCATCAAGAAAAAAGTGTTGAGACAAAGAGGTTTACTTCTACCGATACCAAGAAACAAATCGTTAATAATAAAAGTGTAACCCAAATGTTACATAATATTTGTATGAATTAAATTTAAAAGCACGTTAAGTATTCACTTTTAACCAATACAATTAAGAAAACAAAATGTATTTACAAAAATGTGTGCAATTCATATATATCTTTTTTCTTTGTCTGTGGGACAAGTGCTGACCTTAAATGCATAAAAGGGATTGTTGTTTCGTTTTATAATAACTAATTTTATATGATTATTTACGTTTGTTTATACAGCTGAAAGAAATAACTTGATGTAACTGATCATATGTCTAGTGATTTAAAACGTACAACATTATCACATGATAACAGATCTACAAACGGCTCATATTTGTCGAGCCCGCTTACGGTGAGTTCGACTTAGTCGCCACTTTTGGCGTATAGTTCGGTGTATGTGCGTCCGTGCGGTCGTGAGTCCGTGCGTCAGTCCGGATTTGTCCGGTCTATACCTTGCTCATTCTTTGAAGGATTACAAAATAATTTGGTACAAATGTTCACCGTGATAGGATTGTGTGTCGCACACAAAACCCAGGTCCATCGCTCAAAGGTCAAGGTCACACTTGGGGGTCAGCGCTAAACCCGTGTACGGAGCGTAACTTCTACATGCATGGAGGGATTTTAACATAACTTGGGGAAAATGTTCTCCATAGTGAGGCGGAGTGTCGCGCGAAAAATTTAGATCTCTCTGGCAAAGGTCAAGGTCACGCTTAGGCGTCAAAAGTCAAATAAAAAAAAATAAAACATTCATTTGTGAGTTTAAATTCTATATACATGAATGGATTTTAATGTAACTTAGCACCAATGTTCTCAATGTTGAGTTGAGTTGTCTCGCGCAAAATAAAGATCAAGGTCACAAGAAGTCAAAGGTCAAATAAAAATATTAAAATCTGTTTGTTTGCGCTGTATCTTGCTTATGCTTTAAAGTATTATGCTTAGTGGTCAGAGGATTTTGAAATTGTTGAGCCCCCTTGTAGTTAGGTCGACTAAGTCGCTGCTTTTCACTTTTTGTGGTTTGGTGTATGTGCGTCCATCAGTCTGTGTGTCTGTCTAGATTTGTCGGGTCTATATCTTGCTCATTCTTTGAATGATTACAAAATAGTTTGATACCAATATTCACCATGATGGGATGGTGTGTCACACGCAAAATCCAGGTCCGCCGCTCAAAGGTCAAGGTCACACTTGGAGGGTCAGCTCAGTACCCGTGTCCGGAGCATAACATCTGCATGCCTGGCGGGATTTTAATATATCTTGGGACAAATGTTCTCCATAGTGAGGCGGAGTGTCATCCGAAAAATTCAGTGTCTGTGGTAAAGGTCAAGGTCTTACTTCAGGGTTAAAGGTCAAATAACAAATTAAAACATTCATTTTTGAGTATATTTCTTTATACATGGATGGATTTTTATATAAGTTATAACAAATGTTCTCCATAGTGAGTCGACTTGTCTTGCGTAAAATGAAGGTCAAGATCACAAGAGGTCAAAGATCAAATAAAAATATCAAAATGTTCAAATAACATGAATTGAGTTCATCATGAGACTTCGTGTCATGCACATGAACAAGGTCACCGGGTCAGAGGTCAAGGTCACCTAAGATGATGCAATGTCAAGATTTTTCCTTGGGTATAAAGAGGATGTGCTGCGCACATCTCACCTATGTATACATCTTTCACCTTGATCTGAAGCTTAAAGGTCAAGTTTGAATTAAGACGAGCAGGCTCGACATTCTGCCCGTGGGCATGTCTTGTTTGATGAGAACAGCTTCAATGCATTTTATTGTAACAACAAAACTAATGATATAATTTATATTGAAAGACCATACACAATGTATCTGGTAACTGCAACAGTTACGTAAGAAATATCTAGATGTTGCTCACATATTATACGTATATTTATTCAAAATAATAAATCATGTCACACTGAAGAACTGGTGTCTACATTTTTGTAAGGAAATCCATGAAATTGATCATTTCTTTGAAGATTTACGTTCAATGATATTTCAAAAACAAACGTCGCTAAATATATTACGTCTACGTTTAAACTGATTAAGAATATATTGTTCTCATTGAATAAGCAGTCAACACGGAGGAGAAATAAAAACCTTGTTTTAAATTTTATCTTTTTTTAATTATCTAGAATCCCAAGAAAAACAAGCGCTACGTTCGAATGAACACCATGCCACCGAGGGCCTTGACCTACGACCCTGTGACCTCTAAGTGGGTCAGGCATGTAGAGCTCATCACGGTGCATGCACCTGTGAAGTTTGGGGGCTGTAGGTGGAAGGACTTCCGTGTTATAGTCAAGGTTAAAGTTTTGTGACAAACAAAGAGAGGCTGGCAGACAGACCAAAAACAATATGCTACTTCTGGAGATATAAAAAACAAAAGTTATTTTTCGTTGCCACGTCTTAGCAGACCAATCAGATCCCTTCATTATTTCACAGCCACGAAATATTTTTTTTCTTTACTAGTATGTTGTTTGAGTAATTTCGTGGCCATTTAATTAACACTATTTAAATAAATGCTTAAGGAAAAACCCAGCTTTCATAAAAATCATCAACCTAACAATGAAAAATGAGTTTATTTGAAGATTTGTTCCTTTATTACCGGTTAGATATTGAGCCCAAGTATTTATTTCATTTTGTCTCCGTTAGCAAATAAAGAAGTATTTGACTTGATTCTCGATTTCAGTTAAGTATGTCTCAGCACGTCAGCAATTTTCAGACAATTCCAATCGTAGTATAACGGGAGCTGCGTCTTGACCTCCTAGAATGTTTGATATTACGTACAAATAACTTGATAGACTAATCATTTAAGAAGTTTCTACTTTTTAGAAGAAATACTTTCGTTAGCAACAATGTTGAGAAAGGCGTGTAAGGCTGTAAACTTAAAACGAGTTTAATTTGATTTTTTACTATATCAAAGTTCAAATTATAAAAGAAATGTTTGATTGACATTACCTTATCTGGAAAATATGACAACAGTTATGTTCTACAAACAGCGATAAGTGTTGCAAATTGTTGTTTCTGTTGTTTGATTGATTTGATTTTAACCATTGGTCTTTAACTGAATAACAATGTATTTATCATTGAAATAAGCTACATATTCCTTCAAAGATACTTACAACAATATTTTCAGATAAAAATAGAACAAACATTTATTACGTTCTAAAAAGATATAGGACACTAACTTCGCTTCCTGCTATGTGTGTTGCTTTAAAGAAGTAAAAAATGCTGTAAGAACTTCCAAAATAAACAATCTTGTGCGATTTTATTGCCAAATAAATTTGAGGAAGACATTGTTTTGTTTCTTTTTCGATGCTTGCGTTTCGAAACCTTATTGAAAATAAATTTTGCTTATTTAATTGGCAGACAGAAAGTTTTTGGTTTTCGAAAAATAATAAATAAAACTTGTTTATTATGGCATGTCAAACGTTGCAATATTCGCTAAATTTCATTTGTGTTGTATACTTTTATTTATGTCCTTATTGCGAATTAAAAAGTCTTTAATTCAAAAAAGAAATGTAAAGGTTCAGAAGGTTCTTAGTTCAATAACCGCCTAGAAGAAGGGTACCTAAAACAAAAGGCGCGTAGACCTTATTTATTATTTTCTTTTTTACCTACGGAAGTTTTGCAAATAATGTCATGACTGAATTTGAAATTGAACGTTTCTGCCTGGATACTAGAAAAAAAGGTTTCCGATAACGTTATTCTTTTTTGTTTAGGCTGTGGAAAATTTAAAACGAAAAGAAACCCAAACAATTAAAGAATAACAGTCGTAGCATCACGATTTTCTTTAAAAAAAAGATAAACTTCAACACGACGTAGAGAAATATCGTAGCAACGGCGATTCAGAGTAAGATTAATAGAATCTTTCATTGGGGGTGGTTGAAGATCGGGATATCCAAACCCTGACGTGACCGGTTCCCGCCGGAAACGAGCTTCTGGCGAGTTTCCGTTCGGGAACCGGTCACCCGAGGGTTTGGAAATACCAATCTTCAACAACGCTCAAAGATTGATTATTTTTCTCACTAACTCACTCATGGAACAAAAAATACTAACAAACTCAAAACATATTTGGAACTATTTTTATGCGTAAGTACGCCTGCGAACCACATTAGCTAGATAAGCCCATGTGAGATAAGATCTTCCACCACAGCTATTTTAAGTAAATTTTTCGGATTTTTCTGTCTACTTAGTGAGAAACTGCGTTCTTTTACATTGACAGGACTTATTTCTACAACACGAAGAGCGGAACTTATCCGCCAATTTAAAATATTATATAAATTGAGAGGAATTTTCTAGTATTGATATTGATGAAGAAGGAAAAAAGCGCTAACGATACAAAAGTATCTATAAAGCGTCCACGATAGATTAGACAAAAATTGCTATAATTTTGTTAAAGCATCTGCGCGAGAAGCCCTTTTAAAATTTTCAGTATTTAACGATTTGACAAAATTCTTCTGGCTGCTGCAATTATTAACGCTACAGAAAAAAAAATAAACTCAAGAACACATTAATCGCTTTTGTATCACAATTTCTGCCAAAAGTTTTGATGAAAACATTTTACAAAGTAATCTTTGAAAAAGAATCTAACCGTTGCAAAAATACTAGGAAATTTTATCTTCAATTCATTCAGCATGGATGCAAGATGATTTAGAATCCAGAAGCAGGTTTCGCACAAAAGCCAGCAAGTATAGGAAGGAAGACAAAACATGTTTTATCTCTTGTAATGCAATCGAAATAAAAACAGTTTTTTTCCGCTTATTGTAAGTTACTTTAGAAATTAGGAAAATAACAAGACATTTTCAATAAATGTATAACAATACCAATATATATATAAAAAATAAATGTTTAAAAAATAAGAAAATTTTGATTGCAAAAAAGTATTTTAAACAGCAACAGAAAACATAATTAGAAATTATGGCATACTTTTCTCCTTTTTTTCTTTTGGTTCAATCTATATGTCATATTAATCGACTTACTCTTTCAATAAGTACATCTATAACAGTAAAAGCGTTCAAATGAACACTGAAATGAAAGATTTAAGATGACTTGATTACTTCGACTTGTGACTAGTCAATAGTATGCTTCAGCAAACGTAATTTGAATTCCATTTTCCTACTGAACGGACTTTTCTCCCAAAAAGTGAAGCTTATAACGAAAGCGGAAATTACTGATGCTGCTAGAGGAATTTCATTGACCTAACCGTACTTATCCGGATAACATAAATCATGAACCCCATTACATTTTCCGTTTTAAGTGGAAGATATTCTAATGATCGCTTTCGATGCACTGGTTAATTCTAGTATATTGCAAGATCATAGTCTAGACTTCTTAGAGATAAAAATAAAATTGGAATAGTGTAATATTATAGTTATCGTCCTTAGAAAGAACCAGATGGTATTAAACACAATAAATGTCATTTAAAATAGCTCAAGATACAATGCTACCTGTAAGAGTGAATAGGCATTACATGAAATCGAGGGAGTGATGCCAGAAGGTGCTATTTGCATTTTTGTAAACTTTCAGAAAATGCTTTTAAAGGTTTGGACCTCTGTCAAAAATCAGAATATCTTTTTTTAATTTTCGTTTTTTTTCTAGGTAAAAGCATTAACTAACAAGCTACAAGTGTGAACTATTTCAAGAAAATTGCTGCCTGTTTACTGACCCAAATATGGACATTTTACAAATATCCCCTTCTGGCACAATGACATTTTATTAAAAGTTATTTCAAGAAGGTGCCATCTGCCAAATAGTCCCTTCTAATTCTGATCTTTTAAATTCCAAAACACACAAACAATTAATTATTTATTGTAATTTCCCATGGTATCTTATATTGTTTTTTGTAGCCTTCAACACAATTACATATTATGCTTGAAATTGCTTTTCTTTCTGTTTTATTTGTTCTTTGTCTCCTACTTTAAACTCTTGTCAGCTTTTAATTATTACAGTCTTGATCCATATCACTTTCTTCATCTTGGTCAGGTTCAGGGAGTTTATCCTTGATGCCTTTTGATGATTTAAGAGATAAGTAAAACTCTTGATAACATCTTGCAATAATTTGACTCTCGCACAGTGAAAGCAGATCGTTCTTTTTGGCCTCTGAAATTGGTAGTTTGTCTCTATATAAGGAAGTCATTTTCAACTTTTCTTTGCTTCCAGGTCTCCCTTTTCGGGTAAAATTTCTTAATTTTATTTCAAGAAATTTCATTTGATCAAAGGAATAGTTGAAGAATATACTCTCTGGTTCATCACGCCTCAGTTCTATACATTTTACATTTAACCAATTAATTTTTTCTCCACTGAGGCTAGTTTTCAAATTGGTAGCAGTTGACTTTCTGTATGTTTTCAAGTCATAGATATCATCGTATTTCAATGGTATCAAGACGTAAGGTTGTTTTCTTCTTGCCTTTGATATAATTGTGTCCCACTGAGATGGAACAAATACGTTCGTGTTTTTCTTCGAACGCTCTATTGCTGCATGCATGGAGTCACACTCCATTTCAGAATGGCCCTTCTCAAAGAATTTTTGTGATATAGTCAGCAAGGTCCATATTCCAGTGCCCGCCAACAGACATATTGTTAATATTCTCCTCATACAACAGTTCCCTTTCAGCCATGTCAAGATGTTCAGAATTGGTCAAGAAGGGTAAGTAGTGATCCTTTTTGTTGGTGAAATGCTCTGTTACTTTGCGCCTTAGAACTGTTACGCAGTCAATTGAAGAAATATCTTGTATCTGTGGTAATACTGCATTAAGCATGCAGTTTCCATCTGAGGGAACAGGGCTACGCGAAAGCCCTTACTAAAGAAAGGTTGTCTAATCTTGCTGCATGATATTTTCGCACTCTTTCCTTCAGTACTGCTAGTCTTCTACTTTTCTGCTTGACTGTTTTCAGTGGCTCAGCAGCATCATTTGTTGATCTGATAACATTCTTCTCACGTTTACTGTCCCGTAATGTCCACGGTCCCGACTTGTGACACCCACTATCATGAACATTCACAATTTTACGATATTTTTTTGTTCTTTCATTTATTTTTCTACCCTTCCTTTTCCAGCCCACATTCCTATATTTTGTTTTGGTCCCTTTTTCTGCAGCTTTTCACATTATATATCTGTTGAATTACTGCTGGCTGATGGAATGTACAATTCATCATCAATTGCGGAGTAGTCTGTACTATCATCGTTTCTAGTGAAGGACAGACTGATGTCTTTTCGGCCTAAGTTTGTAATTTCGCAGTTTCCTCTTTGGTGAAAGGTTCAATTTCCTAGCTAGATTATACAATGTTTTCAGTGCCCTTCTTTTTGATTTTTTGATTATGTGCTCTTTCAAGATAGCTACTTGTTGTCTGTTCTTGCGCAGAAGTCGCTGGTTAGTTGTATACTTTATGAGCGGTTTGTCTTCCGAATCTGTTGAAACACATTGATTTTCTCGTGTAATTTCCTCAATCACTGAATCCGACAATTCTGACCATAGATCTTCTGCCTAAACAGAAATCAGAAAATTGTTAAAATATTAATGGAAAAACAAAGAACCACAAGGCAATAAACAAACGGTGAATTGTTTTTTTGCATTTTAAAGAATAGTCTTTAAACAATTTTTATAGTGTTATGTAGTGATTAATCATAACGTCTCTACACAGTTCTGTGGCATTATTTGTGGCATACATTGGGAAATCACTTTTAGAGTTGAGGCCTCGAATGGAGGGAACTACTTTCAACGGATCACAAGTGCTCTACAAGCAATTACGTAATCGCAGTAAAAACGTACACAAATTGTTGTTTGTTTCTTTTAAGGGTTATGTAATGGTATGGATCAAATAAATCATTTTAAAAATATTGCGCATAATTATGTCGACTCGATCATTAGCGTTTGAGTTTAAGTTTGTTATAAAAAAATGAATTAGTATTTTTACTCGTATTCTGCTTGCGAATATGTGTTCTCATTTAAAGATCATAATCTTTTACGAACTGTTTTTTTCGTAATTAGTAAACCCCTTTCAGCAAAAACGTTGCAGTAAAATATCTGAAGAACATATTTGGTTTTCGCCAAAATTTGCTGGATATTTAATATAATTGAACTAATCAAACATAATTTCTGTATATCTATTTCTGTATCGTTTTTTCGTAATTATATGCAAACATGGTTCTTTTTATTTAAAAAAATATTTTTTTTGATAAGGGCAACAATTCTGAAAAAAATATCCATCTATTCGAAAAAACAACATAAAATTGTGGTTTAGCAAAACTTTCCAGCAGCTAGGAGACTAGGAGTTTAATATACTCTACTTGTATTTCTGACATTTTTGTCTTTTCAATATCATGAAGATTTGACATTTATACTTTATATCAATGATTAAAAATTATTTTCTCCTGCAGGCGAAATTTCAAACTAGACTTTGTTGGCAAGGATTTCTCTCCTATAAACATTATGTCTGTCGTAACGGAAATTTAAGAATAAACCCTTTAGATGTCGGACAGATAAAACATTGTTAAATATATTCTTCATCGATATCTGTGTAAGCCCTGAACTTAACGATCTTTCACAAGTGCTGCGGACTTAAAAACAGGAGGATATTTTCGTTTAAAGGTTATTTCACGAACTTCATAAACAATGTTTTTCGTATATCTGATAAATTCGCTACAAAATATGAAAATACCGACCATACAACTTGCAGTATATTTTTCGCAGTGTAATAAGCGACATTTCAATAAAGCTAGAGTAATTTTGATCTTAAATTAAACAATTATACAGGACAACCCTTTTTGAAAAGAGATATGTAATTATCTTAAAACCATAAGAATAAATCTCCAAAACACTACGAATTTTCCTTAAAATTAGTTTTTCAATACTAATAAATGACATAAACTCTTCTGTCTAAAAAATCAAAGTATGCATGTAACCTGGAAGAAGAACGAACTGTAACAATTATATTGTTGAAGTATTTTTAGAAGGCCTTTAAATATCCTTAATCAATCTATGTACAAATTTATTTTGATTCTAAACCTTTAAAAACTATGCTTTAAAAACATTCCTTAAAAACACATTACCTTTTCAAGCTCTATGAGACACATGATGAAAAATATTTCCTTGCCAATATGATTTTCTATCTAATGAAGTCTCGATAAATCTTCTTCAAATGAAAAACATCAAAGAAAAAGTCTTACATTTGTCAGATATATTATAGATTTAAGAGGAACGCAATAAGTAAAACAAATTAATTTGTGATGGAAAAAAGTATGAAAATCTGAAAAGTTAGCTATGTGTTTCAAGATAAAATATATAAATGAAAAGTGACTAAAAAAACAAAAAAAAATGAAATGGCTCAGATCGAGCACTTGTTGTCAACCTTCCCTTATGCGTCTTTGGAATATGAAAAGCAATAGCGTGTGAAATAATATTATTTAGCGTCGAACGATGGCATTACAAAGTTGATAAATTTATATATTTCTGCAATTGCCATTTCTTTTGTAAGTAACTAAAGTTAAAATAACATTTTGGAATTTGCTATTTCGGTAAACATTTTTGCAATAGTATAAAGATCTTCCAAGTCAGACAATACAAATGAAAACATTAAACATGAATATCATAAGCATTTTCGCCTCTCATTTAACGTTTTTGTTAAAAAACTCACAAGGAAATTTCAGGTTAGTCAGGTTAAAGAAAATTGTTTAGGAAACCCTGTTTTTCAGAAAGAGGAATGCCAATGTAAGAACACGTGTGACCCAAAAAAAAAGAACTATTGAATACCAGACGACATTTGTTCTGTCAATAAAGACTGGCAATAGTTTTGCTAAAATCTTAATGTATGAACAGATAAAGAAATGCACTCATTACAAGTAGCTCAAATCTGTAGAATATTACACACTGTACCATGCTAGTTCTTAAGAGTCACTTTGTTCAGAAGTAAAAGATCTTACGCACACGCGTGTGTCCCGTGGGGAGGGGATGTAGGTTGTCAAGGACATTTTTAAATTAATCGGGAAAAAAACAGGTGCGCAACCTTATTTGCTGGTTTATATTCCTGTTAAGTTTTATGACTCTGAGTGCAATAGCGTTGGTTGAGTGTGTGACACAAATGTGCCTCTAACGGGGGCACAAAAACAATATATTTATACCATTTTCCCGTATAAGAAGATTAACAAAGTGACATCTAAGTGTCAGATAGGCTTATTTTATACACTTATTTAGATAAAGATGTATATGACGGCGGACACGTTCATTTGGAATTTGCTTTTAACATTATAAACTTGGATCTCTTGCAAGTCTGCATAGTTTTACATGGCATAATCAAATTTCAGAGCCTAGTGCTATTTTACCTTATCTGATTAAAGAGGAAGCATATTTTCAATTTCAAGCCTCCAGGACAACATAATTCAATTTTCTCATCTAGAACTGTGTTTATCATTATAGAGTTTGAGAAAGATGCGCATTCAGAAAACAAGATCGTTTCTTTTTACCAAATTAAATTAGATCGTGGAATCTTAAATCGAAATATTTTTTATTATTGCAACTGTTTAAAATGCTTTGACATTTATTACAGAACTTTGTTTTTATGAAGCAAACAATGGTCTTGTTACTTTGAATACTTGCAAAATTTAAAAGTAGAAATAATTCACAGAACTGTCTGCTCACTGACGAAATACAAGTTGCTATCAATAACAATGTTATTTCTGCAAAGAGCTCTTATTTCGTTTCGTTCTTGAAATATTCCTTAAATATCCAAAGAATTTCCATTTATGTAGCTGATTAAAAAGAAAAAGAAGAAGAAAGAATCAGTTTTCATTTTGAGGCATATTTCATATAAATGTTACTAACTGATTAATTTGGAATAACGTTTATTGTCTTTAATCCTTATGAAAATGTAAAGGCGATTTCAAAATATCGTAGTACACGTAAATTCAGTGAGGTGTATTTTTTAACAGAATCTAGCTGTTTAAACTTCAAAAACAAAATATGCAACGACTGATACTTATTTTAATGTAATGTATAATTGTTTTACAAAATACAAAGTATGATTTTTTATGTAGTTATTTTTATTGGTTTATAACGCTGATGTAGATATTTATTTTCATGTCTCTGTTTCGGCCTCATAAATTATATTGTTTATCAAATAATATTTCATTAATTCATGCACTGGGTTTACTAATATCAGCGCAACCAACCAAAATGTACCCGCAGTACAGAAACGTGTTCAGTCAAAACTGTATTGGAAACGATACAAGGAACACACGCTTTGCTTATTAAGACTTTTTGCAAGGCCGGATTTTGAACAATTTCATAGTCCTTTGTTATTACATTCCCTTACAAAATAAAAGCCAGAATATAGCAAGAATATATCAAGTTTTGTGACAGTGGGACTTGTTTCAGTCAAACTAAAACATATTTTATTTCATATCTGATGTGTAGTTTCTCGTAAAAGGTTCTGGGTTCTTTCATTAAGCTTGATTAAAACGTTTAAAATTATTCTAAAGGGTCCAATTTTAAAGTTCTTGAATAGTTGATGAACACTGTCATTTTGAAAGTATTTTCTTTGCTTCGTTCGAACCTCTAAGCACGGTTTTAGGACAAACCTTTTAACTTATCAATTTTTGAACATGAAATTGTATAAGTGAATAATAATTATGATTTTTGGTTTAAATTGTTTTTTAAAGGTACTTTACTAAAAGAGAACCTATACCACGAAAATCAGTGCAACAATAATACGTGCCATGTGTTAAAATTTGACTAATTTTCTACTTGATACAGTCTATTGCTACAACAAAAATATCTTTATTTATTGTTTAATTAATGTAAAAGAAAATATTGATGTGTGTAAACAATTCTGACTTGTACGTGAATACAGGATATACTGGTTTTGAATATCGTTATGAAAGTTTCTACAGCAACTTTTACGCAACTATGTTCTAAACCAATTCAACAGCTAAAATGTCAATACTTCTAAACATATGAAAAATACCCCTCCAGTAAGTATATATAATCCATCCGTGTCATTTCAGTAAATTTCAGCAAATAATTTTCTCTTCATAAAACTAATAAAATGAAGGTCGCTGACCGTATTCTGAAAAGTAATCAATCAAACTGTCAAAAACAACATCATAGCTGAGAAACCTCTTTCAACTTTCTTTTCGCAACAGTCTTGTCAGCTTAATTTTAAATATTACTGAAAGTAATGTTACATATTAAAACTAGTTTTAGTTCTATTCCGACTAATAGTGATAAAAAATGATGAAAATAAGAGTTCTGAAGTTTGATTTATCCCATCAATTTTCTAAAAGACAACAAAAATTACAGAATTTGATATACAGAAATACATACATCAAAGAATATTCTTTTACCTAGAGCAGCTGTTTAGAATTTTCGAATTTTCTGGGTCATATTCATTCTTTTCGTTTTGCATAAACCAAACTGTATACAAGGGGTGATCCATTAACGATACTGGCATTATAACTTTGAAAAAACTCTGCATGTCTTAACAAAACTTCGCCGATATAAGATATCATTTATTCTGACTCTGTCCTGCAAAATTCATTAACATATAACATAAAATATACACGAACATTAAAATACCATACAACAGTTATGCGGGGCAGGTCTCCAAAACCAAAACGTCATAATGCGACTTTTTTCTGCATTACCACCCTGACTTGCCACACATTTGCTATGCTTGCAATCCATTGTTCAAACATGTCTCTGTACCATTCCTCATCGAAGGAGGCAACAACACGCTGAATTGCGAGAGCCAGTTCACCAAAAGCATCGAATCTGTAGCATTTTAATGCAGATTTACTACTGGAAAATACCTTGAACTCAATTGGCGCCAGGTCTTGTGAATACGGCGGATGCTCCTTAGTATCTAAGCCAGACTCACCAAGCTCCAGCAATGTTAGGTTTGCCCTGTAAGGCGGGGCGTTATCCTGGTGTAGAAAAGGATCTTCAATCTCAACACCCGATTGTCCAGCGCCCGAGTCAGAACTCATGCTTAACACCTGAAATTATGCATTTAATAAAAACATGTACGGAAAGCCACCGAGCACCTTTCCATACGTAAGTTTATATTAGCAAAATAAGTACTTAATGGTATGTTATCGGTGTTTAATAAAGAAATTGATTTTACTAACAATAGAATCTAAGATTAATATGATTATTTAACTTTGAGTAGTTTTTTGCGTTCACTGATTAGCCAATAGGGACAGCATGCTGCAGGATCATGCCTGTAAGTCCAACAAATAAGATATACATTCTGTTTTCCAGAGGACTTCACTACCCTAGCTTTCTTAGGTTGAGGTAAGGCAGGTGTCTTCCACTAGCATGACTGTTCCTTGGTTTCAGGGTGAAACAGGAACATCAACGTCTTATTCGTTGTATTGATTTTATCTAAGAAATCTGTTCTAATTGATAGGAACTGACTCAAAAACTATTCCGATGCTTGAACTCTCTGTTCGTCAACAAACGGGGATCCACCTACAGCTGACCTTTCTCATATTCAAATTATCTGTAAGTATCCGATGAACGGTACCATAACTAAAGCAAGTCTGGCCACATATGTCCCTTATGGTAACACACCAATCTCCATTAAGGACTCTTTAACAGAGTCAATTGACGTCGTGTCCAAACTTCTTCTTCGGCAGCTTTTATCATCCTCTAGCTATTCTCTACCTTCTTTGAACAGAGGGCACCAAACAGTAGTGCGATTTTAGATAGAGGGTGTTTAATCAGTTTTTCTTGAAGATTCCTGTAAGTTTCGGCTGGAAAATATCCATCTTGAACACAAAACACACACACACACACACACGCACACACACACACAAACACATATATATTATAGGATCAGAAAATCCAAGAGTGTAAAATTTCAATTAATTTTGACCAAAAAAAGCCATGAATATAACAACTATGACAGTTTGATGATACACTGTTACAGCGGAATGACTTCCGTCGCTCAGAAATTTATGATTTTTTTTCTGAAAAAAGTAGGTTGTCTGGTCTCTTCGAACTTTTAAGAAGACAAAAAGGTTAAATTCTATTTCTGAAAACAAACAAATACTTTACAAAAAGTCAAACATAAGACTTTTCCGATCAGGTTTTGGAGGACCTAGAATTATTTACTTCTAACAAATCTCGTAGCAAGAAAATAATCTAATACACAAAACGCCATCAAACTGGGTATGCTAAGACACTAACCTATTATTCTATTTATCTTGTCACATCTGGCATGTGGAAATAATTTACTATATATAATGAAAACCTATCTTTAAAGAGTTTTAAATTAGGCTAATGTCAAGATTATCCGCCAGGTGTACATGTACACAAAAAATAGTTCCAATCTTTTAATCATTTTATTTCCTTAAATGATCATTATATTGTAAGATCTACATATTGAAATATTTAAATTTTATTCAAGTAGTCTCTGTTTGTAATAACAACAATTTAATCGCTTCCTTCTGATTATAAACACAAAAGTAGTCCGTGACGTATCATGTGCCGTATAAAGCAAAGTTTATACGGTACCCCTTTATCTGGTCGGGTATGAAATAATTGACAGGATAAACATCAGGGTCTATACATCATACGAGTTGTTTCTTCCAACAAGCAAAGTGTCATTTTCAACAAGCGCGCTGAAGGTTCCAGCGTGCATAAAGACTATACCAGTAAGCACAACCGCAGAGTCAATGAGTAAATTGTAAAAAAGCATGCATTATCTAATTGTTACCTAAATAAAATTCCATAATTACATCATCTTACAATATTTCTTGCGATATTAATAGTTGTTTTCTTGCTTTTATTTCTCTGCCATTAAATATGCCAGATAATATTGTTAGGGTGTAGGTGAATTTACACTCATTACTTGGCTTGCACGTTAAAACAATTAGATGACCTGCATTTTATTCTCTACAGATCTTATGACCCCACGCGCGTGTGTGTATTGGGAGGGGGCGGGGGAAGGGGTATGGCTTTTCTAACTGTCTGTTTTGTCCATTCTTGTATAAACAATATCTTCATTATAACCCCTTCACTATAACGTAAAGCTTAAATTGAATTCATATACTCATAAGTCAGAAATTCTGGTCAAAGAAATTATTACAGAGCGCAATTTTTATAATAAAGTTGACAAATCCTGCCATCTGCGTGCTCTATTTCGCAGACACAGAATTCATCGGCGAAATCATATCATGAAAATTACCTAATATCAAAAACACAATTCGTATATGATATAAATTTATCACTTATATCATATGAATATTATATAAGGACGAAAGTAAGATTTCCGCAACATATAAAGTAAATATTTCGACAGTTTTGTTAAAGTTAGGAAGTAATTTTGATACAATATATAATATCATAAGCTTTTACAAGTACAAGATTAATGAATTTACTATAAAATATAGTCTCTGAGAACTCAACTGCGATCATTAATTTATTCATATTTATTTGAAATGAAACAACTGTACTTTGCATTTCGGTTTTCACATTTTGTCTTCTTAAGCCGGCATCATGCAGTGGTATCGCGCAGCACTGGTAGTCCAGGGGTCGCGAGTTCGATCACCCGTCTCTCCCCTTATTTACTAATTCTTATTCGGATGAGTCATTAAACCGAAGTCCCATGTATCAGAGCTATATACTGAGCTTGGTAAAGAACCAGTGGGATGCTTTCTGTATCTTGCATTTTCCCAAAAATACCTAAAGAAATTAACCACTTAATGGGGCGAGCGTCTGTCAGATAGGCAAACGGTACCGACGATAAATACACTAAGATAGATAGAACAGTTGGCAGTTATTTTAGCAAAGCACATATCACCTGCTGGCATTACAGGTATTTACTCATTATAGGTATGAATTATGTGGAATTGTTAAAACTGTTGACGTTTTAAGCATCCAGATAAATGAAGCTTCATTTTTAAAATTTCAAATCTTATAATAGATTAAATAACTTTAGAAGGGCGAAACATGCTTCTACGACAAAAACAGTTGCATAAACGCCGTAGTCTTAATTGTAAGACTGCTGTTGCAGTAGATAAATTTCAATTTTATTGCTGTGTAATTTATAAATATATTGCAAAACTATATGATAATTACAATCCATTTCTCTCTTAAATTTAAACTCATCATTTACTTAAAACAACACAAACAAATATTTGCCAATCACAATGAAAATAATGAGATTCAATACACTGAATATAGCTTCTTTCATTTATTAACTCTCGCAAGTAAGCATTAAGACAATAAGTATGATTGCATATCAAAACTAGGGCCGAGAATAGACCCGTAGATAGGATCGCAGGGTCGCAGAATAATGTCCGAAAATATCCGGCTCAATTCTGCTGCATTTTCATTGTCCATAGAAAGTTCGAAAACTCGCCATTATAATTACTGATGTCCTGAGAGGCATTACTCAATAATTTCATATTTGCAAAATCACAAATTGATTTGTAAAAAGTCTGATTTTTATATCAGTTTAAAGATGTTCAATGATGCTGAAACACTATTTATATGAAACGAGTTATCTTATTCTCGACGAAACAAATATTCCGAATAATATTTCTATTTTGAATTACTTACTCTGTTTTTAGTATTACAACAAGTTTCACTGTAAACAAATTCTTGAAAAGAATATTTTGAATTCAATACCTTTTCAATTTGGTTGTAAAGTTACTAAACACATAATAACGTCTCACCTTTGTTTAAATGATTTTTATTGTATAAAGAATATGAGAAGTTTAACTTGCAAACAATCGTGTACTTTAAAAAGACTGAATGTTCTTCGATCACCGAGAGTATCGCGGTTATGCTGTAATTTTCACTCAAATATTTATGAGTAATGCACATATCTACAGTCAAAAGATTTATATCCTACTCAATCCCGTATATCTATGCTTTCCTAGAGCAAATTTATGACAAGCCGGTAATGGAACAGAAACAGTCTAAAAACTTCAGTAATACATTTTCCAAGGAGACGAAAATGACAGTACCAGCATAGCTTTTCCAAAGTTATCAATCTTATTTATAACTTTATCCGTAGGTTCATTATTTTTGTCGTTATTGGGGATTGAAATCTTACCATTACATTGGAAAAAAATTTCTTTTTAACTTCGTCCCTGTTACAGTAATATATATAATAATAAATATCAACATAAAATAAGACAAATTAAAGTAATTCGGGGAATAATTATCCGGATTATAAAAAAAAGTTAATTTCTAATTTATTTTTAGTAAGAACGTACAGTAATTATACAACTTATCACATACATTTAATCGATACGTTTATTTCTAGTTCTTTAGACATGTATTCACCAGTTTTGATGAATATAAAGTCCAATGATACAAACACCTGATAGAAGTTTGATGTAATAAAAAATAGTATTTATTTTGATCATATATATTTATGAATAATTTATTTTAGACAGAATACTGCTTAATTACTGTTCACATTGTTTTGTTTTCGTATTTTCACTACAATACCTTTGTTTTAATTAATCGTTTAAATTCATTTCAAGGTCAACTTAAATGAATAATGTTACACTTTAAAGAGACGCATCTTGCATAAACAAATCGGCTACTTCCTGATTAACTAAAAGAAGATATGATATGTGCTGAAATAAGTTCACCCTAATATTTGGAGCTACCCCGCAATAGTTACGTCAGAATGTATATCCATGTTTTTCCCAAATGTAAACTATGAACTACTGGTATGCATTCAAGGGAATAAATTATCTTGTTTTTTTTTTCTGTGTTGTGTCCATTTATAAAGAAGTTTGCTTTCCTAGAGTTATTGGAACGTTTTCAAATATTATATCGCAACAAACGGGTTTTGTTTTTGTCTGTTTTTGTACATTCCAAAATACATTAAAGAAAGAAAATTAGTGCTTTAATTGGTTGATTGATATAAACGCTTTCTTTATATATATATATATATATATATATATATATATATATATATATATATATATATATATATATATATTAAGTAAACATAGCTAAAATAGCTTTGACTTAAATAAAATTTGCTACTGTTTTCAATAATTAAATATTAAGACATTATTTTGTGCAGAGCCCATCCTATGTTGATGATAGGAAGTTCTCGACAAAAAGATAAGGAGAAATGTCACAGACATTTTATTGCCTTTTTGTCATGAAAGACCTTTTTCTTTTATATGTAATATATATATATATGTAGAAATCTAATCTCAGCTAAAATGATGTGACAATAAAAAGTTCTATTTTTGTGAAATTATGAAAATGTTAAAGAATATTTCAGTTTCAAACTCCAGTATTCTTTCGGCACGAATATCATAATTAGTTACTACATACAAAACAATCTAGAACAATCTCTTCAATTGCAATACATGTATGTTTTATTGCAAAAATAGCTGTATTGAAAACCTTATGTTTAAGAGTACAATAAAAGTACTATGAGCTAGATAACTAACTCGAAAGGGAAAAAATGACTAATCACTTAAAAAACTATTTGCTCCGGCCATCTCTGTAACCCTTAACTTTTACCTACTAACCTCAAAATCAAAAGGGATCATCTGCTGGTTATGTCAAATGCCCTAAAAAGTTTCATTTACCTAGGCCAGCGTTTCTCAAGTTATTAACTGGACACTGATTTTACATAGGTAGTCACTCTGACTGTGGCCTTTGATCTTGCAACCTCAAAATGGGCAATCTCCTGGTCACGCTCAATCCATATGAATTAAAATGAATTTAAATGAATTTAAAGTGTTAGTTACTAATAGGACAAAGGTTGTGTGACCTTGACATATTGACCTCAAAATCATCTACTAGTCATGCCAAATAAACCAATGAACAGACGAAGTTTCATGAATCTAGGCCTAAGCGTTCACTGGATATTGATCGTATAGCCCTCTACGTACATACAGCTGCTGTATGTACGAAAAGGGATGTACGATCAATATCCAGTGAACGCTTAGGCCTAGATTTCTAAATTTCAAGGGAGGGCATAAAAAGATAAACCAGATGATCTACGTAAGTGACATTGTAGAGAATCAGACAGTATAGAATATAAAGTTTCATTTATCGTTTGATAAAAGAGATATGTTTTATCAACGTGGACAGGTCGTTTATTTATTTCGTCACATGAGAAAAGTAGGATTATCTTCGATGATAAATTATGACATATGTCTGAAATAGAACTTGTTGGTCTGGTTTCCCAAAGGAAAAACTTAAAAGAACAAATAAATTTATTTCTGTCCTGACGTCAAACCACAAATAGACAAATAGATCATAATATAAACATCGTTTGAGGAGTGTAATGATTTTTTGTGTGAAGTCGATGGTTTAATGATCCCATTCAACTATCAATTAAATAACATATTTTTTTTCAAACATATTTGCACTGAAATTCGTTAAAATAGCAAATTATGTCGTTTAACAAAATAAAGAAATATAAAACAGGGGCTATTGTATCAACCTGAACCTGTTTTGTACCATCTAAATAATCGAATTACTTATTTAACACTACAATTATGTATAAAGTGACATTCTGGAATATGTCCAGGATGGCTATTACAAAGTGTGTCTAACTGTCGAAAATAGACTAGACTTCTTTTCGAATCGATAAACAAACTTTCCATGCTCATAAACATGTTCTAATGTATACATTTTGTCTCAATTTGACAGTATTTCATTTTCTCAACGGAAAATACATTAGAGCGATTTGCTGAGAATGATTATATTGAATGATATATCACTGAAACATAAAATGTTTTCAAAATAATTTGCTACAGTTTTTCACAACATGTTACAGAAATTTATCTACGCAACAATGATAAATTAACGAACAACACAAAATTTGATGTCTAGTTTTCCCTTTAAGTTCCTTAATGGATCTAAAACTTAGATTAGATATCGGTGATAAATTTTCCAAGCAGACGGAAACGATATTTTCGACACACTTTTACGAAAGACGTTCGTATTATTTATAACCTTATCCGTAGTTTCTATAGAAATTTATTTATCACTTTATCGTTTCTAAAAGTGCATTCTCCTCTACTGCGTCGTCGATACAGTTATTTCTTTATTGGGTCATGCCCTTAGGGCATCACCCAGTATTGTGGCGAGTTTTCAAAATGCGGCAGAGCGTCTATTGAGAATGAATAGCCGGCAGAGCGTCTGGTGCCGGAGATGTTCCGACATCCAAACTCATTTGATAAAAACCTAAACTTTGATATTTTGAAAATGAAGCCTCATTTAAATCAATGTTTAGAACGTCAAAAATTTGAACTACTCCCAAGGATTCAGAAAATGCTTAAAATGCCAGCAGGCGATGTGAACGTTGCTAATGTGCATTGCTCTATCTGAGTTTATTTATCGTCGATACCTGTTAACCATTTGACCGATGCCCCACGGAGAGGTTAATTTTAGGTTGTTGGGGATAGTGACGCCTCTGGTTCTTTTCCATGCGCAGTTTAAAGCACTGATATTTGGGACCTTAGCTTAACGTATCACCCGAAAGAGAATAAGTAGTTTGGTAGAGCGGGAATCGAATCCGAGGCCACTGGATTACCAGTTCAGCGCGTTACCACTAGACCACTGCTCCTGTATGAAGCCGGCTTAAATAGACAGCATGTTGAAATGTGACAACAAAAATGCAAAATACAGTTGTTTCATTTCAAATGTGTAAGTGAATATATAGAGAATAACAGGTTACTGTCTTTTGAGAAAGGGTTTCTCAGACGAGGTTAGATATGGTCCTGGAAAGGGCGAGGCTTGCCGAGCCCCTTCCGGACCATATCTAGCCGAGTCTGAGAAATCCCTTTCTCAAAAGACAGTAACCTGTTATTCTTTTTATCATGCCACGAAAAACAAACAAATTTTCTATTTATTTTATGCTAATACCAATATACTTTTAGAACTGTTTCTTTGCTTACACGCGTATGAATACATGATCGTGAAACTCAAATTCAATACACAGTCCGCCATCTTGAATTATACATGACACATAGAAACATGTTGCATTCTAACGATTTATTTAATCTACACCTAATCACCAAACAAATCATAGAAATAAACAAAGATCTACCTGCATATTCTTCTTCATTTTCCTTCTTTTACTATCAACATTTGCTGCTTACAGGGCATTCATATAAAATATGGCCTGTGCAATGACAAATCAAAATTCAGCGCCAATGCAGAGGTTCATCCTAAATAAATGCCCTTACAAGATCAAAATTCTTCCATAGGTTGATCAAGAAGCAATACACGTCATCACATTTTCAAATAGCATAAATCCAGTGTATTCAATTTAAGTTTTCACGTAAAGTGCCATCCTGTGTTTATGTCTTGGGAAATAAATTGTTCGCCTACGTCAGTATTCTGAAGTATATGACGTATAATTAACGAAATGGCATGGGATTCTCGAAATGGATCGGTCTGTTGTATACATACAATGACTCCTTAAAAGTCGGACTCTGGATTTTATGTTAGAATTTATTTTTATATCTTTTATATTACTTGTAAAATTTCAAATTGTGGTTACTGAAAAGTAGTTCGGCACAGTGACTGATATAGAATCTATATCAGTCACACTGTGACTGATATGGAATATATTTCACTGATAGAACTTGGTATTTCATTGGTTGGCATAAAATAAATATGTCATATTTAGGCTGTTTTATCTGTTATTTTTTGCAATGCTTTAAGCTGTTTACATTGTGAAAGTAGTCCGGCAAAAAGTGGGAGGTGCTTGAAAAATCTGATGTACTCTGACTTTTCCATAGGTTTAAGCATGGAAAAGTGTTCTCAAGTCACTGACTGAGAAAGGTTGCTGTTCTCAGACAGGCTTTATCAGGCAGTTGTCATAGTAATGGCATGATAAAAAGCACACTGGAAATGTAAGTCTTGTAAAATATAAAATGCTGACGCCGTTCTCTTTTAAAAAGTTTCCCTTTTCAGCTCGAATTACGATACTTTATTTCTTAAACAGATGATCGCAGTTGAGTTCTCGAAGATTATATTTTATAGTGTATTCATTATTTCCCGTGCTTGTAAATACTTACAATACTATATATTGTAATAAAATTACTTGCTTTATTTACACACTGGCAGTAGTTACTAATATGGGTAGAAACATTAAAATAAGAAGAGAGAGCTGCTATCAATATCGCAAGAAATACTACATCAAGGTGTGATCACATGCGAAATTCAATTATTTGGCATAACACGTTCGATGCTTTTTTTAAGCAGCTGACTTGTTTCAATAGCATTAGGTTTCCATCTATAACCTCTAGTCAAACACTGAAAGACAGAAAAAAGGGTCGATTCTATTGATCAGAATAATCTTCGACATTGGAGAAGAAAAGTATAAAAGCGTTAGGTTCATTATATTTCTTGTTTTCAACTGCCATTGATAATGAAAGGGTTAAATTTAATCAAAGCAAATTGTCGAACACGTCATTTCTTGCTGTTAGTGTAAAGATATATCCGTTCTGTTCAGAGCTCAGTTCGCATACAGGTGAAATGAATTCAGTTGACAAATATATGTTAAATTTACTTAATATTTCGCAATATTTGTAATATTATGCCTCTTTGTATACATTCTTTAATTTATTACTGGATTTTACAACATTACTTTACTAATTTATGTATACCACGGAATATACAAAGTAGCAAAGGTATTATATAAGAACAATATCTGCTTAATAAAAGTGTGATATATTTTTTTTCAAACGACATTGAATCTATCAAATTACAATGTCATTTTTTTCGTATTAATAAGTATACGGTGTACCAGACCAGCTGAAATTATTGTAATAACGAATGTTAAAAAGTGACATATAAGATTATGAAAAAACATATAGAAATTGTTCTTAGAAATGAATCCAAGGAAATGACAAAATGATAAATTATTTGTAATAAACTTACGGATAGAATTATAAATAAGGCAGACTTCTTGAGTTATATTTTGTCGGATCTATATTTTCTGTCTTCTTGGAAAATTTATTGCTGAAATGTCTCCCTTTTAAGATTCATTGCTGTTTTATTTTATACGTACGCTTGGGGGCAGTAGACATATAGATTGTGTTGGCAGTTCATTTCCTTTCTGAAAATATATTGCTCTTACTTGTGCGGACATATTAACCAGATTCTTTTTTGAAACGTTTGCAGAATTAGTTGAAAACACAAATAGTCTACTTGAAGATTATTTCATTCTCAGCCAAATAAATTTATGATTACTTTTTCAGAATTGGAAATAGAAACCTATTTCAGCGCTTTAAGGAAAAAAAATTTTTTTTTTGTTTTTGTTTTTGTTTTATTAAACTCTGTTCTTGATTTATTAACCTGAGGTTAATACAGATTATTACTTACTCCGTAACTGTTAGGTTAAAAAGCAAGTCATTCCACATTTTTAAGTTTGTTGTTTTAAACCTTTATTAGATATTGATTTTCAGTGACAGAAATAAATGCCTCTGTTATTTTAAGAATTTCTTTAAGAAACCAGACAATTTCATTTTGTTTAAGACAATGTCAAATGTTTTCATTGATTAACCGTCTTCTTTTTTGTGACACAATAGATAACCCACATGGCCTTGTTGTTATATTAGAGTTTTACCAAACTCTAATATCAAAATCTTTTTTATGCTGTCTGAACTACTTGCGAAGAATTTAAATATTATTGTTATATCTTTATACAAAAACCAGGATAAATGTGCCAAGTGAATTTTAGAAACCTATCTCATTTAAATGACATGAAAATCTGGTTGAATTAGAATTGTGTCTTAACTATTGCCATAGTCTCTATGCAAATTTCATAAAACTAATCAGTTGTATAAGCTATGTAAATATCTTTACGAGAAGTCATTAAGAAACCGTAGTTCAGTGTAGAAGGCGATTTACCAACTTGAAACTGAATAAAATTGAAACAAATATTATACTAATTTAATGTGATTTTCATAAAATTACTGTAAATATATACCATACCTAAAAATAATTTAGGGTAATATTCCCTTTCAGTGTAGGTTAATATATTTTGGCTCATTGATGACTCCAGGGAACATGTTAAACATCTGTGATTTTTTGGCAAAATGTAAATGAAATGTACATCGTTTTATACTGCGATCATGCTTTATTTACTGACATGTTTAAGATTAGTCAAAATCATCAAAGCAAGTCGTGTGCAAGTTCAATAAGAGTTTTCCGTAATTGAGGTATGGATTGTTTGAATATTTAAGTGAAGGGTAAATGATTGACACACGAGAAGGAAAATCGTCTATTTCCATTAATTTAACAGTCATGAGACTTATCTTGGAAAATATGTTTCCTTGCTTTAGAAGCTTAATCATAATTACCAGCTTTTGTAAACAAAACAAATTGAGAGATGTCGATGTATTAACATATCAAGCATTTTTAAAGTAAACGTATCTCGGATGCACATTTAAGATTCGCGAAATTTACACCGACATTTACTATTACATAGCTGTATTTAAAATTTTTTTATAACAGCAAATTATAGTAGAATATTTTATTTTCTGTGTGTGAAAATGTCAGCATATGGTTACGAAACTGTAATAAGGTCCTAATTCCGGGGTGGTCGTAAGGAGGGTTTTTACTGTATCTGTAAAATGTTCTTAGCATCTTAAAGCATATAAATTTAAATATTCCGCATGTTGTAGACTGAATTGGGTGGATAGTAATTTATAACAATCTAATCAATAAACGCTTCCCTAATATTTAATATGTAAGAAAATATAATACTGTCATTACATTATCATTGATATACCGAAACAGCCAAGTATACATCTGTAGTAGATCATCTGTTATGATATAAGTTTAAATGAAGCGATGCTATTTTTTTCACAAAACAGTGCGTTTAATTAAAACTTTCACTTTTTTACAGAGCATAAAACATTAAATATATGTATTTCTATTTCGTATTTAAAAAAGGTAGCTACATGTTCTTAAAATCTTGCAGAAAAAATACGTTGAAATATTACCAGTACTGTGGTAGGAAGGGTAAGCTAGACAGGACATATTATAAAGTTATTTTGGGAACAGTAAAAGAACGTAAATCTTCATCTAAGTGAGGCATTTCATGAAAATATTTTACACGCATACAGAAATCATTCCTTGTTATGACATTTGTATTTAAATGATTACATGACATTAAGAATGACATGCGACAAAATCGGAAACAGATTAATATTTTCTGACGCAATCATTGCATGTTGCTGTAAAACTATTGAATATTTATTTCAGGAAATATTACATCTTCAGTTATTGTACCCAACGTAATAACACTTTGATCACATGAG
Source organism: Cyclina sinensis (assembly GCA_012932295.1). Lineage (NCBI taxonomy): Eukaryota > Metazoa > Mollusca > Bivalvia > Venerida > Veneridae > Cyclina > Cyclina sinensis. Next base: position 3,981,537 of record JAAONU010000003.1, read on the forward strand.
CCATTTCCGTCAGAGGCATTACAATACAATCAAGTGACTTTCAGGTGTTCTTTGACCGCAAAGAAACACGGTTGACTGAAGAATTGCAATTGCTCTGACTAGTTTAAAGCAGTTGTTGTCAGTTTATAATAACTTTATTGTAACTTTCATTACTTACATTTCATTGTCATTGGTCAGCACACTAAGCTGTCTGGGGAGGAGCAGTGTCTTGGGGTTACAGCGCACTCCCGATCCAGAAGTTGCTGGTTAGAATCTCACCAGGGGTGGGAGTCTCCAATGACATTCCACATTCCTCAATTTCGGCGCGAGTACTAGTTTGATCCCAGGAAGGTTTATAAAAATGCAAGAACTTGTTTCACAGTCGATGTAAAAATAAACTAAGCTCTGTACAGAACGGTTAGAACAGTGACAGTTAGAAATGACATGTTCGACACTTTGCTTTACCCTAAAATTTATCAAAGAACATACTTTTATCAAATCATATTTTAATTATTCCGTCTTCCGACTATTCAGTAGTATCAACACCCTTTTATTATCTGTCAGTGTTTGACTATAGATTATAATTGCAAATATTATGCTATTGAAAAAATATATAGGGCTATTACTGAATGTGATTTATACCCCACAAAACCGCCTTGTATTAGACAATGCGGACAAATAAAACACGTCAGGTATATATATTACTGGTGTTTGTGCACATCAAGTTTCAAATTAGTAGTCCTAGTAATATGGATGAAGTTCACGTTACAATCTTTTGCTAAGACGGGCTGTAAAACCACTGAGTAGGCATTGACATGCATGAAAAATGCGTCATGCAGATCTACACTTATTGGTGAACTTGCACAATAATTTTCTAATTGACAGTCCTAGAAATGTGGAAGAAGTCAACGTCACAAGATTCTTCAACAGACAAACCAACTGTCCGACCGACCGTAAGATGACTCCTAAATACCTAACAAACAAGATTTGGCGGGTTGCATAGTAAGATTTTTTCAGTTGTACTATAAAAACATAATAATTATGAACTGCATAGAAAACTGAATAGGTATCTAAGTTCAGGAATAATCTTTACATAAAAAATATATTTAACCATACCAGTTTGTCTCAAGCCAAAAGAAAAAATATCAAAAGCTTATTTTTTCAATTTATAAAAAACCAACAACAACAACAAAACAAGAAGGCCATGATTGCCCTAGATCGCTCACCTGAGTATGACTGCTTTTAACAAAATTGTTATGGACCTGAATAATTAATCCCAGATGACTCATATTCAAACTTGACCTAGAAATTACCGAAACAACTTTTCTGACAAATTTTAAGGTTATTTGGACTGAAAATAATACCTCTAGAGTTTTAACAAGGTTTTCTCATATTTGGGCTCTGTAACCTAGTTTTTGACCCAAAATAACTCATATTTGAACTTGAGCTAGAAATCATCGAAACAACCTTTCTGACAAATTTCCAGTATATTTGGCATGAAAATGTAACCTCTAGAGTGTTAACATGGTTTTTCATATTTGGGCTCTGTGACATAGTTTTTGAACCCAAATGACCCATATTCGAAGTTAAGCTAGAAATTTTTGAAACAACTTTTCTGACAAACGTCCAGAATATTTGGACTGCAAATTTTGCCTCTAGAGTGTTTACAAAGTCTTTCCATTTGGGCTGTGACCTAGTTTTTGACCCCAGATGACCCATATTTATACATGAGCTAGAAATCATCAAAACAACCCTTCTGACAAATTTCCAGGTTATTTGGACTGACAATGTAGCCTCTAGAGTGTTTACAAAGTTTTTCCATATTTGGGCTCTGTGACCTATATTTTGAGTCCAGATGACCCATATTCAAATCTGAGCTAGAAACCATCAAAACAACCTTTCTGACAAATTTCAAGGTTACTTGGAATGAAAATGTTACCTCTGGCATGTTCACAAAGTTTGTCCAAATTTGTGCTTTGTGACCTAGTTCTTGAACCCAGATGACCCATATTCAAACTTGACCTAGAAATCATCAAAACAACCTTTCTGGCAAATGTCCAGGGTATTAGAACTGAAAATGTTGCCTTTAGAGTGTTTAAAATGTTTTCCATATTTGGGCTCTGTGACCTAGTTCTTGAACCAAGATTACCCATATTAGAACATGAGCTAGAAATCATTGAAGTAACCCCTCTGTCAAATTTTCAGGATATTTGGACTGAAAATTTAACCTCTGGAACGTAACACGGTATTTACATATTTGGGCTCTGTGACCTAGTTTTTGACTCCAGATTAGAACTTGAGCTAAAAATCATTGAAACAACCTCTCTGTCAAATTTTCAGGATATTTGGACTGAAAATGTAACCTCTGGAGTGTTAACAAGGTTTTTCCATATTTTGGCTCTGTAACAAAGTTTTGAACCCCTGATGACCTATATACAAAAATGAGCCAGAAACCATTAAAACAATTCCAGGTAATTTGAGCTGAAAATGTTACCTCTAGAATGTTTGCAAGGTTTTCCCATATTTGGGTTCTGTGACCTAGTTCTTGAATCCAGATGATTCGTATTCAAACTAGTTTTTGACCCAAGATGACCCATATTAGAACTTGAACTAGAAATCATTGAAACAATCTTTCTGACAAATTTATAGGATATTTGGACTGAACATGTAACCTCTGGTGCCAAGACAATCTATGTTCCCTAAGTGCGGAGCCAATTAAGACCCAACGGCTATAATTTGAACAATTTCTGAAGAGGTTCACGACACAATGTTTCATAACAAATATTTAAGCTAAAGCCTCAATAGGATAATAAAAGAAGAATTTTTTTGTTTTTACTATATACATATAAAAAAAATCAATGACCCCTGGGGCGGGGACAATTTTGGCCCAATGGCTATAATTTGAACAATCTTAGTAGAGGTCCACTACACAATATTTCATGCCAAAAATCATACCCCTAGCCTTTGTCAAAACAGAGAAGATGATTTTTTGAGTTGTTACTATATAGATATTAGGAAAATCAATGACCCCCTGGGGCGAGGCCAATTTTGACCCTAGGGCTATAATTTGAACAATTTTTGTAGAGTTTTATAAGATGATGGTACACACAAAATAGCTAAGCTCTAGGCCTTGCAGTTTCAGAGGAGATGATTTTTTAATTTTTTACTATATATACTTAATGAAAATCAATGACACCCGGGGCGGGGCTAGTTTTGACCCAAGGCTAAAATTTGAACAATCTTAGTAGAGGTCCACTACACAATGTTTCATGTCAAATATCTAACCTCCAGCCTCTGTCAATTCAGAGAAGAAGATTTTTTTAAGTTTTTACTATATTCATATAAGGAAAATCAATGACCCGCTGGGGCAAGGCCAATTTTGACCCCAGTGCTATCATTTGAAAATTTTTGTAAAGTTTCATGAGATGATGCTACACACAAATATCTAAGCTTTAGGCCTTGCACTTACAGAGAAGAAGATTTTGTTTAAAGAATTCATTTTAAAAATCTATTTTTAGCCCTTCTGACCCAGCTGTTCTATGGAGCAGAACCATTTGAACAATTTTAGTCGAGCTTCATGCTAAAAACATCCCAGGAAAATGTCATCAAATTGGCCAAGTGGTTTCTGAGTAGAAGTCGTTTGTATAATAAGTTGACGACGGACGAACGGACGCACTGACGGACGATGGACGCCGGACAAATTTTGATAACAAAAGCTCACCTTGAGCACTTTGTGCTCAGGTGAGCTAAAAACACAAAAAACATTTGAAACGGGTAAGAATAAACTTTGAGTGTGCCCACTTTCCAAACCAAAATTAAAAGGAGAGGTGAATAAAAATACATACAGAAATATTATGATAAACCAAAACTGACCATTATGAACTCGATCTTTGTTAAAAAATTTTACGTATTATATTCATACAATCATTCGAGAAACTGACAAGGAACTTTTTGTTAGCGAAAAAAAGAGCATATTTATGTCAAAATACATGTCAGAATTATAAAACCTGCCCTATGGAACTTACTTGTAACCTAAAAACACTCTGAGTGTTCAAACTTGACACATTGTCTTTCATATATATTTTAAGATTCAAGGTAAACTCGTTTTAGACATATCAAAAATAACAAGAACTAGAAATGTGTCAAAAGGGTGCTAAATGACACTGGACACAAACTTGGTAAATCAACATTTTGGGCAAACATGTAAATATGGTATGAAATATGACAAGGCAAAGATATCAGGTATTTACCTTTCTAACTATTGTTAGCCCCTCTAGAAGACAGCATAGGCAAGGTTTTAAAGTTAAAATTTTATAAAAATGATAACTGATGATTTTAAACACTAGCCTCTCTACTGTATCTTGCTAAATAACATGCATGTATCTAAAAGCAAGCCATGCTAAATGCATTGTAGCCATAAATAACAGTATCTGCATAACAAACTCAATTGCATACTTGGAGATTGCATCAAGGAAACAAAATGGTAAGGTAACGTACGTAGCAATTTACTGTTATTTCTGTTGCGCCCATATAATAATTATATCAAAGCACACATACATGCAGCCCACTACAAATGTGTATTACATTCCTGCCTTGTGTGATAATTTCATATTCAACATCTGCTACCTTACTAAAATGACATGATGAGCATGTTGAAATTATGGCAAAAAACAAGAAATTATCATGGCGGAGATGTGTCGTCATCATATGATAATAAACATATTTCTTTTTGAAATCCCACCATGCACGAGGAAGTTATGAGCCTGACACAAAAAACTTCTTCACTATATCCATATAAGGAATAAGTACAAACTTCAAGTTTTCACTGTGACCTTGACCGTTCAGCGAGCAACATATATTTCTTGCACGCGACACGTCAACTTCATGATCATAAAGCTATGAGCCGAACACAAACAACTTTTTCACTCTATCCATATAAGAAATCAGCCGAAACTTCAAGCGTCCGCTGTTACCTTGACATTTGAGCGAGCGACAGGTTTCTTGCACGCCACACGTCGCCTTCATATGATGATCACTTATGCCAAATTATTTCGAAATCCCACCACGCACGACAGTTATGAGCCGGACACGAATATATATTGTGTATGCCCCACCCTCTCCCCCACACACGAACAGGGTAAACATTATATGCCCGCTTACCATTATCATGTTGGGGGCATAAAAAATCAGGGCGGGACAAAGCGATTTCAATATAGCTTCTAAACTAAGTTAGTGGGTAAAAGAATTGTATCGACGACGCAGTAAAGGAAGGTACAGCATCAAGGAAATTATTCTAATAAACGCATCTCTAGAAACAATAAAATGATAAATACATTTATGATGAACCTATCGATAAGGTTATATGTAAAGCGGACATCTTTGGTAAAATTGTGTCGAAAATATTATTTCCGTCTGCTTGGAAAATTTGTCATCGACATCGATTCCAAGTTTTAGATCCATTAACGGATTGAAAGAAAAACACACACTTTCTACCTAAAAAAATAAAATATTAAATCATTTTACATAATCCGGATGCTTTTACAGGATAACTTTTTTATTCGTTTATGCCGATACTTAATCACAATTATCTGCCTGCCTTATCCCCTCTTGTTTTCCTATCTCTCAAAATATTTACTAAAACTATATTTTAACTGAATGGATATTCGTGTAAATTGCTAGGAAGCTAATATAATCAGGTAATATAAATAAAAAGGAATGTCTTTGTAAATGTTAATTTAAGATTCCCATCTCCGTTTACGACAAAAATGATGAATTTGTATTTTAATAATCCTACAGATAAAGTTATAAATAAGACTGATAACTTTCGTGAAATAATGCTCGTCCCCTTCGAAAATGTATTACTTAATATTTAGATTGTTTTATTTCCATTACCGGTTTGTTATAAATTTGCTATAGGGGAGCTAAGACATATGAATTTGAGTAGGATGTAGATCCATTACTGTAGACATGCATTATTGATTAATATCTGAGTAAAATTTACAGCACATTTTTGACCGCTCGATGAATCAGTAATAAGATCCAAGAACAATCAGCCGTTTTAACGAAAAAAAAAAAAACATCTTTCAACTGACATAAAAAACATGCTTTTTATTTAAATCAATTGTGATTTTACCAATTTAAAGTTTCATTATGTTCTGATCCGTTAATTTTCTTTGAAAAGTTTTTATGGTGGACTATTTGTATATTAATATTTTTCCAGATATAGAATTCAACCTTTTTGTATTCTTGAAAATTTTATAAGACCAGACAACCTACTTTTTATCAGAAAAATATCATAAATTTCTCAGCGACGATAGTAATTCTGCAGAAATGCCGTAAAACACCAAACTGTCACAATGGCTGTAAATATAGCTTTTTTGCCAAAATTGATTAGAAATTTGCACACTTGTTTTGTCTGATCATTTATTGGATCACCTGCACAGGTTTTTTATTGTTTTATTTTGCGTTTTGTGATACATACAAATGACCAGATTAAACTTTTTTTGCGTTAGCAATTGTATACGATAGGTAATGTCTTTAACTTTTGTATACATGTTAAACTAAGTCCAATTTTGACATAAATCAAGAGGTCACGAATGTTAATACATAAAGTTACAAATTGTCCAAAATATTGTTCTAAATTGCTTCTTTGACTTTGGAAGAAGTAGCAGCACTCGTTAGTATTGTTACGAGTATATAATCATTCTTTCATTTTTTACACGTGCAAAATCAGCTTTTTTGTGTCGCCCTTACGAAGAAAAGGCGATACATAGGGATCGCTTTGTCCGTCGGTCCGTCGGTCCGTCACGAAAACTTAACGTTGGCTATAACTTTGAAATTTCTAAACATTTTCTTATCAAACTTTCAAATTGTATTGCTTATGACAACAGGGTCGAGTTGATGCCAAAATTTTTAGGTCAATGTCACATTTGACAGAGTTATGCCCCTTTTTATACATGGATTTGTCATGAAAACTTAACGTTGGGAATAACTTTGCCTTTTCTTAACATTTCAACATCAAACTTTCAAATTATATTGCTTACGACAACAAGGTCAAGATGATGCTAAAATGTGTAGGTCAAGGTCACAATTGACAGAGTAATGCCCCTTTTTGTACTTGGATTTTGTCATGAAAACTTAACATTGGCTATAACTATGCCATTTCTTAATGTTTCTTTATCAAACTTTCCAGTTGTAATGCTTACAATTGTATCACTTAAGACAACACCATTTCTCAAGGGCAGATAACCCTCAAATTTATTTTTGCAATGTTATGCCCCTTTTTCAAGTTAAAATGTCTTTGTTAACCTTTTTCTTTATGTCCATGTCTAAAAAAGTGTCAAGGATATTCCATTCAAACTTGGAATACTTGATCACCAGCAAGACCCCTGCAAAGATTGTTGGTACCCATGTCCCTGGGGTCACAGTTAGCCCCACCCCCAGGGGTCACTTAGAGGTCACTTGATTGTGCTTATACTTATATATAGGAAAAAAACTTCTTAAGCCTAGAAATAAAATATTAACTGACATGAGATGGGTAAGTACTCCCCCCCCACCGTCCCCTCTGCATGGGGATCCGCCCCCCCCAACCAGTCCCCCCGCCTGGGCACAATTTTTTTTAAATTTTAAAACATAGGTACTTTACTCCCCATCCTACCTCACCCCCCCCCCCCCGCCCCCCGGGCCCAATTATTTTTTTTATAATACATAGGTACTTGACTCCCTATCCGATCACCAAACCAGTCCGCCCTCCACTCCCCCCTCCACTCACCCCCCTCCCCCCCGGGTTCTTTTTTTTTATTAAATTTTTATACATAGGTACTTGACTCCCCATCCACCCTCAAACCGCCCACCCGACCCAAATTTTATTTTTTTTAATTTTTTTTTTAATACATAGGTACTTCACTTCTCATCACACACACACACACACACACACACACACACACACCACTATCGGGGCCCAAAATTTTTTTTTTTAATACATAACTACTTGACCAAATTTTTTTTTCATCTTGTATGACTAGGTACTTGCCCTGCCCCAGTCAAATTTTTTTCACTTGGGCCTCTTGTTTAACTTGGCTTATAATTAATTATCCAGCACTGAGAAAAGTGGAGCATGCTGTCTGTGGACAGGTATTGTTGTACTTTGACTAGCATGCTGTCTTTTCCAGCAGGCTCTTGTTTACCTTTTTAGTTATTCTAACAGAGTACCCAAGGGCGACACAAGTGTTCCACCGAACACCCATCTAGTTTTATTACCAACGAAGAAAACGACATTCCTATGCGATAACGTAAGAATGTTTGATTCAAATGTTGAATTATACATTCTTATATCAACTGATAAAAACTACTGACTACTCTTCATGCATTTTGATTTTCGCAAAAAATGAAGAAAAGGGAAAAAAGACAAAAAATATATAAAAAAACGAATATGACCGTTGTTTTAGGTAAAAGAATAACCTTCGCTGTTTTTTCGTCTATAAAAGGAAATTTTTGTTATATATTCTTTGATATTTAGAAAATCATAGCCTAAACCATGGTTCAGAATTGTACCTTATTACTATTCGTTTATCATAAAAATGTTGAACAGAACTAAAACTAGGTTATATAAGTAAGGTCACTTTCAAGAACATTTAAAATTAACTTACAAGACTGTTGCGGATATATGGCAAAAAAGAAGAAAGACATAGAAAGTGATTTATCAGCTATGATGTTGTTTTTGACAGTTTTGATTGATTACATTTCAGAATACGGCCAGCGACCTCAATTTTATTAGAGGATGATGCATATTTTTATTATTATTTTTTAAAAAATATTCGCTTAAATTTACTGAAATGACATGGGTAGGTTATATAGACTCACTGGGGTATTTTTCATCTGTTACATTTTAGGTGCTGAACTGTTGTTACAGAAGAACATGTTTGTATAAAAGTTGCTGTAGAAATCTTCATAACGATATTCCAAACCAGTACCTTTTGAATTCAAATAGAAGTCGTAATTGTTTACACACTTCAATATTTTCTTTCACATAATCAAAAACAACAAAAATAATATCTTTGTTGTCTTTCAGTGTTCTAAGTATGCCTACCTTAAAACTTCGAAGTATTTAAAGTAACAAGGCCATCGTATTTCTTAATGAAAATTAGACCTCTGTAAATATTAATGGAAATGAAACAGAATGTCGCCGTTACGAAAACAAATCGTTTTAAAAATCCATATATTTTCTCTTGATAAAAATGATTGTTCTCGATTTTCGAATGCATATCTTTCTGAGACCCTGTAATAATAAACACAATTCTAAATGAGAAAACTGAATTATGTTGTCCGGAGGCTTGAAATTGTAAATATTCTTCCTCTTTAATCAGATAAGGTTAAATAGCCCTAGGCTCTGAAATTTGATTATGCGATGTAAAACTGTAGAGACTTGCATGAGATCCAAGTTTATTCTATTAAAGCAAATTCAAAATGATTGAATGTCACCGTCACATACATCAGTCCTGTAACTAGAAAAATATACGAAATAAGCATTTTTTTGAGACAGAGATGCCACTGTTACAACCTGCTTTGTATCGAAACGACGATATAAATTTAGACCATAAACGAGTTTGTATTAATATTTTAAAAAATCATTAGTATGCAGCTAGAACTTATTTCTTTTTTTCTGAACAAAAAGAAAGTAAATGGTACAGTTTGTCACATTTTTAAAGACTTCTATAACTTAAAATTATTAACTTTATATGTCTTAAGGTCTTTGACATGCAGTAAAAATTAGTGTCTATCTTTATCGACGTAACAAATGCTGTCTGGTGTTCAATAGTTCTTTTTTTCTCGGTCACAAGTTTTCTTACATATGCTACTTTAATTTTTTTTATAAAAGAAATGGCACCCGCAGAACAATAACATTATTCGACGCTAAATAATATACTTTCGCAAGCTATTGGAATTCAGATTACAAAGACAAACATGGGAAGGTTGTCCACAAATATAACATAATTCTTTCTCGATGTAAGCCATTGCGTTAACTGGTTCATTTGTTTGTCTTCTTTCACATAACATTAATATATGTTACCTTGAAACACACAGCAAAGACAATTAAGCTTTTCATTACAATTTTTTGGTTAACAAATTAATTGTTTTTACTGATTGCTTTCCTCTTAAGTTTATGACGTATCTGACAAACGTAAGACGTTTTCTTTGATGTGTTTCATTTGAAGAATGAAACATCTTATATCATCACGTGTCTCTTAAAACTTGTAAATGGTATTTGTCTTTTAAGATATATTTTATTTAAACGTATTCTTAAAGGTTTAGCATCAAACTAAATGTGTACATAGAATGGATACCAAGATTGTTGGCACTACATATACAGCAAAAATATGATTATACAGTTTTAACGTTCTTTTCTTCTTTGAGGCAAGCTGTAATTTTAGGACAGAAGAGTCTATATCATTTACTGGTATTAAGAAATAACTGTGCGTGAATTTCGAAGTTTTTGTTTGTTTTCCTTCCTTTACGTGTTGGCTTGTTTGCGAAAACCTGCTTCTGGATTCTAAATCATCTTTCATCCATGATTAATTGAAGACAAATATTACTAGTATAATTGTAGCTGTAACGAGTTTTTTTATTAAGATTGCTCTGTAACATTTAATGTCGAGAAACCTTTTCTTTTTTGGCAGAAGCTGTGATAGAAATGACAATAATGTGTTGTTGTTTTATGATGTAATTACTATAAATAGTTAATTTAATTGCATCCAGTCCAAACATTTCTTTCTCCGGTATAAGTGGGAGTTGGATTCGTACCAAATCCGAAAAAAACAAAGGATTTTACCAAGGCAACTTGCAGATGTTTTTACAGAATTAATAAAAATATACGGAGAGTTTATATGTATACATATTAAGTGGATACTATATTTTGTATCACAAGGATTGCTCCTATTTCAAAGAAGAATGTATGTACCAGAAAATCCCTTTATATTTCTTTGATAATTGTCATTTGCAGAAAAAGTCGGTCTACGTGTTATAAAACTGTGTATGTTTCATAGCGCAATATCTAAATCTGAATCGCCTTTGTTACAATATTTTATGATCTTTTTTTTTTATAAAAATTAATCGTGACACTATCAACCTGATTATTAACAACTTTGCTGCTTCTGATATACTTCCAGTTTTTGGCTTTTGTTTCGTCATATATTTTTCACAGTCTAAACAAAAAATATAATGTTAGCAGAAACCTTTTCTCTGACAGCCAGGCAGTATGGCGTGTCAAGCGTTGCAATATTCGCTAAATTTCATTTGTATTCTATACATTTATTTATATTCCATATTTTCTTATTCATATGCAATAAATGTCCATTTATATTCTATATTTTCTTTTTTAAATGTGATATTTTTCATTTATATTCCATATTTACTCATTTATATACGATATTTTTTCATTTATATTCTATTTTTTCTTATTTATATACAATAATTTTTCTTATTTATATGCAATAATGTTTTTATTTATATGCAATATTTTCTAATTTATATTCAAGAAATCTTTCATTTATATTCGATATTTTCGTATTCATATGTAATATTTTTTCATTCATATTCAATAATTTCTTATTTATATGCAATACATTTTCATTTACATACAATATTTTTTCCCATTTATATTCAATATTTTGTTATTTATATGCTATCATATTTCATTTATATTCAATAAAAAGTCGATTCATAGGCTATAATTGCATTGTTGGATACAGAATTTTACGTCAGAGGTCAAATTTTGTACCGATGTCTCTCATAGGATGTATGGAATAATATGGCGGCGCCCATGGAGATGTAAAAATAGACAGGTTAGCATCACGTTTTAATGCATTACGCTGACTTTCATTTTATACCACATAAATATTTTTTACCATATAAATAGTTGCGTTTCAAAAATGAAAAAAAATATAGAACATAAATAATCTTATGCAATATAACTGATGAATTTTACCATATAAATATTTATTTTTTACAACATCAATGAAAAATTTTAGAATATAAATCTATAAAATTATATCACATAAAAATATATTTTACAACATAAATGAACAATTTAAAATATAGATATAAAATTATATCACATAAAAATATTTTTCGAATTTTGCAACGTTCCACACGCCATACAGGCAGAAGAGTTTAAATTTGCATTCAGTGATGACATTTATGTGAAAAAAGCCGTCTGTAAAGAACAGAAATAAATAATGCAAAAGGTGTACGTTTTTTTACCTTAGCGGTACCAGAACCCAGAACCAGCCGAACCATTTCATTTCTTTTTTGTTTAGGAGATATTCGTGTAATTTTACAATAAAAACGTCATAAACAAGTGTTGTCATTTATTTTTGATCGAAAACCGTAAAGTTCATGGCTGTCACTTAAACTAGAAAAAGAAATTATCAGAAAGGCTTTTTAAACGCAGACACTGAAAATGAGAGAAAAATGTCTGCCTAAGTTTTAAGCACAATAAGGTTGTACATGCTTGTCTATTTTGGACGTTCTAACAATCATTAATAATAGTTGAGGTCATAGGGTCAAAATCAAATGAATAAAAAAAACATAATCAATACTTTGCAGTGGGACTTACCGCTGTATATAAAATATGAAGGTAAGAGTCATTTGCATAAGATCATGTCATTTAATCATTTCGTCTTAAAGTATATTTTTGTTTTCGTAAAAGAAGCAAAGCTAAATCATTTATTTTTAGGTCTTACAATACTTTTTCAACATTGTTGCTAACGAAAGTATTTCCTCGAAATGGCAGAAATGAACAATCTAAAATGATCAGTTAGTCAAGTTATTTGTACATAATACAAAACAATCTAGGAGGTCTAGACGCATGTGCCGTTATGCTTTGAAATTAATCTGAAAATTTGCTGATATCCTGATATATATTCCACTGAAACCGAAAATGCAGCAAGTCTAAGACCTGTTTATTTGCTTACCAAGACAAAGTGAAATATTAAACAAGTGAGTCGTATATGTAGCCGTCAAAGAACAGAAATGCAGTAAAATTATTGTCATGTTATATTTGTAATGTCAAAAAAGGAAAGTCTGAAAAGAGTCAGGTACAGAAATAAATTGTTTTGAATGGAAGTTTTTTAGACAATAGAAATGTTATTTGAATAAAAGTCCATTTCTGAATGATGATAGTTTATATAAAGGAAAAAGATGGAATATGCTTGGTTTTAAATTTATTATGGACTAAATAAGATTTAAGTACAGAAACCTTAATGTATAAGTCTACTACTGACATAAAATTAAGATTCTGACATCAGATCCCTAGTAAATGACGTTATTTGAGGAATATCAATTGTTCCCTTATGTATCTTTAACACGTTGTTCTCTTGTCCTTCCTTTTTTGAAGGGAGCACCAAAACCTTTCAGACAATCCTTCTGAGATTTCTTTCTGAGACTTTAATCGTTAAGTTATGTACAAAAAACCTATTTCCATAGTCTGTTCAAGTGCCCTTTTCGTGTGAGTAAGAAATATTTTAATCAAATAGTTTCTACATACTTTTGATACAAATCACAAAAGAATTTTGATTGTTTACTCTAAGGCAGAAATGTATTCTTATTTTTTCATAGATATAATATATAACAAGTAATATGACCAAAATACTACACTTTGTAACGATGTTCTTTTTTAGAATATTAATGAATGTAAGTATTGAAATGATCCATTACATGTCTTTCTTAAGAAAATACAGACACCAGTCCTTTAGTGTGAGAAGATTAATTCCTTTGAATGAATGTATGTAATTTAAATGAGCTATGTTTCTAAAATACACCCAAACATTTATCAAGGTTTCTGTATAAAATATAACTATATTATTTATATTCTTCGCAAGTGATAAATAACAAAATAAGAGAGTATAAAAATAGTATTTAAATTAAAGTTACCATTATAATACGAGGCAATGTGGGTTATCTATTGTGTCACAAAAGATAAGGCGGGTAATCAGTGAAAACATATGACTTGTCTTTAACAGAAATAAGTCGTCTGCTTTCTTACAGAAAATCCTAAAAGAACAGAGACATTTCTATCTGTCACTGAGAAAAATAACAAAAAAGCAATGTTTAGGTCCGGGAGTGTGTTGACATTTAACAACGAACTTAAACACATGGATAACTTACTTTTAACCTTACAGTTTCGGAACAAATAACAATCAGTATTAACTTCACGTTGGAAAATTGAGGAGGGTGTTTTAATAATCTGATTATTTTCTTTAAATTTCCATTTCCAATTCTGAAAAAAACCATCAATTATTTTTGCTGGGGACGAGATAATGTTCTAGCAGGTCTGTGTTTCGATTATATAACTAATGCCGCAAGCTTTTCAAAAAGAAATCTGCAATGTTTAATAATGTCCAAATAAGTATAAGCTATATACTTTTAGAAAAGCAATTAATTTACCGCCAACACAATCTTAAAATTATGTCTATTGTCTCCAAGCATAAATATAACACATCAGTAATAGATTTAAGAAGGATAAGATATCAGTAATAAATTTTCTAAGAAGACAGGAAATATAGATTCGACGTACTTTTTATTACTCCGCCTAGAATTACGCCTTATTTATAGTTCTGCCCGTAAGTTTATTACAAATGTATTTATTATTTTGTCGTTTCCTAAGATTCATTTCTTACAGTAATTTTGACAATTATTTACCCTTCACTTTTACGTCGTTAAAAAGTCGTATTTTCTTTCTTTTAGATTTGTTTCATAATTTTATAGGTAACATTAAATCATTCGAAATTCTAATAATTATATCAGGTCTATTACATTAAATGAACATTTTAAACGAAAGAGTGTTATTGTAATTTAACAGATATCTATCAACTTCAAAATATATTTCAATATCTTTTGACAAAAAATGTATTACATTTTCGTTCCTTAAAAGTTATCACGATGTATTTCCGTAGTATATGCGCCTTTGTGAAGTAACCAAATGTTATAAATTAAATATAAAATTATTAAGAAGGTACAAAAAGAAGTATGATACAACAATATATTGTGAACAAGTAATTGAAGCAAACATTTGTTTGTCAACCGAGCTTGTTCATAGTCTGATTTTCGCCTATCAGAACAAATTCACGTTCCATTTCTTTGTACTTCTGATGAAAATATGTATTCCAATAAGCACCTTAACGTCTTTCGCTATAAGAGGCATACAGACAGACGTTATATTCCCTGAAATTAACTTTAAATGAAGTTTGTGGCCACACACAACAGTCACGTCAGAATATATCCTCATCCTTTCCCTATTTTGACACATAACATACTATCTTTATTTCAAAGAAACATATTATATTATACTGAACGACTAATGTCTACATATTTGTACGACTTTATAATTGATAAAGTGTTTAGATAACTTACGTTCCTTCCTTTTTCCAAATATAACTTTGTAAAAATGACATGTCTAACATTACTCTTATAGATCATTTTTATAGATTCTGTCTAAGACAATTAAGTCTTTTAGACTATATAATGTCCTTTGGTGTTCATAGAAGCAATTCTCATTTGACATAGGTTCTTAACAGTGAAATAGCTGTTCACAGTAACACTCTCTTTATATATATCAGTTATTACGGGTCTCTAAATACTTGATGTTTTAGAGGCAAAAAAAATATAGAGCACAAATTTATTGTCATCAATACAATCACAAACCCAAAAAGCGATATATCGTTTGTTTTGTGTGATACAATGCCCTACAGTCTCCTTATGGTCACATAAAAAGAATGATTACAGAGAAAGCAATCATAATATAAAGAATATAAGGGTTTATTGCGTTCAATCAGATACA
The DNA here is from genome assembly GCA_012932295.1 of Cyclina sinensis. Lineage (NCBI taxonomy): Eukaryota > Metazoa > Mollusca > Bivalvia > Venerida > Veneridae > Cyclina > Cyclina sinensis. Next base: position 3,997,351 of record JAAONU010000003.1, read on the forward strand.
GAAACAGGCTCCATTAGAGAAAATAAACCGTGGTCCTACTAAAGTTTAAAGACACATTCATTTAATTGCAAATACCATTACAAACCCTTTGAGCCGCAAAACAAGGTCTGCTATGTTTTGTGTGTAGTCTCCAGTCATATCTTTCTTTGTTCTCCATTAATTACTAAGATGAATTATTATTATTATTACTGCCATGTTACAGTCTCACTTTATTTGCTTTTAGTTCCATTTAGTTAAAGACTAATCATTTTAGTTTTCCTGTGCTGTGTTTTACAAAAAAAAAAAAATTCATGAATGACTTGTATTTTGTTTTTGTTAATTTCTTCACCCCGCTTTCAAAAAAAAAAGGAAAGAAAAAGATTTAGAGCCTTTCTGTCTATGTTTAATCTAATATTTTAAGATATTCAATAAAAACAAATATGTCACGTTTGAAAGTTTGATATTATAGTATGATTACAAAACGGAATATAACTGTCTTACTTATATAACAATCTCAATATCACTTATCTAACATAAATATTAGTAAGTTATTATTACTTTTTAGTCATAACGAATAAATGTGTACAGTTAATTTGCAAACTATACTTTTCAAAAGACGGGTTTAGCATTCTTGACATTAAAATCTATTGGCTGTGTATTGTCCGTTTTAAATAATAACTGGCACTTTATGAATACGTATCGTTTAATGCATACTTTTCTTTTTTATAATTACATATTTACCAGGCCATATATTCAATAAATAACTATGTCAACTCTAACAATACTTTATTGTATTTTCCTTACCATATCTTACCATTACGTCACTTGCAGAACAAACTACAAACCGTTAACGTATTGATACGTCATTTCCTCACGAAAATTTAATATTGATGCAATTTCCGCACGACAATTGTGTAAACGACGTTTGTTTGCTTTTAATATAATGGTAATAATGCTTAACAGTTTTTCAATTAATTTTGTTGAAAGAAGCCGATGATGTGGTTCCTGAAACAGTAATGGAAATACATAACTAGAAGCTGGGTCAGAATCAAATTGAAAAAAAAAAACTTTTGTAGGATAATGTAGAAACCTTAAACCTTACCATCCCAAGAATGAGCTACACGACATGGCGTTTTCTTCAACTTATGCAAAACATCAAATATTCATTTTCATAGTAGGAGGACACCACAAAACAAAAGAATTTGTAAGATTTTTATTTTAAATAATAGAAATTAAATGATATAACCTGAAGTGAATTGGTCGAACACGTTCTTTAAACATCAACAACAACAAAAACAAAGAAAAATAAGATAATGATAAAAATGAATAAAAAAGATTAGTCATTTAGAAAACAGTTGAAATTTGAAATATTACAATACTCGATTGTATTGCCTCATGATTGAGAAGAATGAAAAAAATTTCAAAATGTTCAAAACGAAATGTTGTTTAGAAATCAATATCAGATTATTTTCTTCGCTAAACGTGAATATGATTTTGCGTTATGTTTAAACACTGACAAAAGTGTAATGGTGGCCAACATTAATATGACAAATGATTGTCTCTTTGTCATCTGTCATACTTCAATTTTCTGAAGTTACACAGATTGGCCTTATGATATGTATGGTATCAGCACTGTAACTAAAACAAGCTAAAGTAACCTGACGTTTTACTTCTTCATTGAACTGTCCGCAACTTAATGTTTATGGTTTGTTTCTACTTTTGACAATATTCAAGTTATCATAAGTTTAATGTTTATTACTTTACAGCACAGAACAAAGGAAACGAGCAGCTCTCCTGGAACGTATTAATGTTGTTTTTTCAGATTGTGCCATTAATTTTGTAGATGAAATCTATCATTTATTTGAAGAAACTAATACAATTTGATATTTGCTGCGTATTGCAATGACTACAACAATAATTGCGGAAAACTGCGTTGTTTAGGGATGCATTTATTTCAAGTTGCGCAATAAAATATCCTACACAAATATCAATAAACCCATGTTTTCTCTGAGGCATATTTACACAGCGCTGGCTATACAACTTAATAAAAGCGATTATTGCAATTTTATTAAAAAATCTTCAACCCACTGCATCAGATTTTGGATAGGGAAAATATATTTGTGCACAACTGTTAAATATTGGTCTAACCTACAAAAAGTAATGTAATTGAGTATTCCGTGGGTGAAATGCATTAGACATCAACTGACCTTAGTACAAAAAGTAATGTAATTGAGTATTCCGTGGGTGAAATGCATTAGACATCAACTGACCTTAGTACTAAGAAAAATAAGAATGTAAAGACACTGTTGATTGCATGCTTGCTATTTCATTAAAAAAAGTACATGCATTTTTCAATTGTTTTATGTTTGGAAAAGAGGAAATTAACTTTTAAATACTATTTATACATTATATCTCTGAAAGATAATGTTATGATTACAATTATAACACATGTATTTCTCAGCGTAGCCGTTACACGGTGACCTCACTTTTGAGCTATTTAGGGATGATGACGTTAGACAATAGCGAATGAATATTTGCTCGACTCCTATTGGTAGATATTTCTATACTTAATCAAAAAGGTACACAGCATTGATTTTTTTGAGATGACAGCTGAATGTATGCTTCATATTCACGAAAATGTTTTATCAAACCCTATTAGTTGATGCACGTTTACACCTGTTTCGGGTCGAATGTATAAAGTTATCTGAACAATACAATTAACGTCGTATATCTTTTAAAATATATTTCTTATTTAATTATTTTGTTCGTTTTTGTGTTTCATATATAAACTTTTGCAGTTAAGTGCCTTATAGCCAAACTGATTGTATGAAACCTTGATTACAAAATTACATCCGTAATCTGATTTGTAACTGACTAATGCCTGCATGTCAACTACATCAGTGACTGTTTGTTTTGCTTGCAATAGCAAAGAGGTGTTCATTTATATCTGGGAATAGACGAAAATAATACCCAGACGCGTTTGCTGATGGTATATCAATTGGACACCTCTACACAAAATATCCAAAAGGTTTTAGAATTTTCCAGGATCATATTTATACGCTAACACTTACAATCCTACAACATATAAATCATTCTGCAATAACCGTCTGAGCAGTCTGAAACGCTTGTTACAGTAATGGCATGGTTATAGCACAAATTATCTGATTAATCAGTACACAATTTACAGAATTCAATCCAAACTGATTTATCATTTTGTCAATTTGGTAAGATTAGTTTCTAAAATTAACTGAAACATGGATTTGCTTTCTCACATTAATAGCTTCTACTTCATTATCCGATCTTTTGTCTAAATGCAGGGCAGACGTGGTGAAAACATTATTTATATAAACCACAAAAAAAAAACTTTCTGTCTGGAAGATGAATCAGAAAAATAGCAAATTTAGAAGCGGCATGCTTATTTCAAATACAGAATTATTCGCTAACGACGAAAATAAAATTACATAAACTCATTTAACACATTTATTTCATTATTCTACTCAGACTTCAAAACTGAAAAGTTCTAATATTTTGCAGGGTGACCGTACGTTAAATCTAAATCACTTTTGCATTCTGTAAGTTATGTTTTGGAGTTGTAGCTGGCAATGGTTTTCATGACGGTCTTACCTACTTAATACCATCATGGTCGGGAATAAGGCATTTAAAATCCTGAAGCTTTTGTCATTTAACGAAGACTTTTCACAAAAATAATGCCTTGGTCAACGACAGACCTGTTAGAACATAGGGCACGTAGTAAAATATTTTTGGTACGAAATGGATTATGCCCTTCATAAGAAAAAAATATTTCTTTTACAAGAAACGACTTCGAACATGATGCTAGCTATTATGCATGACATTTATTTATGTAGATATGATTTCATAATTATAAGCAAACTAATTCTGGTCTTAAATCAAGACACTTTTAGAGGGGATAGAAAGCAATTTCTGCTTAACACACATGCGATACATACATATATGTTGTGACTTAAAAAATGCCGAAGTATTCCAAACAATTCGTTTGGCTTGAAGTCTACAACAAAATGCAGACCTTTAGTAAGGATGTGTTCAAGTCATTAAAAAGACAACAACAAATGTTAGTCAAATTATTTCTATTTAAAACAATTTTTAAGTCCAAACCTCGAATTTACTTGGCTTTCATAAGCATAAGCAATGCAAAGGGATTCAAGTGAGACTTTTTCATCAGGAAGACTACTTTCAATCATTTGAAGCAGCTATCATTATGTAATAGAAAGACTTACTATTCAGAAAAAAAACGTGAAGCAAATGTCTGTTAGCAAACATTTAATCACTTTTTTACGATCTAATGATTTAAAACCATTCTGTTTAACATGTACCACATTCATACCTGAGGGAAATCGATTTACCGATTAAAGCAGCTCGTTCACAGATGGAAATTGACTAGAAATTTAATTTTCACTATCTATGTTTTATGTCTATCAATATCCATCTACAGACGCATTGTCACCCAATGTATCATCTCGTGATTGTAGGTTGTTTCTCTATCAAAGCATTACGAACGGTATAAAACATATATTAATTCGAATTTCTATTTTCGTATGCTGTCACATGACTGATCACATTCTTTCTTCGCACATCATATATCTATTAAAATATGAACAAAAAAATCATAGGCGTTCGTTACATGGGTAAATGATCACTATAATAGTGATTCAGGGCATTTATCCATGAAACGAATGCCCGTGCCGAGTCTGGTGAAGACGTCTTGTTGCGGATTCAGTCACGTGGTACAGCAAGCGCCTGCCCTTGGGATACCGTATTCTTTATTTAACCGGCATTTCCCCAAGTGAAGTGAGCTTTTACGAAAGCTTGCGTTTTTCGGTGTAATACGACATACAAGAGCCGTTTTTTATGTCAGAAAACAACGACGTCACCAACAGTAACGAGGTAGTCTCAGTAAAAACACTCAACTGTGAACGAGCTGCTTTAATCATTGTGAACTGTGTTGAAAGCATATACTATGGGAGCATATTACCAGAAAACTTCCGCTAAATAAATATCAAGGGTACTTAATACTTCATAACAATCCGAATTGTCCTCCTGGAAGTTAGAAATATTGTATTAATTTCATCAACATACTCCTAGAAATATCCACTTTGATAATGCATATCTTTACTGCGGCTAGCGTTTAATGCATATAAAGCATTTACGCCCAAATAGAATGCTGTTCACTTTTTTGTTTAATCTAAATTGAATCAGTTTTATTAAAGGACTTCACTTAATGCTTTATGCAATTTATCACACTTATAAAGTGGTTTCTGGAAAGATTAAACAAAATACGAAATTTGTAAACCGGAATGGTTTTTTTAATAATATTTGTACTACAAATTTATCGCTCATATGCTTCTCCTTGGAGCATTTATTAATTTTTGCAATCGAAAAGAATAAAAAATGTGTTATTGGATCATATGAAAAAAATGTCATATAAACATCTGTAATAAATAGATAGATTTGATAATTATTCATTGGATTGTGATAAAAGAGTTTTGAAAACAGTCATCACAGAGGATGTAACTTGTAGAAACTAAGCTTTTATGTAAAATGTTGTTAACTGCTTTTTTTCCATATCAGACAGGTTTTTCTAATGTTTACACCGGTGCTAGCAAAACGTCTTACACTCCCCCCGCAATGTAAGATAAGTCCAGTGCTTCAAATGACGTCACTCCGTTATGAATGAAGTTGTACATTCATGTGCTATTACTAAAAAAAATAGTGCTGAATAAAATATTGTTATCGTTATTTTAATCCGAATTTCATTAAATGTGTGATATGCAAGAAAAAATCAATCACTGGTTGCTGGTACAGGCAGGAATATCCGGCTCTCGGGTAACTGTTTAGAGGTTACTTGGCAAAGCCTCGCTACCGCCTAAAACAGTTACAATCTAGCCGGATATTACCGTATGTACTGGCAAACAGTGCAAGATTTATATAGTCCTCTAGAAATTACCATGTCTACAAAGACATTTAGTCCGGACCTAACCTCATTTTAATATATATTTAATGCGTTATAGCATAATACATGATTTATTGAAACAAAACATATTTCCAACTACATGTATCAAAATGTACGTTTTCAGAAATATTCTATACGATTTGTTGAAAAACAGTTCATGTGAACTGGAAATTCATGTAAAAATCTTGTTATTCTTGATGAATAATAAGATATGCCGTCATCTTTCAGTTTTGTTAAGACAAATTTTCCTGAAATTTTGGTTACTGTTTACAATATCTCAGTCGAAATATTTTGGTACAAAAGTGAGATCTATATCTAATATACTCTTATGTTCCAGACGATATAATTGATGCTGAAAATCGTCAGATTTCAATTCTTAGGATTGGCTTCTATACCAAGCTAATTTGTTAAACAAAGATAAAGACCATTTAAAGTACAGTTTTCACTTTCCGTGACCGTCTAACTAATTTGACGTGAACCTGACATTGCAAAGCTTAAAGAATGGTGTAATAAACGCATGCAAATCATGGTAAATGGCAACAGATATAGCATTTCGTCTACAAAGTCCAGACAGAAATTAATATTGCTTAATTTTTTTCAATTTTGTACATTCAAGTGTTGCGTAGAATTAAAGAGACAGCAGATTGTCTCGTTTATTTTAACTTGAATACATCAAATTGTCTCCGCTAAAGTCATTAATGTAGTTAGTTGAAATGTAGGATTTTAAGACGACAAACCATATTTCTATTGTTGATATCTTAATACCTTTGCTTGAAGTGTTTTGATTTGACTTAAGCAATTCCCTTGCCTTTGGCACTTTTTAAATTGCTTTGAATTTTTTAATCATTGTTCTTTAAACTTCGAACATTTAAGTACATCAACAACATCATTTACTGGATTTAAATTAAACAGTCGATAGTTGAATCAACATTTAATTGTCAATGACTTTTGAACAGCCATTTGTTATGGAAATCTAACCTTTGTTCCATCATTTTGTCGTAAAGTTTATCTTTATAGATAATAATCATGTAAATAAAGAGGACAGAAAATAATTTAGTAAGGATAGTTTTGAAAACTTTACAAGGTATAGTATATTAGACTCTTAGTCGGTGTTTTCTTTGCATTTACAACTCTCAGAAAATACAAAGAACAGGGATCGGTCTGAAATTCTATAGCGACGGTTTTGACACATTCCTACCACACAAAATCTGCTCTTTTGTAACATAATTCATTGACTCGTTACACAGAGATGTATCATTTTGAAGTTAAATAATCAATTTCCCAGTGGATTTCGAATCCGCACCGATCGGTACCAACCGCCAAGCAATGCAACATAAGAACGCCTTGGACCACTCGGCCATCGCACCAACTCCCCTCCCCCCGCACACACCTACCCCGAAAATAAAGGTAGTGTAAATAACCGGAATATAAGTGTCAACCACACACTACATCGGTGACAGGCGTTAGATGTATGACAACACTGACTAACATATGTATGGGGAGACTTTTTACTGCCTCCACACTGCACAAATGTTTGAGTTGAGTACGAAGTACATTTTGTGTCAAATGCATCATTTCAATAATTCATGACGTTCTCAAGATGGCGGCACTTAATCGGCTTTTCCTGTTTAACTCGCACAATATAATTGTATATAACATGTCCACACATTTCTTCACTTCCCGGTTTATGTGTTTTAACAGCAAATCCTTGTCTACGGACTTTGGTTTGTAAACAGCTGACTTCAGGTAGCCCTAGAGAAAGTTATCGCACGGAATCTAATCAGGACAGTTTGTAGACCAAGATTGTCCGCAGTCCTTTACTGGAAATCACTTTATCGGCAGAGGTTTCATGAAGAAAATATAAAACAATGGTAGATGTATGTGCCATAGCACCATCAGTGTCCTTAAACACTATGCGATGACATGACATATAGAACCGTTAATTTCCCACTATGCAAAGGTCTCTTTGTAAAACAATAAGGCTAACCATTTGCCTAGAATCTCATGTTTTGTTTGCAAACATGACCAGATAGAAAATATTGCGACTCATTTGATAACCAAGCAACACGAAATGCGTCCGCGTAATGCCTGTAACGTCAACTGCCAATCGACAAAACCAAGAACCTGATCTGAGACACTTAAACTCCGCATTATCTGAATTTTATAAGGAAACATAAAGGTCATTCTTATTACGTCATGGACACGTGTTTTAGGAATTCCGGTCTCTGAGGAAAAACGTCTCACAGACTTATCTGGGCTGTTTAAGAGCATTTCCCAAAGCAAATACATTCTCGTCGCTGCTACTGTACTCCGGCCGATCTGCTTTTTGAGCATTTGACCCACGTCACTCAAATTTACGCTCTTTCTTGAAGGTATGTTCTCTGCTTACAGCTTTATTCTTACAATAATTTTCAAACTTCCGCTGAACGTCTGTTACATTTTTTTATAATAATACTTGACGATAAAAAGCTTCGTGCAATCTTAAAAAAATAATGCCTATTTTGGATAACGTCATTGTTTCGAAACATCATTAATTTTTCTCACGTCATTTCCAAAGCAGTCAGAAATTCCATTTAAGACCTTTAAATTGAAATAATTTTGATAAAGTGATGGCTTTAGCAAAGTTATGAAAGGATTAAAGTGTTTCTTATCGTAATGTATCGTTCTGTATTTTAGTGTGATTCCAAAATGGATTGTACTTTTCTACTTTATATCAATCTCAATGTCACTTATCAAAAAAATAGATGTAAGCTATCATTACTTTGTAGTCAAAATGGATTATCGTGTTCATTTAGTTTGCAAACTATAAAAAATAACAGCTTGTCAGAGACAAAGCAACAGTCCCCTACCGGTGCAATGTCCATCTCCCTAACTCCAACCCATATGTGGAAATTGACTAAAGAATTTGTCTGAGACATGCATAATCTCCATATGATCCTCTATCCATGTACAAAGTATCATCAAAGAAGAAAACGTCATAGGTCTAGGTCATTTACAGGTTAAAGTCACATAAATATATGTTGTTGAAAAGATCTTATCGAAGGGGTTGTTGTGACCAAGTTTGAAGTAATTCTGTTCAGAAATAAGGAAATTATGGCCAAACTTATAGTTTTTGGACAAGAAAACGTCATTCAGAGGTCAAGGTCACAGAAATGTACTTCATTGGAATGGTCTTTTCCAAGGTATTGTTGTGGCCAAGTTTGAAGTAATTCCATTTAGTAGTTAAGGAAAATATGGGCAATGGTAAAGTTTTCGGAGGAAATGATTGATAAACGGACGGACAGTTCCTCTTTTAGGTTAATAAAAAATGAGGTGGATATTCTCCATACTGCCATTTATCCATATTTCAAGTTTCATAAAAATATTTAAAGTACTTTTTGAGTACTCACAAATATTGCTATATTTGCCATATTTTAAGTCTGTTTGTTGCCATAGCAACCAGATTTTTCAACGTAGGAAGAAAAAAAAGACGTGTATAATCTCCATACTGCCATTTATCTATATATCAAGTTTCATAAAAATATTTTCAGTACTTTATGCGTAATCTCGGGATCCAGTCGGGATCCAGTTTTTGCGGACGGTCGGACTGACGGAAGGAGGGTAAACCTATAGTCCCCTCCGGTGAAACCAGTAGGGGAGTGAAATAGGTCGCAAAACTAGAATTTTGTCACAGATGGTGACTAATACCCCGCACTGCCTTGTCACAGGATGGTAGCCCAGTTGGAACAAGTTGCACATAATCTTTAAAGTTTCAACTGTCATCTGATCTTGACCTCTGTTGAAAACCCATGAAAAACTAGTTCCTAATGTTTAAATTTTCTCAGGATCACTATGTTTAACTTATGTTTCAACTTTACTTTATTCTCTGTAAATTTGTTAGAAAAGTTCCAAGTACTTCAAAAGTGATCTCTGGATACAGTTTTTAGGGAAAGACAGATGTTCCAAATTTTTCAACATAGAAAAAATTTAAAGTTCAAGGATGATAATTCTGACAATTTAGGTGCTAGAATTATGTGCTAGAATTATGAACCTTGTCACATATGATGTGGGTGATGATAAAAAACAATATTTAAAGTTTGAAGTAGATACATTAAAGAGGCTGTACTCCAGATTTGACATAATTTTTTTTTTCATAAATTGTATATTAAGATGCCGTGAGATTATAACAACATAATATTTTACTTAAAAACTGATTATTTTTTTCGCTCCAGCCTGATTTGAACTCTGGACCCTCATGTTAACAAAATATTTCCAACGCTTTTACTGTCACCACCATCGCCGCATGTGATATTACAGATATTTACTTTAAATCTTATACGATATAGTTATACCGTCGCGTTACGGTATAGCACTTTGAAAGGGAAAAAATCAATTTATAATAAATTATTTGTCTTATTTTTTGTCAGTAAGTTATTTTTTAAGCATTAGTCATAAATATTACAAGAAATTTATAATACAAGAAAACTTTCTTTTTTTGTCATCTGGAGCGCAGCCCCTTAAAGTTTAAGAAATAATGAAGTTATATAAAAAAACACATTTTTTTCATGAAAATTCTAAGTTCAAGGGGGATAAATCTGATAATATTTGAGCTAGATTGTGAACCTTGAGGTGCATCATCTTCATACTGTCACCTATCCATACTTCATGTTTCCTAAAAATATTTTCAGTACTTTTTGAGTTTTACAAAAAAAACCCACATTTTTTCATTAAATTCAAAGGGGGATAAATCTAGTAATTTTGGTGCTAGAGTTGTGAACCTTGAGGTGCATTATTTCCATTCTATCACCTATCCATATTTTATGTTTCATAGAAATATTCTTGAACTTTTTGAGTTAGCAGAAATATTGTTATATTTGCCATATTTTAAGTATATATGTTGCTATAGCAACCAAAATTTTCAACATATGAAGAGAAAAAAAGACGTGCGTAATCTTCAGACTGTCATCTACCAATATTTTAAGTTTCATTAAAATATTTTCAGTACTTTTTGCGTTATCACGGGATCCAGTTTTTGTGACGGACGGACAGACTGACGGACGGACGGACGGACGAACGGACGGACGGACGGAGGGTAACCCTATAGTCCCCCTCTGGTTAAACCGGTAGGGGACTAACAAAAGACGTGTTTTACAATATTGGAATTGAAACCGACTGACTGTTTATTGTCCATTTTAAAAGAAAACTGACACCAAATGAATACATAAGGTTTAATGCATATCTTTTTAATTAGATATTTACCAGGCTATATATTCAGTGTATAAAAAATGTCCACTCATAACATTACTTTATCGCAGCTTTTTAACCATATGTTACCATTATGTCACTTGCAGAACAAACTACAAACTGTTAACGTATTGAAGCGTCATTTCCTCTCGAAAATTAAATATTGATACAATTTCCGCACGACAATTGTGTCAAAGACGTATGTTTACTTTTCATAATAGGTTGATAATACATGACAGTTTTTCAATAACTTTTGTTTAAAAAGCCGATGATGTAGTTCCTGAAATAGTGACGGAAATACGTCGCTAGAATCTCGGTCAGAATCAAACTGAGAAAAGCTGTAGGATTATGTAGAAAAGATCCTTCTCGAATTTTACCGCACAAAAAATGAGCGATATACGTTATGTGTTTTTTTCTTAAAAATTCAAATTGCATTTTAACAGTAGCAGGGCATAAAGACACAAAATAATTTGATAGTTTTTTAATTTGATCTAAATGGTGGAAATTTACTGTTATAATCTTTAGTGAATTTATCGAACACGTTCTTTTATCGATAAAAAAATGCAAAATAATATTGAAAACGAGAAAAATTGATATGTCATTTAAAAACCGTTCAAATTAGATATTTTACAACACTCGTTTGACACAAAAAGTAGCTGTATTGCCCCATGAATGAGAAAAAGTAAAATGTCTGTTAAAAAGTTCATAATATAAATGTTTGAAAATTGATAATGTTGAAGCCGTTTTCCTGTTCAAATATTAATGAAAATAACAAGCACGTGAAAATTGTGACAGTGAAAGATTGAAAACTCGACATATGTCACGAACTTGAGATTATCTAAAATAATCAAGTGCAGTCATGCTGTTTATACATGTATGTTCTTTCAAATTGCCACACAGCTTCTTGCAAATAATGCATCCTTATATCTATGTATGAATTCTGGATACCAATATCTAATTGCATTTAAAAAATAGAGTAATGTCATCTTTAAATGAATATAAAAATCACATGCGATGAATTTCCGTTTTTTTTTGGTTCATATGGTAAAACCCTAATACATCAAGACAATTTAATGGTGTTAACCATCTGTCAATATATTTTAAAAAGTGTCTCTTTTTTATCTGCCATACAGTTTTCTTTGTCTATAAAGATGAATACTAATACTCTTTATTACTTCGCCTGTACTGTTACCTGTCAGAACCCCAGTATCTTTTACTTAATGTTTAGGCTTTTATTCCACCTTTGGCTAGATTTAATGTGTCGTAAGTTTAATGTTTATTACTTTCTCAAAAAAAAACACCATTTGTCAGCACAAAACTTAGCAATGGAACTCTCGGAACATTGTGACGATGTTATTTCAGATTGTGTCATGAATTTTGTAAAACAAATCTTTATCATTTATTAAAAGAAACCAATATAACTGGATTTGTTTACATGATGACAATTATTGTAGAAATCTGCCTTGTTTAGGAATATATTCATTTTAAGTTGCGTAATAAAATCTCCTTCACAAATATCAATAAACCCATGTTTTCTCTAAGGCATATTAGACAGCTTAATAAAAGAGATAAACAATTCTGTAATGAAAATTTTGAATTCACCTTATCAGATTAAGGATGAGGAAAAGATATAAATAAAAAACTGTAAAATATTGGCTCAACTGACACAAATTATTATAAATGAGTCTTTCTTAGGGTGGATAGAAAACATCAGACATCTGGTTGCCTCAGTAAGCAGTGTAAAAGATAACAAGGATACCATTGTCACAAAAAACGCCCGTCACAAAAGCTTTTGGTGAATATGTGGACATAATGGATAAAAAAGGTGTTAGTAGGGAAGTAAGTTTGACTATTCCTAGTGCTGGATAGTAAAACATTTTAGATGAACCTGAACATAAATTAGTACACTTATGAGTCTAAGCAAGGGAATAATTGCAATGAAATTGACAATTGGACAAAATTGTAAGCATGAATTTATATCAGGTCTGAAGTACTTGAAATTACTCAGGGACTTGAATTTTGCACATGGCACTCTGTATGATAATGATAGATATTTGTGCAAATCTAAATTACAATTCCTCAAAGCATGTGGACATTCATTCTTGTTTCAGACTGGCGTATCTTAAGCTTCAGTACTGAGACGTAAGTGAAACTGTGCAGCCAAAGAAAGTAACGCTTTACTTTTTAAACCAGAAGGGTATAACTTAAGAACAAGTACAATGTACATATATTTGGTGAAGTAATTATTTCATGCACTTTGATAAATATGTGAAATGTATGATCACACGAATATATGTACACAAATAGTATACTGACATTTTAGTAAATTTGTGACATCTGGATAGAGGATTATGCAAGTAACACTCAGTCTCATGATGGTGAACATTTGTGATAGAATCCCTTAATTTATGAAGACTAAATGGTCCGTACACACACTTTCATACTTTTAACTGACCTTTGACCTCTATGTGTGACCTTGACCTTAGTCACAGACACCTTGATTTTGCGCACGACACTCCGGCTTGCAATGTTGAACATATGTACAAAGTTATAATAAAATACCTAAATTCATGTAATAGTTTTGCACCGGAAAGCATTTTCCTCTGACCTCTTAGTGTGACCTTGGCCTTTGACCTAGAGACCTGGTTCATGAGCGCGACACTACGTCTTATATTGCTGAATATTTGTATCAGATAATACTAAAATCTCTCAATGTATGTAGAAGATATGCTCCGGACAAAATCTAGACATTTCGCCATCTCTTATGACCTTATGACCATGCATATATGAAACTGGAATATGGTGTAATGCTCAGTCTCATGATGATAAAATCACTAAATTCATGATGTGTAAATTGTCCGTACACACATTTTCATATTTTAATCCTATCTTTGACCTCTATGTGTGACCTTGATCTTGGTCACAGGGACCTGAAATTTGCATGCGACACTTTGCCTTACAAAGGTTAATTTATGCAAAAGTTATAATAAAATCCCTCAATGCGTGTAGAAGTTTTGATCCAGACAAGCGTTTTCATCTGACCTCTAAGTGTGATCTTGACCTAGAGACTTAGTTATGCGCGCGACGCTACGTCTAAGTATTACTAAAAATCCAATCATGCATGTGGAATATATACTCCAGACAAAACTGAACGCCGCCCAACCTCCAGCCAGCCGTTCCCATAATACAACTCGTTTTTTTGAAACGGACGTATAGAAAGAATATAAAGGAAAGATAACTGGTAATACTAATAGAAGAAGTAGTGATTGATTGCATGCTTACTGTTTTCTTTATAAAATTAAATATAGTTTTCAAAAGTTATATTTGTGATTAAGAGGAAATCAACGTTCAAATCCTAATAAAATCTCTGCAATATAATCTTCTGCTTTCTTGCAGAGGTGGTGTCTGCATATCAGCTGTGTAAGTGAATGGTCGTTTTGCCCGCGATAGCAAAAGGGTATTAATTAATGTCTGCACAACGAAGAAAAATACTCAGACGCATTTATTGCTAGAACAGTAATAGGACACTCCAACATAAAATTTCCAAAAGGTTTTATGGCTTCCAAGAATCATATCTATATTGCAACAATTACAATCCTATAACGTATAAATCATTCTGCAATAATCGTTAGAGCAGTCTGAAACGCTGGTAATGGCATGGTTATATCACAAATAATCGTCTTAATTCGTGTACAATCCACTGAATTTAATACAAACTGATTTATCATTTTGTCAGATTAGTATGATAAGTTTCTAAAATTAACTGAAAAATGGATTTGCGTTCTCACATAAGTAGCTTTCTACTGTATTATACGAGTATATATAGAAAACGATCTTTTGTTTAATTGCAGGGCAGACATGGCGAAAACATTAGTTATATTAACTACAAAAAAAACACTGTTTGGCAGATGAATCAGAAAATAAGAAAATAGTAATTTAGGAGGCGATTTGCTAATTTCAAATACAGAAGTATTCGCTAACGACGAAAAAATATAAACACTATTTTAATACATTTCGTTTATTTCACAATTCTATCAAAACGTGCTTTTATCTTGCAGATGTAAAGTTCTCATAAGTTTCTCATAAGTTGAGAAATCATTTCTCATAAGTTGAGAAATCTTAAACATTTTCTCATGCTGTTGGGTATATTCTGCAGTTGTAGTTGGCAATGGTTTTAATGACGGTCTGTCCTACTTAAAGATTTAAGAAGTCGGGAATAAGGCTTAGGAAATCCAGAAACTCGTTTCTTTTAACCAAGACATCCACTAAGTGATAAACTGACACTTTTTTATTTACATTCTTGTGTCCGATCAAACGACTAACTTCCTAACTGCATTTTTTTATTTTGGTTTAACAGTATTATTTTGTGTCTAGAGGATAAATGATAATTTAAACATTTTCTTTTTAATTGCCTTCCAGTTTTCTTTTAAAATGATAACAACTTGTATATGTTTAAGCTATCTTTATGTTCTAAAAAGACTGACTTTTCAGAATATGTGTGGGCAAATGTCCGTTAGCAAATATAGACATTTTGTTTTATGATTTAATAATTAAAAACCATACTGTATAACATGTGTAACAATCAAACCAGGGCGACTCCATTTACCAGATAAGGCAAGGTACGCTATCAGTTTAGATTACTATATTATCGGAGCATATTAACATAACACTTCCGCTAGATAAAACACTTTATAAATATCCTGGTTGTGCTGCCGGAGGTTTGAAACATTGTATTAATTTCATTATCACCCTATTAGAGAACTCAAGATTGGAAATTCATATTTTTATTGCCCTTAGCGTTTAACACATATAAAGCATTTACGTCAAAATAAATACTGTTCACATTTTAGTTTTAATTAATGCAACTCAATTTTATTAAAAGACTTCACTTGACGCTTTGTGCATGTAATCACACTTACAAAGTGGTTTCTGGAGAGATTAAACAAAATATGAAATATGTAAACAAATATGGCTTTCATGACATTTGTATTACAAATATATTGCTGATAAGCCTGCTCCCGGAGCATTTATTAAAATTGTTACTGTAAATAATATTGTTATTTCATGATATTGATACATATAATATAAATGTCTGTAGTAAGTAGGAAGCTTTATTAATAATCTATAAGATTGCGATAAAGGAGTTCTGCTCTGAGAACATTATCACGCAGGAACTATAACTTTCAATCTTTCATTTTTGTTCAACCGTTTTTGTCTTCTAGAACTTAATTTGTCTACAAAGACATTTAATCCGGACCCGACATTATTTTAATATATGTCTTATGCGTTAATAAGCATAATACATGTATATTAAGACAAAATTTATGCCCAACTTCATGTATCAAAAGGCTTGGTTTCAATATCATTATTTACAGTACCTGTTGAATAAAAGTTTATATGGATAGAAATTCATCTCGGATTCCAGTTATTTTTGATGAACAATGAGATATTTAGCAGTCGCTGTACGCTTTGATACGACAAACCTTACTAATATTGGATATTGTTAAAAAATAATAAGCGGTCGAGATTTTTTTGGTAAAAAATGAGATCTGTATAGAATATTGTCTGTATGTTCCAGACGATAAAACTGCTGCTAAAAGCGTCAGAATTCAATTCTCCGGATGGTCTCAACAGTTCTATACCAAGTTAATGTGTGAAGCAAAGATAAAGACCATTTAAAGTACAGTCTTCCATTACTAATTTGACGCGAATCTGAAGTTGCAAAGCTTAAAGAATGGTGTAATAAAGGCATGCAAATCATGGTAAATGGCAAAAGATATAGCATTTCGTCTACAAAGTCCAGACCGAAGTTAATATTGTTTATATTTTTTTTTAATTTTGCACATTCAGGAGTTGCGTACAATTGATTAAATAAGACAACAGATTGTCTCGTTTATTTTAACTTGAACACTTCACATTTGACTCATCCGCTCAAAAAATGTTAGATGTAAGATTCTGAGACCACAAACCATATATTTTTGTTGGCTTTCTAATGTCTTTGCTTGAAGTGTTTTGATTTGACTCAAGCAATCTCCTTGCCTTAGATACATTCAATCTGACTTAAGCTTTAATCACTGTGCTGCTATAAACTTCGAACCTTTAAATGCATTAAAAACATAGATAACTTTTTTAAAATGGAATATCTTATATATTATATCAGACTCAAATTTGTAAAGTATATTTACAACTCTCAGTGAATACAAAAGATACGACACCTGTTTGAAATATTCTGAACAGTCTCTTGCGACTGTTATGACACATTCCTACCACACAAAATGCGCTCGTTTGTAACATAATTCATAGATTCATTACAGGTGTGTATCAGTTTGTCCTTAAAAAAAACAGATTTCGATATCATCTATATACAATAATGCAAAAACATGTATATTTGTTTATCATAACATTTCAAACATTAATGTATTTTATAGGATGTTGGAAAACAAGCATAATTTCTGATACAGGTATCGTTTTCGAAAAACAACGATGACTTTACTAAAGTAGCTGTTAACCCTAAAAAATGTCTTAAAAAATCAAAAATGACCTACGGACAGTGTCAGGAATTAAAACACACTCGTATAAGACTGTTATTAAATAAAAAAATAACTGATCGAGACTGCAATTCGTTCTGTACCGAGACCAGGTATTAGAACTCAAACAACTTGTTCTTATAGCTTTATATCGACATAAAATGTCCTTTTAAAGAAAAACGTCTCTGCAAATGTAGACCATTTTACACATATGAAACTTATTTCCAAGTTTATTCAGTTGAAATTAGCAATTTCTAAGATTTTAGTTATAAATCTTCTCCAGTTTTAAACCACTAGTTTGTCGGTGGATTTAATGAGCTACAGCAATGCAGTAAAATGAAGTAATAACTTGGTCTCATCAGGAGAACAGGTTTTATTCATTTGCAGAGGGAGAATTAACTGTGTCATTGTTATTGATGGCATTTCGGTAACAAATGCGCCAATCAGAAGTCGCCTTATTTTCACTGTCTTGCTTTTTGCCTGTGCTCCTAGTGTTTACAGTAAAATACGCCTAGACTATAAGGAAACTTGTTTCATTATTTCTTCAGATGCCATACTCCAAGATTATTTAGTCTTGTTATTTAGAGAGATATTTATTTGTTATTTCACCATGTGAAAGACGAATCATGCGCCGCCTGTGTCAATACGGATGCGCCACAGTTTTATGCGAAAAGTGCGCAACCTATAAAATGTTTGTTGTGAAAAAAATGTGTTGATCAAAGAAAAGACTAAATCATAATGTTTTAATACTTATAGCTTGTATGGATCCAAGGTCGAAAATCGTTCGTTTCATTAAAAGAAGACTATGGCTATAGTAATAATCATTATTTCTACAGCAGGGGACGCTCCAGAACACTTGTCATTACTTCGGTATTGTATTTCAGTCCTTAGCACAATTAGAAACGATTATTACTGTCAGGTTTAAACGTCTTACGGAGTTATCTACATGTACATGAGATAAAGTAAGTTATATAAGACAGAAGCACTTCCCTTAATAATACCATTCCTTCAAGTGCCTAGCTTTTACGTTAGACAGAATAAAGTAAGACTCGCAATTAACCCGAACTAAAGAGACATTTTTCTTCACGACAAAGACTGATCGGTTACTTTATTCTGTAGCTATCGAGGAACTATCCTTAAACGTCTAAAACAGAAATTGTCTAATACCTGAAATAACAATCCTTTGAGTTGACTAGAGGTATTTTTCTTAAAAGCGTAATAATGAAGTAAGCTATTCCAGAGTTCTCTCATGGGAAATAGTAAAAGTTGCAAAACGTGCAAAAGGAGTCTAAATTAAAGTGACAGAGAAGAAGTATTAGTGACATGACTTTTATTTTCTGAGAGCTGTCTGTAATTGTGATAACAACCAAAATTTAAAAAAGGAATTTCATTTTTTATTAAATCTGGTCAATGGTTCTAGCTAACAGAATTACATTTAAAATTTCACTAAGGCTCAGAAATTCATCATTTAACTTGTTTAATAATGTTAACAAAGAATATAAGATTTTATACAATAAACCACATGACAGATGTGTCAAAATGTCAAATTTGCTGGTTGAGTTTTATCGTATAACCGTAATGTTACTATTAGACTACCTGTTATATGTCGAAATTACTTAATATTGCTGGAGTGTGAATAAATGCGTATGAGGAAAACTAACAGTTGTTCAAAGTTGAAGATCAATTTAGATTTTGTCTGAAGTTCCAATTTCTGTTATTATTTTTTGGCCAAAGAATATAAATGTGTCGAGCAGTTTACTATTGTTTGTAAATTAGTAAATTTAAGCCAGTCTTCTAGATTTTAAGAGTTTATTTCTTGTGATACAATCATAATGAATATTACGATTCAGAAGAGATATGTGAACGAGAATGAAAGAATCACATATATTGAACTGCTCGTTTGAAAAAATATATATATATATAAGACCTTTCAGAAGAAACACAAAACTGCAAATTGATAATTAAGTTTATACAAATAACCAATAAATGAAAATTATTACGTAATTGTCTAGAGTCAAACCAATTCTTCTGAATCATTTTAACATCAGTCTTTTTCATTCTTTAATTACTTGTTGAAAACAAAGTACATCAAAGGGTCTTTAGGGCTCTTCTGAGAAATTTCACCGACAATATTTGGACATTAGGTACATAATTATTTTTACTTAAGCTAAACAAAATATCAAAAACAGTTCGCGCGCGTGAATGTAACACATTTCTTTTAAAGAGCTCTTTATGATTTTGCTTCTTTGAAATTTCTCCTGGCTTCTTTGTCAATGATTGATGTCCAAACCAGGTAAAATGCTTTCCATATTTTTGGAGACAAACGATCTAAATTGTATCGCAGATGTAACTACTCCCCTATCGATTCATTTTAATTGATGCGTATTACCATTATTATTACTTATATTTACAACACCTCAATTTTATCAGACATGTTAAATTCTCATAGGCCGACCAGTAAGTATTCTTATTGTTACTAGCAAGAGACAGAAAAATATATTGCCAGCCGTGCGATAGTTTTACTGTCACCACTGTTGCTAAATTTCGATTTATAGATTTCCCGGTTCTGGAATCCCAGTGTCTGTATTTCTATTTTAATAACCGGTGACCGC
This sequence comes from Cyclina sinensis, assembly GCA_012932295.1. NCBI lineage: Eukaryota > Metazoa > Mollusca > Bivalvia > Venerida > Veneridae > Cyclina > Cyclina sinensis. Next base: position 4,017,681 of record JAAONU010000003.1, read on the forward strand.
CCTGCGCAGGCGTACTTACCGTGTTGTAAACATTCGCTTGCATCAAACGACAACGTTTTGTGATGGAAAATGTATACGATTTGCTAAAAACATGCTTTGGTATAATAAAATAAATATCATATGGCTTTGAGTGGGACAGTACATGCTGTCAACCTTTGGCTTCACCTCGGTTGACAGTATTTCTCCAAAGGTTGACAATACGAACTGTCCCACTCAAAGCCATATGATATTTATATAATATCGAGAACGTTGTTTTCCATATTAAAATACCTGAAATGCGCAGGCGCTAGAACAAAATTGGAAAATGTTAATGTATATTATTTATTTCGGGCATTATTTCTCAATAAATTACGACCAATTTAAATTAGGTGTATATTAAGAAACCTTTTTCTGATGAATAAATGTCATATTTATGTATGCTGAAAAATAATATTGGTTTAACGTGATAAAAAGTGGCATTTATTATATCACAAGAAGAAGTCGTTAATAATGTTTATAATTTTAAAATGTCACAATTCTCGCCTTCTTAAATATTTGTCAATTTCCACCACCGATAAGATTCACCAATGACTTTCTTTAATTGAATTTCCTCAAATTCGACTACAAGTAATGTATTTTTTCATTAATATAAATGAATAAATTATTAATTTCCACCACCGATAAGATTCTCCAATGACTTTCTTTAATTGAATTTCCTCAAATTCGACTACAAGTAATGTATTTTTTCATAAATATAAATGAATAAATTATTAAATACTAAATGAAAAAGATACAATAGAAATTGATCAAATATTACATCATCATAGTCTAGACTATTGTGACAAGTGTTCCAAACATGCGACCATTGCAATGGAAATCATCGTATTAAATGCCTTTGAATGATTATAGTCTTGAATAGCTAAATGAGTTATCTACATATACATGTAAATGGTTTAGAAAAAGTTACGTAAGGACGCAGTTTTGTTAGGTTTTCCATTAATCAAAAAAAAAAAAAAAAAAAAAAATAAATAAATAAAAAAAAGAGAGACAATTTCTTACGGCAGAGACTGTTACATTTTTATAGTGTAGCGTTCGAAAAATTATCCTGAAACGTCTGAAAAGAAATAGTGTCTGCTCCATGAAAGTACATTATTTTGACTTAACTATATATAACTTTTTTCTCTTCGAAAAGCATGATGATTAAGCACCTAATTACATAGGTCTCTCATGGGATATGATATAAATTGCAGAAACGCGCCAACCGACTTAGAATAAGCTAACTGAGCAACAAGATAAACGTATTTTGCTGTTTTCATGTCATTCAGTAGATTTTGACACTCTATTGATAAGGAAAATATAAGAAATTCAGAATTTCTGCGATCTACTATCTACGACCTGTTATCGAAAACAGCGATTTTATAGCAGGTTTAAATCTTGGTAAGAGATCTATGATAAACTTGTAATTATAAGAACTTGATGACAAACCATATAAAGATTTCAGAAATTCTGCATTATTTAGACCAAGAACGTGTTTAAAATTCCAAATCTACCGGGTAAACATAAACTTTGTCCTAATGACGTTTTGTTACATCTGTTAAACTTAGCAGGTGACGACATTATAAGCACATTCTTGAGTGTTTTTTCTTCTATCTTTTTCTACATTTGAGAAAAACTAATCTGTTCTGAATCGCTGAAAATGAATCATTTCATTATACTGTAAATATATAGCATCATCTTTTCAGAGTATTTGTGAATGAATACCTTTAATTTTTTCTTCTTTACAGATAAACCTCACAACAAGAAAACGTTTTCTAAATCCTATATTACTGAAGGGATAATGTCATCTTTGGATGAAACTAGAGTGCGGTCAACAACAAAAGTTTCATAAATAAGAAAAGCCACTGATTTTGTAGTTGCTTTGAGGTTTCTAGAGTTTCAGTACACTAATTTTTTAGTCCCCTATCGCTCTTTACGCTGGAGAAGACTGTAGGAATGCCCTCAGACCGTCTGTCCATAAATCTGAAAAACGTTATACCATAAAAAACATACAAGTTTAGTTGATGAAAAATGGTATATGAAAAGACTGCAATATGAAAACAATGCACGTCACTCTGTTTTTCCCTCAGATTAAAATTCTGGTTACTGAACCATTTCTGAAACATTCATCGCCATATCAAGTTAGTTAAGCACAAAATTCCAAATTCTTGGTAAGATGAGTTTTACTGCAATGGTGTTGTGCCTTTGTATTTTCAAGGCGGAACCGGTAGGAACCTTATCCACCAGTGGCATGTTCACTGTATTTATTGTTTCAGTAGCTTTATTTGCCTATATGATAGCTTGTTGGTATATAGTTTGCGGTTTCTTAGCATACTATTTATAATTTTATTTCTAATGATAAAAACAATATATTGATGAAAATGAAAACAGAAAAAGTAATAATTATCTTTGTATCCATATACGTGAAAGGGATTTGTAATGAAAGAGTCACATAAATTGAACAATATGTATTGAAAAGATACGTGTTTTATTTTCATATGAATAAAAATGGCTTTCTAGTGACGCATTAAATTGGAAATAGAAAATTAAGAACGTATTAAATACAGTAAAGGAAATTACTACATAAATTTTTAACAGTTACAGTATCTTTTCACATTTCTTTAACTTTTTTCTGATGTAAATAGTTTGAAAATACATAACATCCAGGCGGCCTTCGATTTTGCTTACAGCTTAAAATGACATCTTCTAAATCTAAATTAAAATATTCGGACAATATGTTAATTATTGGAATCTAATAGCAACAATATAATCATTACTTAGTTGAGTTTATCAAAATAATCACAATGCCTGTATTTGAACATTTCGTCTAAATACAACTTTCCATGACTGCCTTTGGGCAGATTCTCCTGGGTAATTTGCTAATGGTAGGTATTCAAAACAGGTTAAACACGGTAGATATTCAAAACAGGTTAAACACGGTTGATATTCAAAACAGGTTAAACACGGTTGATGTTCAAGAGGTTAAACACCTCCTGACTGCCTAATTGATTTGGAAAGCAACAAATTATCTAAATTGTGTCAAAAACATTCTATAAGTTCCTCGTTTGATGTTTTTGATTTGTCTTATTTCAGAAGCATTTACACTAAATACAAAAACATATCCGGCTTTAGGGAAGAAGTCTTGTAATTTTCATGTTAAATCCAATGAAAAAAGTTACCTATATACACATACACATTCAAGGTTGCTATTTGCAGTATTGTAGTTCTTGTTCTTTTTCAATTGTCTGATTCGTATTTTTCCGTTGATTTCTTTTAAAACTAAATAAAAAGAATCTTGCTATCAGAATATTTTCGCATTTTTTGCCATTTTTGTCTGAAGTTGGTCTTGCTTTTCATCACATTTGCAATGTTCTTCATTTAGAAGTGTTAATGTCATTTCTGGAGTGACGTGAAAAAATCTTTGCTTTTCATAACACATTTTCTGAAATCATTTGTAAAACATCATAACAGCGACAAGAATTTTTTCCCGTCCAATATCAAAAACGTGTATACAGCAGTCTTGACACAGTGACTAATTTCCAGTCAATTATTATGTTAATCTTAAATTCTCTCTGCGGTCTAACTCAATGCATTTATCCCGGTTATGTTTGCAGAATAACGAAGTCGAATGCACAAAAACACCTGCCTCTTTGACGTGGTTTGTCGAGAAATGAGACAAACTGTTGTCGCCAGATACAACAGAAGCGGAAATGGAGTTCTCACGTGAAGGCCAGGGGGTATTAGTATTTCTCAATAACTAATGACACTCAGACACTTGTAGAAGTAGATGGAACCTGATCGTATTCTGGATTCATTAGTTTTAATTCTATACCCGTGTTTTTCCTTCTCAAACGAGCGATACCATCTTTGAAAGCGTCTCTCAAGGCATCTCGAAAAGCACCACAACGGCATATAAGCACAAAGAAAACACATAAATAACACACCCAAGAAAAATAAGCAGCAACTTCCTTATGTAACCACAAACTCCTCCCATTTTCGTCATCATACATGTGTAAGAGGTGTATAACATTCGATGGCATTGCAAAGGAACATATTATGAGCGATATAATCATTACTGAATAGGTCACATCCATTTCATTTCTAGATAAATCTGGAATTTGTCGACCATGATGTTTAAGGCAAAGACGAATGATCATCATGTTTCCGAGAATAAATAGTGACAATAAAGGCAGGCATCCCAACAAAAACCCTGACGTCCACAGCCACAATCTGTTAAAATATTCTTTTCTTTCGAAATGACATCCGTACAGTCCGAGATCATACATCCACATAGCATGAATACTAACTGCTGTTAATCCAACAAGAATGAAAACAACAGCATTTTTAGCCATAAATCCTGTGCAAAGGGTCTGAGCTTTTATCGGGGTCCATAAAACGAACACCCTGTCCAACGCTGCGCCGGTAAGAAACCAAAACCCAGCAAATGTTATAATACTAGTCAGAAACATCCAAAAACGACAACTGATTTGTGATATATTATAAAAGTAACGGTACTCTGCCTTGTCGAAAATCCAGTTCAGGCCAATCATAAAGATCCAAGTGAATATGGCCGCGATGCAATACGCTTTTAAATAGATCGACACCGAAATGCTATTAATTGGAGGCCTACGAAGAGCGATATAAGTACTAACATTGCACAGTATACCAATGACCGCCAGGACAGGACAGATGTAATCATAAATATACTCCGATATATAATTGCTTTGTTTGAAAACGGCATTAGATTGAGTGCTGTTCGTTTGGTTTGTCAAATTGTTTATATAAAATGCAACTGTAGTGTTTTCCATGTCAATTATGTTACAGAAAACAAATGCATAGGCACTTAAATAAAATGAACTGTTTGTATCAAGTCAATTTTGAAAACTTAACATTAATATGAAGAGTTTTCCGTTGTAGTATATCTCCTACACTAGGTTGTAGGTAAATCTCAGTGCTTGGTAAAGGCAAAACAGAAAGCAACCGTTCGTTCTTATAATATCTGAAGCTATCAAAACACGCTGAGACAAACGTGAATATGCTCCCTCTTACACTACGCTCTATGCATGGAAGACCAAATATTCTTTGATTATCTATAAAATGATATATAAAATTCCATTATCGCGCATATTTGACACTGTTTAAAAATTCATTGAGCCAAATGAAGAAAAATCTAGTTCTCCCGTTGTACTGTATTGTTAACGCAGTAAATAAACATGGGTTAATCCACTTGTTTTCAAGTATTGGTAACTACTCACAACGAGTTCGTTCTCTTAACGTTCACACTCACTTATGCTAACGCTTCCTTGCATATGTTAAGTCTTGCTGATGTATCTTGCAAATGTCAGATAGTCGTTGCCTACGGAAATGAAATTGTTTCCTCCTAAGCACGTCTCACACAGCTAGTGAAGTATGTTGTTTCATTCCCAGCGGACGTGTTTGTCTCTGTCAATCTGGAATACACCAATGTATATGTAAGAAAAAATGTACACATACTGAAAAAACTATGAACATTGCGAACAAAGGCCATAATTTCTAAAAAAAAACATAAACTATATTAAACGCTGAATAAAAATTAGCAATCTTTAAACTGTCAGCACAAATAATCAATACAAAACAGTGCATTAGAAGGATGGATACAGGTTTCAAATAATCACAATGAAATGAAAGAATACTGAAAGACACTATAAATGTATCAAAAACACAGTATGGTCTGTAATGCATTCTGGTTAATTATGCTACTGAAGATTTGTGAAGAGATTGTCTCATACTTCAGCATTTCGGGAGAAAATGTTATTTCAAGCAAGCTTTAGTTAAACCAATCAGTATAAACACTTTCAGAATCACCTAGGAAAAATTGGGTCAGCAAATTGTCGTGTTATATATTTATATAGGTTTGTTGTATCTTTTGTCAGAAAGACAGTTTATAAATAGAAATATTATCAACTGGCAATTTCCCCTTTTTCAAAAACTGATATGTTATCTCCTGTCCTATTACTGTAAGAATGTCTAGCCTTTTGCAAACAGCACTGAAATTAAATTCAATATTCTGTTATGGAATAGTTTGTTCTCCTAGAAACTAAGCTTAATATTTCTCAGTGTATCTCACAAACAAATACATCGAGAGGTTATTGTATCTTTTTGTTTCATTTTAAGTTACAATAGTTTTACATTGAATCCTCGAAACTTGCTTTATTACGACGTGACATTTAATAACTGCTATCTCTTATTATTTGAATATTTTGTCTGTGAAGGATTGTAAAAAATATTACAAAGCAATGACGTGTGTGTATATAAGTGAACGGCCTTTAGATTAACATATCTTATTTTGTGTCGTTATTTTATTCTCTTAATATTAATCAGAGAGGATAAGTTAAAAAATATAGTTTAAAGTCTTGAGACAATTTATTTCAAACAAACTATAAACCTTGCATAAATTGCCTTTTAGAACACATATAAAAACACGGTAACATGCTTAGGGTCTAAGCACTGATTACAATAAAGAGAAGAGAATCACATCAGAGTTGCTTACAGATTAGCTGAGGCAAATGCTGTCTCGATGGTTTAGTCTAAAGATATGCTAGGTTTGTCCGATCATCACACATGATAAGTCGAGGATCCAGTAGAAAATAATTCAAGAGGAATTTCTGAAAGCCAAATATCACATAAGACTCATAACCATTAAATTTACTGTCTCTCCGATATGACAACAAGTACACTCCTTGGAGACTATTTATTTTGAACAAACCAACGAAATCACAAAAAATAATGAAGTTGCAGGGTAATTTGAACTTATTTGAAAATTATTTCTTAGTATGAAATTCGTTTCATTTTCATTTGAAAGTCGCAAAATCATTTGTCAGACAGTACAGTAAATTCATAAAATCTGTAATACAAGCCAATGCACTTTAGAAAGAGAACAGGAAAAAGACTAAATTTAGGACAATGCGCTGTTGTCTTACAATAGCGAATTTAATTACAGATCTTTATACCTTACTACTCCAATCTTCAAAACTTACACCAGAAGGGAGTAATAGGATTCTTTTTTGAAACAAAGCAAACTTCTGAGATGTATATGGGATTCAAGATTTAACAGACCAATAAATAAACAACAAACAAAACGAAATCAACATAAGAAGTACTAATAAGGCAATTCAGCAACTGGTTTCTATAACACAATGCTATCAAACTACACTACTCTATGTGTTATAGTCGTTTGCTGTCTTCTCAGTCTTTTTAACTCGAAGAAGCTACAGTAACTAAGCAATCGGAACACCTCGAGCGACTTCAATAAGTCACCTCGGAAATAATACGGTAGGCGCCATATTGGACTATTTTATGAAACAAATGGTGTCTGCTAAATTGAAAACATTTCTTAAAGCCTTTACCTGTTCATGCTTTAAATAAAAAATTATTTTCATTTTTTCTAATGCATAAGACAAACACTGCTTGAATTCTGCCATGTTTGTTTATATTTTTGTAACAGCCGGGGCGAATAACCATTTGGGGTATTCATACACTTACATACGAGGTCTTTATACGAAGTTGTCGGAAAAGGCCGAGTTGTTACGATTGAGTAACTATATTCAAGACCGTTGAGAATAGTAAGGGTTAATATAAGAACGAGGAGATCAACAATTTGGATATTTCCTGACAGTCAGACATCACTTGAGAGTCATTAGCCAATGTGATTTACTTATGCGGTCTTTTTTGTCAGTAATTTAGTGTACTTAGTTTTTAATCTGGTACCTTATCTTCAGACAAATAATGCAAATAATCCCAATGTGCATCTATTTAGAAAAAAGGAACAAATGAAACCCACATTACTATGCTTCCTGAGCGGCCAATTTTGTCTGAGAACCTAGATGTAAATTATGATATTGGTTACAACGCAAAATAAAGAACCAAGAAGCTGTAACTTGTAAAACTTTCGGTATGTTTGTAAGAAGTTTTGCCTTTTTCGAGTTGAAAAGAACTTGCACAATTTTATTTAGCAGTACATACAGATTAGGAATCAAAGTTGATTACTTTCTGATATAAATTAAGATCAATATCGTTAGACGGGTAATTTAGAATCTGTTATATGAACATGAAATTTGACGACAGTTTCTTTGTCTATTCAAACCTTTTTTATAATATAAGGATTGGCTATGTGCATATTTTGGTTAAAGGTTGTGTTAAGTTCTCAAAAGACGTCATGAATGATAATTGAGAGAAAGGCCATGTCTGTTTTTTTTTTGGTGAAATGGTAGCATAAATAAATCTTACATTCAAACAGGCATGCAATATTCCCATTTTAATAACTTGAGGAATGCAGCTTTGGTTAACGTGATTAAATTAGCGGCAAGAGGTCATCGTTAAACTATTGTTTGTCACAAAAAAGAAACACTCTTAATTCTCCAATCTGGTGGTATTAAAAGCTAAATATAGCTCTTGAGGGTATCTTAAATTAACATTAAGGAGGGAAATCAAGCCTTTCTGAGATATTTAACAAGTTAAAGGCCCCTGGAAGATCATATACTACTCTGTAAACTTGCTGTGATCACTCCTACTAGAAGCATTTCATCATTTGTTAAAGTCCAATATGTGCGACCTCCAGGCAAAACAGGAAACAATTTTGCCAGGTTCTTAAAAGTTACTGATATTTCTGAAAATGTCAACGATACAATAAAATAAAAGCCACTGAGTGTATCAATGTTTTGTGCCGCCCATTTACACTGACATGTCTTTCAGTTTCAGTATTAATGCTTGGTCAAACATAACTAGTTATGGACACACTGATTTCAAAGATTGATAACATGTTTTATTTACCTTTTCACTAAACCTAGTATTTATTAATCTTATGTTATATCCACCTTGCGAGTAAAAAGTTCCAGTTAAGAAGCCCTGAAATTATTTATTGTTTCTTCACATAGTTATCTAAATATCTTTTGTAGAAAATGTTTATGTCTAAGTTATGTGCAGAATTCCAACCACCATCAAAATGTTGTGTATTAAAGTTACCATAAACATATCCTTATAATATGACATTAACTTCATTCGTTAAAACAAAGAAACAATGAGCTATCTTCTATGCCACTTACAGTAGTTTCATTTTGAACTTGCAAGTAACTTAAACAATTATATTTATTAGAATAATCATAAAAAGGCTCTTTGTTCACATTAGTACAAGATATTTTCCGGATAACTCAACGCTTTGTGTACATATTTTATTCAATTAATGACTGTATTTGAGTTTTTCTTCAGTGAAAACTTCAAGAATCGTCTTTGATTTGAACTGAGAGAATGAATTAAAATATCGAATCAGTATCACGTTTTATAGCTGTTCAAACTTAGCAGGAAGTACACCAGCATGGTGTTTTAGTTGAAAATGTTAACTTGTAAATACTGAAAAGAAATTAAGTCCTCCAAAACTGCACGAGGGCTAATAAAATATGGTGATATATGCATATAGCTTTATTTCATACAAGTACCTTCACTTAAATTGTTTTATTCTAGTACACAAAGAAAATGACAAGTTAAATGCATTTTACGAGGCGGTTTTACTGAAATAAGCATGTTTTGGAAGTCAATCATCCTAGATTGTGAATACCTCATAGATTATTTTCCGCAACATCACATTAGTTTGTCAAATTCCTTTGAACAAGATTTTAGTTTGCAGTTCTAATATAAATATTCCATAAGGATCAAAGTCATTGCACATCAAAACAATAAAACATACAACAATTCTTCCCAAAACAAGAACAAAACTTGTCAACACGCGGTTGCCATGTAACTCAAATATGCCACAATACAGATCTTACAAAAAAAACTATTTGGGAGTTCGGGGTGAATATTTCTTTTAAACAAAGGTTTTATATCCTGTTTATCAGAAATTTGACGCGTGGGAAAATATTGTGATCAAAACAGAGTATGACTAACTATGTTCTCTTAGTGTGTGGGACACAAGCAGCAGTCGTAATGTTGACACATTTCTTTATAAACATTCTATAAATTAATAAAACATCCAATATTGACTTTTGAAAATCAACTGATGAATTTCGGTCTTTTTTAAGTTTTTTTCTGCTATTTGTTTTATGTGTTCAGATAAACGATGCAATAACCGCGAGTAAAATCTACTGTAAATAAAAGTGACCAGTTTCAAACGAAAATAGATAATCGAGGATTTTACCGATAAAATCGAGACGGTCAAATCAATCATCAGAGTAAAAGCCAGACAATATTCGAGACATTTTACAGATTGTATTGTACTGATATGGTCATTGATCAGACATCTAGTATACTTAGAAATAAACCGATATGCCTAATCTTCAGACCAAATATGTAAATCATTTATAAAACAAGAGGGCCATGATGGCCCTGAATCGCTCACCTGATAGACCATGAAACGATATTGTAGACATAATGAGGAGAGAATTGGTGAAAGAAGGGCATGTGTCCACACTTGCTGATTGGTGAAGTTTTAACTTTACATGAACTGTTTTAATAATTTCCAGTTTACCTCATTTCGTCTAGATGATAAATACATGGAAAATGTTAACATTTCAAAGTCATTAGACTTTCGATACATTTTTTTTTTCTTTGTAAGTTAACATGAAACTATTGTATGAAGTACAAATTGAAATATGGATATCTGAAACAGGTGTAATGTTTTCATTTTGGCTGAAGGTAGTTTCCTTCAGAAATGTACAGTCTAGAAGTGACTTTTGTGTTAGGGTATATGCTATTTTGAGACAGTATTTAAGTTACATAATGGTATGCAGTTAACCTGTGTTGGTAAATTCTGTACCAGTACAGAATTTGAGAGCACGTTATGACACACAAGATAGGTGATCCACAGACCATGGACTGTACGTACTGAACTCAGCAGTTGGGAAGACCGAAGCAAACTTTGCAGACTAAGATCAGATGGCTATATAAACTATATATAAAATGAATTGACTATAGGGCGGGGTCAATTTGACCCCGGGGATCATGATTTGAGCAAACTTGGTTAAGGTCTACTAGGTCATGCTACATGCAAAATTTCTAAGCTCTAGGCTTTCTGGTTCTGGAGTAGAAGATTTTTTGAAGTTTTTCCTATATAAACTCTATATAAAATCAACTGACCCCCAGGCGGGGTCAATTTGACCCCGGGGATCATGATTTGAGCAAACTTGGTAGAAGTCTACTAGTTAATGCTACATGCAAAATATCTAAGCTCCAGGCTTTGTGGTTCTGGAGAAGAAGATTTTTGAAGTTTTTCCTATATAAAATGAATTGACTATGGGGCGGGGTCAATTTGACCCCGGGGATCATGATTTAAGCAAACTTGGTAAAGGTCTACTAGGTAATGCTACATGCAAAATATCTAAGCTCCAGGCTTTGTGGTTCTGGAGAAGAAGATTTTTGAAGTTTTTCCTATATAAACTCTATATAAAATCAATTGACCCCCGGGCGGGGTCAACTTGACCCCGGGGATCATGATTTGAGCAAACTTGGTAGAAGTCTACTAGGTAATGCTACATGCAAAATATCTAAGCTCCAGGCTTTGTGGTTCTGGAGAAGAAGATTTTTGAAGTTTTTCCTATATAAACTCTATATAAAATCAATTGACCCCCGGGGCGGGGTCAATCTGACCCCGGGGATCATGATTTGAGCAAACTTGGTTAAGGTCTACTTGGTTATGCTACATGCAAAATATCTAAGCTCTAGCCTTTGTGGTTCTGGAGAAGAAGATTTTTGAAGTTTTTCCTATATAAACTCTATATAAAATTAACTGACCCCCGGGCGGGATCAACTTGACCCCGGGGATCATGATTTGAGCAAACTTGGTAGAAGTCTACTAGTTAATGCTACATGCAAAATATCTAAGCGCCAGGCTTTGTGGTTCTGGAGAAGAAGATTTTTGAAGTTTTTCCTATATAAATTCTAAGTAAAATCTATTTACCCCCGGGGCTGAACCAGTTTGACCCCGGAAGTCATGATTTGAGCAAACTTGACAGAGGTCCCCTAGATGATGCTTCATACCAAATATGAAAGCTCTGGGCCTTGTTATTTCAGACAAGAAGATTTTTGAAATTTCCATTTTAAAAACACCTTTTAGGGCCTCACAGCCATATTGTGCATTGGACCGGAACCATTTGAGCAAACTTGGTAAAGGGACATCTAAGGACCATTAGTATGAAGTTATTTTAAAATTGGGCCAGGGGTTTAGGAGGAGATGTCATTTAAAGAAAATGTTGACGACGGACGACGGACGGACGACGGACGCCGGACACAAGGGTATCCTAATAGCTCACTCTGTCACTGCGTGACAGGTGAGCTAAAAAGGCTTAGATATTTTATGCTAGATTTTTAACACAGACTGATGCTGGCATTTTGTCTGTAGAGAAAGGTGTGAAGAATCATCTATTGACGGGGAAAGCTGTAAATCATCAAAGAATAAATCCTCAGATAATGATTTTTTTCTGACTGTTGTCAATCTATATGAAAGTAAAAAAAGATGTTTAAGCAAAGAAAAGTAATATACATATCGTTTACACACTCATGCAATAACAATTCTTTCCAAGCGCTTTTACGCCAGCGAAAAGGGCATTCGTTTGATTAATATTTCCTACCGAATGTTGTGCTTTGGTTTGTTTTGTTATGTTTTTATTTAATAAACAACAGGTGAAACAACTAGTGAAAAGACACAATAAACAATTGTCTTGTGTTGTTGACTTGTGGAATGTTTATAATGAACCATTATGTTTGTTTACAATGAGGTTGTATCGAGAGCAGTTGTCTGAGTCACGTGATCATTTAGGCGTAGCGGAGCTATATTTGTTAATGTCCTTTCGTTTCAAAAATATTCTAAAAAAGAAAATAACTCATTATGAGTGTTTCACGTTAACAAAATGTCCATTTTTCGATGGTAAGGTTTGTTTCTTGATTACATAGGTAAAAATACCTTTAATAAAATACAAAACGATATTGCCCCTTTAAATGGGACTTAAATAGTAAAAGTTTATGAAAGATTGTGATTGTTTTTATTAAATGTCTAAGCTTTCCAGTCCACTTCGGAAATAAAACTTAGACTAGCTTTGCAAATTAAACAGAACTATCTCCCATCAAAGCTAATTCATGTTAGGAAAATATATCATGATTAAAGACAAAATAGCCAAGTTATAATTTTAGTCACATGTTTCAAGTATATTGCAAATGTCTTTTTTCTTGTCATGTTTTCCCCTGGTTTTCACAGTGTTTGTTTTGTAAGCTTTTTTCAGTTCATTGTTCAAAGTAATAACATGAGAAATCTAAATTTTCTGTACTATTACAGTATCTGTGTTTTCAAACATCAAAAAATAAAATTAATACTTGAAGTGAAGGCATCGGTGTGTTCACAGGGCGAGCACGACAAAACTGTATTTTCTAAGATCGTATTTACAGCTTGCTACGCTTTAACGTTAAATGATTTCATGGCCGCTGACACACTTGATTCTATTTCCACCTATCTTTGTAAAATTAATACACATTACCGAAGATAAAATTACTGAACAATTTGCTTGATTTGATTTAAGGAAATCTAGAATGATTTTAGTGGTTTAATGATAATTTCATCTCATTTTGCAGTCTAATATGATGCTTGGATGCGGAGTGTCAGGTTCAGCGATAATGAAATGCCTACCTATCCGTATATATATCTATAATCATATATGCTAATTTCGAAATATACAGAATAATTTTAAAGATTCAAATACATTTTGAGTTAAAATCGAAAAATAAACAAGAGGACTAATTGTCCTGCTTTGCCTACCGATACAAAATTAGTGGGAAAGTCTGCAGTATCACATCACTTTATTATTATGAAAAAAAAACAAAACAGAAAGGAGTCAGTGGGTAAAGATGAAACCAAATCACTTATTGTCTGTAATGGAATGTCAATAACAACTGAGGTCTCCACATAAAGATATCAAGAGGAGGATACCAGAATTAGAGTGATTTGTCAAAGCCAGACATCATTCGAGTCTCATGAATTATTGTTTATCTGAAACTGCTATTATATGAGTAATCTCTTATATTTATAGATAAACCGATTTTATTTATCTTCAGACAAATCACTGGCCCAGGGATATTTATTACCTTACGGTATATCTAAGATGAAAGAACGATTAACGACACTTACAGTTTCACTTATGTTTTAACACGTTGATGCCTAATGGATTATGCCATCCTTGTTAGTTGGACGAGTCCATTTTCAGTTAAAAGGGTTTCTGGTATAAATTTTAAATTTCATTCTATTCAGGGATAAAAGTATTTTATGCAAACAACGTAGACCCTGATTCGACGCTGCAATATGCGGCGTCAGATCTGGGACTGCACTGTTTGTCTTTGTCTAATGTTTTGGACGCTAGGAATTTATGGGTTAATAAAGAATAATAGGTTAGTGTCTTAATATGAGAAAGTTTATCTGGCAAGACCAGAAGGACAGCCCGATAAATTCCGCAGCCGAGCAAGATAAACTTTCTCACTATTATTCTATTTATCCTGTCACATCTGGCATTTGGAAATAATTTACTAAAGATATTGAAAATTTATCTTAAAGGCTAATGTCGAGGTTATCCGCCAGGTGAACATATACACAAAAAGTAGTTCCAACGTTTCTATAATTTTATTTCCTTAAATGATCACTATATGTAAGATCTACATATTGAAATATTTAATTCTGTTCAAGTAGTTTCTGTTTGTAATAACAACAATTTTATCACTTCCTTCTGATTATAAACACAAAAAAGCCCTTGACGTAACATGTGCCGTATTAAGCAAAATTTATACGGCACCCCTTTAGCGGGTCGAATATGAAATAATTGACAGGATAAATAGATTTATGTTCATATTTTATATAGAATCTTTATGTATCTTTGAAATATCCTTTAACATTTCTCTTTCCACACTGTTGGTATCATAAGAAAATTTACACTGACCATTAATTACTGTATACGGATTAGTGTATTCACATCTGTTTTCATACGAAATCTATATTTTACAGACAGAGTTCCAAAATATTAGATGAGAACTAACTTTTAATCTTGTGTTGTTTTGCTGGCTCAGTGACACTGTTTGAAATATTAATGAAAATTCTATTGATTTGATTCGTGTTCCTTGTATTAATAAGAGTCCTTGTTTATTCGTTTGCACTAGATCTTGTTAAAGCTTCCATATGATATTAACATGATGTAGTAAATTTGTATTTTCATCTGTATAAGGCCACACCAAAATGATCTCCTGTTCGTCGGATTTCCCGCATCAATTTTCGAAGAAATGAAAAAAAATATTTTAATTTTTTTCTCACCGCCCGCTCCTGTCGTAAAAATTGCACTGGGTCGAAATCGCCCGGTGCGAAAAAAAAGTTATTACTTTTGATTGTAATTTATAGTGCAAATTTCTACAGAACATGTTCTTCGGTTTAATACTCAGTTACGCGACGCGATTATTACTATTCCGCGCGGTAGAGACCCGTTACTGGGCGTTAGGTAATGATTTGCTCGATTACCAAATGAACGTCATATTTTTGGATCACATCATAAATCAACAAAGGAAAATGGCCTCTTACGTGTTTGTTGTTTCCTGTTGCGAGGGTGATGACAACAAGCTATTTTTCCACCGACTGCAGTAGAAATACCTCTTAATGCAGACTTCAACGAACTGTTCAGAGCTGCAGCCGTGTATTGTAATTTAAATTTGTCTGGAGCATTTTTCCAGAAGTGTTTCATCTAGCAACTTGAAACTCCATCGGTGGATACATCTCATTAAGGAAAAGTGCAGTGCACAAGAATTGTAACACTTATTTCCATACTTTCTGAGTTGTTGCCCTTTGATATTTTTTATGCATATTTTTTTTGTCAGGAGCATAACTAGAAAAGTATTTGAGATAGAAATTTGAAACTTCATAGGTGGATAGATTGCATTAAGTAAAAGTGCATCGCACAAGAAAGATAACTCTTCCATTTATAATTTTCTAGTTATTGCCCTTTGTTATTTTTCATACTTTTGTTCATACAGGCGTTATGTATTAACAAATTGTGTTCACATGTATAGGCAGGTTCCTTTTAATATCCTCTAAAACTGGGTGCAGTTTGGATCTCTAGGGATCATGGTCAAGGGTAACAGTTACTAGCAATAGATTTTTACAATTTTTTTGCCCCTGCCATAAAATGGCAGGACGGCATTTAACATTTACCCTGTCGGTTGGTTTGTCCATCCGTCTGTCCTTGTCAAATTTTGTGTCCGCCTCATATCTTTGTCATACATGATGAGATTTCGGGAAAAAAAATGATATAAATGATCATAATATGAAGACAATGTGTCGCGTGCATGAACCATGTCATTTGCTCAAAGGTGAAGGTCACAGTGGACACTTAAAGTTTATGCGTAGATGTTAGTGTCTGGCTTATAACTTTGTCAAGCATGACGGGATTTTAAAATAAATTGGCATAAATGATCATCATATGACGTGTAACTGGCATCTTGATCATTATACTTGATGTGCACTCTGCTTATCTGTTTCTAACTGAATTGTTAAAATACATGTATATATGTAGAGCTGTTTTTCTCAAAAAGGCTTTGTCATGTTTAAATCATTCTTTTGAAATCGATAAATTAAAAGTGGTTTTAACATACTCATTAAACGCTATCATTTTTTTTCTTCGCTCTTCGCTCGCTCCACAAAATTACTGATCAGAAAAAAAATATTTTAATTTTATTTTCGCTCGCTCGCCCCATATTTTTCTAAAAAAAATCCGAAGAACAAGATATTAATTTGGTGTGGCCTAAATGATAACAAAAATTTTCATAGCAGTCTGCTGTTAAATTTCCATATATTTTTTTTTAACCGAACATGTGTACACTGAAAATCAAGTTGATATCTTAGTTATGACTAACATGCACTTGTCAATTCTTACTTTCTTTTATTAAAATGCTGCATGTAGATATGTATTTCTTATTTAAAACACCTCCACAAAATACCTTTCACTTCATCAAAAGCCTCAATTTAAATTCACACGAGTGTTCTTGTTATGAAAAACCGAACCAAAGTTCAGGGGAACCTCTAACAAAGGAATTTGCGTGATATGCTTTAGTGTAAAATGAAATTGATTTATAATATACGATATGGAGATAACTATATAAATAACACCACTTGATTTCCGAAGTATGTTAATATCGTGAATGTTCAACATTAAACAATACCAATAAGATAACTAAAAAAAAACAAAATAAAAAAAACTAAACAACATGAATGAAGTCATTATGTTCAATCCTGCTCTCCTGGTTAAAACTAAGTTTTGTATTACATTCATGCAAAAAAGCAGTTGAACCAACAAAAAAGAGAGAAAAAATCCCTTTCTCCTGGTCAAAAAAGTATTTTGTATTTCAAATAAAAGCATAGAACCAAAACAAAGGGGTGGGGTAAAATGTAGACAAGTGTATACTATTAAAACCTCTCTTTAAACTTTCAAGATCCGTCTGCACAGTCATGTTTTGTCACACAAGAGCATTGTTTTGCTTAAATGGTTCTCCATCGTCCACTATAGACTGTACAGACTGAAATCAAGACGAGTTGATACACCATTAGATTGACTTGGCAACTATCATTTGAGACTCATTACAAGTGTGTTTTACAGATATTGTCATTCCATCAGTTGTCATAAAATGCTTATATATGATCCGACGTTTCTTATTACTTTTTTATTTTTATTTTTTTCTTTTTTTGTATATATATGTCATACCATATATTCGAGACAATCAGAAACATCATCTGAATATCAGTGCCAAGCAATAGTAATTTGTATTTTTATCTTGCTGCCTTGCATTAAGGAATTTATGAAGTTGCGTGGTCTCTTTTCAAAATCTGATTTCAAATATAATTTAAAATCAATCTAAGGAAACAAGTTTGTTAACATTCACCTCATGTAAAGAAAAATAGTATCTTTGTAACAACGTATCCAATTATTCTTTATTTTTTAAGTTTCGAATCGAACCTTGTAAACATTGGCTTGAAATACTATTCAGATTCATTTATCAATGCATTATTTCTACCTTACCAACAATGGTAATTTCATATACTAAACAGAATTTTTCCATTATCGGAACCTATTTTAGATACGTTTAAGTAATTTGCAATTAACATCCACAGTCATTAACAAAATAAAAACAGCATAAAACATTCTGGAATTGGTAGACAAGACGTAAAAAGGTTGAGTAATAAAACGGGTAACTACAATAACGCTTTACGTATCTTCTGACTACACGAATAAGGGAACTGTTTCCACATATTGTGTGCTTTCTGATATGTCAATAGTAGTGTTCTTAGTACAAAATGATCGTATCTTTTTAAAGACACATAAATGCTAGCAGATAGCTAAAGAAAGACACGACAAAAAGCATATTATAAGGCTTGAGTTTTGTTTTTCTGTAAGTGTTTAAATTATGACTTATCAATGTATAGGAATGACGTTCAAGTATATTTTATGTTTTATTTTTTGTTTTATTTTTAGTTTCGCTTCCGTTGGTTATTATTAATTTTTAACGTTCTCCAAGAGATCAATACTTATAGACATCAATGTACTCCGTGTCTAACAACAATAGATACTAATAAAGAAATTACGTCTCTTCAATCAAATCAACTGGAAACGTTTAACATCATTCTCTGAAGACAGAAACCACAAAATCACATAATCCCTTCTGACTATTTTCAGAGAAAATGGTTGGTCATATAGCCACGCAATTTACTAAAGGAAATGATACGCTAAATGATATTCTTTGGGGGGGGGAAGCTTGGAAAAAAGACCTACATGTTCCGAGATTATAAAATGGATTATTCTATGATTATTACAGCTCAGTAGAAACGTGATTCACATTTAGTACAAATAGGCAGAGCTTTTCAAGTATCTGATTTTCAATTAACCAAGTTAATAACATAATTCAGCAAAGCGTTACACCCTTTGCATCGTTTTTTTTTCTATCGGAATCAGGCCAAACACACAATTTCTTTGAAATTGCAAGTTAAACAAAATTGAGGAAAAACCCCAGTATGAACGATTTGATTTTCTATGTTTAGCTAATCAAAAGTTTCTCCCGCATCGTAGCATCTTTCTCAAAACGTTTGTATTTTTTTTATCATTTAACACACTTTATTTTAAGTCTTCTAAGATATAAACGGAGTTACTGTTGTAACCATTTATGGATTTTCCCGCTTCACACATATCATATAATGATGTGCAAAGTAATTTCAATCTCTAGAAAAAAATTGTTAAGGTCATATCGTCTTAAAGATGCGTTTAAGATTACATTGTTAAATAGCTAAACAAAATCTCTAGATATTATTTCTTGATATATTTTTAGTTCACCTATAGAATGTCATATAATCAACATAGTTTAATTGTTAGGAATAACTTATCGTAAAATGCCAAACTGAATCAGTCACGGCTGTATTTTCTTGTTTTAACAGATATTACAAACTGAAACTTCCCTGTGTGAATCAGGCGAATGATCAAGACCCTATACATTGCAAAAATGTTATTAACTGACGTAACAATAATGTTTGTTAAAATTTAACTTAACTTCAGCAGTGGTTTCAAATCCACTGTCAATTATCAAATTTCAGTTTACCTTCCCTCCGAAGTTTCTAAAGTAATCAGATATTACCTAGCTTTTATTTAGGTCAATTAGCGTGATTTGGTTTTAGTAAGTCTGAAATCTCTTTATAATACACATTTACAATGCTTCTCTGCTTTAATGACAATTTCATATCCATGTTGCCAAGAAACATTACACTAGCATCAAATAATATAACGCCTCAGGGAAATGATTAGTCCTGAGATAATGCGAAACTCATCAACTCATACGGGTTTTCACTTAAAGAGCTAATTAATTATAAACGTAGGTTCTAGAAATGATTCGACTGATCTCCGTCAGGACTAGTAATCAACAAATGGAATATTGAAAATCATCGGAAATACAAAATCAGAAAAAACTGCATAACAATCAGTATTAAACTAGAATTATCATGCTACAGTATCAAGAAGGCTTGTTTCATGAGCGCATGATTTATGCAAGACTGACGATAATGCTTGGCTTGACACAAATAGCACATCTACAACTATGTGACGAGTTTTGATTGGAAGATTTAATATTTATTAAAGAAAACGAAGGGCAAGTTATTAATTTTTGAACAAACATTGAACAAAATTCTTATTTTCATTTCCCTTTTTTATTTTTGACTGACTTAATATGATTTAACCCTTCATCAAGTGTTATTATTCGTGAATGCTACGAAAACGAAATCAATAAATTAATCAAAATACTGCTTTTAAATAACTAAACGTTTTGTTAAAACAAGAGATTGTGTCATGGTGCAGGAAGGCTCTTCCATTAGTCAAAATTAAGTACAGTAAGATAGATATGTTTCAATACTTAAAAACATAATAAAACAAATTGAAACATTCAAACATTTTTAACCGGCCCTTGATAATTTTCTTCAACGTCCACGCAAAAAAAAAACCAAATGTGCAATAGTGATTTTACAATATCAACTGTTAACATGTTTTATTACTCAACAAAGCCAACTACAGAAGAAATAACACGAATAAACACTGCACATATCATTTATTAGCCGGTTGAAAATCGACACAACGGTGGTATTTCAAACATTGCAATATTTCTTAAATAAGGTTACAACGATATTGCTTTTTGAATTAATGGCACAGTTTGCTCTGGAGGGTTTTGCAAACAAAGAAAATCTAATAATGAAGGATTGTAGGTCATTGGTGTATACTCTCTTCTTTTCAAGTTGGCTACACTGTCTTGCAGCACTCTCTGCAACTCTCCAAATATTAAAGATTGTTTTTTTGCATTCGTGACAAGGTGTTGGGTAAATATGTAGTGGCTTTTTATCTTTACCTTTATCTGATAACCTACTCTCTATTACATGTCCAACTGTTTAAAGCATTAGAACAGATGCGTTTACACAAAGTAATAAGTCTGCATGTTTTTCAGAATTATGCGTGTGTCTTTAAGTTAATTAAATTTAAAAAGTCAAATTGTAAAGTTTAAGAAAATATTTGGAATGCAAATCCATAACTGTTATAAAGGATACACCTGTATTTATGTTTTCATAACATTTACCACAAAAAATAAATTACTTTCTTAATTTCTTCTTACAATTTTACTCGTTGCAGCAGCATTGCTTTTATAGATGGACAGACTCTTAAGGAATGATGGTGTTTAGTTATTTTTCTTAACAGAACGTAAACTAGAACGAGTTACAAACCTAACCGTTGAAACACGGAAACAGTTCTGAATGTTACACTCAGGTTCTTTCTTGCTATTTCGTACAATATCAGCTTAATGTTACGTACAGAAAGAGGCCAACATGTAGTTTTTCATAAAAGACGATCAGAAATCATGGGTTCTTAATTTGAAGGTTCCTCAGGGTGGAAGTGTAATTGCGATACAATTCGATACATAAATGGAGTATAATGACCCATTATTCACACAGAGTTCTATCAGTGGAAAAAAATCGTGTTATTTTCTAAAGATAACGTGTTACTTACTGAGAGAAATAGCACAACGCAATTATCTAACGACTTCTTTTAGCTTGGAGGAATGAGAATGAAATTTCATCATGAAATAGAATATCTGATACAACAAGAGCACGGCGGGGCGGCACAGATGCTTGTCTGTTTTATTTATCGGAAACGAACATGCAAGTACCAACCCATGGAAAATAAGGAAATCATTTAACACTTACATATATGCACATTATCTTGGATACCTTAAGTGTAGGGGGTCGGTGCGGGGGGGGGGTGTCGCGTGCAATTCCAAACCAATAACTGCTTGAGCAATGAAACGTTCTAAGAAAAGTTGTCAGCATGTGAACTTACGGACGCAAATTTATTGGAGATCGGCAGAGCAATGCCCACTGATTAAGCAAAAAAATGCATTTATATGCCCCTACCACTTTGCGGGAGAGGGGAGCATATAGATTTGCCTGTCTTGCTGTCCGTACGTTGACCGGTTTGTGTCTCGTGTAACTCCAAACGTATAAAGGCTAGAGCCATGAAATTTCTAAGGATAGTTGTCAGCATGTGACCGACCTTACGCACTTGGGTATTTTGACGAAATTTATTTCAGCTATGCCACCTGATTAAGCAAAAAATAGCATATTTAAATTAGTGTCGCGTTTAACTCTAACCATGGGACTGCTATAGTCATGAACTTTTTTACGAAAAGTTGTCAACATATGAACTTACGCACCTATGTATTTTGACACAAATTTATTGGAGATTGGCATAGTTATGCCACCTCCCTCATCCGCTGATAAAGCTAAAAATGTAGCGTGTTTAGACTTTATACGTGCCTGTAATTGTACAGGACATTTTGTGACAATACAGCGGAATGTGGGGGCTATCGGGTCCTACGGACACATCTCTAGTTTTATAATTTGCATTTTATCCTGAAATAATCATATTTTTTTTTGTCTTTTTATTACATTTACATCGATAAAGACAATTAGTAGACCATCCAAGACGAGAAGCAAAAACATTGTAAAAAAATCAAATGATGAAGTAAAACATCATATATTTCGATTCAGACATATGGCGTTTCAGACATTCAAATATAGTGCCACTTTGCAGATGTTATACTTATATACCTAAGAAATAAACACGCGAGGACAACTTTTGAAGCACATATTTACCTGAGGACCGAACACCCAATGCTTTGCAAAAACTGTCTAAAATGTGTCATAAAACAACAAGAACTATACACAGAAACTAACCATCGCATTTGTATAGTTACTGATCATAATACACATGTATACCTTTCTCTTACAATTCGTCGCTTGTACATCTTCAAAATGAATAAACCGTTCAATCTCTTGATATAGTCTGTTAGGGTTCACGAATAATACAATTCAAAAAGACGTACATACTGTTATACAAGACTTCAGGTGAAAACTGAGAATATTTCCTTCGAATTACAAACATTAATTCATTTTTCAAATTTAGCCTAGTACGTATATATGCACATTAATAAACCTTGAACATCGAACAGTTGGTGTGACATGCTTGCGAAAACTCCAATATTCTAATATAATGTACGCTTCAAATTCTTCTATGGTAAAATCTGATCTTTCATTTTCAATTCCCTAGACACATTCAACTGGAAGCGGATAATATGAAGCATTCGATGAAAGATTAATTGCAAGATAAAACGAGTCTCATTTCATGAACTTTTCTCTAAGAAAATCAACTCGTACAATATTCAGTATGGAAACAGCATTATATAAAATGTAATACTTTTATTTCCCCTTAAACCCATTATAAGGTAATTCAAAGTGCAACCCCCTTTTGACGCTGCCTTAAAAGCTCGTCACATCCAATTACATAGATGAGATTCGTAGAAGTCAATCAAATATTATTTCAATTGTGCTTTGTTAGAAATACTTTTTGTTCCTTATTACGCTCCTAACTGGTTAACATCGCATGTTACAGAGTACCAGGGAATTACAAAACACTCAAGCTATTGATTATTTTGTTTGTCGCTAATTCATCATAAAAAGAAACTCCGCAACACACTGTCATGTAACAGACTTGTTTCAAATACCAGTTCGATTTCCCCTTGCAATAGCAAAACTAGTATTAATGACAATTTCAGAGAGAAATTCAAAAACCTTTAAAGATATACTATGCCCATCTTTGCATAAAATACTTTTATTGCAGAAATTAATTGAAATCAAGGGAATTCTTACTGAAAATGTCTAATAAGGCTACTTGAATACACACACTATATATGGCAAGCTGCATTCCCTATTCCAGGTCATGTTATGTTGGAGTTTTTTTTAATGACACTATGTATTTATACTGTGTTTACCTATAGTGTGTAGAGTTTTAAACGTATCGGATAACATATTTAATCTGTGTGTACTCAAACATGTTTATTATATATTCAAAAAGAAAAGGTGTAGTAGTTATTTCTATCTGAAACTTGAGCATAATATATCTTTAACTTCTTTGTCCTGTATGACACAACAGCCAGCTTCCAGAAAGACGAACACAGAAATAAAAATATATAACAGACTATCGCTTTTGACGTAGATGCATCCATCATGAATATTTTTATTATTACAAAACTATCTGACAGAACAACATAAAATGACTGAGACGTAAGGCCCAGAAACTAAATTTAGCAATGTATCAGAACCTTGACAGCTAAATGTTATGACAAGCGTAAAAATAAACTAATTCAAAATAAATTCTGTTGTAGGAAAAAGCAAATTCATACTGAATTTATACGCTGGAAATTGCAATGTTCTAAAGATTGTTTTTTTTTTAATGTTGCAATTTATTACTCTAGGCAGAACTATTTATTGAAGCGTCAGTGCGTTTACTATACGGGACACGTTCACCCACCATCGTAAAATGCCAGACAGGTTTAAAGAGGCTGTACTCCAGATCTGACATAAAAATTTTTTTTCATAAATTATATATTTAGATGCCGTGAGATTATAAAAACATAATATTTTACTTCAAAACTGATTATAAAAGTGAAAATAGAATAAAAAAAATATTTTCGCTCCAGCCTGATTTGAACTCTGGACCCTCATGTTAAAAAAATGTTTCCAACGCTTTTACTGTCACCACCATCGCCGAATGTGATATTACAGATATTTACTTTAAATCTTATACGATATAGTTATACCGTCGCGTTACGCTATAGCACTTTGAAAGGGAAAAAATCAATTTTTAATGTAATTATATGAGTTATTTTTTGTCAGTAAGTTATTTTTTAAGCATTAGTCATAAATATTACAAAATTCATAATACAAGAAAACTTTCTTTTTTGTCATCTGGAGCACAGCCCCTTTAAATATCAAACAGTTTATACAATCCATATCTGGATACTCACTTAGATTTGACAAGTGTCATATTTATTGGCTGACAAGTTTTATCGTTCTTTTTTGATATTATTGTATGCAAGCAATACAAACAAAAGCGTTCCTAAACGATCAATAGTTGCAGTTTGAACAGTTGTAAAACCTGTGATGCAGACGTTGAATATTCCCAGAATTCAATAATTGAAACAACTGTTGAGAGTTGTTGATAAACAACAGAAGTATTTTTAAATAAACTTGTATGGATTTATGGATTTAAAGGATGCAACGTAATCATTTAACGACAGCAAGCACCTTTTTTGTCCGCTAATGAAAGGGGTTGCTTTCTAGTGCTTGTATATAATTTAAAGGTGATGGGATGTTCTCATACCTTGCAGAAAGATGCACTAAGCTCCTTTGTCTGCCGCTGTTCTTTGCGTTTACAAGAAGATGTTGCAGTACTCAAAATCCATTTCAAATTTTTCTCTTCGTTTGCAAAGAGTTTAAAAGTCAGTTACATATTTGATGAATGTTTACATTGTATAAGCTTGTAAACAGTAAACAAGCTTGCTTAAATATTTGAAGTATTTATCTGTTAAAATATACTTTTCATGCTGTTCTTTACAAATTCCCTCAAACGCCTCCTTACGATGTTGTGTAATGTAGCAGACAAAGTTAGAAAATGTGTATGTCATCCAATATTAAAACTCCAGACGCTTGACATAAAAGATGATTGTGTGCAAGGAAAAATAACGAGACAAATGTATTTGTTTAACTAGTTTATTAAGTGTCAGAGTAAAAATTAAGCTTAAGCCGTTTGGAGGGTCATCGAAATAGTTCACACATCGTGCAGAAAATCCGTAATATAAGCTACCACTTGTGTGTTCAACTTACAGATTCTTGCATTTTAATTACGTATGGACTGGTACATTAATGTCTAAAAACTAAAGTCAAATCTTCTTAAGTTAGAATTTTTAAACCTAAATATGTTTTTTTCTCATTCATATTTTTAGCAGAAAACAAAAGATTACAAAGCCATGACTACTATTGCATGCATTTTGCATTTAATGTAGAATGAATTCATTTCTTTGCGTTTTTTACTGTATGGTTAAAAAACAAAGTAAGTCTTTTTTCCGTAACACGCTGCGATCTGCAACTATGACTTATATGGTTGTCTAATATACAAGCCAACTTGCAGTCAGCTACTTTTCGAGCCAGTTTCATTATCATAAAAGGCTCTCTTTCTGACAAAAGGTTGTCGATATTTTTGTAAAAGAATACAACCCGACGTTTAGTAAGATGCTACCTTATCAAACTGTCAGCTGTGAAATTCAACCTGGTCGTTCTTACGTGATTAATAGGTCAATTTACTTAATGTGTTTCTCTTAAGTCTAAAGGTTGAACGTTAATGGTTGAAAATATAAAAAAGAAGGAATATTATAGATATTTTTCGAACGGATAAATGTTTTTAAATGCAGATTTATACAAATAGTTAAAATTTCATTGGGCAGCATCAATCAATAATGAAGTAGGTCAGTAGGTCACATGAAAGTCAAGGACAAAGATGGATAAAGGTTAAGGACCTTCCTACTCCATCTAATGGTTTCTTTCGGAGGGGGCGGTACCAAGGTGTGCTTAGTCAAACTTATACTCTCCTGCGCATCGGTCGAATGTTTCACTTTCTTAGCTCTGCTAAAATTCCATATTCAGAACGATATTTTTATTTTTAGACAGGGAAATCCACAGTAACTTTTCAGCCAGTCGGTAACAGGCCTACAACGAAACGTCCATACATACACTTGACAACCCAAAATGTAAACAAACAATGCATGTCTGCATGTTACTTATGTATTTCACTTTTAAAAGTGTTTTTTTTTTAAATGTATACGTAAATAAGCCAGTAAAACTATCAACAAGGTTAAAATCAAGATGGCATGGTTGTTTTGTAGACGTTTAATTACTGTATTAAGATGTATTAAAATTTCATTGATGCAGCTTCAATAAATAATGAAGTAGGTCAATAGGTCACATGGAAGTCAAGGACAAAGGTGGATAAAGGTTAAGTACCTTCCTATGCCATCTAATGGTTTCTTTCGGAGGGGGCTTAGTCAAACTTATACTCTCCTGCGCATCGGTCGAATGTTTCATTTTCTTTAGTTAGCTCTGCTAAAATTCAATATTCAGAACGATTTTTTTTTATTTTCAGACAGGGAAATCCACAGTTACTTTTCAGCCAGTCAGTAAGTAGCCTACAACGGACCGTCCATACATACACAGGACCACCCAAGATGTAAACATACAATGCGTGTCTGCATGTTACTTATGAATTTCACTTTTCAAAGTGTTTTTTTTAATATGTACACGTAAATAAGCCAGTAAAACTATCAACAAGGTTAAAATCAAGATGGTATGGTTGTTTTTAGACGTTTAATTGCTGTATTAAGATGTTAACGTAAACGCGTAGTTGAAATGTGTTTACAAATTTGTCAGAAAACACCTGTCTATTTATAATTTTTGGAATCACATGATCGTTTAAACCAATGAAAAACGGTTTCAAGATTTTTCGGTTTTGGGGATATTGGTGCACTTTCATTGGTTGTTTAAAAGTTCATTTAAAGTCAATATCATAAATCTACTCTTATTAAAGCAGCAGTGTGAAGTTACGGTAGTGTATTCACCTTGCTGCTTAGGGAGCGTATCAAACTTACTGCAATATTTATTTAGACAGCAAGTCAAAAAGAAAAGAGAACATTTGTGAGAATTAAGCAGGACATATTCATATGTTTATCGAAAAGCTGCCATAATGTGTGTCAGCAGAACTGTTAATGTTTCCTTAATTCAAACAATTCATTGAAAGATACATCACAGGTGGCGATTTAAATAATGAAGGTTTATCAAATGATGGTGATACATATTCAAGCTGGTTCGGATGGTACTAATATAAAACACTTGTGTTTACTACTAGTAAGAATCTAGAGCTATGTCCATGGAACACGGATACCCCTAGTTCGATATGTTGTCAAGCACGTGTAGCATAAGAAAGAAGGCCAATACTTGTAGCAAAAAAAAAAAAAAACAAAAACAAAAACAAAAAACAAACAAGAACTTTGGCTGTCAGATGACAATGCCCCCGAAGTGGTGCTTTGACTTTGGGCTGAAGACCAGTCAATCAAAGTTCAAGGTCAAATAAATATAGGTCAGTGGAAAGGTCTTGTCCACAGGGGTGTTGTGTCCAAGTAAAATGTTAATCGACTTTCTTAAAAGAAGGTTATGGCTAATGTAAAAGTTTTTGGACAATTGGATCATTAAGATAAAGGTCATTCAGGAGTCAAGGTCAAATAATTATAGGTCAGTGGAAAGGTCTTGTCCAAAAGGGTCCAAGTATGAAGTAAATCCAGTTACTAATAAAAAAGTTATGGTCAATATTAAAGTTTTTGGACAATTGAACTTTCAAGGTGAAGGTCGTTAAAGGGCCAAGGTCAAATTTATATACGTCACTGGGGAGGTCTTGTCCAAAGGGATGTTGTGTCCAAGTGTGAAGTAAATCCACTAAATAATAAGGAAGTTATGGCCAATGTTAAAGTTTTCTGACGGACGGACTGAAAGAATGACGGACTGACAAATCAAAAACTATATGCCTCCCTTCGGGGGCATAAAAAATGACAATGAAAATCCATTGCTTTACTATCTGCTGATCATTTGTACTTTTAGGTTCTTTAATCTCCCGCCCAGCCCCCCGCCCCACCCCCGGAAAAAAAATTCATGAGTGAAAGCACAATATGGAGTTTTAGACCTACAGCTCTAGATTTGTAGTAGGACTGTAATAAAATATAATCACTTTATATCAGGTTCATAAAACGTTTTTAAAACCGAAGTTATGCATGTGTAACTTTTTAAACTCTATTTATTTACTTGATAAACACGATAATTCAAACAACAGTAAGTCTGAAATGTAAACGTGTCTGAATACCAAGTACCTGGAATAATATTTCACCAAAAGAATTTCGTTATTTTTGAAATTCAAGAACTTCGTATTGTTTCTATTTATTCACAGTTAAATATGTTGGAGCGTTATGATTTATGCATTCATCATAATCAATATTCTTCAATGATGATTCAGCAGGTTTTATTTATTTGCATTTGAGTGGAAACTAAAATATGTCTCTATATAACGCCATATAAGCATTTGTTTATATTGTGCAATTTGGTAAGGTGACAGGTAAATGTCTGTTAACACTTGGTCATCCCCAAAGCCCAACAAATGTGTTACTCCCATCTTTCAGAGCCTTAAATTACATTTCCTTACACTTTTCTAAAGCTGAAGCTTCATTTAGAGTAATTGTGCAAAATGCTTTCAGGAAATCTCAAATTACTTTGTAATATGCACTTGAAATGCTTCAATGCTTAAGTGACATCCCTATTCAAATCTGGTGAGAAACATCAACCTGAATTAAATAATGCTACGCTCCAAGGGAATTATTAGTTGCATTATAATGCAGAGCTCAGCATTCCATACGGTTTTATATTCCCCGAAGATGAACTTAACATTATATGTTCAGAACAAACGGCATCATATTATGTAAAAACAATATTAAAAACAACAAATAATGTCCAGCAAAATGCACTTTTTTTCTCCATCTGTCAAGCTGAGCCGAGGCCTTTTTTATACACCGTTTGTGATTTTAGTTGATGTCTACATAATTTACAGATATATCAAATTCATTGTAATTAGTTCATGTCGACATAATTTACAGATATATCAAAGTCAATGTAAGTAGCTGATGTCGACATAATTTAAAGACATATCAAAGTCAATGTATGCTCATGGTTTATTGTTTGCACCGTTGTTTGAATTATTTTTACATAATCTTATAAAAAAATAAAATTTTAAATGCTTAAGGAACGTGTCA
This sequence comes from Cyclina sinensis, assembly GCA_012932295.1. Lineage (NCBI taxonomy): Eukaryota > Metazoa > Mollusca > Bivalvia > Venerida > Veneridae > Cyclina > Cyclina sinensis. The sequence continues at coordinate 4,047,495 of JAAONU010000003.1, forward strand.
CTGGTAAAGAAGCTTCTACGGAGGAAAAAAAGGTTTCCGTAAAATAAAATTGTTCATGAAAAAATTGTAGAGCTTTTTACATTAGTATTATTAATTACTGTCAAAATACGCTTTTACTAAAATCAATAACCGAAATTCATCTATCTTTTTCTCGTTCATATAAAGGGCCTGCAACGGATGTGTGATTAAAACAAGTGAGTTAATATTGCGAGACTTTCAGGCAAGCAGAAAATATTGTTAACTGGAAACTGGTAGTTAAATAATGTAACAACACTTTATTAACAACCGATTTTGTCGACACAGGCTTCAATTTCCGCAATTTTCTACAGTAAGTCACAAAAGATCATTTGAATTAAGTTTGTCAGCCTAGATTTTATTCGCTGCAACTGTCAACTACAATATGTAAGCTTTATTCCGGGTAAATGATAGCTTGTCCTATTTATGCCACGCATTTATAGCCACATTTAGTAAACTGGTTTAACCATAAAATCTGAGACGGATGATTTATAGTTTACCTGACTGAAATAATACCCTTTTCCTGGACACTTTGCCATTCCATTTATAACAAATGTTAACTGCCTACATTTTACGCACACCTTTTTTCCTCCGTTTAGATAAAAAAAATATATCGTCACGTTGTTTTTTGTACAGCCGTAATTAAGTATTAATCGAATGTTCTATCATTTCCAAGTTATTTATCAACAAATCACATTTTTTTTGCCTGGTAAAGTACACATGGGCAATAAATCATATCATATAGCTGTGTCTGTGCGTTCATTGCAGTCAATATTCGTATTATTTGTTCAATTTTAAAAGTAATGTAAAAAATAGATAAGGATGAAATTTACTTTTTTATGAAGAAATTAGAGAAAATTAATGAACATAGCGTATTAAACTAAAATAAACAAAAGTTATATTACTTCACTACAAATGATTGATTAATCATAATATATGTCATATATCTTTCAAAAAATTACCAACAGCAGAAAACAGTTTCTCGTATGACCCTACAGTAAAACCAACAGTCCTCTGAAAAAAAGATAAATAAATATCAGCAATTCAGGAATGACCAAGTGATTGAATGGGTGAACCAAAAAATATCCATCAGGCATAGAAAATAATTACATCGTATGCGTATAAATAATTAAAACATATGAAGGAAATTAATTTACAATTCATCAAAAGTAACGTTATTACTGAATGATTAACAAACTAAACCACAAGGGGCTACACAGTCCATAAGAATGATAAGGGCCATGAGGAAAAGTTATTTTAGTGTTTGAAATTGAACGTTGTCCAATCGCACTTCAATATATTTTCAAATCTATAAACAGTTACATTTGGGTAGCATCCCAGCTCAGTTAATTCAGGGACAAAATAAAATCTACAGACAAAACATAATTTCAACAACTTATATTAAGTTCAGTACTTTTCAGTTATCGCAAAACTATATAATATAGCAAAGTAAACTGATGGTATTAATGTTTGAATAAAAATCCAAAGATATGAAATATTATTAACACAGTTACAGATACATAGAGAATATTCAAGTTTTTTCTATAAATACGGGATTTATTTTCAATGAGTGGTATGAAAATAAATGTTTCATGAGTGGCGATAGCCACGAGTGAAATATGATAATTTTCATACCACGAACTTGAATTTTCTGTTGATTATATACTTTACTCTTTTTTGACCTTAAGATTCGAAAGAATTCCCCTTTAATTTAGTGTATTGGCTGAATTTAGAAGAAAGTAGTCCGGCAAGACACCAGTGAAAATACGGAAAATATGTTTCACTTCACTCAATATTTCATTTATAAGTATATAAATAATACTAATAATAATACTTTCAATCCAAATTTAGAATTCACGTTGCATTTACACTTGTGTTATGGGCATTTGCTTTTGATAAAATTAAACGAACTTCCAAGTGTTTTTGGAAGCAAGTATATATCATTCTGATAGTGACATTTTTTATCACAAGCAAAGCGACTAGACTCGTTTGTTCTCCCGTTACACTGGCAATAAAATGTCAGTTATTACGTCACTTATCTTTTTTCAAATACAAATATATTTAGTGTATGTTTTTGTATTATATACGATTAACTCGAGGAAAACATCTAAATAAAAAACTAAATTAATTATTTTTTTCCTTTTGTTTCTTTTGAACATAATTTTTTGGGGGTTAGTCTTTCAGTTAACCAATTTTTAGTATAATTTGGCTAAGTTTATTTTCTCATAGCATTACATGAACATAATGTTTAATGTTTTAATAATGTTGTCTTTCTTTAAAGTTTAACACATGTATAGAATAATTAGTTAATACTAATTACTATTGTACGGTGTGGAGGGGGATGCTCTCGACCCCCACATACCTATGTACGAGGACAATAAAGATATTACACCCCTTCAAAAAGAAAAAAATAATTATTTGAAGTACAAATAGAACAGATATACCTTAATTACTATCTGATAAATTATATTGTTATTTTAAGCTAGACAAAGAAAAAAACACCATAAACCATGGAATGAAATGCAATGTGTATAGAGCGTGTAAATTTTTCATAGGGTAACGTATTTATTGCTTATTAAAGAACATTCTGAGGAATTTTATTATAAAAGTCGTTTATACAAAATGCATCAAGATCAAAATAGTACACAAATATAAATGTCTGCTTTGCCTTTAAAGCGTTTAAATATATGTTTTAAGAAATGTTTACCACGAAATAGATGATTTTCCTTTTGAAGTGACATTTTCTGAGCATTTCAATTTTGGAATCTTTCATCCTTAATTTCAGATTATTTTCTAACAAGAACAGTACGAAAATACCCTATCGATATTCGTCAAATTTACTTTTTATTTAATGCAACGAGAATCGCTCAAGACTTTAGAACAAGGCCAGCAAACCGATATTATAGTCATGGACTTCAGCAAAGCATTTGACAAAGTCGATCATCATAAACTTCTTCTCAAACTTGAGAGATTAGGTATTAATTCAGAGAGTGTTTCTTGGATCAGGTCATTTCTTTATGGTCGCACCCAGCAGGTTGCGGTAGAAGGTCAAAACTCGGAAAGCCTACCAGTCCTATCAGGTGTCCCCCAAGGCTCGGTCCTTGGGCCTTGCCTATTCCTCTCATACATTAACGACCTACCTGACAGTGTAAAGGGCAAAGTTAGACTATTCGCAGACGATACAATAGTATATCTAACCATCAAATCCACCCGAGATGCCGAAACCCTTCAAAATGACCTTCATAGTCTTGAAAACTGGGAATCTGATTGGTCCATGGAATTCAACCCTGACAAATGTGAAATCCTTAGAATCAGCCGAAAAAAACATCCTATCATATTCCCTTACAAACTTCATGGTATTGAACTGAAAACCACAGAGGCTGCTAAATATTTAGGCGTAACAATAAGTAAAGACCTTTCCTGGACCAATCACATCAACAACATAACATCTAAAGCCAAAAATTCACTCAGGTTCATTAAAAGAAATGTTAAAACTTCAAATAAAAAGGTCAAAGAAACTGCCTACAAAACTTATGTAAGGCCCCAGTTAGAATACTGTTCTACGGTTTGGCATCCTTGGCAAAAATATTTAATCTATAAATTAGAACAAGTTCAAAGATCTGCCGCCAGATATGTAACTAATGATTATAAATACACCAGTAGTGTGTCCCAAATGTTGTTGGATCTAAAATGGCAAACCTTAGAACAAAGACGTAACATCAGCTCTGTCACTTTTTTGTATAAGATCCAACACAATCTTGTTAGGGTTGACCATCACCACCTGACACCCACAAGAAACCTGAACTATCTTATCTTATACCACATTCAAGGACACAATATCATTCCCACTCATTCTTCCCAAGAAGTATTCGTCTGTGGAATGGTCTACCTGTGGCCTTGCAAGCTAGTCCCAGTATAGACACCTTTACTGGGAAGCTGCATCCTTTCCACCAGTTCTAAATCTATACACTGTTTTTACCTTTTTAACTTTAGTTCTGTAGTTCTTTTACCTTGAAAATCTAGTAACTTTGCACTTAACATATCCTAACAGCTATTCCCAGACAACGCGCCTGCTTAGTATAATCAATTGTTGATTGTGAAGCAGTACAATGTAGATGTAGATGTAGACTTTTTTGGATTATTAATTTTCTGCATGAATATAGTGGTGTATCATGAAGTTAGAGACCGTACGTACTCCAGTGGTTTAATTTACATTCTTGTACAGAACGTTTTGAAACAGGAAATTTGTTAAAACTTGTTAAATGGTTTCACATTTTGTCAAATAGCGATTCACTTATACTTTTCAACTCATTTAAAATCAATAAACTGCTTTCATATAGGATTTTGTTATATCAAAGCAAAGACCTTAAAAGAAATTCTCGAATCTTTATTTAGATAAATAAGTAACCTGTACAATATTTTATTCATCCACTCTAAATAATTTCAGAAATTGTCTCTCATAATGCCGTAGATTTCTTCGTGTTAGTATAAAATTTTTTGGCAAAAAGATAATAAATCGTCAATTAAGTACAAGAGCATCTCATGTGGATTTGTTTACGGTAATTCAATGCTTCCTGGAACAATAACTCGCAATTTGTTGTCAATCAAAGCTTCTGTAAGTTCTGTTCAGACTAAAAGTTGAAAAGGAAAGCAATGTAGAAAGAAAAGGATACACATTCAGATGTTGGCTGAGGTAATATTAATTATTTTATACATTGCAAATGATCAAAAATATATTTCCTTAATGCGACTTACTTTAAGATGTAAACATGTTATCCCGTTAGTCACTGGGTACGAGGGTAGAGGCTTACTTCATATTGTAAATAAAGAGCACTTAAGCCACTACTGGGACACAGCAGATTTAATCGTGTGCAAGTAATACAAGTATTCTTAAACAATCAATAGTTGCAGTTTGAACACTTGTAAAAACTGTGATGCAGACGTTGAATATTCCCAGAATTCAATAATTCAAATGATTGTTGAGATTTGTTGATAAATGACAGACAAATGACAGAATGTGTAATAAACGTGTGAGGATTTATGCAATGTGCAATGTTATCATTTAACGACTGCATACACTTGATATATAAAGGAAATACTCCTTTGTCAGCTGATGAAAGGGGGTTGCTTCCTAGTGCCTGTATATGCTTTAAAGGCGATAGGATCTTTTCATGCATTATAGAAACATGCGCAAAGCCCATTTGTCTGCTTCAAACTCGCAGTTCTTTGCGTGTCCAACTAGATGCTGCGGTATTGAAAATCCATTTCAAAACAATTCTCTTCGTTTGGAAAGAGTTTAAAGGTTGGCTACATATTCAATAAATAAATGTTAATAAGCTGGTAAACAGTAAACAAGCTTGCTCAAAAATTTGAAGTATTTATCCTTACAAGTATACTTATCATGCTGTTCTTTATAAATTCTTCCAAAGTCCTCCATACGATGTTGTGTAATGAAGCAGACAAAAACTAGAAAAATGTTTATGTCACCTAATAATTAAAACTCCAGACAATACAGCAGAGATCAGCATAACATTAAAGATGTCTGTATGCAAGAAAAAAGACGAGACAAATATGTTGTTTTTACTTGTTTACAAAGTCTTTGTGTTAAAGTAGATAGATGTACGTTGAGACGTTTGGACTGTCGTAAAAATAGACCACAGAATGTACAGAAAATCCGTAAAATAAGCTACCAGTTGTTTATTGTCTACTTTCTGATTTTTGTAATTTAATTATCAAATGGATGAGTACATGTATGACTTAAAGCTAGAATCAAACCCTCTTAATTAAACTAGGATATTTAAACTTTAAATTTTACTTTTCGTTATTCATACTTTTTTTAGCAGACAAAAAAGATAACACAGCCATGTCTATCGAATGCACTTTATATTTAATGAACTTTCCCTCCTTTTTTTGCTTTATAGTCCAGAAATATAGTAAGTTTCTTGCTGTATCATACTGCAATCTGCATTCTATATAAATGTATCAGACTGAGAAGTCTATGACATATTGTATTTACACTTCACTATACCTTTATGTTACCATTCTATTTGCAAGAAAAGAAACAATACGCAAGAAGGTAGCTATGACATATGTATGCGGTTGTCTAATATACAAGTCAACTTGCTAGTCAGCTAGTTTTCGAATCAGTTTCATTCTCAAAAAGGCTCCCTCTCTGACAAACGGTTGCCGATATTTTTGAAAAGAATATAACCCCTAGTTCAGTGAGTCGCCACCTTATAAACTGTCAACTGTGAAATTCAGCCTGGTCGTACTCATTTTAAATATGTTTTGCACATAGGTAAATTGCGAAAAGAAATGGTATGAATGGGATTATATTAACTCAAAACACCTTTGTAAAGTGGACACAGTCATTTAAACTGAAACGTGAGTAACAGGTAGATTTATCAATCTTTACTTAATGTGATTCTTCTTATTCTAAAGTTTGAACATTAACGTTTGATGTTTGGTTTGTTTCACTGGGGTTAAATGCGAGTTTTAACAGCTGAGGTCATATCCCGGCGGTCAGTCCACCTAACCAATGTTCCTGGTTATCCAACCACTTCACTAATCAAATTCTCCGCAAGTGAGTGAGTGACTACTTTTTCACTTGCTACAGAAATGAAGGATAAATGGCCTATAGACGCATTGTCTGAGATCAATTTATCACGGGGAAATTTCACCAGCTCTTTATAGTTTTTGAAATGAAAAATGTCATTTTTTACCATGCAGATTCATTAATTTTATTCGAACTCGTCCTAAATCAGTAACTTCTTTATTATAGGGTAAGAACACGCCGAAGCAGAGGTAATTCGAGATATTCTTGAATGTATGGTAACGACATTGTTTTTTTTTCTTACATGAAGACCAGTACATATACTTCCGACTGATTCACTACCACCAATCTCAGAAATAATAACACCTAAAGCCTAAGATTAATTAGTGTAAGTGTATCATTTCTTTGCAAATTGATATATTCAATAAAAAAGAAATTCATTGAAGAACTAGAGCATCACAGATGGATTTTATAGTAGTAATTAGGTACTTCCTGGAACAATACCCTAAACATTTTGCTTAATCAAATCTACTCTAATATCTAATTAGACAACAAGTCGAAAAGAAAAGAGAAATTTTGTAAGGCAGTAGATATTCATCTGTTGACTGGGATGATACTATGAGGTGTGTCAGCAGAATTACTCATATTTCCTTAATGCATACAATTCAGTGAAGGCAAACTTACTGATTCATCACAGATTGCGACTTTATCAAATAAAGGTATTCAAGCGGGTTCGGAGGGTACTAAAACACTTGAATTTACTACAAGTAAGAATCTGGAAATATTTCCATGGAACAAAACATTCCTGGATGAACATCTGTGCGTGAAAAACATTGTTTATCTCAGTAACTCAGAATAATATCTCCAAAAGATGCATGAGGATTTGGACATAAGATATATTCTCGATACCTCATGTAGTGAAAAATATGAATGCCCTTAATTCCACTACTGTATAGGAAGGCTTATGCTAACTTAACAGTGAAAATGTTTAAACTGAAATCATTTCACACAAACAAACAAACATTAAGAAACAATATACCTCATTTTATTTTACGATCGTTACAAATAACAGCACACTAAACATAAATGTCTACTTATTTTGTCATTTATTATCATATTAGCATTCACATAATGTCAAGATAACACAGCTAACATGTAAAATTACATGTTAGCTAGGATTATTACTTTTATCCTAGAAATAAAACAAAATATTTGCTTTAAATATATTTTCAATCTTTATGCTGTAAAAATTAGAAAATGGAATTAAAGCAAGTACTACAACGTTAGATTGACATAAAACCTCCGCGTGACCCTATATATTTTTGGGCCAGAACGTAAGTGCTGACAATAACAGACACACAGAGTCGAAGACTTACGGAAATTGCAAAATAACACTCGTTTTTATTCCTGTGAATTTGCGTCAATGAATCAATTCTCTTGCTCAGTAGTCTATGGTGTGTTTTTAATGTAATATAAACAAGTAGTGTTCGAACTTCAAGAAGATTGTGATTGTGTCTGACGCGTTGCATTTTTGTAATACGGACGAAGTTTCTTCGAAATGACTCGGCGTGTGTGATGTTATTTAATGAGTGAAAGCACAATACGAAGTTACAGACCTAAGGCTCTAGATCTGTAATAGGACTGTTATAACATATAATCATTCTATAAGATTATAAGGTTCATAAAGTTTTAAAAATTAAATAATGCATGTGTAACTTTCAAGATCTATTTATTTACTTGACAAACACGACAATTAAAACAAAAGTAACTCTGAAATATAAACGTTTCTGAATACCAAGAACCTAAATTAATATTTCACCAAAAGGAATTTTGATATTTTTTAATTAAAGGATTTACTTCGTGTTGTTTCCATTAATTCTAAGATAAATTTGTTGAAGCCTTATTATTAACGCATTTAGCATAATTAATACACTTCAGCGATGATTCAGCAGGTTTTACTAAACTGCAATGGAGATGAAACTAAAATATGCCTCTAAGTAACACCACATAAGCATCTGATAAACAAACACTATGGTAAGGTGACAGGAAGTTGTCTGTTCAGCAACACTTGGCCATCCCCAAAGCCCAACAAATGTGTTGCTCCCATCTTTAAGGACCTTAAATTACATTTCCTTACACTTTTCCAAAGCCATTAAAATTGCCAAAGCTTCCAACTAGAGTAACTGCGGATAAAGCTTTCAGGAAATCTCGAATTACTTTGTAATAAACACTTAAAATGCTTCAATCCTTAAGTGACAATTCCATATCAAAACTGGCGAGAAACATCAAACTAGATTAAATAATGCCAAGCTCCAAGGGAATTATTCGTTGCATTTTAATGCAAAGCCCAGCATTCCATACGGTTTTTTAGTCACCAAAGGTGAATTTTACATTTCAGAACAAACTGCATCATATTATGTGAATTTATTAAGAAAACTAATAATGTCCAGCAAATGAACATATTTTTCTTCATCTGTTAAGCTGAGCCGGTGCCTTTTACCATACACCGTTTTTGATTTTAGTTGATGTCGACATAATTTACAGATACATCAAAGTTAATGTATGTTTGTGGGTGCCACTGGTAAAGAAATATTAAGGAGTAAGAGGTTTTCCGTTTATGAAATTGTTATAAGAAATTGTAGAGCTTATACATTAGTATATCTAAATACTGTCAAAATATGTTTTAACTAAAATCAGCAACCGAAAGCCATCTACATTTTTTCTCGCCAATTTAAAGGGCCTGCAACGGAAGTGTGATAAAAACAAATGAGTAAATGTTCGAAATTTTCAGGCAAGCAGTCGAAATCGTTGACAAGAAACTGGTACTTAAATATTGAAAAATCACATTGTTAACAACACTCTGAAATAGGAATGTTCACTGAGGAAAGTTGTTCAACTTTCGTCCAAAGTGGCGGAGAATCAATAGTTTTCAGATTTTGTCGACACAGGCTACAATTTCCGCAATTTTCTACAGTAAGTCACAAAAGATCATTTAAATTAAATTTGTCAGCCTAGGTTTTATTCCCTGCAACTATCAATTACAATATGTAAGCTTTATTCTTTGTAAATGTCAGCTACTCCTGTTTATGCAACGCACTTACAGCCACACCAAGTAAATTGGTATACTTATAAAATCTGAGACGAATGATTTATAGTTTACCTGACTGTAATAACAACCTTTTCCTGGACATTTCACCATTCCATTTATAACAAATTTTTAGCTGCCAACAATTTACAATTGTAATACACACCTCTTTCCTCCGTTAAATGAAAAACATCGTCGCGTTGTTCTTTGTACAGACGAAATTAAGTATTAATCGAATTTTCTATCATTTCCAAGTCACTTATCAACAAATTACAAACTTTTTGCGTATTAAAGCACCCGTGGGTAATAAATCATAACATTTAGCAAAATATGTGCCAGCATTGCAGTCAATTAAGGTAAATTTAGAATAGTAGTTTAAAAAATAGGAAAAAGAAAAATAAAATACTTTTTAATGAAGCTTTTACAGAATGTAAATGACACGGCGAACTCAATAAAATAAAATAAAAATTTCATTATTTCTTTCATTTTTACAACAATTGCTTAATCACAATATATATTATATATCTTTCAAATTATTACCACTATCAGAAAAAAAGACAGCTTCTCTTGAGACCCTACAGTAAAACCAACAGTTTTATGGATAAAAGACGAAAAAATATTTTAAAAAATCAGGACTAACAAAATAATTGTATTGGTGAACCAATGTCAATCAGGGATAGAAAATATACAGCGTATACGTATAAATAAGTTTAAAAAAGACGCACACACAACAGTATTTTTTTCAAATTTATACATAGTTACATATGAGCAGCATCCCTGTTAGATCAGTTAATTTAATAATGGTCAAAATAAAGTTTACAGCAAAACCTGATTTGAACAGCTTATATTAAGTTCAGTACCCTGCAGTAAACTCAATACTACATAGCAAAGTAAACTGATGATATTAATGTTTGAATAAAAATCCAAAGATATGAAATATTATTTATACAAATACAAATACATAATACTTTCAATCCAAATTTAGAATTGACGTTGCATTTACACTTTTGTTCCTGGCTTCAGCTTTTGACAAAATTAAACTAACTTCCAAATGTTTTCAAAGCAAGTATATATTATTCTGATAGTGACATTTTTCATAACAAGCACAACAACTAGACTAGTTTATTCTCCCGTAATTCTCAATAAAAATGTAAGTTTTTACGACATTTCAATTTTTACATAGACAAATTTTATTATATTTTTTTTTTGTTTAAAGATGATTAATTTTAAGAGTTAGCAGTATTTGTTTGCTTATATTCTGAGATTTGACACATTTTTTAAGATTTCTGCAGTTTCCTTGTAAGTAATATTAATTTTTAAAACTAGACAAAAACAGAAAATATCACAAACCATGGAATTAAATACAATATGTATAGATCATGGTTATTTTTCCCTAGGGTAATGTATTGCATATAAAAAAGCATTCTGTGGATTCTGATTATAAAAGCTGTTGAAAAAGTTAATCAAGATCTAAACAATGTCAACTTTGCCTGTAAAGCATTTGAATATATGTTTCAAGAAATATTTTACCACGTTTTCTCTTTGAATTCCCATTTTCGTCTAAGCATTTAAATCTTGGAATCTTTTAGTCTGAATTTCAATTTATTTTCGGACAAGACTAGTACCACAACATCTAAACTTTCGATACCATATTTGTAAAAAACTTCTTATCATTTAACGTAATTAGAATCACTTAATATTTTTCTTTGGTTTATTCATTTTATTTCAGGTATATAGCATCAGTATATCATATAATTAGGGACCGTTCTTATTTCATTGGTTACAAATACATTTGAAACAGGAAATTTGTTAAACTTGGTAAGTGGTTTCGCATTTTATCAGATAGCAAGACTTTACTTTCAAAATTCAACCAGCCAATTCATTTATATATTTCAACTTATTTTAGATCAATAAACTGCTTTCCTGCAGGATTTTGTTGTATCAGAGATATTTTAGAGAATTTATTATCTTAATTGCAATAAATAAATTACCTCTACAACTTGCTTTGCCTCGTTCACTCTAATCAATTTAATTTCAGAAATCATCCCCCATAATGCCGCAGATTTCTTCGTGTTAGTATAGAACTTCTTGGCAAAAAGAGAATAAACCGTCAACAAAGTACTGGAGCATCTTATGTGGATTTTATGATGGTAATTCAATGCTTCCTGGAACAATAACTCACAATTTGTTCTCAAGCAAAGCTTCTGTAATTCTTGTTAAGACAAGTTGAGAAGGAAAGCAATGTAGAATGAAAAGAATACACATTCACATGTTGGTTTGGATGATATTAATAATTTAATAATACACTGCATATCATTAAAATTATTAATGTTTGCTTAAAGCGTGTAATTTCCACACATTTTTTGCCACGGATATATCGCAAAATTTCTTTTCAGATGTTATCAGTAAATATGTTACCCCGTGTGTGACGGGGAAGAGACTTACTTCGTATTGTAAATAAAGAGCACTTAAATGAATAATCACCGGGGCACAGACGGTTTAATCATTTTACTTAATCGATGGTCATGCGTTCGAATTTCGCTACTTCATTGTTTTCTTCCTATTTTAGCCGTAAAAAAGCCTAAAATTATGTTTTTGAAATGGGTTTATGACTTGATTTTAATTTTGAGGAACATAATAAGGCTTAGATCTGGAGGTCAGTTGCTTAAATGCATTTCATACATTTTACAGTAAAAGTTAGCATAATCCACTTAAAAGCATTTATAGTATTGAAAAATAAAGCTTTATAATATGAAGATGATACATATTTTTGTCTGTGTGGATGGTATCAAGTACTAGTGTTTGTAAGATAGTATTCATTGCATTCTCTTTAGTGCAGGTTAGTATTTCTTAACTCATTATTCATTGCATGGGGTTCATTATTAAAACGTTATTATTTCAAATTTCCAAGAATAGAGGTTAAAGGAACAATAAATTTTATGTTGATCTTTATTTGAGTTGAGAATAAGACTTCAGGACATAAAAATCTCGTAATGTTGACGTCTATTATCATACTTTGCATGTACATAATTTCAAGCGGAGACAGTCACGATGTGATTTGAATGTATTTGAAATTAAAGGAATATTTTATAGAATGTTACCATGTTTCGTGTCCTGCTTTGAAAAAAGGTTTGAAGCTTAGGATAAAGCTCTACTGCATGGAAAAACCAAACCGGGAAGCATTCTTGTTATATACTATGTGGCGAATTATTTACAAAATGATTTTAGTAGGTACTGAAGATGTTTATTTTAAAGCTCGGACTCACCGGCAAAACTGTGTCGACTGTTAACAAAAAAATGAAATAAAATAAGTAAATAAATAAATAAATAAATGTTGCCAATTTTTCATAAGTTATTTACATCATTTTATCTAGCGTAAAGCATCTGCAATTACAGACAAACACAATCGAAAATAAACACAACAAAAAACAAAAAATAAAAACAAACAAAAATTAAATCAGTTTCGTATTAGTAACTATCAGAATTTATTTTTGTTGTATCATTTTAATATAATAAAATAAAAAAAATATATAATAAATTCCTTTTCGCGTCATTAATGAAAATTATTATGACTATTATTTCAACTGATTAATAACTGGGTTTGTACGAATGAAGTTTGCTCCTCCATACACATACAATTTCTTCATAAATTCTTTTTTTTCTAGGTTTTCTCTGTTTGCTAATCGTTCAATTATAATATGTGATATTCCATTCATTTATATGAACCACAAAAACTATCTCAACAAATATTGAAATGAAATTATCTTTCCGGACTTGGTTCTATTGGTGCACACGCACAATGTTTGCAATAATATCCTGATGAAAATAATGTTAGGCTGAACAAGACAGAATCAAATTTACAAGTTAATGGACAAACACTGCATAAAATCAGTGCAATCAAGATAGCACAAATGTTAGTCTGAAGAATATATCAAATTAATATCACGGCTTACAGGATGTCGAATGTTATAATTTCTCATTGTAGCATTTGTTGAAGTGCCTTCAAGATGAATTTGCCTGTTGTTCATATTTATGATTGTAATATCACAGACTGTTTTGAGAGCTCTGTAAACAAAGAATAATACAATTCTTCATTCAACAATTTTAAATTGACGGAATTTGACATTTGACCTTAGGAATTTTAGCTCTTCAGAACATAGGCCTGAAGGTAAAGTATTTCGCTCTAAAAATAATGAAAATACTCAAGTGTTGAACAAAAAATAAGATTATAATAACTATAAAGTAATATTAACTTTTTTAATGAATTATCTGTCCTTGATGTCAAAATAGCTCTTGCAAATGTTGACATGCTTTATATAACATAATGAAGGGATATGATAGTAGAACAGTTGAGAATTAATCGACCTTTATATATATTAAGTTTAAGAGAATATTTCAGTTTTAGACATATTGTTGTAGAAAAACGTGTAAATAAGGTTTAGAAGACAAGGATGCTCACGCTAGTGCGATACTAAAACAAAGTATCCTCACTGTTCTTAACTACAAACTATGAAACAACAGATAGGATCAATGATTGTTTACATAATCCTCCGAAAGTTATACATGTGATTTTTGTTTATGTAGTATACTTTTATTCTAAATTAAGTCATTAAGCTATTTAAATCGTTCGTTTTTAGATCTCGTGCAAATTTATTGCGGTTATGGAAACGACTGTACTAATTACTTAAGAGAAATGCTAACCAATATAATATACACACTTCAACAGCGACAGAAATAGGTGATATTTTTACTGAAACTAAACAGACACAATATTAAAAACCTTTCGGGATCGTTGAGATTTCTTTTGCCTCTGCCTTGACTGGTAGAGTGTTTTACAAAAAAAATCATTTAACGCAGTGATCCTCTTCTGATAGTAAAACTTACATTATAAGGACATTTTACAAATAAGTCTAGACCTCTTCTTGATAATTAGAAAAATGTGAACATTTCACACAGATACAATCTATTCAGGTATGTTGTATTGCCATTTCTTTAAGAGTAATTGATCTAAAATGAAATGAGTAAAATCAATAAGATCTCTCACTTTCCAGCGTTCAAATCACACATCTAAAGTGTTACTTTCCACCTTAAGCAATTGCCTATACTGGCGACTGGTCGAACACTATTTTGAAATTTAATAAAGTCTAATTCAATCAACTGGTTCGAAACCCAGTGCGTTCGAAAACCTAAAAACACACATTCATTTTGAAAGATTATATAATAAATGCCTTAAATAAAGGGTCAGGAATATTGCAAAATTATATAAATGTAAACGTGCTGCAACATTCCTCCAACAGACAATACTGGATTGTAATGGCCCATTATCCAGAACGATCATTTTCAGAGAAAAAATCTCTAAAGACATCATGTCATTTTCTTGGTGAAACGCTTCATTGATAGTCTAATTCTTGTTTCAGATAGGAATTATTACTCAGAGAACAAAACATGTATCAAGCTACAAATAAGTTGAGAAGTAAAGAAGTTACGTTTATTGTAAAACAACATCAACTGTTTGTTTTTTCGAACAACTTAACTTTCATAAAAGGGACAAACTGAGCAAAGCTATTCGTTACATATACTGCGCATCGTATAGCGGTGGCATGGTATAAAGATGCCAGTTGTGCTAGGATCCTTTGCTATATTTATACCTAGATGTCTATGTAACCACAAATTATATCTAGCGTCTTCAGACATAAAAGATGCTTTCCAGAATGCAAAATATACTTTTTGACAGAACTGTGTTTTCTATCAATTCGAGCAAGATTGTTTTATGTTTTTGCTGCGGAAGACTTGATACAGTTATTTACAGTGTCACGGATGAGGGCACACTCGCTTCCATTCCTGTAAATCTAGCCTTTGATAACTGCGTAAGATATTCGATTTCCAGTGATCTGGAGAATATTTCTTTGTCAAGTTATTGATAACCGAGTAGAGGTCTAAATCCACAAGAGATGGGTTTGTTTCTGATGCATTGCCGCTTTATGTTCCGGACAGAGTTTTCACTTTCTCATTTTCTTCGATTTCTTTTAAGAAACCTAAACAATTCACGTGTGACTTATCTGTTGCATTACTAGCAAACACAATTCATTTGTTCTTTCAATAAAACTAATCAGCTATATAGATTTGGAGATTACTTTTTTTCCATTACAATTACTTCTTGATTGCAATTCAGTGCAAAAAACATGATAGTATCCTTGATTTATTTTTCATCAACAGAATTTGATACGTTTCAAACTTCAAGAGTTAACTTCATACTGTTACCATTTATGTTCAGTTGAATATGCTTATGCATTATTATATATACACTGAGCATTATCAATATTCTCAAACAATAATTCGACACTATGGTCTTTAATATTTCAAAACCCAAATCGCGCTTCTATGAATATCACAAAACATTTGATAAACAATTCAAACCACACAGTTCTGAGATCTAACAGGTGAATGTCTGGTAATCAACATCTGATCATCCCCAAAGCCAAACAAATGTTTTTCGTCTCTCGGAGCCTTAAATTACAATTCCATTCGCTTTTCTACAGCCATTAGAAAATGCTGAAGCTTCAATTTAGAGCAATTTGCGGAAATGCTACCAGGAAATCTCAAATTACTTTGTAATATACACTTAAAATGCTTTAATGCTTTATTGACAATTCCATATCAAATCTAGCGAGAAATATCATTCTGGAATCAAATAATGCTACAAGGGAATTATTAGTTCTGTGATAATGCAGACTTCCACATTCCATACAGTTTCATAGTAATATATTATCAGCTTGAAACGTTGATTCTACAAAAAGTACCGATTTATCTCTTTTCCGTGTGAAACATGTGGTAGTTTACCATTGTGAACATGTATCTTGAAAATGGTATAGTTATTTAACAGAAAAATGTTAATTATCTTGTTAATTACCTTGAAATATTATGTCAACACAGGCTATGAAGTCAGCGATTTTCTACTGTCAAATCACAAATACCGTTTAAATTAAGTATGTCAACCTACGTTTTATCCTCCTGCAAGGGTCAACTGCAATCTTTGATTTTATCCCTGTAAATGTCAGTCTCTCCTCATGAAGCAACGCATATACTAAAATAACTCGTATAATACAAAAATATCAGAGACTTTCCCGATTATAATTATAGCACCATTCTCCTGGACATTGTTGCATGATACTAGTAAGCAGCCTATATTTTACATTATACAGACGAAAAGAAAAAAAATGTTAATCGACTATACTATCATTTCCGAGTTACTTATCAACTTATTACAAAGTAAACTTTTTTTGCCTTTTAAAGCACCAAAATGAAATATATCGTATTCTGTGGCTATGTTATCGCGTATTTTGCAGTCATGATTTCTTTTTGGAAAGTGTTTTATTTCAATATTAAATGGCAGTAATTGTTCAAAATGTCATTACCTTTTAAAGAAGTAGAGAACTTTAATAACATAGGTAAATCAATCAAATCAAAGTTTTGTTCTTTCCAACACATAGTTACTCATGCCGTCTTTCATTCCAGTTCAGGTAATTCTTTCAACAAAGTTCTAGGGAGATCTTCCAATGAAAAAACGGTTTCTGGAGAGAGAGAGAGAGAGAGATTTGTAAACATATCGCCACCAGGCAAATATTATATTATATCCTAAACGTATTAATTATTCAAAAGATGATATGACAGAAATTAATAAACAAATCAATAAATAATTCATCAAAACTAACTGAGAATTATTAAATTAAACCGCATGACACAATGGTAGGATACTACGACATCGCGCTCCTGTTTTATGCTCTCTCGCGGATCAACAATCCGTCATTTGAAAGGTAAAATGGTCTTTTTCAATAAGAAATCTGTAAAGTTGCAAAAAATCTTGTTGTGCACCGAAGATTGGCTGGTGTGCTTTGTATTTACGTAAAGAAATTTTATAATGTAAAATTCTAGTTTAGGCCTGAAAACAGGTTTTTGTCTGAATGCATGCTAAAAAAATATTATTATTTCACATGCTATTCTGTTTACAAGGATTCAGATATATAAGATTCAGATATATAAGCTAACATAAAAGATAACTCGAGTTATGCTCTGGCACACAAATGGTACCAGTTTATTGTCTTTTTTAAACATTATATCAAACAGTTTAATCTTGTAATCTTTTTTTCTGAATTACATTTTTTTTCTTTCAAGAACTGTTCCAAAATTTTAGTATCTCTAACTGTATGCTTAAGAGCAACATTTTACAAAGAATAAAGACTATCATAAAACACTACTCTAAAATCGATGTATTCATGTATAAAGTGCTAAGTCCTCTTATTAGAGACTGTCTGTATTCCATGTTAGTGAAGTTGGCGGCCCGGCAGCCTAACCGCAGCGGGTTGGGGTGTTTATTTACAAATTAAAAAAGCGTCTTTTCATAATTCATTTACAGAAATATTTAAAAGGAATTCCCCGCTTGGTACGAAAAATGCGCTTTCCCGTGCAATGTGACCTACTCGAGCTGAGTAGTTTTTGTCAGAAAACAAACATCACCAACAGTAACGAGGGAGCGTTAACAATTTTTTTTAATTATACTTTTTTTTCACTGTGAACGAGCTGCTTTAAGCCGTTCGTCTTAAGATCTCGTGCAAATTCATTTCGGTTAGGGAAATGAACTAATTACTAAAACAAATGCTCACAAATAAAATATATACACCTCAACAGCCACATAATTAAGTTATGTTTAACTGTAACAGGGCCGACAAAATCTTGCATTATTAAAAACCTTTCGGGATTGCTGAGATTTCTTTTGTCTCTGCCTTGACTGTTAAGTGTTAACACAAAATTTCCTTAAATGCAGTGATGCTCTTCTATAAATAAAACGTTCATTATGAGGACATTTTAAAAATTGAATGTTATGGTATAAATATTTATTTATTTCACTTACGACAAGAAAAGTACAGGGAAAAAATCAAAACCAAGTATACACATATAATGTTCATATTTCATCAGTACATCTTTTGACTGGATTATTGTCTTATAAAGAAGAATGTATAGACACAATACTTCACTTCATAAAATGAAGTCGGCAGGATCTGTTGTTTTGACAATTCTTTAAGAGTAATTGATCTAAAACGAAATGAGTAAAATCATTAAGGTATCTTACTTTCCAGCGTTTAACTCACACTTTAAACGTTTTCACCTTACGCAATTGCCTGCACTTAGAACTAAGTACCTTTGTCCACCGTCTGGTCGAATTAAATAAGGTATAATTCATTTAACTGGTTTAAAACCCAGTCCGTTTGAAAACCTAAAAGCGCACATATTTATTTGAAAGATTATAAAATAAATGCCGGAAATATAAGGTCAGGAATACTACAAAATTATATCAATACATACGTTCTGCAACATTCCACCAACGGACAATACTGGATTGTAATGACCCATTATCCAGAAAGATCATTTTCAGAGAAAAAAAATCTCTAAAGACGTCATGACATTTTCTTGATGAAACGCTTCTGTGATAGTCTACTTTCTTAAGTTTAAAATAGAAATTAGAACTCGGAGAGCATAACATGTAGAAGCCTCAAATAAGTAGACAAGTAATGAAGCTATATTTATTGTAAAAACAGCATCAACTATTTGTTTTCCGAACAACTCAACTTTCATAAAAAGACATACTGAAAACTGCAAATCGTTGCGCATCATATTGCTGTTGCATGGTATAGGGATGTCATTTGTACTAGGATTCTTTGCTATTTTATACCTAGATGCCTTTTTTAATATTTACACATTATCTCTTGCGTCTTCAGACATACGAAATGCTTTCAAAAACTGCAAAATTTGCTTTTTGACAGAACGTGTTTTCTATAATTCAAGCCAGATTGTTTTATGTTTTTACAGAGGCAAACTTGATCCAGTTATTTACAGTGTCACGGTTGAAGGTATTCTTGCTTCCTTTCCTGTAAATCTTGCCTTTGATAACTCCGTCAGATAATCGATTTTTAGTGATCTAGAGAGTTTGTTTTGTCAAGTTACTAATAACCGAGTAGAGGCCTAAATCCACAAGAGATTGCATTGTTTATAATGCACTTAAGGCTTGTATACCGGACGGAGTTTCCACCTCTTATTTTCTTCGATTCCTTTTAAAAAAATATGTATAATTCACGTGAAACTATTAAAAATGTATTGCGTTACTAGGCAACACAATACATGTTTGCTTTTAATAAAACTAATCAGCAATATAATTTTGTAAATTGGAAGTTTTTAATGTACTGTTACTTCTTGATTACAGTTCAGTGAAAAATATGATAGTATACGCTCCAATTAGTATTCTCGAATTGTATTTTTTTCTTTTTTTGTCAACATAATTTGGTATGTTTCAAACTTTAAGGATTACCTTCATACTTCATTAACTTCATACTGTTTCAAACTTCAAGGATTAACTTCATACTGTTTCAAACTTCAAGGTTTAACTTCATACTGTTTTAAACTTCAAGGATTACCTTCATACTGTCTCAAACTTCTAGGGTTAACTTCATACTGTTTTAAACTATAAGGGTTACCTTCATACTTTTTCAATCTATTTTCAGTTACATACGCCTATCCATTATCTATGCACTAAACATTATCAATATTCTTAAATAATAAATCGACACTCAGGTTTTTCATATTTTCGGAAGAGATCCAAATCGCGCTACTAAAAATATCATACAACAATTGATAAACGAATCAAAGCAAACAATTTTGGGAATATAATAGGTCAATGTCTGATAATCAACAACTGATCATCTCCAAAGCTAAACAAATATTTTCAGAGTCTTAAATTACTTTTTCATTCGCTTTTCTAAAGCCATAAGAAATTGCTGAAGCTTCGATTTAGAACAATTTGCGGAAAATGCTTTCAGGAAATCTCAAATTACTTTATAATATACACTTAAAATGTTGTGAAGCTTTATTGACAATTCCATATCATTTCTGGCTGGAAATATAGAACTGGAATCAAATAATGCTACGCTCCAAGGGAATTATTATTTCGTGACAATGCAGAGCTCACCATTCCATACAGTTTCATATTAATATATGAACAATTTGAAACGCAGCTTCTACTAAAGTAACGAATTATCTCTTTTCCATGTAAGACATGTGATAGTTTAACATTGTGAACGTGTTTGTTCAAAGTGGTGTAGTTATTTAACAGAAAAAATGCTAGTTAGTTATCTCTAAATTTTGTCGACAAAGGCTATGAATTCTCCAATTTTCTACAGTCGAATCATAAATACCGTTTACATTAAATTACCCACAACGTTTTATCCTCCTGCAAGTGTCAACTGCAATCATTAAGTTTTATCCCCGTAAATGTCAGACTCTCCTCTTTATGTAACGCATATACAGAAAGACTAAACTAACTAGTATAATACAAAATATCCGAGACCTACCCGATTATAATTATAACATCATTTCCCTCGACACTTGATCTTTCTACTTGTTGCAAATGTTAAGCAGCCCACATTTTACATTTGTAACCCACACCTTTTCCCTCCGTTAGACACGCGAAATAAAAAAGTTAAACGAACATGCTTGTTCTATATCATTACCGAGTTATTTATCAACTAATCACACAGTCAACTTTTTTGCCTATTAAAGCACCCAAGGGAAATAAATCATATTGTGTGGCTCTGTTAATGCGTGTATTGCAGGCGGTGATTATTTAAGAATGTGTTTTTTTTTCAATTTAAAAAGCAGTTATTGTTCAAAATGTCATTACTTTTTAAAGAAGTAGAGAAATTTTATAACATCGACTAAATTTTGTTCTTTCATTACACATAGTTACTCATGCAAGCATACATTCCAATACGGGTAAAACAAAAATCTTTAAAAAAAACTTCTATTGAATTCGTCTAATGAAAAACAACTGTTTGTGGAGAGAGAGAGGGAAAGAGAGAGAGAGAGAGAATCATCCATTCAAGAGTGACAAAAAATGTGTTTGTGAACAAATCGTCAACAGGCAAATAATTAATTATATATTCTAAACGTATTAATCATTCAGAAAATGATATGACAGAAATTAAAAAAACCAAATCAATAAACAATTCACCAAAATTAACGGTGTTTTAAAATTATTAACAAAGTTAATCACTTGAAACCCATTATAATCCCGTAAAATGAATGGGGTCACAGGGTCACCAGACAAAGTTCCTTTAGTGACTGTAAAATTGTACTGAAATATTTCATAATACGTCTCTGACAAATATGGAAGCACAGAGGTGACATGGGTGATTTTATTTTCAGAATGAGTTTATTGTTCATAATCCGTGGGAGCACAGTATTTTACTGAGTTTATTTTTAGTTATCTGTGGGAACAACTTACTTGCTAGAGATTATTTTTAATATTTTCTTGAGAATAGTTTAATTGTTGAAGTTTTTTTCTAATAAGTTGTTCCCACACAATTCTTCAACGAATAGAAAAAAAAGTTCCCACAAATTGCTTCAGTGCCTCTGTAGACAAACATTATTTGATGTGAAACATTTACATGGCATATTGGTTTTTAACATTCTCTTTGCCACAAGCAAAGCGACCACACTACCTTGCTTTCCGGTTACAAGTTCAGCCACAGTGAAATAGCAGTTACCACAATAATCTGATCTTTTTTCACATTCAAATAATAACACATTATATCAAATCTATTATGTTGCTTTATAAAAATTACTCGATGAAATCAATTAACTAAATTGCTATATTTTCATATATTTTAAAAGCAAGTCATACAAAAAACTCAGCTTATTAATGTCTAATGAATTATGAATTAATATCTGGCGGACAATTGTCCGCTAAGGTT